>CM066732.1:5837500-7037500 GCA_033961575.1 Aselliscus stoliczkanus
ACCCCCCAAAGTGAAAACCCCCTTCCCCCAGTTCACCACCCCACTCCCCCCCATATCATAAATATCCATCACAACTCCCCTGACTCCCCTCCACAGTATACTCCACATCCTGTGACCATCCACATATTCAGTTTCAGTTGGCATACAATACTATACAACATCAGCTTCAGGTGTACAGTGCAGTGATCAAGCCTCTACTCCATCCATGAAGTGGTCTCCCTAACAAGACATGTGACTATCTGACACACCACAAAATTTTTACAACATTATTATATTCCCCAAACTGTGTTTCATATCCCTGTGGCAATATTGTAGTTGTCTATTTATGCTGTCGAATCCCTTTCCCTTCCCCCCACCACACCCCCCAACTAGCAACCCTCAGTTTTTCCTCTACATCTACGAGTCTGTTTACTTTGATCATTCACTCAGCTCTTCAGACTCCACACACAAGTGAGATCACATGGTACATGTCCTTCTCCGACTGACTTATTTCTCGCAACATAATAGTCTCTTCACAACATTATCAATTACATTCCCAGAACTGCCCCCATATCCCTGCGGCAACATTGTAGTCCCACATACACTGTCCAAAACCTTCCCCCTCTCCCTCTTCCCCACTCCGTCCCAGCAAGCAACCATCAGTTTTTCCTTTATATCTGCTTGATATGACTTCAGTCTTCTTAAATTGTCTCTCTGGGTTAGCTTGGTTACCCCTTTCTTTTGTTTAAAAAAGCCCTTTTAACATTTCTTGCAATGCTGGCTTGGTGATAATGAATTCCTTAAGCTTGTTCTTTTCTGAGAAGCTCTTTATTTCTCCTTCAATTTTAAGTGATAGCCATGCTGGATAGAGCAATCTTGGTTGTAGTCCTTTATTTTGTGTCACTTTGAATATCTCCTGCCACTCCCTTCTGGCCTGCAGAGTTTCTGTAGACAAGTCAGCTGTTAGTCTAACAGGAGTTCCTTTGTATGTAACCTGCTGTCTTTCTCTGGCAGCCTCTAGGATTCTGTCTCTGTCTTGAACCTTTGCCATTTTAACTATGATGTGTCTTGGTGTGGACCTGTTTGGGTTCAGCTTGTTTGGAACCCTCTGCACTTCCTGGGCATGTATGTTGATTTCCTTCACCAGGGTAGGGAAGTTTTCAGTCATTTTTTCAAATACATTTTCAACCCCTTGCTTCTTCTCTTCTCCTTCTGGTATCCCTATGATTCAAAGGTGGTTGCGCTTCACCTTGTCCCATAGGGCTCTTAAACTATTTTCATTGTTTTTTATTCTTTGGTCTTTTTGCTGTGCCAACTGGGTGAGTTCTGCTATTTTATCTTCCAAATCGCTGATCCGCTCCTCTGCTTCATCTACTCTACTAGTGATTCCTTCGAGTGTGTTCTTCATTTCAGTTACTGTACTCTTTAGTTCTAACAAGTTGTTTTTTATGGTTTCCCTATCCTTCTTTATGTCCTCGCTAAGTTCCTTAAACATTCTTATCATCAGTATTCTAAACTGTGTTTCTGAAAGGTTGGATCCCTCTGTTTCATTTGGTTCCATTTCTAGAGGTTTCTTCTGATCTTTTACTTGTGACATGTTTCTTTGTTTCCCCATTCTGGCTGTCACTCTGGGATTGCTTTGATGTATCATATAGATCACCAGGAGAGCCCTGGCTGGATCACGCAGGCACACATCTCACGGCCCAACACTCCCAGGAAAACTCCCAGTCTCAGCCTGTCCCAATCAGCCGCTCGCAGATCAGGCCAAGCAATCCAACAACCAATCACCAGCCTGGCAACTCTGCAAGGGGAGTGCGGAAAGCAGAGACCCGAGGCGGCTTGCTCGCTCCCGCGTCTCAGTGAGCAGCCTGTTGGAGCTGGATCACTCCCACTAGGCGTTTCCCTGGTAACGCAGTATAAGCCGGGCGGAGGGTGGGGATCCAAGGCCGCAGGCGCACGCGCACGCACACGCACACACGCACTTCTGTGCCAATTCCACCAGACCAATGAGGTCTCGGACCTGATCCTTCGTGGGAGGGCCCAAGCCCGACAAAATGGTGTCCTCTCTACACCACTCGCGTGCAAGCTCCGCACCACGGGAACAATAGTCCAAAAACCTCCAGCCTTTGCACCAAAGGTGCTCAGTCCAGTCCGTCCCCACAGGCTCCCGGCTCACACAGCCACTCCCTCCACCAGGAACCAGGTAAGTGCTCACCGGTGAGCAAGCCTGGGCGCCGGCCCCACTGATTCTCCAGCAGCTCTTAGCCTCACGGAGCTGAGCAAAGAGAGTCCTTACTAATTTACTGCCAGCTATCTTAGAACTTCTCTTCCCGGCAAAGGAGCTCTGGGCTGGTGAGCTTGGGGTGGGGCCGGAGGGTCTCTCCCCCAACCAGAGAAGCCTCTCTACAGCTGGGACCTCCCTCACGGGGTTTGCCCTCTCTCGTCTCCGCCCGTCCTACCAGACCCAATGCGGCTTCCTCTTTAAGTTCTTCGTTTAGTGGTTCTGTTCCTCCAGTGTTCCGGGGACCTCCAGGGTTGAATGCTGTATAATTTGCTTGTAATTTTGGTGTGATCCTGGGAGGCAGTTAGCACAGCATCTGTCTATTGCGCCATTTTACCGGAAGTCTTCATTACCTGTATTTTAAGTAAGATATTTCGCACCCACTTTATATTTTAAGATATCTCTTAGAAGTATATTTACTGATGTTTAGTAATGCTTTACTCTTGGTTTAATATGTAGCCCTGTTCATTATTATTATTATTATTTTTAAAGATTTTATTGGGGAATTGGCGGAGGGGAACAGCGTTGGGGAATCGGGGAAGGGGAACAGACAAGTTGCTGTCTTTTTGTTCTTCAGTTTAGTTGCGGAGGATGTTGCTTCACTGTTGGTATCCTCATTGAGCTCTTCCGGGATGAGGCAGATCGGTCGCTGGCCTCTGGATGTCGCTCACCGCGGCTATTGGCAGCTCACGCTGGCTGCCAGCCGCTCACGCTGGCTGCGGGCCACTCACCGTAGCCTATGGCAGCCCACTGCAGCAGGGGCTGCAGCCCAAACCATCACCGGGGCTCGCACAGCCCAGCTCCAGGTGGAGCTGTTGTTAGCTGTAGAGGGCAGTGTCACTGGCCCTCATATGTGGGACCCGAACCGGGGCAGTTGTCTTCCAAGGCCAGCGCTTAATCACCGTGCCACTCAGCCAGCTCGATATGTGTTAAATTTTTAAAGGTAGCACCAAAGAAAAAACCCAGACAACAAGAAAAACAAGATGGGGCCGGCCGAGTGGCGCATTGGTTAAGCGCTGGTTTTGGGATGCCAGCGGCCCCGGTTCGGATCCCACATGAGGGCCAGTGACACTGCCCTCTACAGCTAACAACAGCTCCACCTGGAGCTGGGCTGTGAGAGCCCCTGTGATGGTGTGGGCTGCAGCCCCTGCTGCAGTGGGCTGCCATAGGCTACAGTGAGTGGCCCGCAGCCAGCGTGAGCGGCTCGCAGCCAAGAGTGAGCTGCCAATAGCCGCGGTGAGCGACATCCAGAGGCCAGTGACCGATCTGCCTCATCCGGGAAGAGCGCAATGACGATACCAACAGTGAAGCAACATCCTCCGCAACTAAACTGAAGAACAAAAAGACAGCAACTTGTCTGTTCCCCTTTCCCGATTCCCCAACGCTGTTCCCCTCCGCCAATACCCCAATAAAATCTTAAAAAAAAAAAAAAAGAAAAAAAAAGAAAAACAAGATGAAAAATGGAAGTTAGAAAAAAAAAGTAAACCACATGCGCACTATTTAAACTACAGTACTTATATTAAGATCAAAGTACAATACTGAACTTTTTTCTGTATTATAATATGACCAAGGATAATAAAATTTATTTCACAATCATGAAGGGATAAACTCATCACAAGGACATGACAATCATCAACCAGCACCAAGCAACAGAACTTCCACCCCTGAAAAAACTGACCCAGATGCAATGAGAAAAAAATGCAATCCACACTTATGTTCAGAGATTCCCATGCCCCCTCTCTCAACAATACATAGACCAATTAGAAAGAAAATGAGTACGTAGAAGAATCTAACAATGAAATTAATAAATCAATACAATTGACCTGACATCAGTAGAACTGGGGGATAACTATATATATATATATATATATATATATATATATATATATATATATATATATATAAATCTCTGCCCCTGATTCCTGGCACAGAGCTCCTAAACCCTTACAATTTCCTAAGTGATAAAAGCACTAGGAACATGTTTTGTTCTATTGATGCAACTCTTGGTGAGCTCCTGGCTGGGGACTGGTCACCAGAAAGACCACGTCATGATTAGAAGCTTGGGATATTCAGCCCCACCCCCACACTCCAGAGAGGAAGAGTGCTGGAAATGGAGTTCATACTGATAATGCTTACGGGAGGAAGTTGCCATAAAATCCCATGGGTTTCAAAGACTTCCAGGAGGGTGAACACATCCACACCCAGGGGTGATGCGCTCCAGTTTCACGGGGACAGAAACTCTTGTTTTGGACCCTCCCAGACCTGACCCTATGTATTATGTATCTTTTCATCTGACTGTCCATCTCTATTATCATATTCTTTAATACATCGGAGATCTGTGAACTTATCTAGCAAATTAATTGAACACAAAGAGGAGATTGTTCAATCCTCTAATCTATGGCCAATTGGTCGGTCAGAAGCGCAATTAGACCCGGAGCTCCAATTGGCATCTGTGTTGAAGGCAGGACAGGCAGCCTATAAACTGAGCCCTTCATCTGTGAATATGAAGCTGTCTCCAGGCCAATAGTGTCAGAATTACATTAACATGTAGGGCACCCAGCTGGTGTCCCAGAGAATGGCTTGGTGTGGGCGAAAACCTCCACACATTTCCTGACCACAAGTGTCAGAGGTGATGCATTCCGGGTGAGTCTGCTACTACTATAAAGGGGACACAGAGGAAGGAAACACAAACTAGTAAAGAACTGGATTTTTTCTGACATAGGAGGTGGAAAACTGAGGTCTTATTTCAGAAGAACACTGCACTGACCATGAGAATTATACAGTCTTTAAATGCACATAGTGCTATACGAGTACCAAGACAAACCATGTTCTTGGCCATGTAAAATGTAATCTGAATAAATTAGAACAGAACATATCAACATTTATAATTTGCCACTAAGAAACTATAAATATCACCCCTCAAAACAGATAGCAATTTCACCAAACATCTATAAGTGAACGGTTCCTTTATTTATTTTGTTTGTTTGTTTTGGTTTCCTGTACATCATTGTGAATGCCTGCCTCTAAAGGGACAGGAGTGATAACAGCTTATCAGGTCCTGAGGCTGACTTAGGGGAAGGCAGCAGGTGAACACGGGCAAGATGTGTGATGTCATTTACAAACATTTGATAAGCAAGATGAGAATGTAACTGTTAACATACAGTACACTGAGGGCTATTAGAAAATGAAAGGCAATATGTTCCTCAATGAATTAGAAATAAATGCATATTCTAAGGGAAATACAAAATATAAAATGTAATGAATGAGGGTAACAATATAAAAAGGGAATTCTTAAAAATCAAGATTTCAAAGGTCATACAATTACTGGTCATAATGCTCTCCCACCTGTAACCTTGACATTGGGATGTTAGGGTGGGTACAGAAAAAAGAAAATGTCATTGAAAGAATACCAGTCAGCGATCTGGAAGTTTAGCTGTAGTGACACATACCCTCAATTCTATTTTTTGTTTTGTGGTTTTTTTTGAGGGCAGTGTCACTGGCCCTCATGTGTGGGACCCAACCGGGGCCGCTGCCTTCTGTATTGATGATATAGAATGAAGGCCTCCTCGGGGTCATAGGAGAAGATACAGCTTGGATATGCACCCACTCCCTCAAGGAACTGGCCGTCCCTTGAGGAACTGGGATAAGATAAATTTTAGACACAACTTCTGGGCAGTACGCCCGGAGAAGATAAAAGTAACACGCAACGGCCCCAGCTCCTGGCCAGATCCGGGCCCGTACGTGCTTGAGCATATGTCATTTGGCACCAAGCCTTTTGGCACTAAGCCTTCTTTGTCCAGACCCCTATAAAATGGGGGCTGAAAAGTCCCTGAGCAGGAGCAGCCACCACTGCCCTGATGCAACGTTGTGCTTCGCCGGGTATGTTCTGCCAGTGCTGATGATGCTTTGTCCGTGATGTTCTGCCAGTGCTAAAGCGCGTGATGTTTTTCCGGGGCTGAAGCCCGTGATGTTTTTCCGGTGCCGATGCTCGTGGTGTTTTTCCGGTGCCGATGTCCGTGATGTTCTGCCGGTGCTGATGCTGATGGGGTCCTTGTGGTATGCTGTAACTATTTACTTTACTTTCCATTTCCTTCAGTTCTTTCCCTGTTAATAAACCTTTTTTCTACTCTTAAGCGGCTTGTGGTGGTGTGTCTGGCGTATCGATCCTCAATTTAATCAATCAGTCTGTGCACAGCTAATCGATAATTTTCCTTATCGATACACCTTCCCAAGCCAGCGCTTAACCACCTTGCCAATCGGCCTCCCCGACCCGCACCCCGCCTCAATTCTCTTTGGTTTACAACAACAAACTTTTCTTTCTTCCTCATATTATATATCTCATTGTCCACCTCTCACTTGGCCCCATAATTATATTCTTGGAAATTTCAGTCTATCTGGGACTGGAGCACAGAAAGACAGAGTTAGAAGGAAACAAAGGTGCCTAAAGCGTTTCTTTAAAATTGAAATATGCTGCCTCTACTCACATCAAATTGGCCAAGGAAGTCACAAAAACTCACAGTCAAGCTTGCCATAATTGTTGGTACAAAGTACAATCATCCCAAAGGAAGGAAGGGTGGCCTGGGCAAGTGGTCAAGGTTAATATCAAGGCAGAGACGTGTAATCTCAGAGAAGAATGATACCTGGAAATAATGCCACAGTACATGGCAGGGCATCTTCTATCAGAACTAATTTATTCCTCCTTTGCTCACAAAAAAATACATTTACTTTTGTCCCAAAAGAAATGTTAAAAAGCCTTACCTACATATGACTTCATCAAAAGTGAGTGTCTTATAAGGCCATCATGACATTCCTCTGATTCAGAACCCTGAGTGGAGTCTTCATCACATAACACATTTCAGTGGAACACAGAAATAACTCAATAAACCCTTCCCAGGGGAGTTGGGCCCTTGTCCACATGGGCGGGAATGAGGAAGGATCATTTGTTGACTCCAGTTCACCTGCAATTGCATATCCAGTCTTTCTGTTTCTTGTTCCTGATGTCACCTAGTCACATCTAATACAGGATTAGAAACGATGCATTCCTAGTGAAACAAGCAGCTTTCCCCAGCTACATCCTTCTCATAAACAGCTATAGGTCAAAAGATTATTGTGAGTTCATTAGCTCACTTTTTTTATGGGACAAGTTTGTAGAACTCTCCACAGTACAACAGGACATTGAACAATTACACTTTGTGATATCAAACAGCTCCACTTTCCAATAGCTCCAACATCCAATTTTTACAAGACATGCCTAACTTTTTAGATTTATTCCAGGGTCTTCATGCTTCTTAGGTCTTCCTAGGAGAGCTACATGTGTCATTTCTATACCCTAAACCATTTTGTCCAAAGGGAGCAATTTCATGGCAGTCATTTTATCAATGAGCAGTTTAGTTTAAAGGGCATTGGGGGGCCGGCCGAGTAGTGCGGTGGTTGGGTGCTGGCTTGGGAGGCTAGCGGCCCCGGTTCGGGTCCCGCTTAATTGAGAAAATAATCTCAGCAAACTGGCAGTGATTTTGGTGTTGAATAAACTTGTAGAGAGAGTAAAAAATAAATAAATAAATAAAATAAATAAAGGGCATTGGGGTCATGTCCTTTATTTAGACTGTGCTGTGGTTTTTTAAGGTTTTATTGAGGAATTGGGGGAGGGGAACAGTGTTCGGGAATTGGGGAAAGGGAACAGCCAAGTTGTCGTCCTTCAATATTGGTTGTGAAGGACGCAGCAAGCTCAGCTCCAAGTCCAGTCACGCTGATCAGCTCAAGGTGCCGAGTTGAGTCTTAGTGCCAGAGGGCATAGACACCATCCCATGCACAGGTCGAACTGGAAGCCTTGTTGTTAAAAATGCACATCCTATCCCCAGAGCCATCCAGGTGGCAGCTCAGCTCAAAGTGCCAAGTTGTCTTTAGTTGTGGGCGGGCATAGTCTACCATCTTGAGCAGGCAACCTTGTTGTTCGGAGTATGTGATCTCATCACGTGAGCCATCCTGCCACCTGACAGCTCAATGGCAGTTCAGCACAGGGCACAGCTCACTGGCCCATGTGGGAACAAACCGGTGACCCTGGTGCTCAGAGCTCGCACGCTTGAGCAAGCTTTTAACTAACTGAGACACTCAGCCAACCCTGTCTTGTACTTTTGAGTTTCAACTTGCCCTTGACACAAAGCATTTTTTTTTTTTTTAAGATTTTTATTGGGGGGGGCCGGCCGAGTGGCGCATTGGTTAGGCGCTGGTTTTGGGATGCCAGCGGCCCCGGTTCGGATCCCACATGAGGGCCAGTGACACTGCCCTCTACAGCTAACAACAGCTCCACCTGGAGCTGGGCTGTGTGAGCCCCGGTGATGGTGTGGGCTGCAGCCCCTGCTGCAGTGGGCTGCCATAGGCTACGGTGAGTGGCCCGCAGCCAGCGTGAGCGGCTGGCAGCCAGCGTGAGCTGCCAATAGCCGCGGTGAGCGACATCCAGAGGCCGGCGACCAATCTGCCTCATCCGGGAAGAGCGCAATGACGATACCAACAGTGAAGCAACATCCTCCGCAACTAGACTGGGGAACAAAAGGACAGCAACTTGTCTGTTCCCCTTCCCCGATTTCCCAACGCTGTTCCCCTCCGCCAATTCCCCAACAAAATCTTAAAAAAAAAAAAAAAAAAAAGATTTTTATTGGGGAATTGGGGAAAGGGAACAGCATTGGGGAATCGCGGAAGGAGAACAAATTGCTGTCCTTTTGTTCTTCAGTCTAGTTGTGGAGGACATTGCTTCACTAGCCCATGTTGGTATTATCATTGTGCTCTTCCCGGGTGAGGCAGATTGGTCACCAGCCTCTGGACAAGCGCTCACAGCGGCTCTTGGCTGCCCATGCTGGCTGCTGGCCAATCACACTGGCTGACGGACACTCACTGTATCTTATGGCAGCCCACTGCAGGAAGAGCTGCAGCTTACTCAGTTGCCATCGCCGTAACCAGCGAATCAGGGCAGCCCAGCTCCAGGTAAAGCTCCCGTTCACCATCTCAGCTGTAGAGGGCAGTGTCACCTACCCTCATATGTGGGACCTGAACCAGGGCTGCTGGCTTCCCAAGCCAGCGCTCAACCACCGTGCCATTCGTCCAGCCCCCGAAAGCATTTCTTAATGGTAAGTTTTACCAGTCTGAGGTGAGACATAGGTACTTCCTTAAATCCTGCCTGCAAATGAGTTCCTTCATTTCTGTCAATTCTTCATTGTCATATACAATGGAAAAGAACATAGCATGTTATCTCTTGCTTTTCTGATTTCTACGTGGATGAAGGTGACATCCAGTGTTGGCTACACCCCTCCTAGGAAATAGCCCCAAATATCTGAAGAATGGGTGGCACCTGCTGTTCAGGCAGCAGAAAGGAATCGATGACCATATCTCCATTTCAATGTGAGAGCCAGTGCCTGTAAGGGGAAGATGTTGATGAGGACATGGGGTAAGTGGTCACAGAGCAAAAAGGGGTTCCTGCGGGTAGAAACTAGTCTGGTGGCAAAGACACAGGGTAGGAGGAATAATTCCTACAGGTGGACTGAGTGTGTGGAGATAAAATAGTGGTCCTAAACACCACACTCATGAGTGGGGCTAATTCACTGTAGTGTAAACCTCACTGATGGTTGGTTCTTAGTTTTTATCTCTGTAGCATTGAGTCTCATATTAAATTGACTTATAGTTTTAACTCTGATTTGCCTGACATGAAAGAGCACGTGACACTACTTTCAGAAGGCAAGCTTTTTCATATAAAAAGTAATCTCTTAACATTTGATTGTATGACATCATCAGTCTCTATATGCAAACCAAGCTGTAGACAGGGTTCCACCCTGTTGTGAATGGTTATAAGTGCAAATAAACAAAAATATTTTTTTTGTTTATTTTGAAACTGAATATATGAAATTTCCAATTTTCCCAACAACAACAAAAGTATTCCCATAGTATATTGCTCACCTAAATTATTTCACTAAGTGCTCCAAGAGCAAAAGATTTATACTTATTCCTGGGATTGGGGCTGGAGAGGTGGCTTTATCCTGGATGGAGGAACTGGCAGAGGCCATTGCTTCCATGTTGAGCCCTCCCCCTTCCCAACATGCGAACACAGATGGCCACCATTTCTGAGTCTCTGCCATTAGTTTGTGCAGCCCTGGCGATTTGAGACATGGCCCAGCCCATCTTTCAGGCACAACCAGACTGCTTTCAGTGGCTATTTCATGCAGACCACTTGCCTTGGCTAAGCTACACTTTCTTAGGGTCTCTCAAAGATTCATGGAAACCAGACAAGCAGCATCCTACTTGAGCGTGTCTTGTACCTCTGGGTAGCACTAATCTGGCACTAACAGCAGCCAGCATTGGTTCATGGCTTGGCCTCTCAAGGCGCTTCCAAACACAGCACTGTGGCAGACATCTGCGAATTTCTTTCTGGCTCCTACTAGGTGGTCCCAAGAGGGATATGGGCTCTGCTAAAGTAGACAAACAACAGATTCCCTCCAAGGTGGTCTTGGGGCTGCTGCCCCAGTTGCCAGCTTAAAAAATGAGCTGAAGGATCACCCAGCCATCTCCAAGTATGTCGCACTGAAGGGGAGGTTTGGTCAAGCACCAGAGTCCTGCTGAGGCAGATTCTGCTCTGTAGGATCAGTCCTTGCACAGCTCTTCTACTGCAGTGAAGGCCAGTCCTCACGAGAATGAGCCCAAGGGTTAGTCCCTGTATATACCTGTATATTTAGTTAATGTTGACTTTGAATATTATTCTACTTCAGCTTCAGGTGTATAGTGCATTGGTCAGTCATGTATGCAGACTATGATGTGAGCCCCCTGATAAGTCCAGTGCCCATCTGGCACCTTACATGATCTTTACAACATTGCTGATTATATTCCTCATACTGAATTAACTATAAATTTACATTTCTTAGTGCCTTCACCTTTTTCACCACGCTCCCAAACCCATTCCTATCCATCTCCCTGATAGATCTAGTACCTATCTGGCACCATACATACCTATTACAATATTGTTGACTGTATTCATTATGCTATACTCTACATGCCCATGACTACTATATAACAACCAATTTGTTCTTTTTTTATTATTAAGAGTATTTTTATTTATTTTTATTTTATTTTATTTTTTTAAGGGCAGTGTCACTGACCCTCATATGTGGGACCCGAACCGGGGCCACTGGCTTTCCAAGCCAGTGCTTAATCACTGTGCCACTCGGCTGGTCCACCAATTCATTCTTTAATCACTTCACCTTTCACCCATCTCTATTACCCCTCCCATCTTAAACAAGTCCCTCTAAGAGACCTTGTAGTACTGGTTTGGTGGTGGTGAATCCTTCAACTTTTTCTTGTCTGGGGAGCTCCTTATCTCACAGTGAAGGTGCCTACTTCATTAGGCACTTATCCAAGTACCCTGGAAAAACAAGGGCACTGAATATCAAGTTCATTATTGTATGAATTAGCATCAGAGAAGGCAAGGGGTAATGTAAAGCTATGTTATCAGTCTTCATACTTACTGGGCTCAGGGTGCCCACCTCTAAACAGGCCCCTGCAGGTCACAGGAAAGAAAACTCTACCAAGTGAGCATGAAACAGCAGGCTGGACAGGAAGGGCCTGGGGTTTTCATGGGAGGACAGTGATGGGTTAACCGGGTGATTACATGGTAGAAATAATGCAGAAGAAATGGTGAGTTTCTCCATTGAATGGCAATAACTGCTCTATATCAAGAGTAATGAAAAATGTGTCTTATTCTCAGAAATGATAGAGAACAGTTATCTGACAGGGGAGGTTAATCAAAAGATCCAGAATGTTGTGTATGTGTGTGATTCACACTGAAATGCTGGCATTAACTTTTGCCTGTGTTATTGGGATTGTATCTTAGGGCTCTTTTTTTTTTTTAAAGATTTTATTGGTGAATTGGGGGAGGGGAACAGCGTTGGGGAATTGGAGAAGGGGAACAGACAAGTTGCTTGTCTTTTTGTTCTTCAGTCTAGTTGCAGAGGACGTTGCTTCACTAGCCCATTTTGATATCGTCATTGGGCTCTTCCTGGATGAGGCAGATCGGTCGCCGGTTAGGGCTCATATTTTAATGAATACAGCTAATCATAACCTTGAATGAATCATGTTACTTTTACCAACACTTTTATCCCACCTCCGTAGGGTACTTCATAACAAACCAGCAGTGCACCATTAGGATCTCAAATTTGGAGAAATTGATATAAATTTCCTTCCATCATGGGATCAAGAAACATACAATTTAGGGGTCATGGACTCATAAATTGCACTGCAGTTATTCTCTCCACACTCTGGCCCATGATATTTGTAAGGCTATAATAAAAACACTTTAGCGGGGCAATTTCAGCCTGATCTTTATTTTTTATTTTTTTATTTTTTATTTTTATTGGGGAATTGGTGGAGGGGAACAGCGTTGGGGAATCGGGGAAGGGGAACAGACAAGTTGCCGTCTTCTTGTTCTTCAGTTTTAGTTGCGGAGGATGTTGCTTCACGGTTGGTATCGTCATTGCTCTTCCCGGATGAGACAGATCGGTCGCTGGCCTCTGGATGTCGCTCATCGCGGCTATTGGCAGCTCACGCTGGCTGCCAGCCGCTCACGCTGGCTGTGGGCCACTCACTGCAGCCTATGGCAGCCCACTGCAGCAGGGGCTGCAGCCCACACCATCACCGGGGCTCGCACAGCCCAGCTCCAGGTGGAGCTGTTGTTAGCTGTAGAGGGCAGTGTCACTGGCCCTCATGTGGGATCCGAACCGGGGCCGCTGGCATCCCAAAACCAGCGCTTAACCAATGCGCCACTCGGCCGGCCCTCAGCCTGATCTTTAAAACCTGCCCACCATTCATGAATATACACCATAGGATTATATATACATCCTTTTTTGTACACAAATGTAACCCATGGTATACTCCTTCATTTATGTGAAGTAAAAATAGAAATATAGTAAATATGGAAAAATATGCAATCAAAGAACATTTCAGGAATAAATATAAATCTTGAAGTTGGAACACTTAGGAAATAATTTAGGTGAGAAATATACAATAGGAACACTTTTATTGCTGTCTTGAGAAGATTGAAAATTTCATATATTCACTCTCAAAACATTTTTGTTAATTTGCACTTGTAAACATTCACAACAGGGTGGAACCCTGTCCAAAGATTGTTATGCATATAGAGACTGATGGCGTCATACACTCAAATATTAAGATATTATTATTTTTTATATAAAAAAGCTTGCATTCTGAAAGGAGTGTCACATGCTCTTTCATGTCAGGCAAATCAGAGTTAAAACCATATGTCAATTTAACATGAGATTCAATGCTATAGAAATAAACTATGAACAAACCATCAGTGAAGTTTATACTGCAGTGAACTAGCCATACTCTTGAGTGTCATGTTTAGGACCACTAGTTTATCTCCACACACTCAGTCCACTTGTAGGAATTAGTCCTCCCTGTGTCTTTGCCACTGGACTCGTTTCTACTCCGCAGTAACCCCTTTTTGCTCTGTGACCACTTACCCCATCTCCTCATCAACCTCTTTCCCTTACAGACACTGGCTCTCCCACTGAAATGGGAATAGAGTCATAAATTCCTTCCTGCTGCCTGGACGGCAGGCTCTACCCCATTCTGTCAATAAAATGTGTCCTCAGATATTTGGGGCTATTTCCTAGGAGGGGTGTGACCAACCCTGGATGTCACCTGAATCCATGTAGAAATCAGAAAAGCAAGAGATAACATTTGTCTCGCAGAGTGGCGTAGTGATTAAGCGCTGGCTTGGGACGCCATCGGCCCCGGTTCGGATCCCACATATGAGGGCCAGTGACACTGCCCTCTAAAAAAAAAAAGAGAGAGATAACATGCCATGTTCTTTTCCATTGCATAATGAGAATATGACAATGAAGAACTGACAGAAATGAAGGAACTCATTTGCAGGCAGCATTTCAGGGTGTACTTGTGTTTCACCTCAGATTGATAAAACTTACCATTAAGAAATGCGTCAGGGGAGAGAGGGCGATTCCCGTGAGGAACGCCCGAGCTGTAGGGAGGCTTCTCCAGTTGGGGGAGAGACCCTCCGTTCCCACACCGAACTCACTAGCCCAGAGTTGCTTTGCCAGGAAGAGGAGTTCTACGATAACGGGCAGTAGAAATTAGTGAGGACTGTCTTTGCTCGGCTCGATGAGGCTGAGGGCAGCTGGAGAATGAGTGGGGCTGGCGCACGGGTTCGCTCACCATTGAGCATTCACCTGGTTCCTGTTGAAGGGAGTAGCTGTGTGAGCCAGGCCCAGAAGCCTGTGGGGAAAGACTGAACTGAGCACCTTTGGTGCAGAAGCTGGAGGTTTTGGGACCATTGTTCCCCGGGTGTGGAGCTTGCATACAAGCGGTGTACAGGAGGGCACCATTTTGTCAGGGCCTCCCACAGACGGTCAGATCCTGGACCCCACTGGTCTGATGAAATTTGTGCAGGAGTGCATGCATGCGTGCATCCATGCGTGCGCATGTAGCTTTGGATTCCCACCCTCCACCCTGCTTGTGCTGTATAGCCAGGGAAACACAGGGCAGGGGCTCTCCATGTGCATCAGTCTGTTCACTGAGACTCAGGAGTGCATGAGTCATCTTGAATCCCCACTCTCTGCACTGTTTGTGCAGAGTTGCCAGGCTGGGGATTGGCTGTTGGGCTGCTTAGCCTGATCTGCAGGCAGCAGATTGGGACATGCTGAGACTGAGAGTTGTCCTGAGAGTGTTGGGCTGGGAGCTGTGCACCTGCATGATCTGATCAAGGCTTTCCTGGCGAGTTTGTGTGCGCTGGTTGCTGGTGCAGAATGCATTCTGCTCTGACTTGGTGGGGGTCAGAGACCACATCAAGTGGTGCCTTGGGGGCCTGCCTCACCCACCTAGATCTGTTTTGCCAGAGGCACCCTGAGCCCCTGGTGCCTGGCCCACACCACCGCAGGCCGCAGAGCATTTTTTTTTGCAGCAGCAGCAGTGGACAACCTGCAACAACCTGTGAAGATTTTTTTTTTGGTAGTGAGCATGGTTCCAGAGCACAAAGCAGCTAATTGCAGAAAGCTCACTGCAAGCCTGAGAGGGAGGCCGGCGCATAACACATTAAGCTCTTCACCCAATACTTGGTGCTGAGTCACCCAGAGACTCTCTATTGCTGAGCAAGTGGTCTGCAGATTAAATAGGATGGAGAGCCCCTCCCACCTCTTTTTTTTCCTTTTCTCTCTTCTTTCTAGGTGATGTATCTAATACATTGAAGCATTCACAGAACGACAGCCAGAATGAAGAAACAAACAAACATGTCTCAAGTAAAACATCAGAAGAAATCTCTAGAAATGGAACTAAATGAAACAGAGGTATCCAAACTTTCAGAGACAGAGTTTATAACACTGATGATAAGAATGTTAAGGAACTTAGCAAGGACATAAAGAAGGATAGGGAAACCATAAAAAACAACCAGTTAGAACTAAAGAATACAATAACTGAAATGAAGAACACACTTGAAGGAATCACCAGTAGAATACATGAAGCAGAGGAGAGGATCAGAGAATTAGAAGACAAAATAGCAGAAATCACCCAGCTGGAACAACGAAAAGAAAAAAGAATTAAAAAGAATGAAAATAGTTTAAGAGACCAATGGGACAACATGAAATGCAACAACCCATCGCCTCATAGGAATACCAGAAGGAGAAGAGAAGAAGCAAGGGATTGAGAATGTATTTAAACAAATAATGACTGAAAACTTCCCTATCCTGGTGAAGGAATTCAACATACAAACCCAGGATGTGCAGAGTTCCAAACAAGCTGAACCCAAACAGGCCCAAACCAAGACACATCATCATTAAAATGGCAAAGCTTAAAGACAAAGACAGAATCCTAAAAGCAGTAAGAGAAAGACAGCAGGTTACATTCAAAGGAACTCCTATAAGGCTAACAGCTGACTTTTCTACAGAAACTCTGCAGGCCAGAAGGGAGTGGCAGGAGATATTCAAAGTGACACAAATAAACGTCTACAACCAAGACTGCTCTACCCAGCACAGCTATCACTTAACACGTTGCATACGGCGGGGTTTAAATCCCTCATACCTCCAGTTGCAAGATTCTCGTGATCCGTACGCAACGTGTTAAAATTGAAGGAGAGATAAAGAGATTCTCAGAAAAGAATAAGCTTAAGGAGTTCATTACCACCAAGCCAGCATTGCAGGAAATGTTAAAAGGGCTTTTTTAAATGGAAGAAAGGGGAAAACAAGCTAACCCAGGAATACAAGAAATACAAATAACAAAATGGCAATAAATATGCACCTATCAGTAATCACTTAAAATGTGAATAGGCTAAATGCTACAATCAAAAGACACAGAGTGGCTGAGTGGATAAGAAAACAGGACCCATGCATATGTTGTCTGCAAGAGACTCATCTCAGATCGAAAGACACACACAGACTGAAAGTAAAGGGATGGAATAAGATATTTCATGCAAATGGAAATGAGAAAAAAGCTGGAGTAGCAATGCTTATTTTGGACAAAATAGACTTTAAAATGAAAACTACAATAAAATACAAAGAAGGGCACTACATAATAATAAAGGGATCAATTCAACAAGAGGACATAACCCTAGTAAACATCTATGCACCCAATATAGGAGCGCCTAAATATATAAAGCAGATTTTGACAGACATAAAGGCAGAGATCAACAGTAACACTACCACAGTACGGGACTTAACACCCTGTTGTCACCAATGGAGAGATCCTCCAGACAGAGAATCAACACGAACATAGTGGCCTTAAGTGACACTTTAGACCAGCTGGATTTAATTGATATTTTTAGAGCATTTCACCCCAAAACTACAGAATATACATTCTTCTCAAGTGCACATGGAACATTCTCCAAGATAGACCACATGTTAGGCCCCAAAACAAGTCTCAACAAATTTAAGAAGATTGAAATCATATCAAGTGGCATCTCTGACCACAATGCTATGAAACTAGAAATCAATTATAAGAAGAGATCTGGAAAGCTTACAAATACATGGAGGCTAAATAACATGCTCTTAAATAGTGAGTGGGTCAAAAATGAGATCAAGGAGGAAATCAAAAGATACCTCGAGACAAACGAAAATGAAAACACCACGACCCAAAATCTCTGGGATGCAGCAAACGCAGTCCTAAGAAGGAAGCTCATAGCAGTGAAGGCCTACCTAAGAAGGAAGAAAAATCTCAAATCAACAGACTATCTTTACATTTAGGGGAACTTGAAAAAGAACAGCAAAACAATTCTAAAGGGAGCATAAGGAAGGAAATAATAAAGACCAGAGCAGAAATAAGTGAAATAGAGAACAAAAAAAGAATACAAAAGATCAATATAACCAAGAATTGGTTTTTTGAAAAGACAAACAAAATCGACAGAACCCTCAACCAGACTAACCAAGAAATAGAGAGAGTGGACCCAAATTAATAAAATCAGAAATGAAAGAGAAGTGGCAACAGATACCACAGAAATACAGAAATTTATTTTTTTTGAGGGCAGTGTCACTGGCCATCATATGTGTGACCGGAACCGGGGCTGCTGGCTTCCCAAGCCAGTGCTTAACCACCGTGTCACTCGGCCACCCCACAGAAAATTTTAAGAAAATACTACGAGCAACTATATGCTAACAAATTTGACAATCTGAAAAAAATGGATAAATTTCTAGAAGCATACAATCTACCACGTCTGAACCAAAAAGAAACAGAAACTCTGAACAGACTGATTACTGCCAAAGAAATTGAATCAGTAATCAACAAGCTTCCAAAAAACAAAAGCCCTGGACCAGATGGCTTCACAGGTGAATTTTATAAAATATTCAAAAAAGAATTAATTCCTATTCTCATCAAACTATTTTAAAAAATAGAGAAGGAGGGAAGGCTCCCAAACTCGTTCTATGAAACCACTATTACTCTGATTCCAAAGTCAGACAAAGATATTACAAAAAAGGAAAACTAGAGGTCGATATCCCTAATGAACATAGATGCAAAAATTCTCAACAAAATACTAGCAAACCAAATTCAGCATCACATTAAAAAGATCATACACCAGGATCAAGTGGGATTCATTCCTGGTATGCAAGGCAGGTTCAATATCCGCAAATAAATTAACATAATACATCACATTAACAAAATGAAAAATAAAAGTCATATGATCATATCAATAGATGCAGAAAAAGCATTTGAAAAAATCCAGCAGCCATTTACGATAAAAACTCTAAGCAGAGTGGGAATCGTGGGATCATATCTCAACATAATAAAGGCCATATGATAAGCCCACAGCAAACATCGTAGTCAATGGGGAAAGGCTAAAAGCTTTCCCCTTAAGATCAGGAACAAGACAAAGCTGCCCACTTTCACCACTTCTATTTAACATAGTTCTGAAAGTTCTAGCCATAGCAATCAGACAAGAAAATGAAATAAAAGGCATCCAAATTGGAAAAGAGGAAGTAAAATTGTCATTATATGTAGATGACATGATAGTACATATAGAGAATCCCAAAGACTTCACCAAAGAACTGCTAGAACTGATAAATGAATTTGGTAAGGTAGCAGGATACAAAATTAATATTCAGAAATCAGTTGCATTTGTATACACCAATAATAAACTACCAGAAGAAGAAATCAGGAAATCAATCCCTTTTACAATTGCTTGAAAAACAATAAAATATGTAGGAATAAATTTAACTGAAGAAGTAAAAGACCTGTGCTCAGAAAATTATGAGACACTGAAGAGAGAAATCAAAGAAGATACAAATAAGTGGAAATACATACCATGTTCATGGTAGGAAGAATCAATATAGGTAAAATGTCAATACTACCTAAAGCAATATATAGATTCAATGAAATTCCAATCAAACTACCAAGGACAGTTTTCTCAGAAATAGAACATAAAATCCTAAAATTTATATGGAGCCACAAAAGACCCCGAATAGCCACCACAATCTTCAGAAATAAGAACAAAGTGGGAGGAATCACCCTACCTGACATCAAAACATATTACAAGGCTACAGTAATCAAAACAGTATGGTTCTGGCATAAAAACAGACACATAGACCAATGGAAAAGAATAGAGAGCCCAGGAATAAATCCATCCATATACGGTCATTTAATCTATGACAATGGAAGCAAGAATTTACATTGGAGTAAAGATAGTCTATTTAATAAATTGTGCTGGGAAAACTGGACTGACACATGCAAAAAAAATGAAAATGGACGACCTAATTACACCATATATGAGAACAAACTCAAAATGGATTAAAAGATTTAAATGTAAGATCTGAAACCATAAAACTCCTAGAAGAAAACATAGGGAGTAGATTTGCAGACATTACCCTGAGTAATATTTTTACTGATACATCCCCTCGGGCAAGGGAAATGAAAGAAAAAGTGAACATATCAGATTACATCAAACTTAAAAGTTTTTTCACAGCAAAGGAAATCATCAATAAAACAAAAAGGCAGCCTACTGATAGGGAGAAGATATTTGCCAATGATATATGTGATAAGGGATTAATATTCAAAATTTATAAAACACTCATGAAACTCAACACAAAAAAAAACAACCCAATTAAAAAATTGGCAGAGGATATGAAGAGGCATTTCTTAAAGACGACATACAGATGGCCAACAGGCATATGAAAAAATGTTCAACCTCACTAATCATCAAAGAAAGGCAAATAAATACCACTATGAGATACCACCTCACTCTGGTCAGAATGGCTATCATCAATAAATCAACAAACGACATGCTGGCCAGGTTGTGGAGAAAAGGGAACCCTGGTGCACTGTTGGTGGGACTGCAGATTGGTGCAGCCATTATGGAAATCAGTATGGAAGTATCTCAAAAAACTGGAAATGGGGGCCGGCCGAGTGGCTCGGTGGTTAAGCGCTGGCTCGGGAAGCCAGCGGCCCCAGTTTGGTCCGACATATGAGGGCCAATGACACTGCCCTCAAAAAACCACAAAAAACCTGGAAATGAAACTACCGTATGACACAGCAATTCCACAGAAGAATCCATGACGCTAATTCAAAAAAATATATGCACCCCTATGTTTGTTGCAGCGCTATTTACAATAGCCAAGATTTGGAAACAGCAGAAATGCCCATCATTAGATGACTTGATTAAGAAACTGTGGTACATTTATACAATGGAGTATTACTCCACTATAAAGAAGAATGAAATCTTACCATTTGCAATGATATGGATGGACCTAGAGACTATTATGTTAAGTGAAATAAGTCAGTTGGAGAAAGACAAATACCTCATGATCTCACTTATATGTGGAATCTGAAAAACTGAATGTATGAGCATAGAAAACAGAAACATCTCATAGATATAAAGGAAAAACTGAGGGTTGCTAGTTGGGAGGGGGGTGGCGATGAGGGAGAAGGGGAAGGGATTAGACAGCATAAATAGGGAACTACAATATTGCCACCGGGATATGAAAGACAGTTTGGGGAATATAATAATGTTGTAAATATTTTGTGGTCACATGTCTTGTTAGGAAGAGCACTTCATGGATGGAGTAGAGGCTTGATCACTGCACTGTATACCTGAAATTGATGTTGTATAATATTGTATGCCAACTGTAATTGAATATATAGACAGTCACGGGATGTGGATTATATGGTGGAAGGGAGTCAAAGGAATTGTAATAGATATGTATGATATGGGGGGGAGGAGTGGGGTGGTGAATTGGGGGAGGGGGGTTGTCACTTTGAGGGTTAAAAAGTGTAACTATTGCACTGTGTTGTGCACCTGAAGCTAATTTTTTAAAAAACTGTTTATTTCACAATAAAATAAAAATTTAAAAAAATTTAAAAAAAAGTAACGACAAATATAGCAGACTTAAGTTAAAAAAAAAACGGATAAAATTAAATGTGAAAAAAGAAAAGAAATGCTTCAGCGAGCCGACCGAGTGGCTCAGTTGGTTAAGAGCTCACTCAAAAGTGTGAGTTGAGCTCTGAGCAACAGCAGTTCAATGCCCAGCCCAAGCTGAGCTGCCGCTGAGCTACCAACAGGTGGCAGGATGGCTCAGCTAAAAAAATTAAAAATTAAAATAAAATTATAAAAAAAAGAGAAATGCTTCAGGGGGCTGGCTGAGTGGCTCAGTTGGTTAAGAGCTCACTTAAGAGTGCGAGCCCTGGGCCGGCTGAGTGGCGCATTGGTTAAGAGCTGGCTTGGGACGCCAGAGGCCCCGGTAAGCATCGCACATATGAAGGCCAATGACACTGCCCTCTACAGCTAAGATGGTGAACAACAGCTCCACCTGGAGCTGTGTTTCTGTGAGTCCCCAGGGACGCATAACCACAGCCCCTGCTGCAGGGGGCTGCCATAGAGCCAGCAGCCAGCGTGAGCACCTGGCATCCAGTGTGAGCTGCCAAGAGCCGCTGTGAGCGGCCGTCCAGTGGCTGGCAACTGATCTGCCTCACCGAGAAGAGCGCAATGATGATACCAACATGGGCCAGTTAAGCAATGTCCTCCACAAGTAGAAAGAACAAAAGGACAGCAACTTGTCTGTTCCCCTTGTCTGGTTCCCCAACGCTGTTCCCCTCTCCCAATTCCCCAATAAAATCTTTCAAAAAAAAACAAGAATGGGAGCCCTGAGCAACAGGGTGGCCGGTTCGATTCCCACATGGGCCCGAGCTGAGCTGCTGCTGAGCAGCCAACAGGTGGCAGAATGTCTCAGTTAAATATAAAATAAAATGAAATAAAAAAAGAAATTCTTTATGGGTCAAGGGTAACTCAAAACTCAAAACCACAGTATAATCTAAATGAAAGACATGGCCCCAATGCCCTTTTAGCTAAACTGCTTGTAGATGAAATGGCTGCTGTAAAATTGCTCCTTTTGGGCAAAAGGGTTTTGTGAACAGAAATTACAAGTGTAGCTCTCTTAGGAAGACCTAAAAAGCATGAAGACCCCGGAATAAATCTAAAGAGCTAGGCATGCCTTGCAAAAAATGGAGGTTGGAGCTACTGGAAAGTGGAGCTGTTTGATATCACAAAGTGCAATTGTTTAAAATCCTGTTGTGTTTAATGTACTGTTGAGAGTTCTACAAACTTGTCCTGTGAAAAAACTGAGCTAATAGACTCAGAATATTCTTTGGAAGTATAGCTGTTTATGTGAAGGATGTGCCAGGAAAGCATGCTTTCTAATCCTGTGTTATATGTGAGTAGGTGACCTTAGGAACAAGAAACACAGGACTGGATATCCATTCACAGGTGAACTGGAGTCAAGAAAGGATCCTTCCTCAGTTCCGCCCACATGGACAAGGGCTCGACTAACTTGAGGAGGGTTTATTGAGTTGTTATTTCTGTGTTCTACTGTAATGTGTTATGTGATGAGGACTTCTTCACGGCTCTGAATCAGATGAATCTCAGATAAGACACTCACTTGTGATGAAGTCATGTGTAGGTAAAACTTTTTACCATTTCTTTTGGGACACAGTAAATATATTTTTTTGTGAGGAAAGAAGGAACAAATTACATCTGATGGAAGCTGCACTGCCATATATTGTAGAATTATTTCCAGTTACCATTCTCCTGTGAGATTATACATCTCTGCCCCTTGTATTAACCTTTACCACTTGCCCAGGCAAGCCTTCCTTCTTTTGGGGATGATTGTACTTTGTACCAACATTATGGCAAGCTTGGCTGTTAGTTTTCCTGACTTCCTTGGCCAATTTTATGTGAGTATAGGTGGCATATTTCAATTTTAAAGGGACTCTTTAAGCATCTTTGTTTGTCTCTAACTCTGTCTTTCTCTGCTTCAGTACTAGATAGACCTAAGTTTCCCAGAATCTAATTATGGGGCCAAGCAAAAGTTGGACAATGAGAGGTATAATATGAGGAAGAAAGAAAGGCTTGTTGTTGTCAGCCAAAGAGAATTCAGGGGTATGAATTCTAAACTTCCAGAAAACTGACTGGTATTCTTTCAATGACATTTTCTGTTTTCTGTACCCACCCTAACATCGCAATGTCAAGGTTACAGATGGGAGTGCATTATGACCAGTAATTGTATGACCTTTGAAATCTTCTTTTTGTTTTTCAAAATTTTATTGGGGAATTGGGGAAGAGCAACAGCCAACTTGCTGTCAACCATAGTGGTGGAGTGTGCAGCTAGCTCAGCTTCAAGTTCAGTGTCCATCCAGCTGCCATCTGCATCTCGTGGCAGCTCTGCTCAAGGTGCTGTGTTCAATCTTAGTTGCAGATGAGCATAGCCACCATCCCATGTGGGAGTCAAACCAGCAGCCTTTTTGTTAAGAGCACACCCCTTATCCACTGAGCCATCTGGGTGGCAGCTCAGCTGAAGCTGCCAACTTCAGTGTTTTTTTTTTGTTTTGTTTTGTTTTTTTCCAGCTTAGCCATCCTGCTACCTGTCAGTAGCTTAGTGGCAGCTCACCTCGGGCTGGGCATTGAACTGCTGTTGCTGAGCTCAGCTCATACTCTTGAGTGAGCTCTTAACCAACTGAGCCACTCCGCTAGCCCTCCAAGTTCAGTCTTAGTTGAGGGTGGACATAGCCCAACATTGAACAGACAATCTTGTTGTTACACCAGCTGAGCCATCCTGCCACCTGTTGGGAGCACAGCGACAGCTCAACTCGGGCGCAGCACTCACTGGCCCATGCGGGAATCGATTCCTCGGCCCTGTTGCTCAGAGCTCACGCTCTTAAGCCAACTCTTCACCTACTGAGCCACTCGGCTGGCCCTCTGTTAATGCAATTCTGACAGAGCATCATATTTCACAGATTAAGGGCTCAGTTTCATAGGCTGCCCATCCTGCCTTTAACACAGACACCAATCGGAGCTCCAGGTCCTTACCTGCACTTCTGACCGACCAGTTGGCTATTGGTTGGAGGTTTCAACAACCCCCTCTTGGGGTTCAATAAATTTGCTTGATAAGTTCACAGATCTCCAATTTATTAAAGGATGTGATAGTACAGATGGACAGTCAGATGAAGAGATACATAGGGACAAGTCTGGGAGGGTACTGAACAGAGGAGCTCTGTCCCCGTGGAACTGGAGTGCATCACCCTCTGGGTGTGGATGTGTTCACTCTCCTGGAACTCCAACTTTTGGGATTTTATGGCAGCTTCCTCACGTAGGCGTGATCAGTATGTAACTCCATTTGCAGCCCCTCTTTCTCTCTGGAGTGTGGGGGTGGGGCTGAAAATCCCAAACTTCTAATCATGATGTGGTCTTTCTGGTGACCAGTCTCCAGCCAGGAGCTCACCCAGAGTTGCCTCAATAGAACAAAATATGCTCCTAGTGCTCTCATCACTTAGGAAATCATAAGGGTTTAGGAGCTCTGTGCCAGGAATCAGGGGCAGAGAATAATATATAGACTTTGTTATCTCATGAAGGTATTAGTTAGGTCAACTTCATTGATTTATTAATTTCATTGTTAGAATCTTCTACTTACTCATTATTTTTCTAATTGTTCTATGTATTCTTGAGAAAGTGGGCATGGGAATCTCTGAACGTAAGTGTGGATTGTATTATTTCTCATTGCATCCTGGTCAGTTTTTTCAGGGGTTTGGAAGTTCTGTTCCTCGGTGCTCGGTGCATGGTTCATGTCCCTGTGATGAATTTATCCCTTCATGATTGTGAAATCAATTTTATTATCCCTGGTCTAATATTTGTTCTCTATTCTACTTTGATCTTAATATAAGTACTGTATTTTGAATAGTGCACATATGATTTACTTTCATTTTTCAAGCTTTTATTTTGCATCCTTTCTAATTTTTATCTTGTTTGGATTTTTTTTTTTTTTTAGCTGAGCCATCCTGCCACCTATTGGCAGCTCATTGGCAACTCAGCTCGGGCTGGCATCAAACCACCGTTGCTCAGAGCTCAGCTCACACTCTTGAGCGAGCTCTTAACCAACTGAGCCACTCGGCCGGCCCTTTGTTTGGATTTTTTTCTTTAGTACTACCGTTAAAAATTTAACACATATCTTAAGTGCTGGTTTGGGAAGCCAGCTGCCCCAGTTCGGTCCCACATATGAGGGCCAGGGACACTGCCCTCAAAAAAAAAAAAATTTAACACATATCATTGAATGACATGTTTTCCTGAGAGTGTTTATCGTTCAGTAATCATACCTTCCACCCATCAGGAGGACCTAGAATGGTTTACGCCCACCACCTCCCTCAGAAATCATTTTATTGCATGTAAAGTTTTCATTGCCACTTCTTTTATAATGCATTTTGGGTATTTAATTTAATTTAATTTATTTTATTTTATTATTACCACCCTACCCCTCAAATTTGGCTTGTTCTCCATATTTTGGGTCCCTTCATATTTTGTTTTCTTTATTCTTGCCAGCCATGTTGACCCCTCTTTATAAACGAAAAGCCCTCTTCTGTCTGAATTGTTAGTGTAGGTCTTGTACCCAGAGCATTATATGTAGAGTAATGATGTTTTTGTAAGGTCTCTCTTCCTCTAGTCCAGATTTAAAAATTATTTTATTTTATTTTATTTAGGGCAGTGTCACTGGCCCTCATATGTGGGACCTGAACCGGGGCAGCTGGCTTCCCAGGCCAGCACTTAACCACCACGCCACTCGGCCGGCCCTAAAAATTTTTTATAGTAGTAAATATTACGCATTTTATGTGTGTTTAAAACTGTATAGTTTCTGTATCTGTGACATAGAGTTCAATTCACCAGATCAAACTAGTTCTTGTGTTGTTCAAATTTTTGATGTCTTCAATAATTTTGACATTTTTAATAATCTAAAAATTTGTATCTGTTTTATAATAATTTTACAGGGAGACATACATCACATTTTTGCATTGATTGAGAAAATTATCTTTTTCCTTTTGTGAATATGCTCATTTTCTTTCTTGTAAATTTTACAAGCACCAATCCTCCCCACAAACAAAATGAATTCTTCTTTAAAAAAAAAAAGATTTTATTGGGGATTTGGGGGAGGGGAACAGAAAGTTGCTGTCCTTTTGTTCTTCAGTCTAATTGTGGAGGAGGTCGCTTCACTGTCCCATGTTGGTATTATCATTGCGCTCTTCCCAGGTGAGGCAGTAACCATGGCGGCTCATGGCAGCTCACGAAAGCGCACGCCAGCCCCACTGTAGCCTATGCCATCGCCAGTGACTCACAACAGCCAAGCTCCAGCTCAAGTTGTTGTTCATCATCTTAGCTGTAGAGGGCACAGCATCGCTGGCCTTATTGTGGGATCTGAACCAGGGCCCTGCTGCTCAGAGCTGGCGTCCCAAGCCAACTCTTAACCAACGTGCCACTCTGCCAGCCCTCAAAAAGTGAATTCTTGACTTTCACTATAATACTGTGTTTCCCTGAAAATAAGACCTAGCCACAGAATAAGCCATACAGCATTATTCCTCCAGGATACATTGGGAATACACCCCTCACATGAGGGTTTTATGACCTGTTTCAGGGAGAAGTGTACCTTTTCCATAAACTCCTACAACTTAAAAAAATTTAGTATGCCACGGTGCCATATTTTGGCACCTAAAATCATGGTATGGCTTATTTTTTGGCTAGGTCTTATTTTCCAGAAAACAGGGTAGACTTCGCCTCAATGATTCTGAGTTTGAGGAAGAGTCCACCAGCCTTGTATTTATTTGCTTGTGAACATGGGAGTCCAAGATGAAACCTCTTTCATGGCAAAATGGCTGGTTGGCACAATATTCCATAATACCACATAATCTCCATAATCTATCCCCAAAAGATGTCCAAATCTATACCCAACATGCTGTTGTTTTTTTTTTGTTTTTTTTTTTAAAGATTTTATTGGGGAATTGGTGGAGGGGAACAGCGTTGGGGAATCGGGGAAGGGGAACAGACAAGTTGCTGTCTTTTTGTTCTTCAGTCTAGTTGCGGAGGATGTTGCTTCACTGTTGGTATCGTCATTGCGCTCTTCCCGGATGAAGCAGATCGGTCGCTGGCCTCTGGATGTCGCTCACCGCGGCTATTGGCAGCTCATGCTTGACTGCCAGCCGCTCACGCTGGCTGCGGGCCACTCACTGTAGCCTATGGCAGCCCACTGCAGCAGGGGCTGCAGCCTACACCATCACCGGGGCTCGCACAGCCCAGCTCCAGGTGGAGCTGTTGTTAGCTGTAGAGGGCAGTGTCACTTGCCCTCATGTGGGATCCGAACCGGGGCCGCCGGCATCCCAAAACCAGCGCTTAACCAATGTGCCACTCGGCCGGCCCCCATGCTGTTGTTTTTTTAAAAACCATGTTCAAGAAACAAATTCATGAAATGATTTGATAAAAATATTGGATCAGGACCAGCCGAGTGGCGCATTGGTTTAGAGCTGGCTTGGGACGCCAGCTCTGAGCAGCAGGGACCCGGTTTGGATACCACATATGAGGGCCAGTGACACTGCCCTCTACAGCTAAGATGGTGAACAAAAGCTCCACCTGGAGCTGGGCTGCTGTGAGTCCACTGGACGGCATAGCTGCAGCCTCTGCTGAAGTTGGCTGCCATAGGATACAGTGAGTGGCAGGCAGCCACTGTGATTGGCCTGCAGCGAGTGTGAGCTTCCTTACCTGGGAAAAGCGCAATGACAATACCAACATGGGCCAGTGAAGCAATGTCCTCTACAACTACACTGAAGAACCAAAGAAGAGCAACTTGTCTGATCCCCTTCCCCGATTCCCCAACACTGTTCCCCTCCCCCAATTCCCCAATAACCATAGAGATTAAAATTTAGGATGCATATTATAAGTATAATCAAGTTAAATCTAAAGGAAAGGTTCCGGTTTTCACAAGTGGAAAGAATCCTTGCTAGTATCAAAAACGACATTTACAATAAAGATGATCCACTCTTCAATAATAACCAAATATCAAGTTACACATATTAGAGAAAAGCTTTACATATATAATGAACTTGGAAGGTCTTGATGAAGGATGAATTTCACTAAGCATAAGAAATTCATACCGGGGAGATCTTAAAATATAATGAACTGGGCTACATATTAAACCAAGAGTAAAGCATTACTAAACATCAGTAAATATACATCTTAGAGAAATCTTAAAAATACAAAGTGGGTGCAAAGATCGTACCTAAAATAAAAGTAATGGGGCCGGCCGAGTGGCGCAGTGGTTAAACGCTGGCTTGAGCCAGCGGCCCTGGTTCTGGTCCCACATATGAGGACTAGAGACACTGCCCTCAAAAAAAAAAAAAAAAAAAGTAATGAACAATCGTCTGTAACCAATGAGAGCCAGTCGAAGGAGAGCCCCGCCCCACGCAAGCTGAGGTCACACCCCCTTCCCCCGGGTCCCGACCCTCCCCCTCGCGGGCCCCGCCCACTCCTGGGGAATATTCCTGCCCCGCCCAGAACCTTCGCGCTCCTCACAGGCCCAGCCTGCGGCGCACGTTCTGTGGCAGCGTCTGGGCGGAGTTTCTAGCAGACCGAGAAGCGGCCAAGGCTGAGAGAAAGTGTGGCTGCGGAGGTGACTTTCCTTTTTTTGTGGTTTAAACCTGAGCGTCTCGGTCCACCGTCCTACACTCGTGAAGCCTGGGGGTCACTACCGCCGTTGGAGTCCCCGCACCCGCGCCCCCTACAGCGGTGAGTCCGGCGTCCTGGGGAGACGTCCCGATCCCAGACCGCTTCGCTGCCGGGTGGAGGGTCCGCGTGGGTTGCGGTTAAACTGAGGCCGTTCCCCTGTGGTCTCTCCGCCTTGGGTCCTTAGATCCCGCCTGCCGCGTTGTTTTCCTGCTTAAAACCCTCCACCAGGCAGCGCTCCGCCGCGCGTTGTGTAGTCCTGGGAGATGGAGTCCAGCTGGTGGCGCCCCTCCCCCAGCCTCGCCCCGCGGCCCCTGGAGCCCGGCCTCTTCCTTGGCCTGGGGATCAACAGACCCTATGCGCCGTCTGGAGACCCCGTCTTGTCCCATTTTAATAAAAGACCCGAATCCCAGGAAGAGTACAATTTTCAGGGAGGTGGGATTTAGGAGGGAATACCGCGGGGAAGGGGCTTTGTGTAAGCGGTGACTGTGAAGGCCAGGAAATCGGCATAACGGGTGTGAGGAGGTCCCGAGGAGGAGACAGAATGACAGGAATAGGGGCCGACCGAGTGGCGCATTGGTTAAGCGCTGGTTTTGGGATGCCAGCGGCCCCGGTTCGGATCCCACATGAGGGCCAGTGACACTGCCCTCTACAGCTAACAACAGCTCCACCTGGAGCTGGGCTGTGCGAGCCCCGGTGATGGTGTGGGCTGCAGCCCCTGCTGCAGTGGGCTGCCATAGGCTACAGTGAGTGGCCTGCAGCCAGCGTGAGCGGCTGGCAGCCAAGCGTGAGCTGCCAATAGCCGCGGTGAGCGACATCCAGAGGCCGGCGACCGATCTGCCTCATCCGGGAAGAGCGCAATGACGATACCAACAGTGAAGCAACATCCTCTGCAACTAAACTGAAGAACAAAAAGACGGCAACTTGTCTGTTCCCCTTCCCCGATTCCCCAACGCTGTTCCCCTCCGCCAATTCCCCAATAAAATCTTTAAAAAAAAAAAAAAAAAAAAACAAAAAAAAGAATGACAGGAATAGACAGGTGAGAGGGCAGAAAGGTCAGTGCGAAGTCCGTAAAGAGCCGGCAAAACAGAGGATGTGGGAGGGACTTGTAAAGCGACGGTTAAGACTGAACGAGTAACCGGGAGAAGTAGCCAGAGGAGAAAGAAAATGGAGAAATATAGAGGGAAGGGAGAGTTCGAGAGAGATGAAGGGGAGCCAAAAGGGAGAGGGGCCCCTGGTTAGCAGAAGTGGGGCAACAAAGGACAAGGTACTTCAGAAGGAGAGAGGGGTTAGGAGAAAAGCTGGCGGAGGGGAGCCAAGTGTAGGAACAGAAAGGAAGGGGGTGACAGCAGAGGGAGAAGCAGCACTGAGTTCAGCTGAGGGTGTCAGTGAGTCGAGGCCCAGGGGTGTAACAGATAGGACAGTGTCACCGGGAAAGAGGAGGTGCAGAGGGTTGGAGAGAAAGAGTCAGAAATATGTGGAGATGGGGAGCAATCAGATTAGGGAGAAAGAGCAACCTAAGGTGAAATAGGTTTCAAGAGATTCACGGAAAATGTGAGAGCAGGAAACAGAGAGAATGGGAGAAATCAGGAGAGGGGGACATGGGAGGACAGCAGTGGAGAATCTGGGTGGAGAGGGACACACAGATCATAGAAGTACATGGTGGCAGAATAAAAGGGGTGCCCCCACCTGGATGCTCTGTGAGCTGGTGAGATGTGGGTGCTCAAGTCATGATATTTGAACTTGTGGCTTCATAATCGATTTAACACTTGCTGCATTTTCAGTCACACAGATGACAATGAGAATTAAAAAACTCCAAGGGCCCGCCGAGTGGCGCGGTGGTTAAGTGCTGGCCTCGGAAGCCAGCGGCCCTGGTTCGGTCCCACATATGAGGGCCAGTGACACTGCCCTCAAAAAAAAACAACACAAAAAAAACCAAGACACTCCAGTTTCTAACACTCGTGTGCATAATAATTTCATCACCCAATGGCTTCCATGTGCAACCCTCATGCAGCTACAGGGAAGAGACCTGTGTCAGTCAGCCTGGATCCCTTCTTTTTTTCTGGGATGGCATGAAGGATATGACCTGGTACAAGAAATGACTGAGTTTGTCACCATATGATACCTTTTCTAGGAATATTAAAACCGTTGTGTCTCTTTTTCTTTTATTTGGAATTTACTTTTTCCTTTCTACCTCTCTTACATTTGATTCATTGTTTTTATAAAAAGGAAATCCAGATAACTCTTAGTCTGCTGAATTTCTGCTTTTTCGTAAATAGTAATGAACTTCTGAAATAAGCTTTGGTGACACCTCATAACCAGCTCTTATTCTTTTCTAAATATGAGGTAATTTCAATTGTTTTAAAATTTTGACCCTAGAAATAATTACAGTAAATAACATCATGAATCGATTTCCCTCTAATAATACTGTGTCTAGTTCAGATGAGAAGCACTCTTTTTTTTTTTTTTTTTTTTTTAGCTGAGCCATTCTGCCACCTGTTGGCAGCTCAACGGCAACTCAGTTTGGGCTGGCCTCAAACAGCTGTTGCTCAGAGCTCAGCTTGCACTCTTGAGCAAGCTCTTAACCAACTGAGCCACTCGGCTGGTCTGCGAGTACTCTTTATTATGTTGAAGCATCCATTGGTGGTTTTGTTTTCTGTATTTATTTATTTTTAAAGTAGTTTCAGGTGTACAACACAGTGCACTAGTTATATGTTTTACCCCTCAACAACCCCCTTCCCCCAATTTGCCACCCCACTCCCTTCCCACATATCATACATATCTATTACAATTCCTTTGACTCCCTTCTGCAGTATGCATCCATTGGTTCTTATTAATAATATTAAGTCGGGCCGGCCGAGTGGCGCATTGGTTGAGCGCTGGTTTTGGGATGCCAGCGGCCCCGGTTCGGATCCCACGTGAGGGCCAGTGACACTGCCCTCTACAGCTAACGGCAGCTCCACCTGGAGCTGGGCTGTGCGAGCCCCGGTGATGGTGTGGGCTGCAGCCCCTGCTGCAGTGGGCTGCCATGGGCTGCCGTGAGTGGCCCGCAGCCAGCGTGAGCGGCTGGCAGCCAGCGTGAGCTGCCAATAGCCGCGGTGAGCGACATCCAGAGGCCAGCGACCGATCTGCCTCATCCGGGAAGAGTGCAATGATGATACCAACAGTGAAGCAACATCCTCCGCAACTAAACTGAGGAACAAAGGGACAGCAACTTGTCTGTTCCCCTTTCCCGATTCCCCAACGCTGTTCCCCTCCGCCAATTCCCCAATAAAATCTTTAAAAAAAAAAATAATAATAATAATAATAATATTAAGTCACTTCAGTGTGCATTTGGTTAGGATGTCTGTGGTGAGTACCTAGTTTGGTGAGTACCTAGTTTGGTGAGTTAGTCTGATATTCAGCAATTTTTGTTTTGTTTTGTTTTGTTTTGAGGGCAGTGTCACTGGCCCTCATATGTGGGACCGAACCGGGGCTGCTGGCTTCCCAAGCCAGCGCTTAACCACCGCGCCACTCGGCCCACCTGATATTCAGCAGTTTTTGTCTTCCATTTACATGATTTGTTAAATTAGTGATCTGGGAGCTACCAAGTAGCTGTCCCCTCAAGTCCCTCTTGTCCATTCTCAGAAATGTGGAGAGATGGACTGGAGATACCTGAAACTTTGTTTCTACAGAGCCCATCTATTCACAGTGAAGGAATGTGATCTATGTATTTCCATAGCTAACTGTTTTTTACAAGTTTTCAGTACCAAAATGTGTTCATTATTTTATGGTTTTTAACTAATTCTCTGTGATTTCTTGGAAAACAGGAAGGAAATACACCTGGGGAGCCAGCCCTTCTAGAAGTTCCCACAGCAAACCCTTACTCCCCAGAGTTCTCAAGCATGTGGAGCCTGAAATTTGTAGCCCAGTGTGACAGGAAACAGGTCTGGGAAGCAGGTCAGCACCCCCAGGAGACTTAGATGCCATTCCTGGGCCCCCTGCAGACCTGCAGAACTATCATAACTCCTTTGAGTGGGCCCTGATCTCCCAGGGATCTGTAGGCTCCTTGAAGCTAAATCATTCCTCTCAGGGTTCCTCCTATGTTCTGTGGTAATTTCAATGAGTGATGTCACCTGTACCCTTTCCCTGTGAGTTGGATAAATGATCTGGGTGGAGCAACATTGTTGTTTAAATGAGGTGTCCCAGGTGACTCTCAGGTGAGGCCAGGGATTAGCTGGGGGCTCCTGGACACAGTTCTGACTATTGAGAGAAACCTTTGGTTAAGGGGAGATAACAGGGTGCTGTGTTGCATTTGTTGAGGGGCAGGAGAGCATCCCCCATTATTGCTGTAGGAATTTGTGGTCCTCTGTGGAAGGGGGAGCATGGGAATCAGGAAAGAGAAAACTGACAGTTCTGTCTTCACTTAGGAGTTCCTTGTCCCTGAATGTGTCCTGTGACAAAGGACAGGAGAGGGCAACGTTCTCAGCATTTCACAATCCTTCAGCCTGTTAGTTTGGAGGAAGTAGATGAAGGGCTGAGCTGAAGCCTTTGTGGGCACATTCTCAAGATGTGGACATGATTCCTCCTGAAAACTTCCCCTGAGGAAACGACCTAGAGCAGGAGGAGGACAAAGACAAAATGGCTGCTTCTCAGGTAAGCATTCTGTCCAGGTCACACGTTGTATCCACTTTCCCTCCTAAAATCTGTGGGTTTAGAACCTGCCACCTTTAATTCTCTACTTCTGACATTCCTGCCTGGCGAGTTTCTCTTCAACTACTTCCTTTTCTTTTTCTTCTCTTGAGAGTCAAGGTCAGCTCTGTAGAACACTCTGCCTTTCTCCCAGAGCCTTCTCTGCATTCTGTCCCTCCAGGCTCCCTCAGGACATGAGGACTCTCACGGTGATTACTGACCCTCAACTGCTGATAGAATCTGCCTGGGAAAGGGGTTTTGTCCAAGGTCCCTGTTGGGTGGGGTCCGATATCTGGTATCCTGAAGAAGGGAAGTGTAGGTGTGTGTCCTTTGACTGCAGCGTCAGGACTGTAGAACTGGCGTAAGAATGTGCACCAGGACCCAGGATGGCCTCAGTGCTCAGAATAGTTGGAATGTTCTGGAAAAAAAAAAGAATTATTCAAACTAACTTGCCAACTAGATTGGTAAGATTGACTTGATGTTTCAATGCATTATTAGAGTTACAGAACATGGGAGCTATATGTGCATTGAAATTTGCATACAACTAATGTTTTTACGATCAGACAGATTATGATTTCCATATTTGTTCATTTTTGCCAGTAACATGACAGCAGTGATGGTGTGTCTTTCATGTGCCTCGGCCAGCTGATACCCATTTGTTCCTTCTACCTGATTTTCGGTTGGTTGAGGTCCTGTCTTCACTATAAAGTTAACATTTTTTTCTATCTCATTAATAAGGGTCTGGAGGGATTTATAGAAGATGTGCAAAAACCATCACATTTCATCTGGAAACTCCATTTTTCTTAGTTTCTCTGTTTTGGACAATGAAGCCCCTCAGCTTTCTTTACCTAAAGATAGTTGGGTTTTGGAGTGCAGGCTTTAGTGAGTCAATTTTCATTATATTCCACACTCAATCACAGACATTCTCTACTTCATCACTTTTTGTGTTTTTGAGAAAGGTTACAGGAATCATATTATTAAAGTTTGAAGTGTGGTAAATTTGTAACATATAGCTCAAGACAAGTGACACGCAAATTTTTTCAAAGAAAAAGCACCAATAATTTATGTTACTATGTGGTCTTCTCCTTATTGCATTTATAAAATACATAGTATCATCCACAAAGACATTTATGAGATATATAGAATTGAAAATAATTGTTGTTTCAGTGATGTGAGAATTTTTTCTGTCATTTTTAATGTGCACACATGTCTATCTGTGTGTCCGTGTCCATAAAATCTTAACACTATTTGATCTATTCTTTCTTCTTACTTGCTTAAGTTGTTTCTCTTTCTCTTTGTTACAGAAATGGCCATATAGATTCATAAGGGTTGTCTATCCGTATTGGTTTCTGTCTTTTTGGAAAAATTCTAGAGGCAGTTTGGAATAAAACCCAAGCTCTACCATTTAATGGATGCATCAGAAAATATTCCCACACAAGAGGATGTATGATATTATTCTCAGTTTATGAGTTATGAATTAATATGTAAAGAAAAGCTAGAATGCTCTGTAATGTACAGTTGTTTTCAAAAAGGATAGTGTTGTTATGTTTCTATGAGAAATGTAAATTTCATAAAACTCTGTCAGTTCAAAGTCATGTATGAATTTTTGCCTATTTCCGTCTTCTGTGCTATGGAGCAGTGTGACTCATGGCCCAGAGACATTGTTGTCACTAGTCAAAAGTGAGTTTGGTTTTTTTGTTGTTGTTGTTTTTTATGTTTGTTTGTTTGTTTGTTTTTTTCTTGAGGGCAGTGTCACTGGCCCTCATATGTGGGACCCAAACCAGGGCTGCTGGCTTCCCAAGCCAGCACTTAACCACCACGCCACTCAGCCGGCCCAAAAGTGAGTTTGTTAAATGTGAACGCTCAGGCCCTATCCTAGAACTCCTCAGTCAGAATCTGCATTTTTATAATGTCCACATGAAAATTTGAGAGGTATTTTCCATCTTAACTCATCATGACATTTCCAGCTGAGAAATATACATAATGTATCCTGTATGATACAAATAGAACATTCAGAAATCCATATGCCTGTTTTAATGCCTGAATTTAAATCTATCTTTCAGAGAAAAAGACAGGTTTTCCTTTAGAGTACTTCGTGAATCATATGCCATCCTTTTTGCTCAGAGTTAGAAAATAAAACTCAAGAATATTACTGTCAGTGGCCTTAGTGTTCCATTCTGGACATTCTCCTAGCTCAAAACCAGTTCTCTGAACTGTTTTCATGTTAAGTCATGTTATGACTTTGTGGTCATTTGGTAAAAGTGTCTTGTTTCACGGATGTTGACATTCAGGGATGTGGCCATACATTTCTCTCGTGCGAAGTGGTAGTGCCTGTACCCAGCTGAGCGGAAACTTTACATGGACGTGATGTTGGAGAACTGCAGGAACCTGCACTCCCTGGGTGAGGCTGACTTCCTTCCAGAACTCCCACCCCACCGCAGGGTTGTGTTTCCTTCATCAATACAGTGTCTCCCGGGAGCTTCTACTCTGTGTGGGAGAGTTTTAGATCCCGGCTCTGAGGAACAAACTGGGGGTTTGCTGGTGTAGAAAAGAAGTCTTCATGATGTTCTTGAAATGGAAATCAGGATCTGGAAACATTCCATGTTGTCTAGTAGAGTAAAGGTGCTGTCAGAAAATTGTTTTGGGGGGATCCATCTCTAGAATAGTCTGTTTTCTGCAATGTCCTTTTTTTTCCCATCTGAGCACATGCTGGATTGGAAATTGGAGAATCTCCATCAAAACTCATGTTGCTTTTACTAATAAACAGATCTTGCTCTTCTCTAAGCCAGACCTGGTTACCTTTTTGGAGAGAACGAAGGAGGCCTGGCATGTGAAGCCAAAAAAGACCATATCATCCACCCAGGTAGGTGGGAATGAAGAAAGCAGATAACATAGTTGAGAGTGCCAAAGGTCCCTGAGGAAGCCAGATCTTAAGATGTGGTTAGGGAAGCACTGCTTCAGTGGGAAGGATGTGAGAAGCCCAGGTTTCCTTCTGTTGCTGTCCCAGATGAACAATCCTGTCCAATACATCCTGTGCTGCCACATCTTCTAGAGAGTGTCCTCCTGCTCACATCACAGTGAGGGCAAACATCCTCCTCCTGGATTGTTGGGGCTGCCATGGGCTGGCTACTATTACATTGCCTGGGAGGCCTCGGAAAATCTATGCTCTCAGCTGAGGAATTCTCTCTGAAGCCATATTTAAAGGTCTGTTCTTGTAAGGAATTAGTGAAGGAAGTGATAGAGGTTGTGGAATTTGGAGCAGAAATCCCAGAGGCACTGGGGACAGATGATACACATTTTCTGCTTTATAATTTCTAATCCTAAGGAGGCTTCAAACATCAGCCTACAAAGTTCAGACTCAGTAATTTCATCTCAGCACGAGGCATCTCCCTAAAGTCACAAACCTTCAATCACAGTTTCACTTCAAAATGTTCATTTGCGGGCCGGCCAAGTGGCGCGGTAGTTAAGCGCTGGTTTGGGAAGCCAGCGGCCCCGGTTTGGGTCCCACATATGAGGGCCAGTCACACTGCCCTCAAAAAAAAAAAAAAAAAAAGAAAAACAAAATGTTCATTTGCTTTGTATGAACTACTATTAGGAATTTTGAATGTTTACTCCCAATTCCTGCATGGGAGAATAGTTTAATGTATCTGTTTACCTGACAGAATTCTTAAATGAATTAATGCGATAGGGGAGCATAGAACATTTCCCACCGTATAGGAAGGTCTCCATTGTTCCCTGATTTCTTTTTTTTAAAGATTTTATTGGGGAGTTGGGGAAGGGGAACAGACAAGTTGCTGTCTTTTTGTTCTTCAGTCTAGTTGTGGAGGACGTCGCTTCACTGACCCATGTTGGTATCATCATTGCGCTCTTCCCGGATGAGGCAGATCTGTCGCTGGCCTCTGGATGGTTGCTCACCGCAGCTATTGGCAGCTCGCATTGGCTGCCAGCCGCTCACACTGGCTGCTGGCCACTCACTGTAACCTTGGCAGCCCACTGCAGCAGGGGCTGCAGCCTACTCCATCACTGGGACTCGCACAGCCCAGCTCCAGGTGGAGCTGTTATTCTCAGCTCGCACGCTCAGCTCGCACTCTTGAGCGAGCTCTTTATCAACTGAGCCACTCGGCCAGCCCTATATTGTTTTTCTTACTGTTTGGACTGATTGGTATTTCATCAAAGAGTATGTAAGGGTCTAATTTCTCCACATTTTGGCCAACACTTGATATTTTGTGTTTCTCTCATGGTGGTCATCCTAGTTGTTGTGCAATGACACTGTGTTTTTTTAACTGCAGATGCAAACATTTATGTTCTCAGCATGTCAGGGCCGGCCTAGTGGCGCAGTGGTTAAGTGCTGGCTTGGGAAGCTAGTGGCCCCGGTTCCAGCCCCACATACGAGGGCCAGTGACACTGCCCTCAAAAAAAAAACAAAACATGTCAAACTACTGGAAAGACATCCGGACCTGAGATCAGATACGTAGGAGAAGCAGGAGCCTGAGGATGACTTTTATGTTAAGAGCACTTTTAGGTCACAGCGAAATGGAGTAGAAGGTACAGAGAATTCCCACATGCCCCTCCCACATGCACAGCCATGCCCATGTCCACATCTCCTGTTCCCCAAAGGTACATTTGTTACATAGATGAAGCTACATTGACACATAATTGTTGCCCAGGGTTCATAGTTCTCCTTGGAGTTCATGAGGGGTTTTGCATTCTGTGGGCATGGACACATTTGTGATGACATGTGTCATACACAGTAGTGTCACAGCCCTTAATATCCTCTGTGCTATGCATGTTCATATCTCCCTCCACCAAACCCCAGCCAGTAGTCATCTTTTTATTGTCTCCATTCTTTTGCCTTTTGTGGAATGTCATAGCTGAAATCATCCATTATGTGCCTTTTTCAGCTTGGCTTCTTTCACTTAATATGTATCTAGGTTTTCTCCCCATCTTCATGGCTCAATAGATTCTTTCTCTATAATAATAATATTCCATTGTCTGTATGCACCACAGTTTGCTCATGCATTCACCTCTTGGCAGACATCTTGGTTGCTTCCTAATTTTGGGAATTATGGATAAAGCTGCTGTGAACACACACACGTGGGCTATTGGTGGATGATAAACGTTTTCAACTCTTTGAGTAACGACAGAAGAGCACAACTTCTTGATCTTAGGGTGAGAGGATGTGTAAGAACCACCAAACCATGTACTCAAGAGACTAGTGTTTTTCATTCCCACCGGCAGTGAGTGTGAGTTCCTGCTGCTCCACCTCCTTCACCAGCACTTGATGTCTTTGTTCTGGGCTCTGGCCCCTCCTAATAGGTGTGTAGTGTTGTTTAACTTGCTACATGTTTAATTCTCATTGTTCTTGTGTGCATTTTCCTGGTTACATATAGTGTAGAGCATCTTTATATATATTTTGTCTTCTGTATCTCTAGTGTAGTGTCTGCCTAGGGCTTTGGCCCATGATTTTTATCAGGTTGGTAGTTTTCTCATTGATGAGTTTGAAGACTTCTTTGTGTGTTTTGCATAGTAGACCTTTACAGGTATTTCTTTTGCCATTATTCCTTCCCAGACTGTGGCTACTCGTTTTGTACTCTTGACGATGACTTGTTTGTTGTTTTTGCTCGTTAATATTTGTTATGAAACTTGGGAGCTCAAAAGTTAATAAACTACGATTCAAAAAAAGAAACTTGGTGAAGAATTTGTCCTGTAAAAAAGGCAAAGTGTACGAAATTAAGTTTATAATAACATTTAAATTCCAATTGTAGCTATGTGTTCATTCCTGGAATAAATATATAATCTTGTGTTGATGGATATGAGGTTGCCTTAAATATTCTGACAATATTATAGGTCAACTCTAATGAAATACATTAATTCATTCTAGATTGTATAGCACCATGGTGGTTTTTGCATTATAATGGTAATACATAATTTTTGGGAAAAATAAAACTGTAGAAAGAGTTATCAAAATTTTTCTTGTTGTCCAAAATGGGATGAACTGTTTTATTTTATTTATTTATTTATTTATTTATTTATTTATTTATTTATTTTGATGGCAGTGTCACTAGCCCTCATATGTGGAACCGAACCGGTGACGCTGGCTTCCAAAGCCAGCGCTTAACTGCCGCACCACTCAGCTGGCCCTGAACTGTTTGATTTTATGTATGTATTTATGTCTATTTTCTTCAGTATAGGTGGCATATAATATTGTATTTATTTCAGTTTTACAACATGGTGATTCTTTATTTACATATCTTACAAAGTGATCACCACACACCTCAAGTAAAATCTTTCACCTTACAAGGGAATCACGATATCACTGAGTATATTCCCTATGCTACATTACATCCCGTGCTTTACACTTTTTTTTTTTTTTTAAAGATTTTATTGAGGAATTGGCGGAGGGGAACAGCGTTGGGGAATCAGGGAAGGGGAACAGACAAGTTGCTGTCTTTTTGTTCTTCAGTTTAGTTGCGGAGGATGTTGCTTCACTGTTGGTATCGTCATTGCACTCTTCCCGGATGAGGCAGATCGGTCGCTGGCCTCTGGATGTCGCTCACCGTGGCTATTGGCAGCTCATGCTTGGCTGCCAGCCGCTCACGCTGGCTGCGGGCCACTCACTGCAGCCTATGGCAGCACATTGCAGCAGGGGCTGCAGCCTACACCATCACCGGGGCTCGCACAGCCCAGCTCCAGGTGGAGCTGTTGTTAGCTGTAGAGGGCAGTGTCACTGGCCCTCATGTGGGATCCGAACCAGGGCCGCTGGCATCCCAAAACCAGCGCTTAACCAATGCGCCACTCGGCCGGCCCTCGACTTTTCATAACTAGACATTTATACCTCTTATTTCCCTTCACCTTTATTGCCTTTCCGCATGACCCTGTCTTCTCTGGCAACCATCAGTTAATTCTCTGTATCTGTGATTCTTTTTCTTTTTTTTAATTGGGGAATTGGGGAAGGGGACCAGTCCAGTTGTTGTTCTTCATTCTTAGTTGTGGAGGGTGCAAGTCGCCATCTGGCTGACTGTTGGCAGCTCGTGGCCTCTAAGCTCAAGGTGCCAAGTTCAGTCTTAGTTGCAGGTAGGTATAGCCCACCATCAAACAGGCAATCTTGTTGTTACACCAGCTAAGCCATCCTGCCATCTGTTGGCAGCTCAGCAACAGCTCAGCTCAGGCGCAGCGTTCACTGGCCCATGTGGGAATTAAACCTCCTGCCCTGTTGCTCAGAGCTCACATTCCAAGCCAGCTCTTAACCAACTGAGGCACTCAGCTGGCCCTGAGGTTCTGTTCTGTAATCTGATCCTTCTATCATATCTTCTGGAGCCAGCTTCTAACCCTAAGAGAGGGTGGGGTGGGGTGAACTCGGGGAGTTTGGGGCAGGCTAGGGGTGGTGGTGCGGCCAGGCTCTCTGTTTTCTGTGCTCTGTCTGGCAGTAAGGGCTTAAACCACAGTTTTCACCTGAGGTCTCTGCCCCAAACGTTGGGTTCAGCCATTTTATATGTTGATCCCTCAGGCAGGACTGGGCCACAGTGAATGTGCCTCCAGCCTGAATTCTTCCTTCTCCCCATTGACTGCAGCAGGCTGTGGACTCCAGCAAGCCCTGGTTTGAATCCTGCAACCCTAGCGACCCACATCTCAGCACTTACCCCTTTCCTCCTCCCCAGCTCGCCTGATGCCCACCTTTAGGTGATTCAATTTTCAGTTCTGTCAGACATGCCTGTGTGCTATACAGGGAATCCATTGTTGAATCATAGCTGTTCAATGTGTTGTAACTTACAGGGGAGATTTCAAAATGCACTCCTTACACCACCGTTTCTGTGATGTACTGCCAAAAGTGTGATTGTTTAATGTCCTGTTGCTCTGTTGAGAGTTCTGCATACTTTTCCAATAAAAAATCTGAACTAAGAGACTCACAATTATATTTGGGACTCTATTTATGAGAAGGATGTAGCTAGGAAAGCAACTTGTTTCACCAGGAAAGCATTGTTTCTAATCCTATATTAGATGTGACTAAGTGACATCAGGAACAAGAAATAGAAGGACTTGATATCCATTCACAGGTGAACTAGAGTCAAGAAAGGATCCTTACTCATTCCCACCCCCATGAACAAGGGCCCCGACTTTCTTGGAGAGGGTTTTTTGAGGTGTTATTTCTGTGTTCCACGGCAATGTATTACATGATGAGGACTCCACTCAGGACTCGGAATCAGATGAATCTCATGATAGTCTTATAAGACATTCATTTGTGATTCAAGTCATATGTTAGGTAGGACTTTTTAATATTAGTTTTGGGACCCATGTAAATGTATGTTGTTTGGGGCAAATGAGGAATAAATTATTTCTGATGGAAGCTGCACTACCATATATTGTAGCATAATTTCCATTGGTCATCCTCTTGTGAGATTGCACATCTCTGCCCTTTGACCTTAACTTTGACCACTTGACCCAGGCCACCCTTCCTTTTTTGGGGGTGATTGTACTTTGAACCAACATTATGGCAAGGTTGGCTGTGAATTTTTGTGGTTTCCTTGGCCAATTTTGTGTGAGTAGAGGTTGCATATTTTAATTTGAAAGGGAAGCTTTAGGCATCTTTGTTTGCTTCTAGCTCCGTCTTTCTCTGCTCCAGTCCTGGATGGACTAAATTTGCGAGAATCTAATTATGGTGCCAAGCAAGAGGTGGGCAATGAGAAATATAATATGAAGAAGAAACAAAGGTTTGTTTTTATAAGCCACAGAGAATTCAGGGGTATGTGTTACCACAGCTAAGCTTCCAGAAAGCTGACTGGTATTCTTTCAATGACATTTTCCTTTTCTGTACCCACCCTAACCTCCCAACGTCAAGGTTATAGTTGGGAGAGCATTATGTGCAGCAAGTGAATTCTTTGTGATTTTTTTTTTAATAATGATTTTATTGGGGAATTAGGGAAGGGAACAGTGTTGGGGAATTGGGGAAGGGAACATTGTGTTGTTCCTAAACCCATCAACTCCAAGTCAAGTTGTTGTCCTTCAATCTTCTTTGTGTAGGGCACAGCTCAGCTCCAAGTCCAGTCACCATTTTCAATCTAGTTGCTGGGGGCGCAGTCCACCATTCCATGTGAGAATGGAACCGGCAACCTCGTTGTTAAGAGCATGCGCTCTAACCAATCTGGCCTCTCAGGGCTGCTTACCTCAAGGTGCTGTATTCAATCTTATTTGTTGGGTAGGGGATAAGGGGAGGGTGGTACAGCCCAACATCCCATGTAGGGATGGGAGTCAAACCGGCAACCTTGGTTCTTTTTTCTTTTGCTTTTTTGTTTGTTTGTTTTTTGTTAGTTTCAGGTATGCAACACAGTGCAATAGTTTTACCTTTTACCCCTCAAAGTGACAACTCCTTCCCCCAATCCGCTGCCCATTCCCCTCCCGATATCATACATATCTATTACAATTCCATTGTCTCCTCTCCCACACTATACTCCATATCCCAAGACTATATATATTGAATTGTAGTCGACATACAATATTATACAACATCAGCTTCAGGTGTACAGTGCAGTGATCAAGCCTCTACACCATCCATGAAGTGGTGTCCCTAACAAGACATGTGACCATCTGACACCCTACAAAATATTTACAACATTATTAATTATATTCCCTGACCAGCAACCTTGTTTTAAGAGCATGCACTGTCAGCAACTGAGCCATCTGGCCGCTCAGTGGCAGTTCAGTGGCAGCTCACTGGGCCACGTGGGAATTGAACCAGCAACCCTGTTGCTCAGATCTCACGCTCCAACCAACTGCGTAACCCTGTTGGCCTAGTAATTGAATTCTTGATTTCAAGAATTTCCTTCTTGTGGGTGACCGGTTAGCTCAAGTTTTCACAGTGCAGGCTCAGAACACCAAGGTTGCCGTTTCCATTCCTCCATGGGCCAAAGAGCTTCACCCTGCACAACTAGATTGAAGACAACTACTTGACTTGGAGCTGATGGTCCTAGAAAAACACAGTGTTGCTCAATAAAATGAAAGTTAAAAAAAAAAATTCCCTTCCCTAAGAATATCCACTTCCTTTTCATTCATTGGGGAACATATTGCCTTTCATTGTCTAACAGCCCTCCATGGCCTATGTGGTATCAGTTACATTTTCACCTGGTTTATGAAATGTTTGGAAATGACCTCACGCACCTTGCCCGTGTTCACCCTCTGCATTCCCCTAAGTCAGCCTCAGGACCTGATGAGCTGTTTTCAACTCACGTCACTTGACAGGCAGGAAGTTCACAGTGATGTATAGAAAACCAAAGGAAACAAACAAAATAAATAAAAGAACCGTTAGCTTATAGGGGTTTGGTTAAGTTGCTATCTCATTTTGAAGGGTGCGGTTTATAATTTCTGTCTTAGTGGCAAATTATAAATGTTGATATGTTCTGTTCTCATTTATTCAGATTACATTTAACATGGCCAAGAATTCAGTTTGTCTTGTTTTACTATTATAGACATTTATAAAGATTGTAAGTAATTCTGTGGTTTATGGTTGGTGCAGTATTCTTATGAAGGAAGACCGGTTTCCCACTTCCTGCGTCAGATAAACTCCAGTTCTTCCCTGAGTGTTTCCTTTTTCTGTGTTCCCTTTACTGTCAAAGGACTACCACACTCACCCTAAACACTTCACTTCTAATACTCGTGGTCAGCAAACATGTGGAGGTTTCCCCCACACAAAGCAATTCTCTGGAAACCAGCTGGGTATCCTAAATTTTAATGCAATTTTGTCACTATTGGCCTGGCCTGGAGATAGCATCAGGTCCCACAGGTTAAGGGCTCAGTCCCACAGGCTGTCCCTCTTACCTCCAAACAGATGCTATTTGGAGCTCCAGTTTGTTAACTGTAATTCTGACCAACCAGCTATAGATTGGAAGTTTCTATAACCCCCTTCTTGGGTTCAATTAATTTGCTGGATCAGTTCACAGATGTTCAGTTTATTAAAGGATGGGATAATACAGATGGACATTTATTTATTTTTTATAATTTATTTGTTTTTAATTAGTTTCAGGTGTACAACACAGTGAAATAGTTATACATTTTACCCCTCAAAGTGACAACCCCTCACCCCCAAAGTACTTTTTTTTTTTTTTTTTTTTTTGAGGGCAGTGTCACTGGCCCTCACATGTGGGACCAAACCGGGGCCGCTGGCTTCCCAAGCCAGCGCTTAACCACTGCGCCACTCAGCCGGCCAGATGGACATTTAGATGAAGAGATAAAATAGGGTCAGGTCTGGGAGGGTCCGAGCAGAGGAGCTTCTGTCCCCACAGAATTGGAGAGCATCACCCTCTGGATGGGGATCTCTTCACCCACCTGGAAGTCTCTGAACCCCCAACTATTGGAATTTGGTACCAGCTTCCTCAACATAAGCATGATCAGTATGTAACTCCAATTACAGCCCCTCTTTCTCTCTGGAGTGTGGGGATGGGGCTGAAAATCCCATGCTTCTAATCATGGTGTGGTCTTTCTGGTGACCAGTCTGCATGTAGGAGCCCGCCCAGAGTCGCCTCCATAGAACAAAACATGCTCCTAGTGCTCTTATCACTTAGGAATTCTTAAGAGTTTTAGAAACTCTCTACCAAAAACCAAGGGCAAAGATGAATCTATCTATTTTGTTATCTAATAGTTCTACAAATGTCAATTAGGTCCATTTCTTTGATTTATTAACAGTTTTGTTAGAGCTTCTACGTACTCATTTGCTTTCTATTTGTTTTCTGTATCATTGAGAGAGGAGGCATGGGAATCTCTGAACATAAGTGTGGATTGCATTTTTTCTCATTACGCCTGGCCAGGGTTTTCAAGGCTTTGGAGGTTCTGTTGCTTGGTGCCTGATTCATGGTTGTTAAGTCCTTGTGATGAATTTATCACTTTGTGATTGTGAAATAGACTTCATTACCTCTGGTCATAGTATTTGTTTTCTATTCTCTTTTTTTTTAAAATATTAGTTTCAGGTGTAATTTTCTTAATATAAATACTTTATTTTGAAATACTGGGCATCCTCTCACCTCAGATTTTTTTTTTTAAGATTTTTTTGGGGAATGGGGGAAGGGGAACAGTGTTGGGCAAATGGGGAAGGGGAACAGACAAGTTGCTGTCCTTTTGTTCTTTTGTCTAGTTGTGGAGGACGTTGCTTCACTGGCCCATGTTGGTATTATCATTGTGCTCTTCCTGGCTGAGGCACTTCGATCGCCAGCCTCTGGACAGCCTCTCATGGTGGATCTTGGCAGCCTCTCATGGTGGATCTTGGCAGCTCACGTTGGCTTCCAGCCATTCACACAGGCTGCTGGCCACTCACTGTAGTTTATGGCAGCCCACTGCAGCAGGGGCTGCATCCTACCATGGCTCAGGCAACTCCCGGAAGCCCAGCTGTTGTTCGCCACCTTAGCTATAGAGGGCAGTGTCACTGGCCCTTATATGTGGGATCTGAACCGGGGCCCTGCTGCTCAGAGCTGGCATCTGAAGCCAGGTCCTAACCAACGTGGCACTCGGCTGGCCCTAAGTACTTTATTTTGAGTAGTGTGCATATGATTTATCTTTTTATCAAGATTCATTTTGCGTTCCCTATCCCCCTACTTTTTCTCTTGTCTGGATTTTTTCTTTGTTATTACCTTTAAAATTTCAATATATCAGTTTAGTATATGTTGAGGAGACAAATGAAGAATTAACTGGAGTGGGCTTGTGAGCTGGCAGGTTGGAACAGGCAAAGAGTTAACAGGAGCAATCTTGTGGGCTAACTGGAACAAGCTTAAACATTAATTCCTTGCCTGTAACTGCCCTGGGTAGCACTGCACCTGAAAGCTGACCAGCAAGCACCTTAGGTGAGAACAGAACAGTCCCCAGTTGCAACAGCAACCCCCTGCAAGCTGACATCTATCATAGATGGGAACAGGACAGTTCCAAAAGGAGACAATTGTAACGTCAGCCCCCCTGAAAGCTAGCAAGCTCCCTACATCCAGCACTCCTTCTCAAAGGTGCAGCTGTCCCTGTTGGACTCTACCCTGACACAACTCCATTTGTCAGTATCTCTCTTACCCCTCTGTCTCGGAATCTGTCTATTGGGTTCTGTCCTGGTAAAACTTCCCTTTGCCAGAACTTTCTCTCTCTTTGATTTTTAGGAAATGTTTGCTTACTCTTGTAGAGTCTCGTAAATTCTTTTCACATTCTGTGAATGAACAGAAGTTAATTCTGCACCAAGATATATATTTTCCTATGAGAGTTTATAGTAATTTTAACTTCCAACCTTGATGAGGACCTAGAATTCTTGACCCTCACTACCTCCACCGACAATCAAGTTATTCCATTTGAAGTTTTCATTTCTCCTTTTTTTATGACACATTTTTTTCTTTTTGTTTTATTTTCTTATCCCTATCTCCAGCCCCTCACATTCGGCGACCATTGGCTTGTTCTCCATATCTTTGGGTTTGTTTATATTTTGTTGTTTTATTTTTGCTAACCTTGTAGATCATTCCCTATAATAGAAAAGCCTAGTTCTGTCTGACCTGTGAGTGTAGATGTACTGAGAGCATTCTGTCTAGGGTAATAAAGTGTCCTGTAAAGTCTCCTTACCTAAATCCAGATTTTTAAAACTTTGATAGTCGTAAATATTACGTGTTTCATGTGTGCTTAAAAAGGTATAATCACTGTTTTTGTGACAATGAGTCCAATTCACAGGGTCAAACTAGTATTCTGTTTTTCCAAATTTTTGAGGTCTTCAATAATTTTGACATCTTAAATAATCATAATTTGCATATGTTTTAAATATCACAGGGAGATGTATGTGAAATTTTTGCGTTGATTAAGGAAATTCTATCTTCTTGAACATGTTCATTTTCTTCTCCTGCAAATTGTACAGGCAACAAAACTTCCCAAGAACAAGATGAATTCTTGACTTTCACCTATTATAGTTTGCCTCAACTATTCTGAATTTGATGCAGAGTTCCACCAAGCCATGCATTTATTTTCTTGAGACCATGTGAGTCCAAATTGACACTTCGGCTGGTTAGAACAATATTCCATAATACTGTATAATCTCCATAATCTACTTTCAAAAGATCCCAAATCTATTACCAAGATTCTGTTCCTTTAGAAAGATATTCAGGAGACAAATGCATATGGAATGATTTGATAAAAGGATTGGATCAAAATTTTACTTACATCATGGTAAGCCATAAAGATTTTAACTGAGGGTGCATAAGTACAATCAAATTAGAAATCTGTCCAAAAGGTTCCAGTCTTCAGAACTGGAAAGAATCCTTGCTAGTGTCAAACTCAGCAATTACGATAAAGATGGGAAAGTTATGATCCATTCTTCATTGATAACCAAAACTTACAGGTATATATGTTAGAGAAAAAATTTTACAAACATAATGAACTTAAATGGTCTTTACAGATGATAAATCTTCCTGATCATCAGAAACTCATACCGGGAGATCTGAAAATATAATTAATTGGGCTACATGTGAAACCAGCAGTAAACATACATCTAAGAGAACTGTTAAATCTATAAAGTTGGTGGGCGGCCAGTTACCTCAGGTGGTTAGAGCACTGTGCTCATAACAGCAAGGTTGCTGGTTGGATTCCCACATGGCCACTGAGATGCGCCCTCCAAAACTAGATTAAAGACAAGTACATGACTTGGAGCCTGGGCCCTGGAAAAACACACCGTTGCCCAATCAAATTTATTTATATAAAGTGAGTGGGAAAAATCATATCTAAAATACAAGGCTAATGAACAACAGTTATAACCAATGAGAGTGAGACACAGAAAAGCCCCCTCCCGCCCCTAGGCTGGCCCCACCCCTTCCTTTGGGTCCCTCCCTCCCTCCTTCGGGTCCTACCCACTTCCGGTCAGGTTTCCAGCCGGTACTTTGCATTTGTGCTCAGGTCAGGCCCGGTCTACGGCACAGGTTCTTTGGAAGCATTGCTGCTGAGTTTCTTGCCCTCAGGGAAGCTGCTAAGGCTGAGAGAAGGGCTGGTTGGCGATCCTGACTCATTTTTTGTGGTTTAAACCTGAGCCTCTCAGGCCACGGTCCTGAAGCCTGGGGGTCACTACGGTCGTTGAAGTCCCCGCACCCACGCCCCCTACAGCGGTGAGTCCGGCGTCCTGGGGAGACGTCCCGATCCCAGACCGCTTCGCTGCCGGGTGGAGGGTCCGCGTGGGTTTGTGGGTAAACTGAGGCCGTTCCCCTGTGGACTCTCCGCCTTCGGGTCCATTAGACCCCGCCTGCCGTGTTTTCCTGCTTAAAACCCCCCGCCGGGCAGCGCTGCGCTGCGGAGTGTGAAGTCCTGGGAGATGCACTCGGGAGATGGAGTCCAGCCGTTGGCGCCCCTCCCCCAGCCTCGCCCCGCGGCCCCTGCAGCCTGGCCTCCTCTCTGGCCTGGGCTTCTGCAGACCCTCCCCGCCGCCTGGAGACCCCCCCTCGTCCCAGTTTAATAAGAGACCCGAATCCCAGGAAGAGCACACTTTTCTGGAGGATGGGATTTAGGAGGGAGCACCGCCGGGTGTCACCAGGTCACCCCCTCACGCGGGGCGGGGCTTTGTGTAAGCCGTGACTGTGAAGGGCAGGCCAGGAAATCAGCATAATGGGGGTGTGACGGGGGGGGGGGGCGTCCCGAGAAGGAGACAGAATGAGAGAGGAATAGACAGGTGAGAGGGCCGAAAGGTCAGTCGGGGTTCGTAGAGGCGGGAAGACAGAGGTGGTGGGAGGGACTTGTAAAGTGAAGGTAAGACTGAAGGAGTAACTAGGGGAAGTAGCCAGAGTTCAGAAAATGGAGAAATGTAGAGGGAAGGGAGGAGTTCCAGGGGGTGAAGGGGAGCCAAAACGAAGAGGGGCCCCTGGTTAGCAGAAGTGGGGGCAACAAAGGACAGGGCAGTTGAGACTGAGAGAGGGGTTAGAAGAACTGGGGAAGCCGAGTGCAGGAACAGAAAGGAGGGGAGGGGTGACAGCAGAGGGAGAAGCCGCACAGAGCCAAGCTGGGGTGTCAGTGAGTCCGGTCACGGGTGTACGAGGAAAGACAGTGTCACCGGGGAAGAGGAGGTGCACAGGGAGGGAGAAAAAGAGAAAAATATGTGGAGATGGGGAGCAATCAGACAGATTAAGGAGAAAGCAACTGAAGTTGAAGTGGGTTTCAAGAGTGTCACGGAAAACGTGTAGAGAAGGGAACAGAATGGGAGAAATCAAGAGAGGGGAGTGGGGACAGGATAGGATATTAGTGGAGAGAATCTGGGTGGAGAGGGACACACAGATCTTAGACAGGAGTACATGGTGGCAAAGGAACAAGGGATGCCCCCACCGGGATGCTCTGTGAGCTGGTGGGATGTGGGTGATCAAGTCATGATATTTGATTGTGGCTTTATCATCGATTTAATTTTACATGCACTGCATATTCAGTCACACAGATGAGAATGAGAATTATAAAATTCGAGTTTCTCGTGCATGTACATTTAATAATTAATTTCATCACCCAGTTGCTTACATGTGGAACCTTCATGCAGCCAGAGGGGAGAGACTCAGTCAGTCCCTTCTCACTTCCTGGTATGGCATGAGGGATATGACCTGGACAAGAAATAACTTAGTCTGACACCACAAGATGCTTTGCTAAGAAATATTAAAACCATTTTGTCTCTTTTTCTTTTACATGAAATTCACTTTTTCCTTTCTACCTCTCAAACAATTGATTCATTGTATTTATAAAAAGCAAATGGAGATAAATTTTAGTCTGCTGAATTTCTGCTTTTTTGTAAATAGTCATTAACTTCTGAAATAAGCTTTGGTGACATCTTGTTACTAGTTTTTATTGTTCTGTAAATATGAGGAAGTTTCAATGTTTTTAAAAATTTTGACCCTGGAAATATTTACAGTAAATAACATCTTGAATCGATTTCCCTTCTAATGATATTTTGTCTAGTTTAGATGAGAAGCCTTGCATTCTTTCTACTCCTTAACGTGTTGAAGCATCCATTGGTACTTATTAATAATATTAGGCTACTTCAGTGTGCATTTGTTAAGGATGCCTGTGGTGAGAACCTAGTTTGCTGAACTAGTCTGATATTCAGCAGTTTTTCCCTTGCATTTATATGATTTGTTAAATACGTGAGCTGGGATCTACCAAGTAGCTGACCCCTCAAGTGCCTCTGGTCCCTTCTCTGAAAATGTAGAAGGATGGACTGGACACATCTGAAACTTGGTTCCCCTGGAGCCAGTCTATTCACTGTGAAATAATTTGATGAGCGTATTTCCTTAGCTAACCCTTTCTTACAAGTTTACAGCACCAAAATGTGTTTATTATTTTATGGTTTTTAACTAATTCTCTGTGATTTCCTGGAAAACAGGAAGGCAGTACACTGGGGGAGCCAGCCCTTCTAGAAGTTCCCACACCAGACCCTCCCACTCCCCAGAGCTCTCAAGCTTGTGGAACCTGGGATCTGTAGCCAAAGTGTGACTGGAAACAGGTCTGGGGAACAAGTCATCACCCACAGGGAGACTTAAAGATGCCATTTCTTGGGCCCCCTGCAGACTTGCAGAACCATAATTCCTTAGAATGGGCCCTGATCCCCCAGGGACCTGCATGCTCTTTAAAGAGAAAAGTTCCTATCAGGATTCCTCTTAGATCATGTGGAATTTCAAGGAGTGATATGACCTGGGCCCTGCCCTGGGGAGTTGGATAAGTGATGGGGTGGAGCATCATTGTTGTTTTAGTGAGGTGTCCCAGGTGACTCTCAGGTGAGGCCAGGGATTAGCTGGGGGCTCCTGGACACAGTTCTGACTGTTGAGAGAAACCTTTGCTCAAGGAGTGGTTACAGGGTACTGTGTTGGGTTTGTGGGGGGGCAGGAGAGCATCCCCCGTTCTCATTGCTGTAGGAATTTGTGGACGTCTGTGGTAGGGGGAGCATGGGAATCAGGAAAGAGAAAACTGACAGCTGGGTCTTCTCTTAGGAGCTCCTTGTCCCTGAATGTGTCCTGTGACAAAGGACACTAGAGGGCGACCTTCTCGGCATTTCAAGGTCCTTCTGCCTGTCAGTTGGAGGAAGTAGATGAAGGGCTGAGCTGAAGCCCTTGTGGGCACATTCTCAAGATGCAGACATGATTCCTCCCCAGAACTTCCCCTGAGGAAACAACCCAGAGCAGGAGGAGGACAAAGACAAAATGGCTGCTGCTCAGGTAAGTGTTCTGTCCCAGGTCACAGGCTGTGTCCGCTTTTCCTCCTAAAATCTGTGAGTTTAGAACCTGCCACCTTTAATTCTCTACTTCTGACATTCCTGCCTAGCGAATTTCTCTTCAACTACTTACTTTTTCCTTTTCTTCTCATGAGAGTCAAGGTCAGCTCTGTAGAACACTCTGCCTTTCTCCCAGAGCCTTCTCTGCATTCTGTCCATCCAGGCTCCCTCATGACATGTGATTACTCTCAACAAAGGATTAAAGCCACCTGAAAAGGGGGTTGTCTCTAAGGTCCCTATTGGGCGGGGTCAGATGCTTGGTGTCCTGAAGAAGGGAGGTGTAGGTGTGTGTCCCATGACTGCAGCATTGGAGCTGTAGAATGGGGTAAGAATGTACACCAGGACCAAGGATGGCTAAGATGCTCATAATGGCTTGAAATGTTTGAAAAAAAAGAATTATTGGAACTAACTTGCTCATTAGATTGGTGTCGCGTCCCGCATAAGAGCTTTGGGATTCAAGAAGGGTGATGCAGGGTTAAGAAAGATAGGAGCCAAGAATATAGTGCAAGAGGGACCAAGAGACTCAAGTCTCAAGGACTGAGTATCAAATCGGGCCAATGCATAACTTTTATTAGTGATCTTACAAGGAAGTAAACTTGTTTTTTCCATGGTCTCTGAGTTTCGTGCCTGCTGCTGTTTTCCCCAATTGTCCCCATTGTGCTCCAACACGTACTGTGCCTTCACACACACGCATCACCCAGGGGATGGAGTCACTGATCCGAAACCATTCGATAAGGGAGCATTACTGATATCGTTCCATCAAGTCTCAGCATTCTGAGACACTTCCTTAAGATGTCATGCGATCAGTGTTGGGGAACAACCAGTTCAGCAGCTGTAAGGCAACAGTTTGGTAAGATTGACTTGATATTTAAACCCACTATTAGAATTACAGAACCCGGGGCCAGCTGAGTAGCGTGATGGTTAAACGCTGGCTTGGGAAGCCAGCGGTCCCGGTTCGGGTCCCACATATGAGGGCCAGTGACACTGCCCTCAAAAAATAAATAAATAAATAAATAAATAAATAAATAAATAAGACATTAGAATTACAGAACCCGGGAGCTATATGTGCTTTCAAATTTGTATAAAACTAATGTTTTTATGATCAGATTCAGATTATGATTTCCTTATTTGTTCATTTTTGTCAGTAACATGACAGCAGTGATGGTGTGTGCCTCCGCCAGCTGATACCCATTTGTTCTTTCCACCTGATTCTCACTTGGTTGAGGTCCTGTCTTCACTATAAAGTTAACGTTTTTTTTCTATATCATTAATAAGGGTCTGGAGGGATTTATAGAAAGATGTGCAAAAACCATCACATTTCATCTGGAAACTCCCGTTTCTTCAGAGTTTTTCTGCTTTGCACATTGAAGGACCTCAGCTTTCTTTGCTAGACATAATTGGCTTTTGGAGTGCAGGCTTTAGTGAGTCAGGCCTTGTCCCTGTAAATTTTGATTATATTCCACACTCATGTTACAGACATTCTCTACTTCATCACTTTTTGTGCTTTTAAGAAAGTTTAGGGCTGGCTGAGTGGCGAATTGGTTAAGAGCTAGTTTGGGATGCCAGCGGCCCGGTTTGGATCCCACATATGAGGGCCAGTGACACTGCCTCTACAGCTAACAACAGATCCACCTGGAGCTGAGCTGTGCGAGCCATGGCAACGGTGTAGACTGCAGCCCCTGCTGCAGTGGGTTGCCATAGGCTACAGTGAGTGGCCGGCAGCCAGCGTGAGCTGCCAATAGCCACGGTGAGCGACCATCCAGAGGCCAGCGACTGATCTGCCTCATCCAGGAAGAGCGCAATGACAATACCAACATTGGCCAGTGAAGCAACGTCCTCCACAACTAAACTGAAGAACAAAAAGACAGCAACTTGTCTGTTCCCCTTCCCCGATTCCCCAACGCTGTTCTCCTCCCCCAATTCTCCAATAAAATCTTTAAAAAAAAAAAAAGTTTACATGAATTATGCTGTTAGTTTTTGTTTTTTGTTTTTTAGTTTCAGGTGTACAACACAATGCAATAGTTATACTCTTTACCCCCGAAAGTGAAAACCCCCCGCCCCCAGTTCGCCACCCCACTCCCCGCCCCATGTCACACATATCCATCACAACTCCCCTGAGCCCCTCCACAGTATACTCCACATCCCGTGACCATCCACATATTCAGTTGCAGTTGGCATACAACACTATACAACATCAGCGTCAGGTGTACAGTGCAGTGATCAAGCCTCTACTCCATCTATGAAGTGATCTCCCTAACAAGACATGTGACTATCTGACATGCCACAAAATTTTTACAACATTATTATATTCCCCGAACTGTGTTTCATATCCCTGTGGCAATATTGTAGTTGTCTATTTATGCTGTCTAATCCCTTCCCCTTCCCCTCATCCCCACCCCCTCCCAACTAGCAACCCTCAGTTTTTCCTCTACATCTACGAGTCTGTTTACTTTGATCGTTCACTCAGTTCTTCAGACTCCACACACAAGTGAGATCACATGGTACCTGTCCTTCTCCGACTGACTTTTTTCTCACAACATAATAGTCCCTTCACAACATTATCAATTACATTCCCAGAACTGCCCCCATATCCCTGCGGCAACATTGTAGTCCCACATACACTGTCCAAAACCTTCCCCCTCTCCCTCTCACCCACTCCCTCCCAGCCAGCAACCATCAGTTTTTCCTTTATATCTGCTTGATATGACTTCAATCTTCTTAAATTGTCTCTCTGGGTTAGCTTGTTTACCCCTTTCTTTTATTTAAAAAAGCCCTTTTAACATTTCTTGCAATGCTGGCTTGGTGGTAATGAATTCCTTAAGCTTATTCTTTTCTGAGAAGCTCTTTATTTCTCCTTCAGTTTTAAGTGATAGCCGTGCTGGGTAGAGCAATCTTGGTTGTAGGCCTTTATTTTGTGTCACTTTGAATATCTCCTGCCACTCCCTTCTGGCCTGCAGAGTTTCTGTAGACAAGTCAGCTGTTAGTCTAACAGGAGTTCCTTTGTATGTAACCTGCTGTCTTTCTCTGGCAGCCTCTAGGATTCTGTCTCTGTCTTTAACCTTTGCCATTTTAACTAGGATGTGTCTTGGTGTGGACCTGTTTGGGTTCAGCTTGTTTGGAACCCTCTGCACTTCCTGGACATGTATGTTGATTTCCTTCACCAGGGTAGGGAAGTTTTCAGTCATTATTTTTTCAAATACATTTTCGACCCCTTGCTTCTTCTCTTCTCCTTCTGGTATCCCTATGGTTCAAAGGTGGTTGCGCTTCACCTTGTCCCATAGGGCTCTTAAACTATTTTCATTGTTTTTTATTCTTTGGTCTTTTTGCTGTGCCAACTGGGTGATTTCTGCTATTTTATCTTCCAAATCACTGATCCGCTTCTCTGCTTCATCTACTCTACTGGTGATTCCTTCGAGTGTGTTCTTCATTTCAGTTATTGTATTCTTTAGTTCTAACAGGTTGTTTTTTATGGTTTCCCTATCCTTTATGTCCTCGCTAAGTTCCTTAAACATTCTTATCATCAGTGTTCTAAACTGTGTCTCTGAAAGGTTGGCTCCCTCTGTTTCATTTGGTTCCATTTCTGGAGATTTCTTCTGATCTTTTACTTGTGACATGTTTCTTTGTTTCCCCATTCTGGCTGTTGCTCTTTAATTGCTCCAGGCAGAGGGTGGGGATTGAAGGCCACAGGTGTGCGCGCACAAGCACACGTACTTCTGCGCCAATTCCACCAGACCAATTAGGTCTCGGACCTGATCCTTCGTGGGAGGGCCCAAGCCCGACAAAATGGCGTCCTCCTGACACCACTCGCGTGCAGGCTCCGCACCACGGAAACAACAGTTCAAAAACCTCCAGCCTTTGCACCAAAGGTGCTCAGTTCATTCCGTCCCCGCAGGCTCCCGGGTCTGGCTCACACAGCCACTCCCTCCACCAGGAACCAGGTAAGTGCTCACCGGCGAGCAAGCCCGGGCACCGGCCCCACTGATTCTCCAGCTGCTCTTAGATTCACTGACCTGAGCAAAGAGAGTCCTCACTAATTTACTGCCGGCTATCTTAGAACTCCTCTTCCCGGCAAAGAAACTCTGGGCTGGTGAGCATGGTGTGTGACCGGAGGGTCTCTCCCCCAACCGGAGAAGGCTCTCCACAGCTGGGACCTCCCTCACGGGGTTTGCCCTCTCTTGTCTCCGCCCGTCCTACCAGACCCGATGCGGCTTCCTCTTTAAGTTCTTTGTTTAGTGGTTCTGTTCCTCCAGTGTTCCGAGGACCTCCAGGGTTGAATGCTGTATAATTTGCTTGTAATTTTGGTGTGATACTGGGAGGCAGTTAGCACAGCGTCTGTCTATTGCGCCATTTTACCGGAAGTCTATGCTGTTAAAGTTTTGAAGTGTGGTAAATTTGCAATGTATAGCTCAGTACAAATGGCACGCAAACTGTTTCAAAGAAAGATTGACAGTAACTTACGTTATTGTATGGTCTTCTTTATATTGTATTTATAAAATACAGAGTATCATCCACAAGACATTTATGAGATTTCCGGAATTGAAAATAATTGTTATTTCAGTGACTTTAAAATTCCCTTCTCTGTCATTCTTAATGTGTATACAGTTCCCATATATCTATCTGTATGCCTCTGTCCATAAAATCTTAACAATATTTGATCTAATCTGTCTTCTTAGTTGGTTAAGTTATTTCTTGTATTCTCAGTTACAGAAATGGACATGTAGGTTCATGAGGGTTGTCTGTGTGTATTGATTTCTGTCTTTTTTGAAAAATTCTAGAGAAAGTTTGGAATAAAACCCAACCTCTACCATTTAGTGGATGCATCAGAAAATGTTCTTATACAAGAGGATGCATGATATTGTTTTCAATTTATGAATTATGTGCATTACGAGATTATGAACATTATGAATTAATATGTAAAAAAAAGTTAGAGCACTCTGTAGTATACAGTCATTTCCGAAAAGGATTGTGTTGGTAGGCTTCTGTGAGAAGTGTAAATTCCCTAAGACTGTCAGTTCAAAGTCATGTATGAATTTTTGCCTGTTTTCTTCCTCTGTGCTATTGAACAGTGTGACACACGGAGCAGAGACATTGGTGTCACTAGTTAAAAGTGATTGTTAAACGTGGAAACTCAAGTCCCACCCCAGAACTGCTCAGTTGGAATCTGCATTTTTATAGCAGTCCAGTTCCTTGTTGTTTACATGAAAATTTGAGAAATACTTTGAATTTTTAACTCACCCTGACTTTTCCAGCCGAGAAATGTGCATCATGTACCCTGTATGATACAAATATAACACTGCCAAAGCCAAATACCTGTATTGATGCCTTAATTTAAATCTATGTTTTAGAAAAAGAGATGTACTTCTTCCACAGTGGTTTGTGGATCATACGTCATCCTCCTGCGTTAGAATATAACACTCGAGGGCTGGCCGAGTGGCGCAGTGGTTAAGCACTGGCTTGGGAAGCCAGCGGCCCTGGTTTGGTCCCACATATGAGGGCCAGTGACACTGCCCTCAAAAAAAAAAAAAAAAAGAAAAAAGAATATAACACTCAAGAATATTACTGCCAGTAGCCTTAGTGTTCATTCCAGACACTCTCCTAGGTCAAAACCAGTTCTTTTAAATCTGTTTTCATACTGAGTTGCTTTATGACCTTGTCTGTGGCCATGTGGTAAATGTGTCTTTTGTTTCAGGAATGGCTGACATTCAAGGATGTGACCGTAGAGTTCTCTCAGGAGGAGTGGGAGTGCCTGCACCCAGCTGATCGGAAACTGTACATGGACGTGATGTTGGAGAACTACAGGAACCTGTGCTCCCTGGGTGAGGCTGACTTCCTTCCAGAACTCTCCCCACCCCACCGCAGGGTTGTGTTTCCTTCATCAGTACAGCGTCTCCTGGGAGCTTCTGCTCTGAGTGGGAGAGTTTCAGATTCAGGTTCTGAGGAACAAACCTAGGGTTTGCTGGTGTAGAAAAGAAGTCTTCATGATGTCCTTGTAGTGGAACTCAGGAACTGAAAACATTCTATGTTGTCTAGCAGAGTAAAGGTGCTGTCAGAAAACTGTTTAGGGGGAATCCATTTCTAGAATATTCTATTTTCTGCAATGTCTTTTTTTTTCACCTGAGCACATGCTGGATTGGAAATTGAAAAATCTCCATCAAAACTCATGTTTCTTTTACTAATAAGCAGATCTTGCTGACTCTAAGCCAGACCTTGTTACCTTTTTGGAGAGAATGAAGGAGGCCTGGGATGTGAAACAAAAACAGACAGTATCCATCCACCCAGGTAGGTGGGAATGAAGGCTGCAGATGACACAGGTGAGAGGGCCAAAGGTCCCTGATGAAGCCAGACCTTAAGATGTGGTTAGGGAAGCGCTGTTTCAGTGGAAAGGATGTCAGAAGCCCCGGTTTCTTTCTGCTGCAGTCCGAGGGACAGTCCTGTCTAACATGTGCCGTGCTCCTACATCCTTTAGGGACTGTCCTGCTCAGTGATCTGCATCACGTCGCAATGAGGACTGATGTCCTCCGCCTGGACTGTGTGGAATGTCATGGGCTGGTTATTGTTCCGTTGCCTCAGTGGCCTGGGAAAATCTGTGCACACTGCTGAGATTCTCCCTGAAGCCATATTTAAAGTTCTGTTATTGCTACTTATAAGTAGTTTGTGAAGGAAGTGGTGGATGGAGGTCCTGGAATGTGGAGCAGAAATCCCAGGGGCACTGGGTACAGATGTCACACATTTTCTGCTGTATAATTTCTGATCCTAACGATGCATCAAACATAGATGTACAAAGTTCAGATTCAGTTATTTCATCTCAGCACAAGGCATCCCCTGAAACTCAGAAACCGTCAATCTTGGTTCCACTTCAAAATGTCCCTTTGCTTTGTATGAACTAACATTAGAAATTGTGAGTGTCTACTCCCAATTCCTGTATGTAAGAGTAGTTTAATGTATCTGTTTACCTCACAGAATTCTTTTTTTTTGAGGGCAGTATCACTGGCCCTCATATGTGGGATCCGAACCGGGGCCGCTGGCGTCGCAAGCCAGCACTTAACCACCACGCCACTCGGCAGGCCCGAATTCTTAAATGAATTAATGCCACAGGGGAGCTTAGAATATTGCCCACCATATAGGAAGGTCTCCATTGGTCTCTGATTTCTTAATGACTATTGTGTTATAATTCTGTCTTGTTCAGTCCAAAGCTGCCTGGGCCTGGGCCTTCTATGTTTTCCATTTTTGATTGGGTCTTTGTCAGATTAGTGGTTTGAGATTGAGATGTGCTTGATTGCATTCGGTTGGTAAGTGAGTTGTAGAATTGTTAGGTTCCCATATTTTGGAAAATGTTTGCTTCCTCAATTTCAGTTTACTTCAGACAAAACATAATCATGAGGTTTGTCATCTGCCTTCATCAGCATGTCTCTCAATCATGGTATACATTAATCTGAAATGTAGATTTTATAGATACCTGATTCTCTGATGTTTTATAAATTCCTTGTACTTTGGTTTCACGGTGAAGGGTTCCCCCCCCCCCCCGATGATGGATTACAGCCCATTTATTTTGTGTTAGAATAGCAAAATATATTATCACAGAAAATTTCGTCAGTGTGTTTTATTTTTTTATTTTTTTTTAAAGATTTTATTGGGGAATTGGTGGAGGGAAACAGCGTTGGGGAATCGGGGAAGGGGAACAGACAAGTTGCCGTCTTCTTGTTCTTCAGTTTAGTTGCGGAGGATGTTGCTTCACTGTTGGCATCGTCATTGCGCTCTTCCCGGATGAGGCAGATCGGTCGCTGGCCTCTGGATGTCGCTCATCGCGGCTATTGGCAGCTCACGCTTGGCTGCCAGCCGCTCACGCTGGCTGCGGGCCACTCACTGCAGCCTATGGCAGCCCACTGCAGCAGGGGCTGCAGCCCACACCATCACCGGGGCTCGCACAGCCCAGCTCCAGGTGGAGCTGTTGTTAGCTATAGAGGGCAGTGTCACTGGCCCTCATGTGGGATCCGAACCGGGGCTGCTGGCATCCCAAAACCAGCGCTTAACCAATGCGCCACTCGGCCGGCCCTCGTCAGTGTGTTTTAAATGGTTATTCATTAGAATTTTCCATGGAGCTACTAATGAATGATTCTAATGCATTGTCTGAGAAATTTGCCTGGCCTACAACATGTATTCCAATGTTGAGAATGTTTGCTCTTTGTTTTTTTTTCCGCTCAGCCATCCTGCCACCTGTTGGCAGCTCAACTCAGACTGGGCATCGAACTGCTGTTGCTCAGAGCTCAGCTCACACTCTTATCAGATTTTTTTTTTTTTTTTTTTTTGAGGGCAGTGTCCCTGGCCCTCACATGTGGGACCCGAACCGGGGCTGCTGGCTTCCCAAGCCAGCGCTTAACCACCGCGCCACTCGGCGGGCCCTTCAGCTCACACTCTTGAGCGAGCTCTTAACCAACTGAGCCATTCAGCTTGCCCTGGGAATGCTTGCTCTTTATGGGGCCACACTGATGGTGGAAACTGAGTTCTAGGGAAGGATCCTCTTCAATAATACATCCACGTAGTGTTCGCAGTTCTGGGGATCCATTGTCTCTTATTCTCATGTTGCAATTCCATAACAATTTGCTTTCTTTTCTATGGTAGTTTCCTCAAACTTATTTACTTGCATTTTTGGTTGTTACTTATATATATGAATGTGAATGACAGTTTTCAGCTCAGTACACTTAAGACAAGGTGGGGTTTGATTCACATACGAATCAGGTGTATGTCTATTGCCATTAACATTATGTGCATGTTTGTATCATTTTCTCCAACTTTGTGTATGACTCATGTTGTTTATGTCTTTTGTTAGTTAAAGGTTAGTGCTTTTTTTATCCTGTGCTGTTAAGTAGTTGTGTTAATAGTCTTAATTTAACATCTGTTTAAGAGCACTTTTAGTTAATAGCAAAATGGAGTAGAAGCTACAGAGAATTCTCGCATGCCCCTCCCACATGCACAACCTTGCCTGTGTCCACGTCATTTGTACCCCCAAAGGTAAATTTGTTACATAGTTGAAGCTACATCGACACATAATTGTCACCCAGAGTTCATAGTTCTCCTTGGGGTTCACTGAAGGGCTGTACATTCTGTCAATATGGACAAATTTATGATGACATGTGTCATACACTGCAGTGTCACAGCCCTGAATATTCTCTGTGCTCTGCCTGTTAATCTCTCCCTCCCCTAAACCCCAGCCAATAGTGATCTTTTTGGGTTTTTTTTTTTTTTTTTTTTTTTGAGAGCAGTGTCACTGGCCCTCATATGTGGGACCCGAACCGGGGCCGCTGGTTTCCCAAGCCAGCGTTTAACCACCATGCCACTCAGCCGGCCCAATAGTGATCTTTTTACTCTCTCCATCCTTTTGCCTTATCTAGAATGTTATAGCTGGGATCATACATTATATGCCTTTTTCAGATTGGCTTCTTTCACTTACTATGTATATAGGTTTCCTCCATGTCTTTTCGTGTCTTGATAGCTTCTTTCTCTATAATAATAATATCCTATTGCCTGTATGCACCTTAGTTGACTCATCCATTCACCTCTTGACAGACATCTTGGTTGCTTTCTAGTTTTGGAAATGATGGATAAAGATGCTGTGAACACACACGTGAGGGCTATTGGGTGGATAAACGTTTTCAGCTCTTTGAGTAACTAAAGAGATGCACAATTGCTTGATCGTATGGTGAGAGAATGTATAAGAACCACCAAACCATGTCCTCAAGAGATTAGCGTTTTTCATTCCAACCAGCAGTGAGAGCGAGTTCCTGCTCTGCGTCCTCACCAGCACTTGATGTTGTCCTTGTTCTGGGCTCTTGCCCCTCCTAATAGGTGTGTAGTGTCTTTTAATTTGCTGTGTGTTTAATTCTCGTCGTTGTTTTCATGTGCATTTTCCTGGTGACATATGATGTAGAGCTTTGTTATACATATTCTGTCTTCTGTATCTCTTGTCTAGTGTGGTGTCTATTTAGGGCTTTGGCCCATGTTTTAATGAGGTTGGTAGTTTTCTCATCGATGAGTTTGAAGACTTCTTTGTGTGTTTTTCCTAGTAGACCTTTATAGGTATTTCTCTTGCAATTATTCCTTCCCAGACTGGGACTTCTCATTTGTACTCTTGACAATGACTTGTTTGTTGTTTCTGCTCGTTAATATTTGATATAAAACATGGCAATTCAAAAGTTAACGATTTAGAAAAAGAAACTTGGTGAAGAATTTGTCCTGTAAAAGAGGAGAAGTATATGAAATTAGTTTATATATAATACCATTTAAATTCCAATTCTAGCTATGTGTTCATTCGTGGAATAAATATATAATGAATCTTGTGTTGATGGAGATGAGGTTGCCCTAAATATTCTGAAAATATATAGGTCAACTGTAATGCAATCTTTTAATTCGTTACTCATTTTATAGCACCATGGTGTTTTTTGCATTATAATAATAATACATAATTGTTGGAAAAAGTGAAACAGTAGAAAGCATTATCAAAATTGTTATTGCGGTCCAAAATGGGATCAACTGTTTTATTTTATGTATGTATTTATTTCTATTTTTACAGTATAGGTGGCATACAATATTATATTTGTTTCAGTTTTACATCATGGTGATTCTTTATCTACATATCTTAAAAAATGATCACCATATGACTCAAGTAACATCTGTCACAGTACAAGGGAATCACATATTCATTGAGTATATTCCCTATGCTATATTACATCCTGTGCTTTAGACTTTTTTTTTTTTTTTTTAAGATTTTGTTGGGGAATTGGTGGAGGGGAACAGCGTTGGGGAATCGGGGAAGGGGAACAGACAAGTTGCTGTCTTTTTGTTCTTCAGTCTAGTTGCGGAGGATGTTGCTTCACTGTTGGTATCGTCATTGCACTCTTCCCGGATGAGGCAGATCGGTCGCTGGCCTCTGGATGTCGCTCACTGCGGCTATTGGCAGCTCACGCTTGGCTGCCAGCCGCTCACGCTGGCTGAGGGCCACTCACTGCAGCCTATGGCAGCCCACTGCAGCAGGGGCTGCAGCCCACACCATCACCGGGGCTCGCACAGCCCAGCTCCAGGTGGAGCTGTTGTTAGCTGTAGAGGGCAGTGTCACTGGCCCTCATGTGGGATCCAAACCGGGGCTGCTGGCATCCCCAAACCAGCGCTTAACCAATGCGCCACTCGGCCGGCCCTAGACTTTTTATAACTAGACGTTTATACCTCCTATTTCCCTTCACCTTTTTTGCCTTTCCCCATGGCCCTGTCTTCTCTGGCAAACATCAGTTAATTCTCTGTATTTGGGAATTTTTTTTTTTTTTAAAGATTTTATTGGGGAATTGGGGGAGGGGAACAGCGTTGGGGAATTGGAGAAGGGGAACAGACAAGTTGCTGTCTTTTTGTTCTTCAGTCTAGTTGTGGAGGACGTTGCTTCACTGTTCCATGTTGGTATCGTCATTGCGCTCTTCCTGGATGAGGCAGATTGGTCGCCTGCCTCTGGATGTTCGCTCACGGCGGCTATTGGCAGCTCCCGCCGGCTGCCGGCCACTCACTGTAGCCTATGGCAGCCCACTGCAGCAGGGGCTGCAACCCACACCATCTCTGGGGCTTGCACAGCCCAGCTCCAGGTGGAGCTGTTGTTAGCTATAGAGGGCAGTGTCACTGGCCCTCATATGTGGGATCTGAACCCGGGCTGCTAGCATCCCAAAACCAGCTCTTAACCAATGCGCCACTCGGCCGGCCTGGGGAATCTTTTTTTTTTTTAATTGGGGAATTGGAGGAAGGGAACATCGTTGGGGAATTGGGGAAGGGGACCAACCAACTTGTTGTTCTTCATTCTTAGTTGTGGAGGGTGCCAGTCACCATCTGGCTACCCGTTGGCAGCTGGTGGCCTCTAAGCTTAAGGTGCTGTGTTACATACAATCTTAGTTTTGGTTGGGTGTAGCCACTATCCCATGCGGGAGTTGAACCCAGCAGCCTTGTTGTTAAAAGCACACACTATAGACTGAGCCATCTGGGCAGCAGCTCAGCTCAAGGTGCTGAGTTCAGTATTAGCTGCGGGTAGGCATAGGAGTATGTGCTCTTACCAGCTGAGCCATGCTGCCATTTGTTCGCTCTGCGGCAGCTCTGCTAAAACACAGAGTCACTGGCCCAGGTGGGAATTGAGCCAACAGCCCTATTGCTCAGAGTGCATGCTCTTAAGGTAACTCTTAACTAACTGAGCCACTTGGCCGACCCTATGGATGTTTTTTTGATTTGTTTTTTCGTTTCTATTTTTTTTGTTAGCTTTTACATATCAGTGAAATTGTTTGGCATTAGTCTTTCTCTGTCTGAGTTATCTCATTTAGTATAATAACCTCTAGGTCCATGTACGATGTGGCCACTGGCAGGATTTCTGTTTTGTTTCGGTCAGAAATATTCCATTGTGTACATTTATCACATCTTCTTTATCCATTGATTGGCTGATGGGTATAGATACCTTCTCTGTTGTAAATAGTGTTGCAGTGGATGTAGGGATGCAGTTATCTTTTTTTTTTTTTTTTCTAAAATATTTTATTGTGGAATTGGGGAAGGGAACAGCATTGGGGAATCAGGGAAGGGGAACAGCAAGTTGCTGGCCTTTTGTTTTTCAGTCTAGTTGTGGAGGACATTGCTTCACTGGCCCTTATTTGTATAGTGATCATTATGCTCTTCCCGAGTGAGGCAGATTGGTCACCGGGCATTGGATAGCTGCTTAGGGCAGCTCAGGTAGCTCACTCCGGCTGCCGGCCACTGACGCTGGCTGCTGGCCACTTACGGTAGCTCACTGCAGCCCACTGCTGCCCTATAGGCTAACGAGAATCTGTGGAGTTAACACAGGAGATGGTAGTTCTAAAACTATGCAGGGCATGCCATCAGGAAGTCCACGCTGAGAACGACTTTCCTAACCATAGCTCATGTAACTTGCATGCACTTACAAATCACTGAAGATACCTTTCTGGGGCTCCACACTTAGACATTATACCTCCCAGGTCTGAGGTGAGGCTGTTTTGTTATTTTATTTTTTTTTTAATTTTTTAAACGATTTTATTGGAGAATTGGGGGAGGGGAACAGCATTAGGGAATTGGGTCAGGGGAACAGACAAGCTGCTGTCCTTTTGTTTGTTCCATCGCCAGCGACTCTCGGCAGCCCAGCTCCAGGTCGAGCTATTGTACACCTACTTAGCTGTACAGAGCGCAGCATCATTGGTCCATATGGAATCCGAACCAGCGGCCCTGCTGCTCAGAGCTCGTGCTTCCAAACCAACTCTTAATCAGCGAGCCACTTGCCCAGCCCAGATATCTTTCTGAATTAGTGTTTTTGTATTCTCTGGATAATGCCCCAAAGTGGAACTGCTGTGTCTTATGAAAGTTGTATTTATAATTTTTTTAGGAAGTTCCATATTGTTTTTGACTGTACCACTTGTTACATAAATGTAATTGTTATACCTTCCTGTTGAATTTACCATTTTATCATCATATAGTGTCCTTCTTTATGTTCTGACACTTTTTCACACTTACTGTGTATTTGTCTTATATCATTATGGCCACCCGTGCCCTTTATTGGTGACCATTTCTATGGAATATATTTCCCATTCTTTGACTTCAGTCCCATCCATGTACCCACATCTAAAGTGAGTCTTTTGGGCCGGCCGAGTGGCGCAGTGGTTAAGTGCTGGCTTGGGAAGCCAGCAGCCCCGGTTCAGTCCCACATGTGAGGGCCAGTGACACTGCCCTCAAAATAAATAAATAAATAAATAAATAAATAAATAAATAAATAAATAAATAAAGTGAGTCTCTTGTAGACAGAAGTTAGCTGGATTTTATTTATTTATCCATTCAGGCAACTCATGTCTACTGATTCAGAGAGTTTCATTTGTTTTCATTTAAAGTATTCACTGAGACAGAGGGATGACTAGAACCATTTTAGAATTCTTTTCTGCCCTGTTTGAGCTATTTTGTCCTATATTTCTCCTCTGAACTGTGTCCTATTTTTTCATTGATTTCCGTTGGTAATGGTATGCATTTCATTTCTTTCTCAATTTCTTTTTGTGTGTCTGTTTTAGGTTTTCTATTGTGATTACCATAGGGGTAACTTGAAACAATTTTAAAGTTATGACAGTGTTTTTGTCAGGTCAGGTAATTATAAATTACCTATTTATAGCTCTATTCGTTTTGGGCTAATTTGTCAAGATTTAGTGTGTTCCTCTGATTGGTCTGTGTTTTCCTGTTTTTTTGTATGTTGTGATGTTTTGTGGAGGCTTTGGAGAACAAACAGCCACCATCCCAGGCTTTGTGGACATGCTTTGCACAAGAGAACACAAATAACAGGCAACTGTGTTTGAAATTCTTATGCCTATCAAACCGGTTCTGCAGATGTGTATTCTCTGTGTTTTTTGCACATAATTTTCCGGTTTAAAATGTTTTCGTTTCTTCTTTAGAGGCAGTGTTAAATTCCTATCCTTGATGTTTGTCTTCAGTACTGCACTCTTTGTGGTGCTTGAACATTTTTCTAAGTGGCCACCACAGTTTATTCACATTGCACTGCCATTCCCTTTATCACTCCTTGTCATGCAGAACAGAAACGAGTCACTCATGCAGCTGCAAAAAGCGAGTCTATTGGACACGAGGTTCACTCACTATTTCCCTCCAGAAAAAGAACTGGCAATTGGGGTTTTCTCACAACATTGTCATGTGTGCCAGAGAGGATACGCAGTATTGTTGGCAAATATAAGCAACTTTTCTTCCCTCTTTGATGTAACTCTTTCATGTGGTTTGCTTTCCTGGTCATGGTTTCTGAGTGCTCAGAAAGCTAATTGGGTCGGTAATCGTTGTTAAATTCATTTCTCCATGGAGGGTGGAAGTTTTGGTGTTTCCTCTTATGCCATCTTGTTAAGTCCTGTAATCAATATTACATTTGTATGTTAGAATTTAAAGTATATTTACCACGTGTAGTAAGAGTGATAATTTAGTTGGTGTCTTTCAGCTATGTCTCCTGAGGACACCGTGGACTTGTTGCCAAACCCAGGAATAGAAGATTCATTCCACAAAATGCTACTGGTAAGCTATGGAAGTTGCAGCCTTGACAATCTGCACTGTAGAAAGACTGGGAATGTGAAGGGCCAAAGGATGTTATGATGGACATAATCAAACTGGGACAGTTACTCATAGTAAAATCCTTGTTGCCAAAGAGATCAAAGATGTAAGATATGTTGTGAAACCCTGTACTTTAAGGCAGGTACATTAGTAGAACAGTTGTTTCTGAATGTAAAGATAGAAAACAATTTATTAAAGATATATATTGTTTGAATGGAAATGTGGAATATGTGGGAAGTAATGTAATTTATGGTTTAAAAATCATTTGAATCATTTAAAATACAGGATTAAATTAAACTTTCAGTGAAACATTTAAAAATCAGAGATTTAAAAATGAAGATAGAAATTCTAAGTGTGCTCAATTTTACAGTCTCTCAACCAGACTTTCATTATTTCGCCAAACAACAAACCTTCCTTGGTTCAAATTCTGTAATTTTCATAAATGTTGGAGGGTATTTATACAAGCATCATGGTTCCATAGGTATCATGGAGTAATGGGGAACAACTTTACTGGTTTAATGAAATTAGAGTCCTCACTAAAGCACTTTCTGTCTTTATTGATTACCAGAGTACGTGTAATGATGAGAGAAGTTATCAATTCAGCGAATCTTGGAAAAACTTTGAACAAAGGCCAGATCCTAATAAGCATCAGAGATTTCAGTTTCGAGAGAACCAGCTTATACATGGGAAAGACTTTCATGAAATCTCAACTCTTATACATCAGAATAGTTATATTGTAGAGAAGTCAAACAAATGCAGTGAATATGACAAGTGTTTTAACCAATCTTTATATCTTACTGAATATGAGAATATTTATACTGGAGAGGAACCTTACAAATATATTCCGTGTGGCAGAGTCTTTAGTCAAGTACTCATGCTACAGGGACATAGGAAAATTCATACTGAAATGAAGGCATACAAATGTAGAGAATGTGGTAAATCCTTTACTCAGCTTTCAAATCTTGCTGAACATGAGATAATTCATCCTGAAGAGAAGCCTTACAAATGTGAACCTTGTGACAAAGCCTTTACTAAGCATTCAACTCTCGTGGTACATAGGAGAATCCATACTGGAGAGAAGCCTTACAAATGTAGAGAATGTGGGATAGCCTTTACTCAGTGCTCACATCTTGCTGTACATATGAGAATTCATACTGGAGAGAAGCCTTACAAATGTGAACACTGTGGCAAAGCATTTACTCGGCGTTCAGCTCTCACTGAACATAGGAGAATTCATGTCGCAGAGAAGCCTTTCAAATGCATAGAATGTGGTAAAGCCTTTCACCTGCATTCTAAACTTATGCAACATGTGAGAGTTCATACTGGTGAGAAGCCTTACATATGTAACACATGTGGCAAAGCCTTTCGATGGCATTCACAAATTAGGGAACATCAGATCATTCATACTGGAGAAAAGCCTTACAAATGTCGACAATGTGGTAAAGCCTTTAAAACCCTTTCACAACATACTACACATGAGTTAATCCCTACTGAAGAGAAGCCTTACAAATGTAGAGAATGTGGTAAAGCCTTTAATAGGCCTTCACATCTTGCTGTACATATAAGAGTTCATACTGGAGAGAAGCCTTACAAATGTGAACACTGTGGCAAAGCCTTTACTCAACACTCAAGTCTCACTGCACATAGGAGAATTCATGCTGCAGAGAAGCTTTTCAAATGCAGAGAATGTGGTAAAGCCTTTATTCAACGTTCATATCTAACTAGACATGAGTTAATCCATACTGAACAGAAGCCTTACAAATGTATAAAATGTGGCAAAGCTTTTACTCAGCGTTCATTTCTTACTAGGCATGAGAAAATTCATACTGCAGAGAAGCCTTACAAATGTAGAACATGTGGCAAAGCCTTTACTCAGCATTCATATCTTAATAAGCATGAGAGAATTCATACCAGAGAGAAGTCTAACAAATGTGAAAAATGTGGCATAGCCTTTGCTCATTATTTACAGTTTACTCAACACATGAAAATTCATAAGGGAGAGAAACCTTAAAATTGAAGAATGCAAGAAACCCTGTAGCTGGACCTACAGCCTCACTCAATATCAGAGAATGCTTACTGCAGAGAAATTATTCAAAATCAATGATGAAAGCCCTGTGTTCAAAATATAAACTTCAGAAAATCCACATAATTCATGCTCCAAAGTGACTGTAAAGGTGTAAATTAATGTGAGAAAACGTTTACTCGAAAATGAAATCTGAAATATCAAAGAATTGACATTACAGAGCAGTCAGTACAGAGGTTTTCAGATATTTTAAATCAGAATACAGAGAATAACCAAATGTTAAAAAATCTTGTGAATATGTTTGAAAGTATTAAGGGAAACATATAATTATTTACAATGAGTGTTTATATATTGATAGTACTTCAGGTTTGTTGAAAAGGAAATGTTAATGTGACCCCACTATGAAGTCACTTGATGCTATGTTTTTTTAGTCCAAGTGTGTGTGGATCATGGGTTGTTTGTTGCTGTCATCTGAGAGCCCTTGTATGTTGGGTGGGATTCACTCAGAAATACTTTTCCCTGGAAGACTGAGGGCACTGTATGATGAAAATCTAAATGGAGATGCTATTTGGTTGCCTCAGAATGTTGATGTAAGTCAGGGTGATGTAGGTGTTTAGGGCATCATTCTCTGCATTTATGTAAGACAGAAACATTCTGAATTTTCATTATATTTACCAGTTGCTCTTTAAGGAAAATAAGGTGGTGGTTTTTGAAACCCTGATGTATCTTTATAGTAGCCATAGATATGAATGCTGAATATTACCAGATGTGTTGACATAAAGAAGCCTTCAGAGTTATCTGAGAAAGTACAGACAATTCATCCCAAAGTGCATAAATTATTGTACATCTTGTTTCCTAAACAATGAGCCTCAATCTTCAAACCCATGGAAAGCAGAGCTCTAAGGTCATTATATCAGAACAACCAGAATGCTTTTAAAATGCTTGTTATCTGTATTTTGTGCATGGATCTTACAGGTGGTTTGTTATGTTTTATGTAGACTGTGAAATTATATTTACATTAATAATAAAGCAAATGATTTTTAATGTATTAATAGTGATGTGTAATGAATGACTTCTTATCCTGCCACCAGCGTTGACCTCTCCCACATTAGTCACGTTTTGAATCAACAACACACTATTTGGTGATGCAGCGGAATGACACCACTAGTAATCCTTTCCCCAGAGGCTTTAATTCGCAAGTGGAAAGAGAACCTTGCTGCCTAGAATGCCAAAGAAAAACTGTTTAAAGTGAAGTTTAGGGTCGGCCAAGTGGCGCGTTGGTTAGGAGCTCGCTTGGGATGCTAACGCTGAGAAGCAGGGCCCCAATTCGGATCCCACATATGAGGGCCAGTGACACTGTCCTCTACAGCTAAGGTGGTGAACAACAGCTCCACCTGGTTTCCTCTATAGCTAAGATGGCTGGCGACTGTGTGGGCTGCAGCCTCTGCTGTACTGGGCTGCTATAGGACTACAGTGAGTGGCATGCAGCTAGCATGAGCAGCTGGCAGCCAGCATGACCTGCCAAGAGCTGCGGCAAGCGACTGCCTCTCCCAGGAAGAGCGCAATGATGATACCTACATGGGCCAGTGAAATGATGTCCTCCACAACTAGACTGAAGAACAAAAAGACAGCAACTTGTCTGTTCCCCTTCCCCGATTTCCCTACTCTGTTCCCCTCCTCCAATTCCCTAATAAAACCTTTAAAAATAAAAATAAAGTGAACGTTAGCAAAAAATAAAAAATAAAGTAATGGTTAGCCGACATGGGAGCTACATGTGACTTGAAATGTGCATGAAGCAGCTGTTTCCTTGTCATTGGACTCATATCATAATTCACTTCCCCCAACGATAACAGGATGATGTGTTCATCCATGTGCATCAGGCAGCTGACACCAATTTGTCCCATCACAGCTGGTGTTACCTTCATCCAGTTGGTTCAGGCTGTGTGTCCCATTCCTCTATAATATTAACAGTGTTCCTATTTCCACTAATAAGCATTTGGGGGTATTTACTGAGTATTGTATAAAGAGCATTTACTCTAGAAACTCCTTTCTGTGCCAGCCGAGTGGTTCATTGGTTAAGAGCTGGTTTTGGGATGCCAGCGGCCCTGGTTCAGATCCCACATATGAGGGCCAGTGACACTGCCCTCTACAGCTAACAACGGCTCCACCTGGAGCTGGGCTGTGCAAGCCCCGGCGCCGGTGTGGTCTGCAGCCCCTGCTGCAGTGGGCTGCCATAGGCTACAGTGAGTGGCCAGCAGCCACCGTGAGCGGCCAATAGCCGTGGTGAGCGACCATCCAGAGGCCGGTGAACGATCTGCCTCATCCAGGAAGGCGCAATGACGATACCAACATGGGCCAGTGAAGCAACGTGCTCCGCAACTAGACTGAAGAACAAAAAAACAGCAATTTGTCTGTTCCCCTTTTCGGATTGCCCAGCGCTGTTCCCCTCCCCCAATTCCCCAATAAAATCTTTAAAAAACAAACAAAAAGAAACTCCTTTCTTTTGAGTTTGTCTTTGCTTGATTTTGCTTTAGAACATGAAAGCTCTGACCTTTGTTTTCAGTAACGTCCACACTCAAAAATAGGTTTTACAGGGCCGGCCGAGTGGCGCAGTGGTTAAGCGCTGGCTTGGGAAGCCAGTGACCTCGGTTCATGTCCCACATCTGAGGGCCAGTGACACTGCCCTCAAAAAAAAATAGCTTTTATATGAGTTTACATCATTGGGCATGTTTCCCCCCATAGTGTTTTTAAAACACACACAAAAAATCATCCACAAAAAATGCATAAGTTTATGCAATTGAAAATATTTCTTTAATTTCAGTGACATTGAAATTTACCCACTGTGTTACTTGCCATGTACATAGTTACCTTTTAGAGATATGGATATGTGCCTAAAATGGAACGGTTATTTGATCCATCCATTTTGGAATTTCTTGTTTCCGTTATTCTCAGTTACAAAACCTGCTATTATAATTTGTTGATGATTTTTTTTGAATATTAGCCTTGTATGTGTCTTCGTTGTAGAGAAATTCTAAATCAGAAAAGCTAGGTTAAACCCCAGGTTCTAGTATTTAGTGGATGATGAGACAAGTAAGGAGTTAACAGGAGCCAGCTTGTGAGCTGGCAGGAATGAGCTTAAGTTTTAAAATGTTGGCTCTAAATCCCCTGGCTAGCACTGCAGCTGCAAGCTAACAAGCACCTTACATCCATCATAGGTGGGAACAGGACAGTTCCCAGGAGAAGACAATTGTACTGGCAGCCTCCCTGCATGCTAACAAGTACCTTACATTCTCCATGGAAAAATATAAAACTGCAGCTACACAGAAACCCGCCACAGCTGTCTCCATCAGACTCTGCCATGGGAAAACTCCCAATGCCAGTATTGGTCTTCAAACAGAAGTCTCTACCTGACTTGGCACAAACCTTTTCTTGCTCTTCTACTTTATAGAGTCTTGTGAATGCTTTCACATTCTGAGAATGACCAGGGGTTGAATCTGCCTCAATACACTAGATGTTGGAAAATACTAAAGAAAAAGAATATTGCTCTCACAGATTTTTTTTTGTAGAGTTCTGCATTAATATTAGAGGTAAAATAATGTCCCAGGATATCCAATGTTCAAAAAGGAATGGTCCGCCATTATTTCTATTATAGGAGAACCTGTCATTGCTGTGAAGAGGCTCTTTCCTTTCCAAGTCATTCATCAGGTCTTTCCATGTGTTTTACCACTTTTGATATTAAAAAGTGTGGCACTCGGACCTGAGGCGTTAGAATGAGTGGCCAGCATGTTAGAAATGCAGAAACGTAGGCCCCACCCCAGAACTTCTGGATCAGAACCTGCAATGTAATAAATTATATACCTCACTGTTTTACACGTTTCAATTTGAGAAATGCTCTTCAAACCCACCATGAGTGGGTTTGCGGTATACACACTCTAAAATATATGGGCCTGTGTTGAAGCCTTAATGACATATTTTATCTTCCCCTAAGTGTATTATCTATAGCAGGTTTTAATATGTATGATCTTTACTTATTTAATTTAAAAAAATGTTGGGGCCAGCCAAGTGGCACATTAGTTAAGCGCGGGCTTGGGACGCCAGCGGCCCCAGTATGGATCCCACATGAGGGCCAGTGACACTGCCTTCTACAGCTAACAACAGCTCCCATGAAGGACTGGAACCAGCAGCCTTGTTGTTAAGAGCACATGCCCTATCCACTGAGCCAACCAGGCAGCAGCTCAGCTCAAGGTTTCGAGTTCAGTCTTTAATGGCGGGTGGGCATAGCCCACCGTTGAGTAGGCAATCTTGTTTTTACACCAGCTGAGCTATCCTGCCACCTATTGGCAGCTCAGTGACAGCTGAGCTAGGGCGCAGCATTCACTGGGCCATGTGGGAATTGAACCAGCAGCCCTGTTGCTCAGAGCATGCACTCTATGCCAACTGTTAACCAACTGAGCCACTAGGCTGCCCTCTTCTGGTTTCTTATAATTACTGGTTGTTTAATGACTTGTTACATTAACTTTTGTTTTTTTAAGATTTTTTGGGGGGAATTGGGGGAGGAGAACAGCTTTGGGGAATCGGGGAAGACAAGTTGTCCTTTTTGTTCTTTAGTTGCGGAGGACGTTGCTTCACTGGCCCACGTTGGTATTATCACTGCGCTCTTCCCGGGTGAGGCAGATCAGTCGCTGGCCACTGGACAGCCGTTCATAGCAGCTCTTGGCAGCTCATGCCGGCTGCCAGCCGCTCACTCTGTCAGCCACTCAGTAGCTCATGGCAGGGCCTGCAGCCTATGCTGTTGCCAGTGACTCACAGTAGCCTATCTCCAGGTTGAGCTATTGTTCACCATTTTAGCTGTAGAGGGCGCAGTGTCACTGGCCCTAACGTGGGATCCAAACCAAGTCCTGCTGCTCAGAGCTCAGGCGTCCCAATGCACCACTCTGCTGGCCTATGACTTGTTTACTTTCTAGTTTGTGGATGTTTCTGTTTTTCTTCTGCTGTTGGTTTCTAGTTTCATTCCATTGTGGTTGGAGTAGATGCTTTTTGATTGCAATTTGTAAAAAAAATTCATATTTGATTTGTGGCTAACATGTGGTCTATCATAGAGAACATTCCCTGTGGGCCAGCCAAGTGGCACGGTGGTTAAGCACTGGTCTCGGAAGCCAGTGGCCCCGGTTTGGGTCCCACATATGAGGGCTAGTAACACTGCCCTAAAAAAAAAAAAAAAAAAGTGAGAACATTCCCTGTGTGCATGAGCAGAATGTGTTTTCTGCTGGTGTTGGGTGGGTGTTGTGCATCTGTTAGATTCCTTCCTTCTATGGTGTTACTCAAGTGTTCCTTTTCCTTTTTCATCTGGTGTTGGTTGTTGTATCCATACCTGAAGCTGAAGTAGTCAAATCTCATAGGATTACCGTGCTGTTAACTATTTCTACCTGCATTTCTGTCACCATTTACCTCATATGTTTGGGAGCTGTAATGTATGAACATATAATTGTTATGTGTTCCTAGAGAATGGACATGTTTACCGTTACCTTGTCCTTTGCCTCTTGTCAGTTTTATACTCTGTTTTGTCTCCTAGAATTTAGCAAGTCTGGCTTTCTTTAGGAAAAGGTTTGCATGGAATATCTTCTTTCCTTCTTGTACTATTAGCCAATCTCTATTTAGACTTGTGAGTTTAACAGTTCCAGCTCTTTGACTCTGTCTTTTGTTAATGCCTATATATCTAAATGTAAATGGATAAAATTCTATTTGTATGTTTCAATAAGTATTTTATAGAGTTAAAGTATTGTATATTCCTTCAGTTTGTACAGTGTTTTACCAGGTTACAATACTGTCTCAAAAAATCACCGTATACAATTGATACATTTTTATTGTCTGAAAAATGCTGAACTATACATAAATGAAAATGATAATGATTGAAATCATTGAAAAATGTGTCAGGAGACAACTCTCATTTCAGTTATTTGGTTTATACACGTGTGCATGAGTGCATGAATGTACAACTCCATGATTTCTATAAAAAACATCATCATTTCATGAATAAGTTTTATGTATTTTAGGAATTTAAATTATATCTTTTTTTTTTAAGATTTTATTGGGGAGTTGGGGGAGGGGAACAGACAAGTTGCTGTCCTTTTGTTCTTCAGTCTAGTTGTGGAGGATGTTGCTTCACTGGCCCATGTTGATAGCATCATTGCGCTCTTCCCGGATGAGGCAGATGGGTCGCCGGCTTCTGGATGGTTGCTCACCACGGCTATTGGCAGCTCAAGCTGGCTGCCAGCCGTTCACACTGGCTGCCGGCCACTCACTGTAGTCTATGGCAGCCCACTGCAGCAGGGGCTGCAGCCTATACCGTCGCCGGGGCTCACGCAGCCCAGCTCCAGGTGGAGCTGTTGTTAGCTGTAGAGGGCAGTGTCACTGGCCCTCATATGTGGGATCCGAACTGGGGCCGCTGGGGACCGCTGGCATCCCAAAACCAGCTCTTAACCAATGCGCTACTCTGCCGGCCCTAAAATTATATCTTATACATATTCCATGGTCTTAATTTTTTGTACACTATCATATTAGTGATTAAAATAAAAGTAAAAATAGTAGCATTATACATGATTGAACGTGTGCAGATGTTATGACTTTTCATGTAGTGCAGTGTTGTTAACCTTAAAATTGTTTCAAGTTTGCTTGGGCTAGAGAATGCTTTGTTACTGTATTTTTTTTTTAAGATTTTTTTTTTTAATTTGGGAATTAAAGCTGTAGAGGGTGCAAGGTCACTGGCCCATGTCGGAACCAAACCAGTGGCCCTCTGCTCAGAGCTGTTGCTCGCAAGCTAACTCTTAACCAACTGAGCCACTCTGCCTGCCCTAGAAGTTCATTCTTTTTTTTTCTTTCTTTTTTTTAAAGATTGTATTGGGGAATTGGGGGAGGGAAACAGAGTTGGGGAATTGCAGGAGGGGATCACCCAACTTGTTGTTCTTCAATCTTCGTTGTGGAGTTGTTCTTCAATCTTCGTTGTGGAGGGCGCCAGTCTCCATCTGGCATCCCATTGGCAGCTAGTGGCCTCTAAGCTCAAGGTGCAGAGTTCAGTCTTAGTTGTGGGTGGGCATAACCACCTTCCCATGCGGGAGTCGAACCTCACAACCTTGTTGTTAAGAGCACACGCCCTATCCACTAAGCCATCTGGGTGGCAGCTCAGCTCAAGGTGTTGAGTTCAGTCTTAGCTGCGGGTGGGCATAACCCACCATTGAACAGGCAATCTTGTTGTTACACCAGCTGAGCCATTCTGGCACCTGTTGGCAGCTCAGTGGCAACTCAGCTCTGGCTGGGCATCAAACTGCTGTTGCTCAGAGCTCAGCCTGCACTCTTGAGTGAGCTCTTAACCAACAGAGTCACTCAGCCAGGCCACAGGTAAATTCTTGACTTTCAGTATAATAGGCTTTGTCTCAACCATTCTGAGTTTGATGAAGAGTCCACCAGCTATGTAGTAATTTGCTTGTGAACATGGGAGTCAAAGTTGAAATGTCTGTCTTTCATACCAACATGGCTGGTTGGCACAATATTCCATAATACCATATAATCACCATACTCTATCTTCAAAAGATCCGAAATCTATTCCCAACATTCTGGTTTTTTTTTTTTAAAACCATGTTCTAGAAATGCATGAAATGATTTGATGAAAATATTGGATCAAACTTTTAATTAAATCAGGGTAAATCATAGAGATAAATATTGACGGTGCATATTATAAGTACAGGTATAATCAACTTAAATCTATCGAACACGTTACAGTTTTCACAAGTGGAAAGGACCCTTACTAGTATCAAAAACAACGTTTACAATAAAGATGGGAAAGGTTTGATCCACTCTTCAATAATAACCAAATATCAAGTTATATATATATTAGAGACAAGCTTTACAAATATAATGAACTTGGAAGGTCTTTATGAGGATGACTCTTCACTAATCATCAGAAATTCATACCGGGGAGATCTTAAAATATAATGAACAGGGCTACATATTAAACCAAGAGTAAAGCATTACTAAACATCAGTAAATATACCTCTAAGAGATATCTTAAAATATAAAGTGGGTGCGAAATATCTTACCTAAAATACAGGTAATGAACAATAGTCTGTAACCAATGAGAGCGACGCTGAGGAGAGCCGCGCCCCGTCGAAGCTGTGGCCCCACCCCTTCCCTTGGGTTCCGTCCCTCCCACCCGCGGGCCCCGCCCACTCCTGGGAAACATTCCTGTCCCGCCCAGAAGAACCTTAGCGCTCTGGAGACCTCCCAGGCCCCGCCAGCGGTCCACGTTTTCTGGCTGCGTCCGGGGTGAAGTTTCTTGCAGATCCAGAAGCGTCCAAGGCAGAGAGAAGATCTGATTGGCGACCGTGAATTTCAGTTTTTCTGGTTTAAACATGAGCGTCTCAGTCCACAGTCCTACACTCGTGAAGCCTGGGGGTCACTAACGACGTTGAAGTCCCCGCACCCGCGGTTCCGATCCCAGACCGCTTCGCTGCCGCGTGGAGGGTCCGCGTGGGTTAGCAGGTAAACTGAGGCCGTTCCCCTGTGGTCTCTCCTTAGACCCCGCCTGCCGCGTTGTTTTTCAGCTTAAACCCCCCCACCGGGCAGCGCTCCCGCCACGCGGTATGACGTCCTGGGAGATGGAGTCGGGAGATGGAGTCCAGCCGTTGGCGCCCCTCCCCCACCTCGCCCCGCGGCCCCTGGAGCCCGGCCTCCTCGCTGGCCTGGGGTTCTGCAGACCCTCCCCGCCGCCTGGAGACCTCCCTCGTCCCACTTTAATGAGACGCCGAAATCCCTGGAAAAGCATACTTTTCACGGGGGTGTGTGATTTAGGAGGGAACACCGCGGGGTGTCACCAGGTCACCTCCTTACGCGGGGAGGGGCTTTGTGTAAGTGGTGACTGTGAAGGGTAGGCCAGGAAATAGGCATAATGAATGTGTGAGTGGATTCCGAGAAGGAGACAGAATGAGAGAGGAACAGACAGGTGAGAGGGCAGAAAGGTCAGTGCGGGGTCCGTAGAAGCGGGAAAACAGAGGATGTGGGAGGGACTTGTAAAGCGACGGTAAGACCGAAAGAGTAACTTGGGGAAGTAGCCACAGGAGATGGAAAATGGAGAAACAGAGGGAAGGGGAGCCTGATTAACAGAATTGGGGGCAACAAAGGACCAGACACTTCAGAGGAGAGAGGGGTGAGGAGAAGAGCTGGGGGAGCCGAGTGCAGGAACAGTAGGGAGGGGAGGTGACAGCAGAGGAAGAAGCAGCACTCAGAGCTCAGCTGGGGGTGTCAGTGAGTCGGGGCCCAGGGGTGTAACAGGAAAGACAGTATCACCGGGGTAGAGGAAGGACATAGGAACTGGCCTGAAAGAGGTGGAAATATATGGAGATGGGGAGCCTCAGACAGATAAGGGAGAAAGCAACTGAAGGTGAAATAGGTTTCAAGAGTTTCACAGAATAAAGAAAAAGGGAGAAATCAGTGGAGGGAATGGGGGCCAGCAGAGGACAGAAGTGGAGAGAATCTGAATGGAGAGGGGCCACTCAGACCATAGACAGGAATACATAGTAGCAAAGGAAGTAGGGGTGCCCCCACCTGGATGCTCTGTGAGTTGGTGGCATGTGGGTGATCAAGTCATGATATATTGACCTGTGGCTTTATAATTGATTTAATTTTACACGTGCTGCATTTTCAGTCACACAGATGAGAGTGAGAATTACAAAACTGGTATCTAAGGCTTGTGCATTTAATAATTTCATCACCCATTGGCTTCTTTGTGCAATGCTCATGCACACAGAGAGGAGAGACCAGTGTCAGTTAGTCATGGGTCCCTTCTCATTTCCTGGGATGGCATGAGGGATGTGACCTGGGACAAGAAATGACTGAGTCTGTCACTGCATGATGGCTTTTCAAGGTATATTAAAAGCATTGTGTCTTTTTTTTTTTTACATGGAATTTACTTGTTTCTTTCTAGTTCTCTTACATTTGATTCATTCTTTTTTTTTTCAAGTATATTGAATTAAATCTTAGTTTCCTGAATTTCTACCTTGTTCTAAGTAGTCACTAACTGCTGGAATTAGATAGGGTGGAATCTCCTTAGCAGCCTTTATACTCTACTAAAGATGAGGTACTCTCAGTTTTTTGAAAATTTTGATCCTAGAAATAATTACAGTAAAAAACATGTCAATGGATTTCCCTTCTGATAAGATTCTGTCTAGTTTAGATGAGAAGCCCTGCATTCTTTCTACTCTTCATCATGTTGAAAAACATCCATTGGTACATAGTAATAATATTAGGCCACTTCAGTGCGCATTTCATGAGGATGCCTGTGGTGAGAACCTAGTATGGTGAATTAGTCTGATATTCAGCAGCTTTTGTCTTCCCTTTAGGTGATACGTTAAATTAGTGAGCTGGGAGTTACCCAGTTGCAGTCTCAAGTCCTACTTGTTCATTCTCTGAAAATGTGGAAGGATGGACTGGACAGACCTGAAACTTTGTTTCCATGGAGCCTTATCTCTTTCATGGTGAAGTAATGTGACGTGTGTATTTCCATAACTAACCCTTTTTTACAAATTTTCAGCACCAAAATGTGTGTTCATTATTTTATGGTTTTTAACTAATTCTCTGTGATTTCCTGGAAAACAGGAAGGAAATACACGTGGGGAGCCAGGCCACCTAGAAGTTCCCACCCCAAACCCCCACTCCACAGAGCTCTCAGGAATTCAGAGTCTGAGATGTAGTCTGAGATCTGTAGCCCAGTGTAACAGGAAATAGGTCTGGGGAGCAAGTCGCACTCCCAGGGAGACTTAAAGATGCCATTTCCTGGGCCCCCTGCAGACCTACAGAACCATAACTCCTTAGAATGGGCCCTGATCCCTCAGGGACCTGTATGCTCATTGAAACTAAAAGTTCCCATCCAGGTCCTCCTAGATTGCATGCGAATTTCAAGGGGTGATGTTACCTGTTTCCTCCCCTGGGAGTTGGATAAGTGGTCTGGGTGGAGCATCGTTGTTTAAGTGAGGTGTCCCAGGTGATTCTCAAGTGAGGTCAGGGATTAGCTGGGGGCTCCTGGACACAGCTCTGACAGTTCAGAGCCCGCTTTGGTCAAGGTGAGGTAGCGGGATACTTTGTTGGGTTTGTGGGGGCAGGAGTGCACATAGTCCTCATTGGTCTAGGAATTTGTGGACGCATGTGTGTGGGGGAGGGGGGCGGGCAGCAGGGGAAGCGAGAGTGGGTCAGATGAGGACAGGAAAGAAAAATTCAGCTTTGTCTTCACTGAGCAGCTCCCTGTCCCTGACTGCAGAGGGCAGCATATTCAGTATTTCAAAGTCTTTCTGACTGGGAGTGTGGGGGAAGTAGATACATGGGTCTGTGCCCACGACCTTGAAGGCACATTCTCAAGATGCAGATGTGATTCCTCTCTAGAGAGTCTCCTGAGGAAACAACACAGAGCAGGAGGAGGACAAGGACAAAATGGCTGCTTCTCAGGTAAGCGTTCTGTCCCAGGTCACAGGCTATGTCTGCTTTTCCGTATTGGGTGGGCCCGAAGCTAGGTGTCTTGAAGAAGGAAGGTGTTGGTGAGTGTCCTGTGACTGCAGTGTCAGGGCTGTAGAACGGGAGTTGGGTCATGCACAATGACCCAGGATGCTCAGAAGAGGACCGAAAGTTCTGAAAAAAAAGTAATTGGGGGGCCGGCCGAGTGGCATGGTGGTTAAGCGCTGGCTTGGAAAGCCAGCGGCCTCGGTTCGGTCCCACATATGAGGGCCAGTGACACAGCCCTCAAAAAAAAATAAAATAAAATAATTGGAAGAGACTTGCTCACTAAGTTGGGAAGATTGACTTATTTTTTTTTTTTATTTGTTTGTAGCAGAGGATAGTTTATTAGAGTAGAAAGTAACAGCTCTGAAATGAGAGGGGTTCCGACTAGGTTGCCTCTATTTAATTTTTTTTTTTTTTTTTTAGAAGGCAGTGTCACCGGCCCTCATATGTGGGATCCGAACCGGGGTCGCTGGCGTCCCAAGCCAGCTCGTAACCCCCGCGCCACTCGGCCGGCCTGCCCCTACTTACTTTTTAAATGCACTATTAGAGTTGCAGAGGGCCAGCTGAGTGGTTCAGTTGGTTAAGAGCTCGCTCAAAAGTGCAATCTGAACTCTGAGCAGCAGCAGTTTGATGCCCAGCCCGAGCTGAGCAGCCGCTGAGCTGCCAACAGGTAACAGGATGGCTCAGCTAAACGAAACAAAACAAAAAAATAGAGTTACAGAATGTGGCAGCTGTATGTGCATTGAAATTTGCATAAAACTAATGTTTCTATGATCAGATTCAGATTATGATTTCCTTATTTGTTCATTTTTGCCAGTAACATGACAGCAGTGATGGTGTGTCTTCCATGTGCCTTGGCCAGCTGATACCCATTTGTTCCTTCCACTTGGTTGAGGTCCTGTCTTCACTATAAAGTTAACATTTATTTTTCCTTTGTCATTAATGAGGGTCTGGGGAACTTTATTGAAAGATGTGCAAAAACCATCACATTTCATTGTTAAACTCCCTTTTTTCTTAGTTTCTCTGCTTTGGAAAATGAAGGCCCTCAACTTTCTTAACTAGAGATTGTTAGCTTTTGGAGAGGAGGCTTTCATGAGTCAGCCCTTCTTCCTGTAAATTTTCACTGTATTACACACTCCTGTCACAGACATTCTCTACTTCATCAGTTTTTGTGTTTTCAGGAAATTTTACAAAAATCGAATTACTAATGTGTTGAAGTGTGTCAAGTTTGTAACGTATAGTCAGCACAAATTTAAGGGTGAAATTTGGGGAATCAGTAACAGATTCATATATTTTACAGTTTGACTCACTGTATAGCTTGCTATCTAGCCATCTGTAATTATACTTAGTTTGTTTGCAGTTTGATCTATCCTGATATTCATCATTTTTCTCTTTGTTTCTCCCTTCACTGGAGAACTCGGTTAGTTCCCTTCCTCAAGGCTACCCATACCTCATTAATGAACAACATGCTATCCTGGAAAAGGGAAATTCTTTTTTTTTTTTAGATTTTTTTTTTTTATTCTGGAATTGGGAGAGGGGAACAGTGTTGGCGAACCAGGAAAGGGAAGCAGATAAGTTGCTGTCCTTTTGTTCTTCAGTCTAGTTGTGGAGGACATTACTTCACTGGCCCATGTTGGTATTGTCATTGCGCTCTTTTCAGGTGAGGCAGAATGGTCGCCGGCCTCTGGACGGCCCCTCACAGTACTTGGCAGGTAACACTGGCTCCCGGTTGCTCACGCTGGCTACCGGCTGCTCACTGTAGCCTATGGCAGCCCACTGCAGCAGGGGCTGCAGTTATGCCGTCCCGGGGACTCACAGCAGTCCAGCTCCAGGTGGAGCTGTTGTTCACCATTTTAGTGTAGAGGGCAGTGTCACTGGCCTTCATATGTGGGATCCGAACTGGGGCCGCTGGTGTCCCAAGTCAGCTCTTAACCAACGCTCCACTTGGCTGGCCAAAATTTCTTAATTCAGTCATCCAGATACTGAAATCCAATTTACAACTTCTTCCAATTTTTACTGGTTACACATTAAAGTTCCTGGCCATTATGGCCGAGTCCAGAGTCCAGATTCCGGAGATACATCGTCTTCAAGCAGACCAGACCCCAGGAAGGATGTCAGCACTCAACCCTGCCTGACTGATTCCCCTTTTCCTATATAAGAAACAGCCCTCCTGAAATTTTAAGTTCCTCTATCAGGCACTGCCCTGGCAAACGAGTTTGTGAGTATTTCTGTCTTCTGAACTTAAATAAAACCTTTTCTTGAAGTCCCACTTTGTAAAGTCTTGTGTGAATGCCTTCACCTTCTGTGAATGACCAGGGCTTCATTCCACACCACGACACAAATGATATGCAATTTGTTTTTTCAAAGAAACAGCAGCACTAACTTACGTTATTTTGTGTTTCTCTCCCTATTGTGTTTATAAAATACAGAGTATCATCCACAAATACATTTATGAGATTTACACAATTGAAAATAATTGTGATTTCAGTGACGTGAAAATTTCCTTCTCTGTCACTTGTAATGTGCACATAGTTCCTGTATATGTGTCTGCCTTTGAGTATAAAATATTAACAGTATTTGAGCTGTTCTTTCTTCTTACTTGCATTAGTTGGTTATCTTCTTCTGAGTTATGGAAACTCCTATGAATGTTCATGAGTGTCGTCTAAGAGTATTAGTCTAGCCCTTTTTGTTAACTTCATCAGACAGTCGGGAATAAAACCCAAGCTCTACCATTCATTGGATGCATCACAAAATATTCTCATACAAGAGAAATATTAACATTTTTCTTAGATTACTTATATTCCTTATGGATTAACATTTAAAAACCAGTTAGGGGCCAGCCGAGTGGTACATTGGTTAAGCGCTGGTTTTGGGATGCCAGCGGCCCCGGTTCGGATCCCACATGAGGGCCAGTGATACTGCCCTCTACAGCTAACAACAGCTCCACCTGGAGCTAGGCTGTGCGAGCCCCGGTGATGGTGTGGGCTGCAGCCCCTGCTGCAGTGGGCTGCCATAGGCTACAGTGAGTGGCCCGCAGCCAGCGTGAGCGGCTGGCAGCCAGCGTGAGCTGCCAATAGCCGCGGTGAGCGACATCCAGAGGCCAGCGACCGATCTGCCTCATCCGGGAAGAGCACAATGACGATACCAACAGTGAAGCAACATCCTCTGCAACTAAACTGAAGAACAAAAAGACAGCAACTTGTCTGTTCCCCTTCCCCGATTCCCCAACGCTGTTCCCCTCCACCAATTCCCCAATAAAATCTTTAAAAAACAAAACAAACAAACAAAAAAACCAGTTAGAATGTTTTCTACTATACAGTAATTTTGCAAACAGTATTGTGTTGCTACGCTTCTAGAAGTGTAAATTCCATAAAGCTGGCACTTCAGAGTCGTGTATGAGTTTTCTTTGTTCACATCCCCTATGCCATTCAACATTGTGACACAAGGACAAGAGACACTGATGTCACTAGTTATAGTGAGTTTATTAAATGTGGAAACTCAACCCTACCCCAGAACTCCTCATTTGGAATCTGCATTTTGACAACAGTCCATTTCCTTGTCCACATGAAAATTTGAGAAGTACTTTGCATTTCTAACTCACCATGAAATGTACATAATATATCCTGTATGATACAAATATAACACTCAGAAAGCCATATGCCTGTGTTGATGACTGAATTTAAATCTATCTTTTAGAAAAAAAGATTTCTCTCTACAATGGTTTATGGGTCATACACCATCCTCCTTTCTCAGAGTTAGAAAATAACACTCGAGAATATTACTGTCAGTAGCCTTAGTGTTCATCCCGGACACTCTCCTAGGTCAAAACCAGTTCTTACCTCATTTTTCATATTGGATAATGTTATGACCTTGCCTGAAGCCACATGGTAAATGTGTCTTTTGTTTCAGGGACGGTTGACATTCAGGGATGTGGCCATAAAGTTCTCTCAGAAGGAGTGGGAGTGCCTGCACCCAGCTGAGCGGAAACTGTACATGGACGTGATGTTGGAGGACTACAGGAACCTGCGCTCCCTGGGTGAGGCTGACTTCCTTCCAGAACTCCCACTCCACCGCAGGAAGTCTTCTTGATGTCCTTGAAGTGGAACTCAGATCTGAAAACATTCCATGGTGTCTAGTAGAGTAAAGGTGCTGTCAGAAAATTGTTTTGGAGGAATCCATTTCTAGAATATTCTAAGTTTCTGCAATGTCCTTTCTTTTCACCTGAGCACAGAGTGGATAGAAAATTGGAGAATCTCCATCAAAACTCATGTTCCTTTTAATAGTAAACAGATCTTGCTGTCTCTAAGCCAGACCTGGTTACCTTTTTGGAGAGAATGAAGGAGACCTTGGATGTGAAGCAAAAAATGACAGTATCCATCCACCCAGGTAGGTGGGAATGAAGGAAGCAGATGACAGGTGAGAGGGCCAAAGGTCCCTGATGAAGCCAGACCTTAAGATGTGGTTAGGGAAGCCCTGCTCCAGTGGAAAGGATGTGAGAAGTCCAGGTTTCTTTCTGTTGCTGTCCCAGATGGACAGTCCTGTCTATCATGTGCAGTGCTCCTACATCCTTTAGGGACTGTCCTGCTCAGTGATCTGCATCACATCTCAGTGAGAACTGATGTCCTCTGCGTGGACTGTGTGTACCGTCATGGGCTGGCTACTGTTCTGTTGCCTTGGGGGCCCGGGAAAATCTGCACACTGGTGAGGAATTCTCCCTGCAACCATAATTAAAGTTCTGTTCTTGCTTCTTCTAAGGAGGTTATGATGCAAGTGGTGGAGGTCCTGGAATTTGGAACAGAAATCCCAGGGGCACTGGGTACAGATGTCACACATTTTCTGCTTTATAAATTCTAATCCTAATGAAGTGTCAAACATAGCTGTACAGAGTTCAGATTCAGTTATTTCATCTCAGCACTAGGCATCTCCCGAATGTCAGAAACCGTCTATCTTGGTTTCACTTGAAAATATCCTTTTGTTTTGTATGAATTAACATTAGAAATTTTGAGTGTCTATTCCCAATTACTGCATGTAAGAATAGTTTAATGTATCTGTTTACCTCACAGAATTATTTTTTTTTTTTGAGGGCAGTGTCACTGGCCCTCATATGTGGGGCCCGAAACAGGGCCGCTGGCATCCCAAGCCAGCTCTTAGCCACTGTGCCACTCGGTCGGCCCACAGAATTCTTAAATGACTAAATGCCACAGGGGAGCTTAGAACATTGTCCACCGTATAGGAAGGTTTCCATTGTTCCCAGATTTCTTCTTAATGACTATAGTATTGTAATTCTGTCTCGTTCAATCCAATGCTGCTTGGGCCTGAGCTTTCTATGTTTTCTATTTCTGATTAGATCTTTGTCAGATTAGTGGTTTGCAATTCAGACGTGCTCAAATGAAATCCGTTGGTAAGAAGTGAGTTGTACAATGATTAGGTTCCCATATTTTGGAAAATGTTCGTTTTCTTAATTTCAGTTTACTTCAGGAAAAAAGTAATCTTGAGGTTTGTCAGTTGCCTTCATCAGCATGTCTCTCTAACATATAACAATCATGGTATATGTTAATCTGAAATGTAGATTTTATAGATACTAGATTCTCTGATATTTTATAACTTCCTTCTACTTTTGTTTAGTGTGAAGGGTTTTTGTTCCCCTCTGGATGACTGATAACAGCCCATTTATTTTCTGTTAGAATAGCAAAATGTATTAATCACAGAGAATTTCTTCAGTGTGTTTTACATGGTTATTTATTAAAATTTTCTTTGGAGCCATTTATGAATAATTCTAATGCATTGTCTGGGCAATTTTCCTGCCCTACAACACCACGTATTCTGATGATTGAGAGTGCTTGCTCTTTATTGGGCCACACTGACCGTGGAAACTGAGTTGTACAGAGGGATTCTCTTCAATAGGACATCTGTGTAATGTTCAGAGTTCTGGGCATCCATTGTCTCTTATTTCTCATGTTGTAGTTCCATTACAGTGTTTTTTGTTTGTTTGTTTTTTAAAAGATTTTATTGGGAAACTGGGGGAGGGGAACAGCGTTGGGGAATTGGGGAAGGGGAACAGACAAGTTGCTGTCCTTTTGTTCCTCAGTCTAGTTGTGGAGGACGTTGCTTCATTGGCCCATGTTGGTATCATCATTGTGCTATTCCCAGATGAGGCAGATTGGTCACCGGCCTCTGGAAGCCGCTCCCAGCAGCTCTTGGCAGCTCACACTGGCTCCCAGCCACTCTTGCTGGCTGCTGGCCTCTCACTGTAGCCTGTGGCATCCCACTGCAGCAGGGGCTGCAACTGTGTCACCCCCAGGGACTCACAACAGCCCAGCTCCAGATGGAGCTGTTGTTCACCATCTTAGCTGTAGAGGGTAGTGCCACTGGCCCTCATATGTGGGATCTGAACCAGGGATGCTGGTGTCTCAAGCCAACTCTTAACCACCGCGCCACTTGGCCGGCTCCTCGTTTTGTACTTTTGACGATGAGTTGTTTGTTGTTTCTGCTCATTAATATTTCATTTGAAACATGGGATATCAAAAGTTAATACTGCCGGGCCAGCCGAGTGGCGCGGTGGTTAAGCGCTGGCTTGGGAAGCCAGCGGCCCCGGTTCGGGTCCCACATATGAGGGCCAGTGACACTGCCCTAAAAAAAAAAAAAAAAAAAAAAAAAATTTAGGGCCGGCCGAGTGGCGCATTGGTTAAGCGCTGGTTTTGGGATGCCAGCGGCCCCGGTTCGGATCCCACATGAGGGCCAGTGACACTGCCCTCTACAGCTAACAACAGCTCCACCTGGAGCTGGGCTGTGCGAGCCCCGGTGATGGTGTGGGCTGCAGCCCCTGCTGCAGTGGGCTGCTATGGGCTGCAGTGAGTGGCCGGCAGCCAGCGTGAGCGGCTGGCAGCCAAGGGTGAGCTGCCAATAGCCGCGATGAGCGACATCCAGAGGCCAGCGACCGATCTCCCTCATCCGGGAAGAACGCAATGACATACCAGCAGTGAAGCAACATCCTCCGCAACTAAAACTGAGGAGCAAGAAGACGGCAACTTGTCTGTTCCCCTTCCCCGATTCCCCAACGCTGTTCCCCTCCACCAATTCCCCAATAAAATCTTAAAAAAAAAAAAAAAAAGTTAATACTGCCAGTTGAAAAAAACTTGGTGAAGAATTGGTCCTGTAAAAAACGTGAACTGTATGAAATTACATTTATATATAATAACATTTAAATTCCATTTCTAGCTATGTGTTCATTCCTGGAGTAAATAGATAATGAGTCTTGTGTTCATGGAGATGAGGTTGCCTTAAATATTCTGACAATATTATAGGTCAACTCTAATGAAATCTTTTAATTCATTTCTCATTGTGTAGCACTGTGGTGGTTTTGCATTATCATGGTAATACATAATTGTTGGAATAAGTGAAACTTAGAAAGAGTTATCAAAATTTTTATTGTGGTCCAAAGCAGGATCGACTGTTTTATTTTATTTATGTATTTATTTCTATTTTTACAGTATAGGTGCATACAATATTATATTCATTTCAGTTTTACAACATGGTGATTCTTTATTTACATATCTTACAAAGTGATCACCATATGACTCAAGTAACATCTGTCACCTTACAAAGAAATCATGATATCATTTGAGTATATTCCATATGTTACATTACAGCCCGTGCTTTAGACTTTTCATAACTAGATGTTTATACCTCTGATTCCCATTCATCTTTTTTGCCTTTCTGCATGGCCCTGTCTTCTCTGGCAACCATCAGTTAATTCTCTGTATATGAATCTTTTTCTTTTTTTTTTGAGGGCAGTGTCACTGGACCTCATATATGGGACCGAACCAGGGCCGCTGGCTTCCCAAGCCAGTGCTTAACCACCGCGCCACTCGGCCGGCACTTTCTTTTTCTTTTTTAATTGAGGAATTGGGGACAGGAACAGTGTTGGGGAATTGGGGAAGGGGACCAGCCCAGTTGTTCTGCAGTCTTAGTTGTGGAGGGTGCCAGTCACCATCTGACTTCCCGTCAGCAGCTCATGGCCTTGAAACTCAAGGTGCTGTGTTCAGTCTTAGTTGCAGGTGGGTTTAGCCACCATTCCATGTGGGAGTCAAACCAGTAACCTTGTGGTTAAGAGTGCACGCTCTACCCACTTAGCCATCCGTGTGTCAGCTCAGCTCAAGGTGCCAAGTTCAGTCTTAGTTGCGGGTGGGCATAGCCACCACCCCATGCAGGAGTCAAATGAGCAGCCTTGTGGTTAAGAATGCACACTCTATCCACTGAGCCATCCGCATGACAGCTCAGCTTAAGGTGCTGACTTCAGTCTTAGTTGCAGGTCGGCATAGCCACCATCCCATGCAGGAGTCGAACCCAGCAGTCTTGTTATTAATAACACATGCTCTATCCATTGAGCTATCTTCGTGGCAGCTCAGGCCAAGGAGCTGAGTACAGTGTTAGTTGCGGGCGGGTATAGCTCACCATTGAACTGACAGTCTTGATGTTAAGAACCCGTGCTCTCACTGACTGAGCCATCCTGCCACCTTTGGCCGCTCAGTGTCAGCTCAGCTCAGGCGCAGCGTCACTGGCCCATGTCAAAATCGAGCCGGCGGCCCTGTTGCTCAGAGCTCGTGCTCTGAAGCTAACTCATAGCAAACTGAGTCACTTGGCCGGCCCGTGTGAATCTTTTTTTGATTTGTTTTTATGTTTGTATATTTTGGCTTTTACGTATCAGTGAAATTTTTTGGCATTAGTCTTTCTCTGTGTGAGTTATCTCAGACATATATATGTCTGTATAATATGAGTATAATAACCTGTAGGTCCATGTATGATGTAGCCACTGGCAGAATATCTGTTTTCCTATTGGCTGAGAAATATTCCATTGTGTACATTTATTACATATTCTTTATCTGTTGATTGGTTGATGGGCCTGTGTATCTTCTCTGTTGTAAATAATTTTGCAGTGGATGTAGGGATGGAGATATCTTTTTTCTTTTTTCTTTTTTTTCTTTTTTTTTTTTTTTTAAAGATTTTATTGGGGAATTGGTGGAGGGGAACAGCGTTGGGGAATCGGGGAAGGGGAACAGACAAGTTGCCGTCTTCTTGTTCTTCAGTTTTAGTTGCGGAGGATGTTGCTTCACGGTTGGTATCGTCATTGCTCTTCCCGGATGAGGCAGATCGGTCGCTGGCCTCTGGATGTCGCTCATCGCGGCTATTGGCAGCTCACGCTGGCTGCCAGCCGCTCACGCTGGCTGTGGGCCACTCACGCTGGCTGTGGGCCACTCACTGCAGCCTATGGCAGCCCACTGCAGCAGGGGCTGCAGACCACACCATCACCGGGGCTCGCACAGCCCAGCTCCAGGTGGAGCTGTTGTTAGCTGTAGAGGGCAGTGTCACTGGCCCTCATGTGGGATCCGAACCGGGGCCGCTGGCATCCCAAAACCAGCGCTTAACCAATGCGCCACTTGGCCGGCCCTCTTTTTTCTTTTTTAAAAATATTTTTTGGGAAATTTGGAGAGGAAACAGCATTGGGGAATTGGACAGGGAACAGACAAGTTGATGTCTTTTGTTCTTCAGTCTAGTTGTGGAGGACGTTGCTTCACTGGCCCATGGTGGTATTATCATTGCGCTCTTCCTGGCTGAGGCAAATGAGTGGCTGGCCATTGGACAGCCACCTAGAGTAGCTTAAACCAGCCCACTGCTGCCCCACTGCAGCCTACGCCATCGCCGGCAGCTCATGGCAGCCCAGCTCCAGGTCGAGCTGTTTTTCACCATCTTAGCTGTACAGGACGCAGTGTCACTGGCCCATGTGAGATCCGAACATGTGGCCCTTGCCTAGGGCTTGCACTCCCAAGCCAACTCTTTCTTTTTAGAGGGCAGTGTCACTGGCCCTCATATGTGGGATCTGAACTGGGGCCACGGGCATCCCAAGCCAGCTCTTAACCACCGTGCCACTTGGCTGGCCCCTCCCCAGCTAACTCTTAACCAACAAGCCACTTGCCTGGCCCAGATACCTTTTTGAATTAGTGTTTTTGTATTCTCTGGATAATGCCTAAAAGTGGAATTGCTGGATCATATGATAGTTGTATTTATAATTTTTGGAAGAAGTTCCATATTGTTTTTGGCTATACCACTTTTTACATAAATATAATTGTTATACCTTCCTGTTGAATTTACCATTTTATTATATAGTATCCTTCTTTGTGTTCTGACATGTTTTGACACTTCCTGTGTATTTGTCTGATATCATTATGGCCACCCGTGTCATTTATTGGTGACCATTTCTATGGAATACATTTCCCATTCTTTGACTTTGGTCCCATCCATGTACCCACATCACTAAAGTGAGTCTCTTATAGACAGAAGGTAGCTCGATTTTATTTATTTATCCATTCAGTCAACTCATGTCTATTGATTCAGGGAGTTTCATCTGTTTTATTTTATTTCTTTTTTTTTTTTTAAGATTTTATTGGGGAATTGGGGAGGGGAACAGTGTTGGGGAATTGGGGGAGGAGACTAGCCAAGTTGTTGATCCTCAATATTCGTTGTGGAGGGCTCCACAATGGCTTCCCATCGGTAGCTCGTGGCCTCTAAGCTCAAGGTGCTGTGTTGAATCTTATTGGTGGGTGGGCAAAGCCACCATCCCATGCGGGAGTTGAAGCAGCAGCCTTGTTGTTAAGAGCGCACGTCCTATCCACTATGCCATCCAGGGGGCAGCTCAGCTCAAGGTGCCGAGTTCAATCTTTAGTTGTGGGTAGGCGTAGCCCACCAATGAACAGGCAATCTTGTTGTTACACCAGCTGAGCCATCCTGCACCTGTTGGCAGCCCAGCAACAGCTCAGCTAGGGCACAGCATTCACTGGCCCATGTGGGAATCGAACCAGAGCCCTTTTGCTCAGAGCACGTGCCCTAAGCCAACTCTTAACCAACTGAGCCAGTTGGCTGGCCCTCATCTGTTCTATTTAAAGCAATCGCTGAAACGGAGGGATTACTAGAACCTTTTTAGACTTGTTTTCTGCCCTTTTAGTAGCTAATTTGTCCCATGTTCCCTCCTCTGATATGTGTACTATTTTTCCATTCATTTTGGTTTGTAGTGGCATGCTTTGATTTCTTTCTCAATTTGTTTTTATGCATCTGTTTTAGGTATTTTTTTGTGGTTACCACAGGGGTAACTTAAAACAGTTTTGTTTTTTTGTTTTTTTTTTTTGTTTTTTTTTTAGCTGAGCCATCCTGCCTTAAAACAGTTTTAAAGTTATGACAGTGTATTTTGTTTTCTTGGTCAGGTAATTTATAGCTCTATTAGTTTTGGGCTAATTTCTCAAGATTTAGTCTGTTCCTCTGATTGGTCCATGTTTTTCTGTTTGTTTGTTTGTTTGTTTGTTTGTTTTTTGTATGTTGTGATATTTTGTTGAGGCTTTGGACAAGAAACAGCCACCATCCCAGGCTTTGTGGACCTGCTTTGTACAATAGAACACAAATAAAAGGCAACTGTGCTTGAAATTCTTGTACCTATCAAACCGGTTCTGCAGATGTGTATTCTCTGTGTTTTTTGCATGTAGTTTTCCGGTTTAAACTGTTTTTGCTTCTTCTTTAGAGGCAGTGTTAAATTCCTATCCTTGATGTTTGTCTTCAGTACTGTACTCTTTGTGGTGTTTGAACAATTACTCACCATTTTTCTAAGTGGCCCCCACAGTTTATTCACATTGCACTGCCATTCCCTTTATCACTCCGTGTCATGCAGAAGAGAAACGAGTCCTTCAAGCAGTTGCAAAACAGCGAGCCTATTGGATACAAAGTACACTCATCTATTTCCCTCTGGAGAAGAAACTGGCAATTGGGGTTTTCTCACAACATTGCCATGTGTGCCAGAGAGGGTGCACAGTATTGTTGGCAAATGTAAGCAACTTTTCTTCCCTCTTTGATGTGAATCTTTCATGTGGTTTGCTTTCCTGAACATGGTTTGTGAGTACTCAGAAAGCTAATTGGGTCAGTAATTGTTGCTAAATTCATGTCTCCATGCAGGGTGGAACTTTTGGTGTTTCCTAATTATGCCATCTTCTTAAGTCCTGTAATCAGTATTAAATTTGTATGTTGGAATTTAAAGTATATGTATTCATCACGTGTGGTAATAGTGATACTTTAGTTGGTGTCTTTCAGCTATATCTTCTGAGGACGCCTTGGACTTGTTGCCAAACCCAGGAATAGAAGATTCATTCCACAAAATGCTCCTGGTAAGATATGGAAGGTGGCGCCTTGACAATCTGCACTTAAGAAAGACTGGGAATGTGAAGGGCCGAAGGATGTTATGATGGACATAACCCAACTGGGAGAGTTAGGCATAGTAAAATCCTCGTTGCCAAAGAGATCAAAGATGTAAGAAATGTTGTGAAACCCTTCTACTTTAAGGCAGGTACATTAGTAGAACAGTTGTTTCTGAATGTAAAGATAGAAAACAATTTATTAAAGATATATATTCTTTGAAAGGAAGTGTGGAATATATGGGAAGTTATGTAATTTATGGTGTAATAATCATTGAATCATTGAAAATACAGGATTAGATTAAACTTTCAGTCAAACATTTAAAAATCAGAGATTTAAAAATGAAGATAGAAATTCTAAATGTGCTCAATTTTACAATCTCTTAACCAGACTTTCATTATTCTTTCACCAAAAAAGAAACCTTCTTGTTTCAAATTCTGTAATTTTCATAAATGTGGGAGAGTATTTATACAACCATTGTGGATCCATAGTTATCATGGAGTAATAGGAACAACTTTACCAGTTTAATGAAATTGGAGTTCTCACTAAAGCACTTTCTGTCTTTATTGATTACCAGAGTACGTGTAATGATGAGAGAAGTTATCAATTCAGCGAATCATGGAAAAACGTTAAACAAGGGTCAGATTCTAATAAGCATCAGAGATTTCAGTTTCGAGAGAACCAGCGTACATATGGGAAAGACTTTCATGAAAGCTCAAGTCTTACACATCAGAATAGTTATATTGTAGAGAAGTCAAACAAATGCAGTGAATATGACAAGTGTTTGAACCAATCTTTATATCTTACTGAACATGAGAATATTTATACTGGAGAGGAACCTTACAAATGTATATACCATGTGGGAGAGTCTTTAGTCGATTATGCAGTCTCCAGGGAGCTAGGAAAATCATACAGGAGTGAAGGCTTATGAATGTAGAGAATGTGGTAAATCCTTTACTCTGCTTTAAAATCTTGCTGTACATAAGAGAATTCATACTGGAGAGAAGCCTTACAAATGTAGATAATGTGATAAAGCCTTTAATTGGCGTTCACATCTTACTACACATGAGTTAATCCATACTGGAGACAAGCCTTACAAATGTGGAGAATGTGTCAAAAACTTTTCTCGGTGTACAAGTCTTGGTGTACATGAGAGAATTCATATTGGAGAGAAGCCTTACAAATGTGAACACTGTGGCAAAGCCTTTACTCAGCTTTCAAGTCTCACAGCACATAGGAGAATTCATGCTACAGAGAAGCCTTTCAACTGCAGAGAATGTGGTAAAGCCTTTCACCTGCACTCTAAACTTACACAACATGAGAGAATTCATACCTGAGAGAAGCCTTACATATGCACAGAATGTTGTAAATAAAGCCTTTACTCAGCATTTGTATCTTACTAGGCATGAGAGAATTTATACCGGACAGAAGTCTAACAAATGTGAAAAATGTGGCAAGCCATTAATCACCATTTACAGTTTACTCAACACATGAAAATTCATAATGGAGAGAAACCTTAAAATTCAAGAATCCAAGAAACCCTGTAGCTGGACCTACAGCCTCAGTCAACATCAGAGAATGCTTTCTGTGGAGAAATTATATTCGAAATCAATGATGAAAACCCTTTGTTCGAAATATAGCCTTCAGAGAATACACATAATTCATGCTCCAAAGTGACTTTAAAGATGCAAAATGATGTTTGAAAATGTTTACTCAAAAATGAAACCTGAAATATCAAAGAATTGACATTACAAAGCAGTCAATACAGAACAGTTTTCAGATATTACTTTAAATCAGAATATATATAGTGAATAATCAAATGTTAAAAAACTTGAGAATAGGGCCAGCCAAGTGATGCATTGGTTAAGAGCTGGCTTGGGATGTCAGCGGTCCTAGTTCGGATCTCACATGAGGGCCAGTGACACTGCCCTCTACAGCTAAGATGGTGAACAACAGTTCAACCTAAAGCTGGGCTGCTGTGAGTCCCTGGGATGGCATAGCTGCAATCCCTGCTGCACTGGGCTCCCAGAGGCTACAGTGAGTGGCCAACAGCAAGCGTGAGCGGCTGGCAGCTGGTGTGAGCTGCCAAGAGCCACTATGAGCGGCCATCCAGAGGTCGGTGACTGATTTGCATCACCCAAGAACAGCACAATGATGACACCAACATGGGCCAGTGAAGCAATGTCTTCCACAACTAGACTGAAGTACAAAAGGACACTAACTTGTCTGTTCCCTTTCCCTGGTTCCCCAACGTTGTTCTTCCCCCAATTCCCCAATAAAATCTTTAAAAAAAAAAACAACATACTTGTGAATATTGTTGAAAGTATCAAAGTGATGGATGTTGGAAACATATAATTATTTACAATGAGTCATTACATATTTATAGTACTTGAGGTTTGTTCAAAAGGAAATAATATAGTGATCCCACTATGAAGTCACTTCATGCTGTGTTTTTACTCCAAGTGTGTGTGAATCATGGATTGTTTGTTGCTGTCATCTGAGAGCCCTTGTATGTTGAGTGGGATTCACTCAGAAATACTTTTCCCTGGAAGACCGAGGGCACTGTAATACACAGCATATGATGAAAATCTAAATGGAGATGCTGTTTGGTTGATTTAGAATGTTAATGTAAGTCTGAGACGTAGGTGTTTAGAGCATCAAAATCTGCATTAATGTGAGACAGAAACATTCTGAATTTTCATTAGTTTTACCAGTTGCTCTGTAAGGAAAATAAGGTGGTGGTTTTTGAAACCCTGATATATCTCTGTAGTAGCCATAGATAGGAGTCATGAATATTACCAGATGTGGTTGAAATAAAAAGTCTTTGGAGATAACTGAGAAAGTACAGATAATTCATCCCTAAGTGCATAAATTATTGTATGTCTTGTTTCCTAAACAATGAGCCTCAGAGCTCTAAGGTCATGATATCACAAGAACCAGATTGCTTCTTAAATGCATGTTATCTGTATTTTGTGCTTGGATCCTACAGGTGGTTTGCCATGCTTTATTTAGACTATGTGTGAATTTATATTTATATTAATAATAAAGCGAATGTTTTTGGGTTTTTTTGAAGATTTTATTGGGGAATTGGTGAAGGGGAAGAGTGTTGGGGAATCAGGGAAGGGAAACAGACAAGTTACTGTCCTTTTTGTTCTTCAGTCTCTTTGTGGAGGACGTCGCTTCACTGGCCCATGTTGGTATTGTGGTCATTGTGCTCTTCCCAGATGAGGCAATGGTCACCGGTCATTGGCTACTCACGGTGGCTCACGGTAGCCAGCTGCCAGCCACTCTGGGCAGCTCATGGCAGCCCATTGCAGCAGGGACTGCGCCGTCTCCGGCAACTCACAAGAGCCCAGCCCCAGGTCGAGCTGTTGTTCACCATCTTTGCTATAGAGGGCTCAGCGTTACTGGCCCTCATGTGGGGTCCGAACCGGAGTCCTGCTACTCAGAGCAGGTGTCCTAAGCCAAGTCTTTTTTTTTTTTTCCTAAACATTTTATTGGGGAATTGGGGGAGGGGAACAGCGTTCGGGAATCGGTGAAGGGGAACAGACAAGTTGCTGTCTTTTTCTTCAGTCTAGTTGCGGAGAACATTGCTTCACTGGCCCACGTTGGTATCATCATTGTGCTCGTCCTGGATGAGGCACATTGGTTGCCAGCCTCTGGATGGTCGTTCACCATGTCTCTTGGCAGCTCACACCGGCTGCCAGCCGCTCATGCTGGCTGCCGGCCACTCACGGTAGCCTATGGCAACCCACTGCAGAAGGGGCTGCAGCCTATACTGTCGCCGGGGCTCACAGCCCAACTCCAGGTGGAGCTGTTTTTAGCTATAGAGGGAAGTGTCATTGGCCCTCATATGTGGGATCCGAACCCGGGCTGCTGGCGTCTGAAACCATCTCTTAACCAATGCGCCACTCTGCCGGCCCCCAAGCAAATTCTTAACCAACGTGATGCTCGGCCTGCCCAAAGCGAATGATTTTTAATGTATTAATAGTGATGTGTAATGAGTGACTTGTTATCCTGCACCATGTTGACCTTGCCCATTTTAGTCACAATTGTAATTAAGAATGCCCTATTTCGTGATGCAGTGGAATGGCAGCGCTAGTAATCATGTTCCTAGTGGTTTTAATTTGCAAATGGAAAGAGAACCTTGCATTGTAGAAAGCTAAAGAAAGACTCTTTAAAGTAATGGTTAGTGGGCCAGCCCAGTGGCGCATCGGATAAGAGCTGGTTTTGGGATGCCAGCAGCCCCGGTTCGGATCACACATATGAGGGCTAGTGACACTGCCTTCTACAGCTAACAACAGCACCTGGAGCTGGGCTTTGCGAGCTCTGGTGATGGTGTGGGCTGCTGCAGGCCCTGCTGCAGTGGGCTGCCATAGGCTACAGTGAGTGGCCAGCAGCCAGGGTAAGCGGCTGGTCACGCTGGCAGCTGGCGCGAGTTGCCAATAGCTGCGGTGAGCGACCATCCAGAGGCCAGCGACCGATCTGCCTCATCCGGGAAGAGCGCAATGACGATACCAACATGGGCCAGTGAAGCAACATCTTCCGCAACTAGACGGAAGAACAAAAAGACAGCAACTTGTCTGTTCCCCTTCCCCGATTTCCCAATGCTGTTCCCGTCCCCCAATTTCCCAATAAAATCTTTAAAAAATAAAAAAGTAAATAAAGTAAAGGTTAGCAAAAAATGAAAAATAAATAAAGTAAAGGTTAACAGACATGGGAGCTACATGTGGCTTGAAATGTGCATGAAACAGCTGTTTCCTTGTGGTTAGATTCATATCATAATTCACTTTCCCCCAATGATAACAGGATGATGTGTTCATCCATGTGCATCAGGCAGCCAATACCAATTTGTCTCATCACATCTGGTGTTACCTTCATCCAGTTGATTCAGGCTGTGTGTCCCATTTCTCTTATTTTATAATATTGACAGTTTTACTATTTCCACTAATAAGTATTTGGGGGTATTTAGTGAATGTTGTGTATAAAGAAGGACATTTACTCTAGAAACTTCTGATTTTGTCTTTGCTTGATTTTGCTTTAGAACATGAAGGCTCTGATGTCTGTTGCAGATACTGGTTTTACAACTGGAGGTTCTAACTCAGGCCTCAGTTCTGTAATTTCCCCTTTTATTCCAAAGTAATGTCTACTATAATCACACTCTGCTTCATGTCTTTATCATGTTTTCAGAAGAAAAAAATACTAAGACTGATATAGTTAATAGATGTTCAAGTGTCTCCAGAGCCTAACATATAACTCAGCAAATGATTACTAAGCATTTTTCAATAATGTTCGCCTTCATAAATAGCTTTTACATCATTTGACATGTTTTTCCCCCATAGTATTTTTAAAACACTCAAAAACTTCATCCACAAATATATGCATAAGTTTATGCAATTGAAAATATTTTTTAATTTTAGTGACATTAACATTTTCCCACTGTGTCACTTTTGCCATGTACATAGTTACTTTTAGAGATATGGATATGTGCCTAAAATATAACAGTTATTTGATCAATTCTATTTCAGACTTTCTTGTTTCCATTACTCTCCTCAGTTACAAAACCTGCTATTATAATTTGTTGATGATTTTCTCTGAATATTAGCCTTGTATGTGTCTTTCTTTTTTTTTTTTTTTAAAGATTTTTATTGGGGAATTGGGGGAGGGGAACATCGTTGGGGAACCAGGGAAGGGGAACAGACAAGTTGCTGTCTTTTTGTTCTTCAGTCTAGTTGCGGAGGACATTGCTTCACTGGCCCATGTTGGTATTGTCATTGCGCTCTTCCTGGATGAGGCAGATCAGTCACCGGCCTCTGGCTGGTTGCTCACCGCAGCTATTGGCCGCTCACGCTGGCTGCCGGCCACTCACTGTAGCCTATGGCAGCCCACACCATCGCAGGGGCTTGCGCAGCCCAGCTCCAGGTGGAGCTGTTGTTAGCTGTAGAGGGCAGTGTCACTGGCCCTCATATGGGTGATCCGAACAGGGGTCGCTGGCATCTCAAAACCAGCTCTTAACCAATGCGCCACTCGGCTGGCCCAGTATGTGTCTTTCTTGTAGATGAATTCTAGGTCAGAAAAGCTAGGTTAAACCTCAGGTTCTAGTATTTACTGGTTGATGAGTCAAGTAAAGAGATAAAAATAGGGCTGGCCGAGTGGTGCGGTGGTTAAGCGCGGCTTGGGAAGCCAGCGGCCCTGGTTCAGGTCTCACATATGAGGGCAACTGCCCTTAAATAAATAAAATAAATAAATAAATAAAATAAAATATCCAGTTCATTGTTCTACACATTTCAGTTTGAGAAATGCACATCAAACCCACCATGACTTGTTCATATGGTGTATACACTCTCAAAAAATATATGTGCCTGTGTTGAAGTCTTAATTACACATTTCCTCTTCCCCTAAGTGGATTACTTATAGCAGGTTTTTTTTGTGTATGTCATTCACTTTCTTAATTAGAAAAATATTGGAGCAGTTTACCATGTTGAACGTACTGTAATTTTATATGTCTGAATTGAATTTACCTACCTCAAACCCACTTCTCTTAACTCTTCATCTTTAGGCAAAGTATGAACTGTGTCCATGACCACTTGGCAAATGTGTTATTTACTTCAGGGACCGTTGACATTCAGGGATGTGGTCATAGAATTCCCCAAGAGGAGTGGGAAATCCTAGGCCTCAGTGGGATTTGTACCTGGTCTTGATATTGGAGAACTCCAGGAACCTGGTCTTCCTTCTTGAGGAGTGCTTCCTTCCAGAATTCCTACCCCACCTGCTGGGCTCAGTTTCTTTCATTTGTAGAATGCCTCTGAGAAGTTTCTGCTTCATGTGAAGCAAATTCATGCTGAATTTGTGACCCTCTTTAAAGGAAGTTATTTGGCTTTGTTGGCTTAAAATCTTGACAATGTTTCTTCTTGACCTTCACCTTCCCTTTTTGTGAGGTGATCTGCATCCTCCACTTTACATTAGAGAGAATCATAGAACCTCAGTGACATAAAGTATTGTTGCCTACATCTTAGACCCCAATTTCCACCCCTTATGTTTGAGTCCATATTAGTAGTTTGATGTGGAGTTCAGACTGTAAACTCAAAATGCTTTCTAAGCATCATAAAGGGGCTGACAGGAAACTGATGAAGTAATTTTCTATATCCCTCTGTAATGTCCTCTCTTCTCTACTGAGCACAATACTGGGTGGAAATTGCAGAGTTGGTAGCACAAGTCACTATCCTTTTTCTTATAAACTGGTGTCATTGTGTCGAATCCACACCTGGCCACATAGTTGAAGCAAAGGAAAAAGCCCTGGGAAGTGAAGGTGAGGAGAGATTAACCTACCACCCAGGTGGAATAAACAAAGCAAATGACACAAGTGAGAGGATCAAAGGCCCAGGAGGAAGCCCCCTCAAAGTGTGGTTTGGGAAGATCTGATTCAAAGGCAATGATTTTGAGAAGCCCAGGATTCTTTCTGTTGTTGTCACATAGCAGCATATCCTGTCCCACTCTGATCCTGCTCCTACATCTGATGACACTGCTTTTGCTCCAGAAAGCTTTCAACACAGTTGACTGAGAGGCAAAACCTCCCCGCAGCCAGTGAGGGCCTGCATGGTCTCACTGTATTTCCACTGCTTTTGTGCACATCTGGAATTCCTACATGGAGGGCGACGTGTAAGTGTCCCCTCAATATTTGGGTGCCCTTGCATGGTAGAGATCCCTACAAATTTGGTACATACTAGGGAATGTGCAGTACATTGACACTCTGCTACCAAAACAAGCAGAGCAGGCCTCCTCATGGACCAGTCCCTGTAATCAGTCCACAGAAATGTCCTGGCGGCCCTCATAGTGTTTAACCCTGACCTTACAGAATAGCCTGATCTACTCCATGAAGATACTATTCATGCTGGGTCCTGCCACAGACTAACAGAGAATCTCTGGGGTTGGACACAGGAGATGGTAGTTCTAAAACTACGTAGGGCATGCCATTGGGAAGTCTAAGCTGATAATGACTTTGCTAATCATAGCTCATCAAACTTCCATGCACTTACAAATGACTAAAGATGCCTTTTGGGGGCTCCAGATTCAGACATTGTATCTCCCCAGGTCTAGGTGAGGCCATTTAATTTGCCTTTTTAACCACTACTAAGGTTGGTCTCCCAAGAACCCATTTCCAGCAGCAAAAGCCTGAGAAAGCAAGGTCCCCTGAGTGACTTAAACCCAACTCCTTCTCAACACAAATACTCATTCCTAGTGCAGGTCTTATTCTCTGCTCACTGTGTGCTGGTTGAGAGAGGTCAGAGCAGGCAGTGGTGTCTGGGTAAGGGTGTGTGTAGGGGAAAGCATTGACTCATTTATGAAAGCAGTTCATTGAGGATGACTTCCCTGAGAGCTCCTAAGAAATAAACTGTTATTTCCCACAGATCTTTCCCATTTCAGGACACTTTCTGCACCAGCAGTGGAGTGGCTTCCTCTGTGCTCATGTGATCTCTTACTTGCGTTTCCGGCTCCATTCATTTCCACGTCCTTTGGTTTCCCCCTTCACTTTGCTATTCCAGGGTTGTTCCCTTGTTGCAAAGTGGAGATCAAATTTAGCTCCAAACTCTTCAAATTATAATAAATAAAAATGGAACATAATATACTAGTCTTTTCCAGAACACATTGCTAGCTGTTTATTCAGCTAAGAGAATATTAGAGATGGGTCTGGGAAAGCATTTCATAAATGGGTGAACTGACTGCCTCCTTCTGAATGCTAAGGGGTACTATTAAGTTTGCAGAGAGTAGGTACCTTCAGCAACTACTGAATCAAAACCATCAGGGTGAAACACATTTTCAGGTGTTCCTAAAACTTTTCCATAAGGTTTCCAGAGTCCTAATGTTGCATTTCCAGCACTAATCAAGTATGAAATGTGAAAAACTCGCAGCCAGAGGGAAGCCTAGCCCATATGCCACATAAAGATTTTCTCCCAAGAAAATCAGCTTCAGTGGCTCATGAACAAGGAGTTGAAACTCAGATAAGCAAATTGGGCTCCCAAAAGACTCAAAAGGGAAATCAGTGATATGCAAATATGGTTACTGGTTTTTAGAGAGAAGCAGTTTCTAGCTGGTCTCCAACATCATGTCCCTGGAGAAGGCCCTCTGAAATGAGTCCAGGCATTCCCACTCCTGAGAGAAAATACTATGGCCACAGCCTTGAATATCAGCCGTCCCTGAATGGGAAACAGCTCATGGAGTTGCCAGGGGGAGAGTTCTTATTTTGACACAAAATGAGAAAATCAGAGCTATGCAAAAATTAATTTCTCTGGATCTACTGTTGTGACCTCTCTATGGTAGGGAATTTTGAGGATGTTATATATGTCTGTTTTTTGTCTATTTTTTTTTAACTGAGTGAAATTCGAATAATATAAGGTTAACCATTTTATTTTTTAAAGTACAAGAGAATGGCATTTAGTACATTGAGAATATTGTGCAAATATCACATCCAGCTCTAAATATTTTAGCAGGAAGGCAAAACTGTTATGCATGAAGCAGCTGGCTCCACTCCTCCCTCCCCGCATTCTGTACCCCAGTATGGTGCTGACCATATGGGTTTTCGACCCATGGGGTCATCACTGTATGTGTTACAGAGCTTTCTAAAAGGTTATCTGGAATAAGGACTCCTGCTTTCTTCAGGATTAATACCAGTTTTCAAACATTTAAAGTGTTTTCTTCTCTAACATTTTACTGAGGTTTTTATATTTTAGGTATTATTGAAATACTTAGATTCAAATAGATTGAAACTTTGGAAGACAAATTGCTCGTAGACAGGAAAGCAAACAACCATTCCCCCATCCCTCTCTTTCCTCAGTCACCCAAGGCTGGGCTCACCTCCCCTGAGCTGTGTTCCTGCACACAGACTGACTTGCAATGTCTTTTTTTCTTTTTAAATTAAAGTTTATTGGGGCTACAATGGTTAGTAAAGTTACATAGGTTTGAAATGTAAAATTCTGTAATACATCACTACCCAGACAGTTCTCTTTCCATCACCATATATTTGATCCCTTTTACCCTCACCTACCACCCTCTCCCCACCACCATGGTAACCACTAAACTATGTCTATCAGTTTTTGTTTCTTTGTTGCTTTCAGTTTTATATCTCACATATCAGTGAAATTATAGTTTTCAACTTCTTCTTTCTGACTTATTTTGCTTAGCATAATCTCAAAATCCATCCATGTTGTTGTAAATGGTACTATTTTAAATTTTTTTATGACATAATAATATTCCATTGTGTATATATTGGGTTGTCAGAAAAGTCATGCAGTGTTGCATAGAAAACATGGAAAAAATACGTCATGACATTTCCAACAACCCACTATACCACATCTTCTTTATCCAATCATCTTTTGAAGGACACTTGGATTGTTTCCATGTCTTGGCTGCTATAAATAAAGTTGCATTGAACTTCGGAGCACATATATCTTTGTGGATAAATGTTTACAAATTTTTGAGGTAGATACCCAGGAGTGGGATTGCTGGTTCATATGGTACTTCTATTCGTAATTTTTTGAGGAACCTCCACACTGCCTTCCATAGCAGTTACACCAATCTGCATTCCCACCAACAGTGTATGAGGGTACCTTTTTCTCCACAGCTTCTCCATCAGTTATTATTTGTATTGTTGATAGCCATTCTAACCAGTATGATGTGATACCTCATTGTGGTTTCTATTTGCATTTCTGTGATGATAGTGATGCTGAGCATCTTTTCATATGTCTGTTGGCCATCTGTATGTTCCCTTTGGAGCAATGTCTATTCAGGTCCTGTGCCCATTTTTTAATTGGATTGTTAGGGGTTTTTTTTGTTGAATTCTATGGGTTCCTTATATATTTTGGATATTTGATCCTCAGTGGAGGTGTTCTTTGCAAAAATCTTCTCCCATTCGGTTGCATGCCTCTTGGGGTTTTTTTTTTTTGACAGTTTCTTTTGCTGTGCAGCAGCTTTTTATTTTGATATTGTCCCATTCATTTATTTTCGCTTTGAATTCCCTTGACTTTGAGGTCAAATTCATAAAGGCCTCTCTTACAATTGTCTCTTTAACGTCAAAGAGGCTACAACAAGGAGTGTGTGTGGGGGGCTTGTCGTCTGGGTTTAAAAGTGTATCTTTTTTTTTTCTTCTTGTAGTTACCTCAGCCTCAAGCAGCGGCTGTAGCAGTCCTTTTTGTTTACATTTTAGGTTATCTGTTAGAGTCTGATTTAAGATAACATGACATCTTTCCATGAGAGATCAAAGACCTGGGTTAAGTTTTGAAACACTTTTATGTACATGTGTGGGTCATCTGAAAATTTTCCTAAACAGTTCTGTATTTTTCTAAGATCCTGTAATGAAAAGGGAATCTGAACTCTAGTAGATCTAAATTTTTTTTGGCATTTCCTGTAAAGGGAGGAGATTTGTCCCTTGTCAGGAGAGTTTTAATGTAGGAAGTCCTGAATATGTAGGATAATTAGCATTTTTACTGGCAAATCCAGAAAGATATTTTGTAACCTTAAAAAGCATAGGCTTGGGCTGACTGAGTGGCGCGTTGGTTAAGAGCTGCTTGGGACGCCAGTTCTGAGCAGCAGAGCCTTGGTTCAGATCCCACATATGAGGACCAGTGACACTGCCCTCTGTAGCTAAAAAGGTGAACAACAGCTCCACCTGGAGCTGGGCTGCTGTGAGTCGCCAGTGACGTGTAGGCTGCAGCCCCTGCTGCAGCAGGCTGCCATAGGCTACAGTGAGTGGCCGGCAGCCAGCGTGAGCTGCCAAGAGCCACCATGACTGCCTGTCCAGAGCCAGTGATCGATCTGTCTCACCCGAGAAGAGTGCAATGACAATATCAACATTGGCCAGTGAAGCGACTTTCTCCACAACTAGACTGAAGAACAAAAAGACAGCAACTTGTCTGTTCCCGTTCCCCAATTCCCCAACGCTGTTCCCTTCCCCCAATTCCCCAATAAAAATCTAAAAAAAAAAAGCATAGGCTTGTGATAAAACATAAGATATATTTATTAACAGATCTTCATCTACCCTAGAATATTTTTAGGACAAGAAGCTAGAAATTGGTGAACTTAGCAAAACTTAAATCTTAAGTTGTCAGTAGATGTTGAGAAATTACATTTAAGTATTTTTTTTTTAGGGCAGTATCACTGGCCCTCATATGTGGGACCCGAACCGGGGCTGCTGGCATCCCAAACCAGCTCATAACCATTGCACCACTTGGCCGGCCCTTAAGTATTTTTAATATATTATTATTACTGAAAAGTTTTACTTAAAACCTTATTTGAAGGCCAGTGAAGTGGCTCATTTGGTTAAGAGCTCGCTCAAGAGTGCGAGCTGAGGGCCGGCCGAGTGGCGCATCGGTTAAGCGCTGGTTTTGGGATGCCAGCGGCCCCGGTTCGGATCCCACATGAGGGCCAGTGACACTGCCCTCTACAGCTAACAACAGCTCCACCTGGAGCTGGGCTGTGCGAGCCCGGTGATGGTGTGGGCTGCAGCCCCTGCTGCAGTGGGCTGCCATAGGCTGCAGTGAATGGCCCGCAGCCAGCGTGAGCGGCTGGCAGTCAAGCGTGAGCTGCCAATAGCCGCTATGAGCGACATCCAGAGGCCAACGACCGATCTGCCTCATCCGGGAAAAGCGCAATGACGATACCAACAGTGAAGCAACATCCTCCGCAACTAAACTGAAGAACAAGAAGACGGCAACTTGTCTGTTCCCCTTCCCCGATTCCCCAACGCTGTTCCCCTCCACCAATTCCCCAATAAAATCTTTAAAAAAAAAAAAAAAAAAAAAGAGTGCGAGCTGAGCTCTGAGCAACAGCAGTTCGATGCCCAGCCTGAGCTGAGCTGCCGCTGAGCTGCCAACAGGTGGCAGGATGGCTCAGCTAAAAAAAAGAAAAAGAAAAAGTATATGAAAAATACCTTATTTGAGTGACCTTTTATTAGTTTTTAACTTTATGAGATTCCAAAGTTAATTTTTTTTTTAAAAGATTTTATTGGGGAATTGGCGGAGGGGAACAGTATTGGGGAATCGGGGACGGGGAACAGACAAGTTGCTGTCTTTTTGTTATTCAGTTTAGTTGCGGAGGATGTTGCTTCACTGTTGGTATCGTCATTGCACTCTTCCCAGATGAGGCAGATCGGTCGCTGGCCTCTGGATGTCGCTCACCGCGGCTATTGGCAGCTCATGCTTGGCTGCCAGCCACTCACGCTGGCTGCGGGCCACTCACTGTAGCCTATGGCAGCCCACTGCAGCAGGGGCTGCAGCCCACACCATCACCGGGGCTCGCACAGCCCAGCTCCAGGTGGAGCTGTTGTTAGCTGTAGAGGGCAGTGTCACTGGCTCTCATGTGGGATCCGAACCGGGGCCGCTGGCATCCCAAAACCAGCGCTTAACCAATGCGCCACTCGGCCAGCCCCCAAAGTTAATTATACAAGTTATTTTTTGACAAATTTTGTAGTAGAGATAACATGATTTTAAAAGTAAGTTTATTTAGAATGTTGTCACTCACAGACTTAGGCTATTTCCCTTACAATGAGTCCCACTGTAGGTAGTCCCTACATGCAGAAGAAGGAAGTCCAGGTAACTTCTTTAAAGATCTTTTTTAGGGCCGTATTGAGTTACAGCTTGTTTAATTTTCTTTAGCAATTTGAAAGAAAATGTTTTATACTGATATTTTTTAACTCTGTGAGGATTGTCTGGATTTTCACCAAGCTCAGTGTGTTCATGAATAACTACTGGGAATTTCAGTGTCTTTAAATTTCCATCTTTTTGTGACCGTGTGATTCCTCTTTCCATTGTCTAGAGCTGTGTGCAGAAACCTCCAGGAAAGGGAGGTGAACTAGCAGCGGGAAGGAAAGGGTTACTGTTACAGCAGTGGATTGGGCAGGCACTAGGCTTTGCAGAGCAGCTGCAACTTAGGGAAGAGAGGTGTCTTTTCTCACCGTTTTCAAGAAGGAGGGGGGACTCCTTTCCTTAAACAAAGCTGGCTGCCAGAGCTCACATGGAACTGAAGGCAAACAGTACTCCTTAAAGGATGTATATGAGGATTTTGGAATTACCGTGGGAGGTTTTAGAGATCCTTTCTCCTTTTTTAAAATCTTTTTTCTAAATCTGAATTGTTCTCTTTCCCTTCGTCCTCTGTCCTCCACGTCAGTCTGTAAAGGTTCTAAAACTGACAGGATCAGTTTTCAAGTAGTCCAAATTGTGGCCTGGAGATTAACCCTTTCATGGTATAACTCACGGAGTTCTGGACCTACATTCTCCCAAGTTTTTAAATCTAACGTCCCTACATCTGGAAACCAAGGACAGTGAAATTCAATTATCTTTTTTTAAATTTATTTTTTACAACAATGCAATAGTTATACTTTTTACCCCTCAAAGTGACAACTCCCATCTTTATTGTAAATATTATTTTTGATACTAGGAAGGGTCCTTTCCACTTGCGAAAACTGGAATCTTTTCGATAGATTTAACTTCATTATTCCTGTAAAATTTACAAGGAAGGGAAATGAACATATTCACAGGAAACGAAAGAGAATTTTCTCAAACAATCCAAAAATTTGACATATTTCTCCCTGTGAAATCATTATAAAACACATGCAAATTTTTAGATTAAAAATGTCAAGATTCTTGAAGAATTCAAAAATTTGAATAACACAGGAACTAATTTAACCTGGTGAATTAAACTCTATGTTACGAACACACATTTCCCTTCCTTTTAAATTTTACAAGGAACAAAATTGCCCATAAACAAGATGAATTCTTGACTTTCAGTATAATAGGCTTTGCCTCAACGAGTCTGAGTTTGATGAAGAGTCCACCAGCCATGTACTTATTTGCTTATGAACATGGGAGTCCAACCAAGTTGAAATGTCTGTCTTTCATACCAACATGGCTGGTTGGCACAATATTCCATAATACCATATAATCGCCTTAATATATCTTCAAAAGACCCCAAATCTACTCCCAACATTCTGGTTTTCTTAAAACCATGGTCTAGAAACAAATGCATGAAATGATTTGATGAAAATATTGGATCAAACTTTTAATTAAATCAGGGTAAACCATAGAGATTAAAACTGAGGATGCATATTAGAAGTACAGGAATAATGAAGTTAAATCTATCGAAAAGTTTCCAGTTTTCACAAGTGGAAAGGACCCTTCCTAGTATCAAAAATAATATTTACAATAAAGATGGGAAAGTTTTGACCCACTCTTCATTAATAACCAAATATAAAGTTATATATATTAGAGAAAAGCTTTATAAATATAATGAATTTGGAAGGTCTTTATGCAGGATGAATCTTCACTAATCATCAGAAATCCATACCAGGGAGATCTTAAAATATAATGAACAGGGCTACATATTAAACCAAAAGTAAAGCATTACTAAACATCAGTAAATATACCTCTAAGAAATATCTTAAAATATAAAATGGGTGCGAAAGATCTTACCTAAAATAAAGGTAATGAACAATAGTCTATAACCAATGAGAGCGAGGCGGAGAGCCCCGCCCCGCCCCAGCTGTGGCCCCACCCCTTCCCCTGGGTCCCGTCCCTCCACCCGCGGGCCCCGCCCACTCTTGGGGAATATTTCTGCCCCGGCCAGAACCTTAGCGCTCCTCGCAGGCCTCGCCTGCGGCGCACGTTTTCTGGTTGCGGCTCGGCGGAGTTTCTTGCAGACTCGGAAGCGGCCTAGGCCGAGAGAAGGTGTGGTTGGCGACCGTGAATTTCAGGTTTTCTGGTTTAAACCTGAGCGTCTCAGTCCACGGTCCTACACTCGTGAAGCCTGGAGGTCACTAACGGCGTTGGAGTCCCCGCACCCGCCCCCCTACAGCGGTGAGTCCGGCGTCCCGGGGAGACGTCCCGATCCCAGACCGCTTCGCTGCTGGGTGGAGGGTCCGCGTGGGTTTGCGGGTAAACTGAGGCCGTTCCCCTGTGGTCTCTCCTTAGACCCCGCCTGTAGCGTTGTTTTCCGACTTAAACCCCCACCTGGCAGAGCTCCCGCCACGCGGTGTGACGTCCTGGGAGATGCACTCGGAAGATGGAGTCCAGCCGTTGTTGCCCCTCCCCCACCTCGCCCCGCTGCCCCTGGAGCCCGGCCTCCTCCCTGGCCTGGGGTTCTGCGGACCCTTTTCGGCGCCTGGAGAGGCCCCTCTCCCCATTTTAATGAGAGACCGGAATCCCAGGAAAAGCACACTTTTCACAAGGGATGAGATTTAGGAGGGAGCACCGCGGGGTGTCCCCAGGTCACCCCCTCACGCTGGGAGGGGTTTTGTGTAAGTGGTGACTGTGAAGGGCAGGCGAGGTAATCGGCTTAACGAGGGTGTGAGGGGCTCCCGAGAAGGGGACAGAATGAGAGAGGAATAAACAGGTGAGAGGGCAGAAAGGTCAGTGTGGGGTCCGTAGAGGCAGGAAAACAGGATGTGGGAGGGTAAAGCAACCATAAGACTGAAGGAGTAACTTGGGGAAGCAGACAGAGGAGAAAGGAAAAGGAGAAATATAGAGGAAAGGGGATCCTGGTTAGCAGTAGTGGGGGCAACAAAGGACCAGACACTTCAGAGGAAAGAGGGGTGAGGAGAAGCGCTGGGGAGCTGAGCTCCCAGCAGGAACAGCAGGGAGGGGAAGTGACAGCAGAGGAAGAAGCAGCACTCAGAGCTCAGCTGGGGGTGTCAGTGAGTTGGGGCCTAGGGGTGTAACAGGAAAGACAGTCTTACCGGGGAAGAGGAAGGGCACAGGAACTGGCATGAAAGAGGTGGAAATATATGGAGATGGGGAGCCTCAGACAGATTAGAGAGAAAGAGCAACTGAAGGTAAAATAGGCTTCAAGAGTTTCACAGAATAGAGAGAAAGGGGGAAATCGGAAGAGGGAAAGGGGGCCAGAAGAAGACAGCAGTGGAGAGAATCTGGGTGGAGAGGGGGCATTCAGACCATAGACAGGAATACATAGTAGCAGAAGAAGGGGTACCCCCACCTGAATGCTCTGTGAGCTGGTGGGATGTGGGTGATCAAGTCATGATATATTGACCTGTGGCTTTATAATTGATTTAATTTTACACGTGCTGCATTTTTAGTCACACAGTTGAGAATGAGAATTAGAAAACTCTAGTTTCTAAGGCGTTTGCGTTTAGTAATTTCATCACCCAATGGCTTTTTTGTGCAATGCTCATGCACCCAGAGAGGAGAGACCAGTGTCCGTTAGTCACGGGCCCCTTCTCATTTCCTGGGATGGCATGAGGGATGTGACCTGGGACAAGAAATGACTGCATGATGGCTTTTCAAGAAATATTAAAAGCATTGTGTCATTTTTTCTTTGCATGGAATTTACTTGTTTCTTTCTAGTTCTCTTACATTTGATTAATTTTTTTTTTAGGTACATTGAATTAAATCTTAGTCTCCTGGATTTCTGCCTTGTTCTAAATAGTCACTAACTGCTGGAATTAACTTGGCTGACATCGCTTTGTTTTGTTTTGTTTTAAGGATTTTGTTGAGGAATTGTTGGAGGGGACCAGCCATGTTGTTCTTCAATCTTCGTTGTGAAGGTTGCCATTCGTCACCTGGCTTCCCGTTGACAGCTCATGGCCTCTAAACTCAAGGTGCTGATTTCAATCTTAGTTGCGGGTGGGCCACAATTCAATAGGCAATCTTGTTGTTATACCAGCTGAGCCATCCTGGCACCTGTTGGCAGCTCAACTAGGGCGCAGTGTTCACTGGCCCATGTGGGAATCGAACCGGCAGCCCTGTTGCTCAGAGCACCCTCTCTAAGCCAACTCTTAACCAACTGAGCCACTCTGCCAGCCCTTGGTGACATCTCTTTAGCAGCCCTTATACTTTTCTAAAATGAGGTACTCAGGTTTTTTTTTTTTTTCCTTTTGTTTTTTTTTTTAAGAGGGCAATGTCACTGGCCCTCATATGTGGGATCCGAACCGGGGCCACTGGCGTCCCAAGCCAGCTCTTAACCACTGCGCCATTCGGCCGGCCCAATACTCAGTGTTTTTTAAAATTTTGACCCTGGAAATAACTACAGTAAAAAACATGTGGAATGGATTCGCCTTCTGATAACATTCTGGTCAGTTTAGATGATAAGCCCTGCATTCTTTCTACTCTTGATTATGTTGAAAAACATCCACTGGTACTTATTAATAATATTAGGCCACTTGAGTGTGCATTTCATGAGGATGCCTGTGGTGAGAACCTAGTTTGGTAAGTTAGTCTGGTATTCAGGAGCTTTTGTCTTCCCTTTACATGATATGTAAAATTATTGAGTTGGGAGGTACCAAGTTGCAGTCCCCTCAAGTCCTACTTGTTCATTCTCTGAAAATGTGGAAAGATGGATTGGACAGGCCTGAAACTTGGTTGCAATAGAGCCAATCTATTGTACGGTGAAGTAATGTGATGTATATATTTCCATAGCTAACCCTTTTTTACAAGTTTTTAGCTTCAAAATGTGTGTTCATTATTTTATGGTTTTTAACTAATTTTCTGTGATTTCCTGGAAAACAGGAAGGAAATACACACAGAGAGCCAAGCCTCCTAGAAGTTCCCATGCCAATCCCCCACACCCCAGAGTTCTCAGGAATGCAGAATCTGAGATGGAGTGAGATCCTAGCCCAGTGTGACAGGAAACAAGTCTGGGAGCAGGTCAGCTACCCCAGGGAGATTTAAAGATGCCATTTCCTGGGCTCCCTGCAAACCTGCAGAACCATAACTCCTTAGAGTGTGCCCTGATCCCTGGGGGATCATTGAAGCTAAAAATTCCCATCCATGTCCTCCTAGATTGTATGGGTATTTCAAGGAGTGATGTCACCTGTTTCCTCCCCCAGGGAGAATTGGGTAAGTGGTCTGGGTGGAGCAACATTGTTGTTTAAGTGAGGTGTCCTAGGTGAGGCCAGGGATTAGCTGGGGCTCCTGGACACAGTTCTGCCAGTTGAGAGCAGGCTTTGGTGAAGCTGAGGTAGCGGGGTACTTTGTGGGATTTGTGGGGGAAGGGGTGACACTGTCTTCATTGTTGTAGGAATTTGTGGATGCCTGTTTCGGGGGAAGGGGGTGGGCAGCAGGGGAAGTGAGAGTGGGGCAGGTGAAGACAGGAAAGAAAAACCTCACAGCTCTGTCTTCACTTAGGAACTCCCTGTCCCTGACTGTGTCCTGGGACATAGGACAGCAGAGGGCAGCATTTTCAGTATTTCAAAGTTTTTCTGCCTGTGAGTGTGAGGGAAGCAGATAAATGGGTCTGTGCCCACGACCTTGAAGGCACATTCTCAAAACGCAGATGTGATTCCTCCCCAGAAAGTCTCCTGAGGAAACAACCCAGAGCAGGAGGAGGACAAGGACAGAATGGCTGCTTCTCAGGTAAGCGTTCTGTCCCAGGTCACAGGCTATGTCTGCTTTTTCGTATTGAACGGGGACCGAAGCTAGGTGTCCTAAAAAGGGAGGTGTAGATGTGTGTCCTGTGACTATAGCATCAGGGCTGTAGAATGGGGTAAGATCGTGCACAATGACCCAGGATGCCTCAGAAGAGGACAGAAAGTTCTGGGGAAAAAAAGTAATTGGAAGAGACTTGCTCACTCGTTTGGTAAGATTGACTTTTTAATTGCACTATTAGAGTTCCAGAATGTGGGAGCTATATGTGCATTGCAATTTGCATAAAACTAATGTTTTTATCATCAGATTCGATGTTGATTTCCTTTTTTTGATTTGTTCATTTTTGCCAGTAACATGACAACAGTGATGGTGTGTCTTCTGTGTGCCTCGGCCAGCTGATGCCCATTTGTTCCTTCCACCTGATTTTCACTTGGTTGAGGTCCTGTCTTCACTATAAAGTTAACATTTGTTTTCATTATCATGAATGAGGGTCTGGAGGGCTTTATAGAAAGATGTGCAAAAACCGTCATATTTCATCTGGAAATTCCCCTTTTTTCTTAGTTCCTCTGCTTTGGAAAATGAAGGCCCTCAGCTTTTTTTTTTTTTTTTTTTTGAGTGTGGTGTCACTGGCCCTCATATGTGGGACCCAAACCGCTGGCTTCCCAAGACCAGCGCTTAACCACTGTGCCACTCGGCCAGCCCATGGCCCTCAGCTTTCTTTAGTAGAGATAGTTAGCTTTTGGAGTGGAGGCTTTAAAGAGTCAGGCCTTCTTCCTGTAAATTTTCACTGTATTCCACACTCATGTCACAGACATTCTCTACTTCATCAGTCTTCGTGTTTTTCAGAAATTTTACAAGAATAGAATTACTAATGTGTTGAACTGTGGAAAATTTGTAATGGTTAGGCCAGCACAGATTGTAAGGATGAAATTCTTGGAATCAATAACAGAATTGGCGAGTTTACAGTTTGACTCACTGTATAGCTTGCTATCTAGCCATCTGTAATTAGACTTAGTTTGTTTGCAGTTCGATCTATCTGATATTCATCTTTTTTCTCTTTGTTTCTCCCCTCACTGATTAACTGGAGAACTCGGTTATTTCCCTTCCTCAAGGCTACCCATACCTCATTCATGAACAACATGCTATCCTTGAAAAGGCAAATTCTTAATCCTCAGGTGCCCAGACACTGCAATCCAATTTACACATTAAAGTCCCTGACCGCCATAGCCGAGTCCAGATTCCAGAGATACATCATCTTCAAACAAACCAGACCCCAGGAAGGATGTCAGCACTCAAACCTGCCTGCCTGACTCCCCTTTTCCTATATCAGGAAAAGCTTTCCTGAAGTTTTAAGTTGAGCCATCTGTCAGGCACTGCCCTTACAAAGGAGTTTGTCAGGATTTCTCTCTTCTGAACTTAAATAAAACCTTTCCTTGAAGTCCCACTTCAGAAAGTGAATGCTTTCACCTTCTGTGAATGACCACGACTTAATTGCACAAACAAATGATACGCAATTTTTTTTTAAAGAAACAGCAGCTCTAACTTAATGTTATTTTGTGTTACTCTCTCTGTTGTATTTATAAAATACAGAGAATCATCCACAAACACATGAGATTTACACAATTCAAAATAATTGTGATTTCAGTGACATGAAAATTTCCTTCCCTATCACTTGAAATGCGCACGTAGTTCCCATATATGTGTCTGCATTTGCATATAAAATATTAACACTATTTGAGCTATTCTTCTTACTTGCATTAGTTGGCTATCTTCTTCTGAGTTATGGAAACGACTGAACGTTCATGAGTGTCGTCTAAGAGTATTTGGTCTGGCCCCTTTTGTTAACTTCACCAGAGAGTCAGGAATAAAACGCAAGCTCTACCATTCATTGGATGCGAAATACTCTCATACAAGAGAAAGATTAAGATTTTTTTAGATTACTTACGTTCTTTATGAATTAACATATAAAAACCAGCAAGAATGTTCTCTACTATACAGTAAGTTTTCAAAAAAGAGTGTGTTGCTACGCTTCTATACACGTAAATTCCATAAAACTGGCAGTTCAGAGTCATGCATGAGTTTTCTTTGTTCCCATCCTCTATGCCATTCATCAGTGTGACACATGGACCAGAGACGCTGGTGTCACTAGTTAAAAGTGAGTTTGTTAAATGTGGAATCTCATCCCTACTCTAGAACTCCTCATTTGGAATCTGCATTTTGACAACAGTCCATTTCCTTGTCCACATGAAAATTTGAGAAGTACTTTGCATTTCTAACTCACCATGAAATGTACACAATATATCCTGTCTGATACAAATTTAACACTCAGAAAGCCATATGCCTGTGTTGACGACTGAATTTAAATCTATCTTTTAGAAAAAATTTATCTCTGCAGTGGTTTATGGATCATACACCATCTTCCTTTCTCAGAGTTAGAAAATAACACTGGAGAATATTACTGTCAGTGGCCTTAGTGTTCATTCCAGACAGTCTCCTAGGTCAAAACCAGTTCTCTTACCTCTATTTTCATATTGGGTCATGTTATGACCTTGCCTGAAGCCACATGGTAAATGTGTCTTTTGTTTCAGGGACGATTGACATTCAGGGATGTGGCCATAGATTTCTCTCAGGAGGAGTGGGAGTGCCTGCACCCAGCTGAGCGGAAACTGTACATGGACGTGATGTTGGAGAACTACAGGAATCTGCGCTCCCTGGGTGAGGCTGACTTCCTTCCAGAACTCTCACCCCACTGCAGGAAGTCTTCATGATGTCCTTGAAATGGAACTCAGGATCTGAAAACATTCCATGGTGTCTAGTAGAGTAAAGGTGCTGTTAGAAAACTGTTTTGGAGGAATCCATTTCTAGAATATTCTAAGTTTCTGCAATGTCCTTTCTTTTCACTTGAGCACATAGTGGATGGAAAATTGGAGAATCTCCATCAAAACTTATGTTCCTTTTACTAATAAACAGATCTTGCTGTCTCTAAGCCAGACCTGGTTACCTTTTTGGAGAGAATGAAGGAGGCCTGGGATGTGAAGTCAAAAAAGACAGTATCCATCCACCCAGGTAGGTGGGAATGAAGGAAGCAGATGACACATGTGAGAGGGCCAAAGGTCCCTGATGAAGCCAGACCTTAAAATGTGGTTAGGGAAGCCCTGCTCCAGTGGAAAGGATGCGAGAAGTCCAGGTTTCTTTCTGTTGCTGTCCCAGATGGACAGTCCTGTCTATCATGTGCCATGCTCCTATATCCTTTAGGCAGTGTCCTGCTCAGTGATCTGCGTCACATCTCAGTGATGACCGATATCCTCCATGTGGACTGTGTGGGCCGTCATGGACTGGCTATTGTTCCGATGCCTTGGGAGCCCGGGAAAATCTGTGCTCTCTGCTGAGGAATTCTCCCTGAAGCCATATTTAAAGTTCTCTTCTTGCTTCTTCTATGGAGTTTGTGATGGAAGTGGTGGGATTGCTGGAATTTGTACCAGAAATCCCGGGGCACTGGGGACAGATGCCACACATTTTCTGATTTATAATTTCTAATCCTAATGAAGCGTCAAACATAACTACAAAGTTCAGACTCAGTAATTTCATCTCAGCACAAGGCACCTCCCTAAAGTCAGAAACCATCAATCTCAGTGTCACTCCAGAATGTCCATTTACTTCGTATGAACTGACATAAGAAATTTTGAGTGTCTATTCCCAATTCCTCCATGTAAGAATAGTTTAATGTGTCTGTTTACCTCACAGAATTCTTTTTTTTAAGATTTTATTTGGGAATTGGGGGAGGGAAACAGCATTGGGGAACCATGGAAGAGGAACAGACAAGTTGCTGTCCTTTTGTTCTTCAGTCTAGTTATAGAGAACATCACTTCACGGGCCTATGTTCATATCATCATTGCGATCTTCTCGGGTGAGGCCTCTGGACAACCGCTCACAGAGGATATTGGCAGCTCACACTGGCTGCTAGCTGTTCCCACTGGCTGCTGGCCACTCACTGTAGCCTATGGCAGCCCACTGCAGCAGGGGCTGCAGCTATGCCATCCCGGGACTCACAGCAGCCTAGCTCCAGGTGGAGCTGTTGTTCACCATCTTAGCTGTAGAGGGCAGTGTCACTCGCTCTCATGACCTCACAGAATTCTTAAATGAATTAATGCCACAGGGGAGCTTAGTATACTGCCCACCTTATAGGAAGGTCTCCATTTTCCCTGATTTTTTAATGGCTATTGTGTTATAATGCCGTCTTGTTCAGTCAAAAGCTGCCTGCACCTTAGTCTTCTATGTTTTCTATTTCTGATTAGATCTTTGTCAGATTAGTGGTTTGAGATTCAGACATGCTCGAATGAAATCCGTTTGTAAAAAGTGAGTTGTAGTAGAATTATTAGGTTCCTATATTTTGGAAAATGTTTGCTTCCTCAATTTCAGTTTACTTCAGGCAAAACGTAATCATGAGGTTTGTCATTTGCCTTCGTCAGCATCTCAATCATAGTATACATCAATCTGAAATGTAGATTTTATAGATACCTGATTCTCTGATATTTTATAACTTCCATGTACTTTTGTTTAGCAGCGAAGGGTTTTCTCCCCACTCTGGATGATGGATTACAGTCCATTTATTTTGTGTTAGAATAACAAAATACATTAATCACAGAAAATTTCTTCAGTATGTTTTAAATGGTTATTTTTTAAAATTTTCCGTAGAGCTATTAATGAAGGATTCTAATGGATTGTCTGGGAAATTTTCCTGCTCTACAACACGTATTCCGATGATTTTAGAATGCTTGCTCTTTATGGGGCCACACTGAGGTGGAAACTGAGTTCTATGGGAAGGATCCTCTTCAATAGTACATTTGTGTTGTGTTCACAGTTCTGGGGATCCTTTGTCTCTTATTCTCATGTTGCAGTTCCATAATCATGTGGTTTCTTTTTTATGGTAGTTTCCTCAAACTTATTTACTTGCATATTTGCTTGTTAATTATATATATATGAATGTGTTTTCAGCTCAGTCCACTTAAGACAATGTGGGATTTGATTCACATACGAATCAGGTGTGTGTCTGTTGCCCTTAAAATTATGTGGATGTTTGTATCATTTTATTGCAACTTTGCGCATGACTCATCGTGTTTATGTTTAGTTTGTTTTTAGTTAGTGCTTTTCTTATCCTGTGCAGTTAAGTGGTTATGATAATAGTCTTTAACATCTGTATACTGATGATTTCATATTCTCTATGAGAGACTCACTTTTTGTCTTTTTTTTGTTTTGTTTTTTTTTTTAAAGATTTTATTGGGGAATTGGCGGAGGGGAACAGCGTTGGGGAATTGGGGAAGGGGAACAAACAAGTTGCTGTCTTCTTGTTCTTCAGTTTAATTGCGGAGGATGTTGCTTCACTGTTGGTATTGTCATTGTGCTCTTCCTGGATGAGGCAGATCGGTCGTTGGCCTCTGGATGTCGCTCACCGTGGCTATTGGCAGCTCACGCTTGGCTGCCAGCCGCTCATGCTGGCTGCGGGCCACTCACTGTAGCCTATGGCAGCCCACTGCAGCAGGGGCTGCAGCCCACACCATCACTGGGGCTTGCACAGCCCAGCTCTGGGTGGAGCTGTTGTTAGCTGTAGAGGGCAGTGTCACTGGCCCTCATGTGGGATCCGAACCGGGGCCGCTGGCATCCCAAAACCAGCGCTTAACCAATGTGCCACTCGGCCGGCCCCGAGAGACTCACTTTTTGAATTCAAAATAATTTTTTTTTTATAGATTTTTACTGGGGAATTGGGGAAGGGGAATAACACTGGAGAATTGGGGAAGGGAACAGACAAGTTGCTGTCCTTTTGTTCTTCAGTCTAGTTGTGGAGGACGTTGCTTCACTCTCCCATGTTGGTATTATCATTGCGCTCTTCCCTGGTGAGGCAGATTGGTCTCTGGCTTCTAGAAGGCCACTCATGGCGACTATTGGCTGTGGGAAGCCGACAGCCCCCCAGTGTCTGACAAGGCCACATTGCCCTGCTCAGCACTGGATATTAGGGATGCTGCCTTATGGTTGGTCGTGTAATATCTCCTGCCTCTAAGAACCCATGTGCCTTTCCTCCTATAGGAGACAATATACTCACTGCATTTATGGCAAGTTCCTGTATACCCCAATGAGCTAACTACGCAGCCAAAGACGGGTAAGATCTCCTAAACGAGGGGAGACAACCTAAGCCAGGCGGTAGTTCCGTGGGGAACCCCTGAACTGAGATATTGGGGACTCAAGCCCCTTTGGAAACTGAGGCATAGGCCTTTGGCCACATAGACCTAAAAAAGCCAGTCTGTGAGAAACAGACAGCCTCTGTGAGAAACTGGTGCTATCATTCGTCCTTGCCTGTGCAGCTGTGAAAGGTTTCCTTGGAGACCAGGAGACCAAGGTCTCGGCCATGAAAGTTCTGATAAGAGGCAACTTACTGACCATAAGTTATTTTAATTAACAGCCTTGTTTTAACTCTTTGTTCTGTACATTGCTAACAACAGATACTGAAGCTTTGACTGAGAAACAGATGTTACCCTCTATTACAAAAATATGCAGCTCTTTGTAAGATAGAAAAGTTTGAAACTCCCTTTTGCTATAATCACATAGAAATAGTTTCTTGCCTAAACTCTTGACAATAGTTCAAGTATATGCCCTGTAAGGTAGCCATGGTAACCACTTTTTAGATGATAAGTAAAATCCTTGAACAGGCCACAGTGTACCCTGGAAAGATACAATTACAAAAAAGTAAAAGTTCTGAGTAAGGAAAAACATCATGGTCATGTGAAACATAACTTGTAATTAAGATAATAGTCAAAAGCCCCTATAAAAGGAGCTAGGCTTTAACAATAAGCTGTGACACTTCTGAGAACCTCTTTCCGGTGTCTCCACCTTTTTTCTGCCTTTACTGTAATAAAGATTTTCTGTCTTTCGTATCGCCGACTCCGTGTCCACCTTCTTGGGACCCTGGTCAGCGGGGGCTGGCCCCCCGCAAGTGGCGCCCGAACAGGGACCTGAAGGTAAGTCTTATAATTTTCGGCACGGATAGGCTTCCACTGAGGGTGCTGCAGACCCCCTGGTTGGTGACGCCAGGTGTGATAGTGGATAATTTGGGCACCTGAAATAAGAGTGCCGTTTTGCACCAAGTATAAGAGTGCTGGGGTAGTCACAAATATTTGCACCAAGTATAAGAGTGCTGGAGTAGTCATAAAATTTTAAGAGCACAAATAAGGTGCTGTTGTAGCTTAGAATATAGACAATAGGTCCTTGGAACACATATATCTTACTAACCATTTCGTGTACAAGGGTGTGATTGTGTGAGTGAATGCATATAGTTCCACGGCTCTTCGCTACGGAACTTGAGTGGGCTCTAATCTGCGGTTCCGTTCTCTGTCGTAAGGCTAAACGGCGACTGACTCGTTCACCTGTGCGGGGGCTTATACCGCAGAGCTTTTGCCAAGACAGACTAAGTCCCCTTGTGACCAGACGAGCATCAGAGTGGACATCGAGTGACTGTTTCTTTCTATCCCTTATACTTACTAACATTAAATATGGGTCAAACTGAATCTAAGAAACTTAAACTCTTTATTAACTTAATTTGCTGCTCTCTTGCAGCCAGAGATTTAAAGGTTGGAACTTTTCAGATAGCTAAATTTCTACTTTTTGTTGCCTTCTGGAACTTAATTAAAGATACACTCGTTCCAGAGACTATTTCTGTGCCAACGACACTATCTGATAAACATACGCCGTTATTGTCCACTGCTCACTCTAAAACTAATCTGGCCTTTTCAGTTAAAAAATATACAGATTTGAACAATAATTCAGACAGTGAGGGCGAAAACCTCCCTCCCCCAGATGCTGCCAAATTGGAAACAGAGGCAGCCAAGTATAATGAACAAGATCTATGGGACTTTCCCATTACTAAAAAGGAGGATAAGGGGCCAGGTCCCCCAAAATATTCAGCTAAAAATGAATACGTAAAACCCCAACCTCCTTTAAAACATCCTGTAATACCTATGCCTCCACGTAATTCTAAATCCACATCTAGATTTCATAGAGCCATTGAGGAGGCAGAGGCAAACGAAAAATTTGATTTTACTCTTAGTTGTCCAGTGATCTTTGATATGGATCGGAAAGGAGATAAATGGCCTTCCTGGGAGCCCCTGCCCTATAAAATCTTAAAAGAGCTGAAATTTACATGTACAGACTATGAACCTGTAACATCTTATACTCTTTCTTTAATTGATACATTGGCAGAAAAATGGATGACTCCCTATGATTGGACTCAAGTTAGTAAAGCCTGCTTAACAGGCGGAGATTATCTCCTTTGGAGGACTGAATATGATGATAGGACAGAAAAATTTGCCAGTAAACGTGATTCAATTACTACAGATATGCTTATGGGAAGAGATAAATATTCTCATACACAAGACCTTATGTATTTATCTAAAAAGATCCTAAAAAAAAAAAAAAGGTCACTGTGCTGTAAATGCCTGGAGAACTCCCTGCTTCATCAGAAAAGCCAACTACATTAACTACCGTAATACAAAGAAGTAAGGAGCCTTTCAAAAACTTTTGTCTCGCCTCATTCAAGCGGTTTGTAAAGTAATTACCAACGATAAAGCCGCAGATATTTTAATTAAACAGTTGGTATTTAAAAACACAAGTTCTATATGTCAAAATCTACTTCGGCCTATCTGTAAATCTGACACTATTAATGATTAAGTATAACAATGTGCTGATGTCTCTCCAGCTTTTATTCAAGGAGTAAGCAATAACTCCCACCCTTAAAGGGGATGTTAAGACAGTAACTCAGTCAACACAGGCTACTCCCAATAATAAAAATAATAATGATGGCTACAATCGCTATAATTGTGGGGAACCGGGACACTTTAACAGACAGTGTCCTAAGACTAGACGAGCTCCCCAATCACAAAATATACAGCCACAAAATGTTCCTAATGTCTCACAACAAACTTTACTCTTGATGCCACAGACTATATGTCCACGATACAACAAGGGATTTCATTGGCTGATAGATTGCCATTCTAAATATCGTAAAAATGGACAATTATTGCCATCTAAAAATCTTAACTCTAAAGTCCTTTTTCATCCAACCTGGGAAATGCCCCAGGGCCCCAGCCTTGGGCCCAGACAACAATAAAAACATTGATTTGCAACCCATTTAGCAGCAACAACTTATTTAACAATTTAAATCTGTCCCTGAGCTCTTCAGAGCAACCCCCTGGAGTGCAGGGTTGGGCCTCAGCTCCACTGCCCTTGCAATGTTAACCCCTGACTCTCCGGTCGTATTTTAAAAATAGGTACATCAAAACACTCATCTATGTATAAACATTGAAACTCTGACCTGTGTCAGCCTAGGGCTTTAGTAAAATGGAAGGACCTGTTAATTGGAACCTAAAAGGGACCGGACATACTGTTAACCCAGGAAAAGAGGGTGTGCTTAAGTATTTCCTTAGGACACAGACAACTCCAGTTTGGATTCCAGATCGTTTGATTTGCCCGTGCCGCAGCTGCCGCCTCCTGGTGCTCACACTGCCACCGCAGCCACCTTAGCAGCCCCCTGCCGTGCCCAGGCCGCTGCAGCCCGTACAGTCCACCAGCCTTCCCTTCTCCACTGCTCCGGAACAGGCCTTCTGCTCGGCCACCCAGTTCTCATCCACCATCCGTCCGTCTGGGAGAGCCCAAAAATCCCGGTCTATGAACACCAAAGCTGTCCCCTGGAGAATGTGCCATAGCAACATGCCAGTGAGATACAATATTCCTGGAGTGAATCGGTACATTCTGGACTGGTCTCAAAGTAACAAAACAAATTGGACAAGGGGACTGGCCTCTGGAATATAGAAGTCAGACACACAATATCAACAAAACTCTCTTTGGAAACTTGCAGGAGCAATGGGTGAAATTTTTCAAATTGTAACTGTCTGTAGACCAGATACTCCCTGTACTTCAACTAGTCGCTCTGTTAATGTATCCGCCTGTGTTCCCTCTCCTTATGTACTCTTGGTTGGAAATTTGTCTATTACTTTTAATGGTTTAAGATTTTATGTATCTTGCTATAATTGTACTTTAACAAACTGTGTCTCTTGGGTACCACTTGGAACCCGTGTTATGATATTTCATCAACCATCTTTTGTTATGCTTCCTGTTAATGTTTCTGGACCTTGGTATGAAGAGAGAAGTCTACAGATTCTTAAAGAAATTGAATATGCTTTAAGTAGACCAAAAAGATTTATAGGGCTTTTGATTGCTGGAATTATGGCTTTGGTTACTTTAATTGCAACTGCTGCTACTGCTGCTGTGTCTCTTTCACAGTCTGTTCAAAATGCTCATTATGTTAATACACTTTCTAAAAATGTCACTTTAGCCTTAGGAACCCAAGAGGATATAGATAAAAAGTTAGAACAAAAGGTAAATGCATTATATGATATGGTTCAATATTTAGATGATGAAATTCAAAGTTTAAAAGTATGGTCTCGTTTACAATGTCATTCAGAATATCATTGGATTTGTGTAACCCCAAAAATATATAATAGTAGTCAACATGATTGGAATAGAGTTCGCCTACATCTTCAAGGAATTTGGCACAATGCTAATTTATCTTTGGATATGTTTCGGCTTCATGATGATATACAAAACATGAGAAGCTGAACCCTTAAAATTTGATGCAGCTCAAGCTGCCTCTCAGTTTGTTGATATGATGAAAAAGGCTCTGCCGTCTATGCCTAATATTGCCCATTCTGTTGTAATGTTTCTTACATTGGGCATTTGTGTCTGTTTGGTTCTGTGTCTACTCCCCGCCCTCATTAGATGTTTTCTCAAACAGATGATGAAAGTCCAAGCCAATATCCATGAGATCAAACTTAAGGCAAAGTCTCAAGCTCAATCACCTGCTTATTAGCCCCACTACCCCTAATCTTCAGCGAGGACAGGCTAGCCAGAGACGGGTAAGGACCTCCTTGAACGTAACCAACCTAAGACAGGGCTTGATCGCTAGAGGATCAAGTGCCAATGACGGGTAAGGTTATTATTTCATTGGGGGGACGCCTAAGACAGGCACTGTCACTCGTTAGCCGCCTGGGGTCACAGGCGTGCCTTTTAAATAATAAAGAAGGGGGATATGTGGGAAGCCGACAGCCCCCCAGTGTCTGACAAGGCCACATTGCCCTGCTCAGCACTGGATATTAGGGATGCTGCCTTATGGTTGGTCGTGTAATATCTCCTGCCTCTAAGAACCCATGTGCCTTTCCTCCTATAGGAGACAATATACTCACTGCATTTATGGCAAGTTCCTGTATACCCCAATGAGCTAACTACGCAGCCAAAGACGGGTAAGATCTCCTAAACGAGGGGAGACAACCTAAGCCAGGCGGTAGTTCCGTGGGGAACCCCTGAACTGAGATATTGGGGACTCAAGCCCCTTTGGAAACTGAGGCATAGGCCTTTGGCCACATAGACCTAAAAAAGCCAGTCTGTGAGAAACAGACAGCCTCTGTGAGAAACTGGTGCTATCATTCGTCCTTGCCTGTGCAGCTGTGAAAGGTTTCCTTGGAGACCAGGAGACCAAGGTCTCTCGGCCATGAAAGTTCTGATAAGAGGCAACTTACTGACCATAAGTTATTTTAATTAACAGCCTTGTTTTAACTCTTTGTTCTGTACATTGCTAACAACAGATACTGAAGCTTTGACTGAGAAACAGATGTTACCCTCTATTACAAAAATATGCAGCTCTTTGTAAGATAGAAAAGTTTGAAACTCCCTTTTGCTATAATCACATAGAAATAGTTTCTTGCCTAAACTCTTGACAATAGTTCAAGTATATGCCCTGTAAGGTAGCCATGGTAACCACTTTTTAGATGATAAGTAAAATCCTTGAACAGGCCACAGTGTACCCTGGAAAGATACAATTACAAAAAAGTAAAAGTTCTGAGTAAGGAAAAACATCATGGTCATGTGAAACATAACTTGTAATTAAGATAATAGTCAAAAGCCCCTATAAAAGGAGCTAGGCTTTAACAATAAGCTGTGACACTTCTGAGAACCTCTTTCCGGTGTCTCCACCTTTTTTCTGCCTTTACTGTAATAAAGATTTTCTGTCTTTCGTATCGCCGACTCCGTGTCCACCTTCTTGGGACCCTGGTCAGCGGGGGCTGGCCCCCCGCAATTGGCAGCTCACTCTGGCTGCTGACCATTCACTGTAACTTATGGCAAGCCCACTGCAGCAGGGTCTGCAACCTACAATGTCGCTGGGACTCACCCAGCCCAGCTCCAGATGGAGCTGTTGTTCACCATCTTAGCTATAGAGGGCAGTGTCACTGGCCCTCATGTGTAATCCATACCAGAGCCACTGGCATCCCGAGCCAGCTCTTGGGCAACACCTCACTCGGCCGACCCCTCAAAATAATTTTTGAAATGTTTTATAACTGTATGTTTTTTAGCTATTATTTTTCATTTTCAATTTTGGTAAAACATGACTAAAATTCTACCCTCTGTACCTGTACAGTCCAGTCGTGTTAAGTATATTCACGTTGTGCAACTGATCTCTGGAAATTTCCATGTTGCAAAACTGACTGAGTAGCCGTTAAACAACATATCATCATTTTCCTTCACCCCAAGCCCGTGGCTACTATCCTTTTTTTGTTCTATGAGGCGACTCACAGAAGTGGACTCATATAGTGTCTGTGTTGTGTGAGTGGTGACCTGTACTTAAAAGTCCTTAAGGTTTTCCTGTGTTGTATCAGGTGAGAGTACCTGTTTATATTTCAAGGTTCAATAATATTCTTCTGTAGGTATGCGGTACATTTTTTTCGCCCAATCACCTATCCATGGCCATTTGGGCTGCTTACTCCTATTAAAGGTTTTGTGGGTAATGCTACAGTGTGCATGGGTGTGTACACAGCTCTTGCAAGCCTCCTTTGATGTCTCTTGGTTATTTTTTGTTTTGTTTTGTTTTGTTTTTTGAGGCAGTATCACTGGCCCTCATATGTGGGACCCGAACCGGAGCCTCTGGCTTCCCAAACCAGGGCTTCACCACCTTGCCACTCAGCTGGCCCAAAGATCTTCCTCACTCTTTTTTTGTTTTGTTTTGTTTTTTGAGGGCAGTGTCACTGGCCCCCATATGTGGGACCTGAACCGGGGCCGCTGGCTACCCAAGCCAGCGCTTTACCACCGCGCCACTCTGCCGACCCGTGATGTCTCTTGGAAATGTAACCATAAGTGGTACGGCTACATCATAGTACAATTCTATTTTTAATTTTTTGAGAGATTCATGTTGTTTTTCATACTGTTTGCATCAGTTGGTATTTCATCCAAGAGTGCATAAGGGTCCAATTTCTTCACATTTTTGCCAACATTTGATATTTTGTGTTTCTTTGATAGTGGTCATCCTAGTGGTACAGCAATACTGTGTTTTCTTAACTGCGGATGCAGACATTTATATTCTTGTAAGAGGATGTCAAACTACTGGAAATACATCGAAACCTGAGATCAGATATTCAGGAGAAACAGGAGCCTGAGGATGACTTTTATATTAAGAGCACTTTTAGGGCCGACTGAGTGGCATGGTTAAGCGCTGGCTTCGGAATCCAGCGGCCCCGGTTTGGGTCCCACATATGAGGGCCAGTGAGCCGCCCTTAAAAAAAAAAAGAGCACTTTTAGGTCACAGCAAACTGGAGTAGAAGATACAGAGAATTCCCACATGCACAGCCTTGCACTTGTCCACATTACTTGTACCCCCAGAGGTACATTTGTTACATAGATGAAGGTACATTGACACATAATTGTCACCCAGAGTTCATAGTTCTCCTTGGGGTTCACTGTGGGACTGTGCATTTGTGGGTGGGGAACATTTATGATGACATGTGTCATGCAGAGTAGTGTCACAGCCCTGAATATTCTCTGTGTTGTGCCTGTTCATCTCCCCCTCTCCTAAACCCTGTCCAGCAGCGATCTTTTTACTGTCTCCATCCTTTTTCCTTTTCTGGAATGACATAGCTGAAATCATCTATTATGTGCCATTTTCAGATTGGATTCTTTCCCTTAATATGTATCTAGGTTTCTTCCATGTCTTTTCATGGCTCAATAGCTTTTCTTTATAATAATAATATCCCATTGTCTGTATGCACCACATTTTGCTCATGCATTCACCTCTTGACAGATATCTTGGTTGCTTCCTAGTTTTGGAAATGATGGATAAAGCTGCTGTGAACACACACATGTGGGCTATGAGGTGGATAAACCTTTTCAACTCGTTGGGTAACTACAGAGAAGCACAATTTCTTGGTCTTATGGTGAGAGGATGTGTAAGAACCACCAAACTCGGTACCCAAGTGGCTGCAGCATTTTTCATTCCTACCAGCAGTGAGTGCGAGTTCCTGCTGCTCCACGTCCTCACCAGTACTTGATGTTCTCCGTGTTCTGGGTTCTGCCCCCTCCTAAGGTGTGTAGTGTTGTTTAACTTGCTGTGTGTTTACTTCTCGACCTTGTTTTCATGTACATTTTCCTGGTGACATATGATATAGATCATCTTTATACATATTTTGTCTTCTGGATCTCTTGTCTAGTGTGGTGTCTGTTTAGGGCTTTGGTCCATGTTTGAATCAGAATGGTAGTTTTCTCATTGATGAGTTTGAAGACTTCTTTGTGTGTTTTGCATAGTAGACCTTTACAAGTATTTCCGTTTTGCTTTTTTTAACGATTTTATTGGGGAATTGAGGGAGGGAACATTGTTGGGGAGTCGGGGAAGGGGAACAGACAAGTTGCTGCCATTTTGTTCTTTAGTCTAGTTGTGGAGGACGTCGCTTCTCTGGCCCATGTTGGTATTGTAATCATTGCGCTCTTCCTGTGTGAGGCAGATCAGTCAGTCCCTGGCCACTGAATGGCTGCTCACGGTGGCTCATGGCAGCTCATGCCTTCTGCCGGCCGCTCACGCTGGCTGCCGGCCCTCTTGGTAGCTTACCGCAGCTCACTGCAGCCCCACTGTAGCTTATGCCATTGCCAGCGACTCACGGCAGCCCAGCTCAGCTCAGGTCGAGCTGTTGTTCACTATCTTAGATGTAGAGTGCGCAGCATCACTGGCCCATGTGGGATCCGAACCAGCGGCCCTGCTGCTCACAAGTCGTGCTCCCAAACCAACTCTTAACTAGGGAGTCACTCAGCCAGCCCTACAGGTATTTCTGTATTTTTTTTCTTTGTGGGCAGAGTCACTGGCCCTCATATGTGGGACCCAAACTGGGGCCGCTGGCTTTCCAAGCCAGTGTTTAACCACTGCGCCACTCAGCGGGCCCATTTCTTTTTCAATTATTCTTTCCCAGTCTGTGGCTTCTCATTTTGTACTCTTGATGATGATTTCTGTGTTGTTTTTGCTTGTTAATATTTGATTTGAAACATGGCCGTTCAAAAGTTAATACCACGATTTGAAAAAAGATACTTGGTTAACAGTTTGTCTTAGAAAACCTGTGAAGTGTATGATGTTACATTTATATTTAATAACCTTTAAATTCTGATTCCAGTTGTGTGTTCCTTCCTGGAATAAACTCAGAATGAGTCTTCTGTTGATGAAGATGAGGATGCATTGAATATTCTGACAATATTATAGGGCCACTCTAATGAAATCTTTGAATACATTTCTCATTGTATAGCACCATTGTGGTTTTTTTCATTATTCTAGTAATACATGTATGTTGGAAAAAGTGAAACAGCAAAAAGAGTTATCAAAATTTTTATTGTGGTCCAAAATGGGATCAACTGTTGTATTTAATGCATTTATTTATTTATATTTTTACAGTATATGTGGCATACAATATTATATTAGTTTCAGTTTTACAATATAGTGATTCTTCATTTACAGATCTTACAAAAAGATCACTATATGACTCAAGTAACATCTGTCACCTTACAAGGCATCACAGTATCGTTGAGGATATTTTCTATGCTGCATTAACACCCCGTGCCTTACTGTTTTCATAACTAGATGTTTATACCTCTGATTCCCCTTCACGTTTTTTGCCTTTCCCCATGGCCCTGTCTTCTCTGGCAACCATCAGCTCATTCTCTATATCTGTGAATCTTTCTTTGATTTGTTTTTTCATTTCTGTTTTTTAGCTTCTTTGTATCAGTGAAATCGTATGGCTTTAGTCTTTCACTGTCTGTGTTATCTCACTCAGCATAATACCCTTTAGGTCCATGCTCAGTGTTGCTACTGGCAGGATTTCCGTTTTTCCTCTGGCTGAGAAATATTCCACTTTGTACATTTATCACATATTTATCCATTGATTGATGGGCATATATATCTTGTCTGTTGAAAATAATGTTGCAGTGGATGTAAGGATACAGGTATCTTTTTTGAATAAGTGTTATTGTATTCTCTGGATCAGGGGTCAGCAAACTTTTGAGAAGGAAGAGGCAATCCTGTCCCTCACAACAATTTAAAAATCATTTGAGAGCCATAAAACAAATGAAATCACCATTATGTGATTAATATCCTTTAAAAATGTTATAGGGACGGCCCACTGGTGCGTTGGTTATGAGTTGTCTTGGCACGAAAGCTCTGAGCAGCACAGCCCTTGTTCGGATCCCACATGAGGGCCAGTGATGCTGTGCCCTCTACAGCTAAGATGGTGAACAATAGCTCAGCCTGGACCTGGGCTGCCGTAAGTTTCTGGCCTCGGCGTAGGCAGAGTGGGGCTGACTGTCAGCCCGCGAGAGGGCTGTGAGCCGCCATGGGCAGCCGTCCAATGACTGCCGACCGACTCTCTCACCAGGGAAGAATGCAATGATATTGCCAACATGGGCCAGTGAAGCGACGTCCTCTACAACTAGACTGAAGAAAAATTTTATAAATGGAACTATGATAATTTTATTTTCATTTTCAATATTATTTCCAAGGCACATGTACCCAAAGAACAGCATGTTCCTCGCGAGCTGCTGTTTGCCGACCCCTGCTGTGGAGGATGCCCAGAGGTGAAATTGCTGGGTCATATAATAGTTGTGTTTATAATTTTTTGAGGAAGTTCCATATTGTTTTTGGCTACACCACTTTTTACATAAATATAATTGTTATATCTTCCTATTGAATTTACTTTTTTATCATATAATGTCCTTTGTGTTCTCACACGTTTTCACGCTTACTGTATATTTATTTGATATCATTATGGGCACCTCTCTGCCTTACATTGGTGACTGTTTCTATGGAAAACATTTTTCATCTTTGACATCTATCCCATGAGTGTCCCCACATCTCAAGTGAGTCTCATACTAAGCAGGTAGTTGGATTTTTTTTTTTTTTTATCCAGTCAACTCATGTCTTTAGATTCAGGCAGTTTCATCTGTTTTCTTGTAAAGTAATCGACTGATTCAGAGGGAATACTATAACAATTTTAGAATTGTTTTCTGCTCTTTGTGTAGCTATTTTGTTCCACGTTTCCACCTCTGGACTGTGTTCTATTGTTCTTTGATTTCTGTTAGTAGTTGCATGGTTTGATTTCTTTCTCAATTTCTTTTTGTGTGTCTGTTATAGGTATTTATTGTGGTTACCATAGGGGTAACTTAAAACATTTCTTTTTTTTTATTGGGGAACAGTGTTGGGAAATTGGGGAAAGGGACAAGCCATGTTGTTGTTCTTCAATCTTAGTTTGGCAGGCACCAGTCACCATCTGGCTGCCCATCGGCAGCTCGTGGCCTCTAAGTTCAAGGTGCTGAGTTCAGCCTTAGTTGCGGGTGGCCGTGCCCACCATCCCATGCGGGAGTCAAACCAGCATTATTGTTTTTAAGAGTGCACACTCTATCCACTGAGCCATCTGGGTGGCAGTTCAGCTCAAGGTGCGCAGTTCATTCTTAGTTGCAGGTGAGCATAACCAGCATGCCACGCGGGAGTCAAACCTGGCAGTCTTGTTGTTAAGGGCACACATTCTATCCACCGAGCCATCCGGGAGGCAGCTCAGCTCAAGGTGCCGAGTGCAGTCTTAGTTGCGGGCGGACGTAGCCCGCCGTTGAACAGGCAGTCTTATTGTTAGGAGTACATGCTGTTACCAGCTGAGCCATGCTGCCACCTGTTTGGAAGCTCAACAGCAGCTTTGCTTGCGCTCTGTGTCACTGGTCCATATGGGACTCGAATTGGTGACCCAATTTTTCAGAGTTTGCGCTCTTGGGCAAGCTCTTAAGGACAGCCATTCGGTCAGCCCAAAACATTTTAAAAATTATGACAGTGTATTTTGATATCTTGGTCAGGTAATTAATAGCTCTATTAGTTTTGGGTGTATTTCTCAAGATTTAGTTTTTCCTGATTGGAAACACTTTTTCTGTTCCTTTGTATATCTTGTGATGTTTTATTGAGCTTTGGGAGAAGAAACAGCCACTATGCCAGGCAGTGTGGACCTGCTTTGTACTAAAGAACACATATAGCCAGCAGCTGACACACATTGCAGGCAGCTGAGCTTGAAATTCTTGTGCCTATCAAACTAGTTCTACGGATATGTATTCTCTGTGTATTTTGCACGTAATTTTCCAGTTTGAATTGTGTTTTGTTACCTCTTTACGGGCAGTGTTATATTCCTCTCCATGATGATTGTCTTCAGTACTGCACTCTTCGTGGTGTTTAAGCAATTACTTACCATTTTTCTTAGTGGTCGCCACAATGCATTCACATTGCACTGCCATTTCCTTAGCACTTGGTGTCATGCAAAAGATAAACGAGTCCCTCAGGCAGCCGGAAAAAGTGAGTCCATTGGACACGAAGTTCACTCATCTTTTTCCCTCCGGATTCAGAGAAACTCAGTTGGGGTTTTCTCACAACATTCGATGTGTGCCACGGAGGGTGCACAGTATTTTTTATTTTATTTTATTTTATTTTTTATTAGTTTCAGGTGTACAACACAATTCAATAGTTATACTCTTTATCCCCCCACAGTGAAAACCCCCCTCCCCCAGTTCGCCACCCCACTCCCCCCCATATCATACATATCCATCACAACTCCCCTGACTCCCCTCCACAGTATACTCCACCTCCCGTGACCATCCACATATTCAGTTGCAGTTGGCATACAATACTATACAACATCAGCTTCAGGTGTACAGTGCAGTGATCAAGCCTCTACTCCATCCATGAAGTGGTCTCCCTAACAAGACATGTGACTATCTGACACGCCACAAAATTTTTACAACATTATTATATTCCCCAAACTGTGTTTCATATCCCTGTGGCAATATTGTAGTTGTCTATTTATGCTGTCTAATCCCTTCCCCTTCCCCTCATCCCCACCCCCCTCCCAGCTAGCAACCCTGTTTTTCCTCTACATCTATGAGTCTGTTTACTTTGATCGTTCACTCAGCTCTTCAGACTCCACACACAAGTGAGATCACATGGTACCTGTCCTTCTCCGACTGACTTATTTCTCGCAACGTAATAGTCTCTTCACAACAGTATCAATTACATTCCCAGAACTGCCCCCATATCCCTGCGGCAACATTGTAGTCCCACATACACTGTCCAAAACCTTCCCCTCTCCCTCTTCCCCACTCCCTCCCAGCCAGCAACCATCAGTTTTTCCTTTATATCTGCTTGATATGACTTCAATCTTCTTAAATTGTCTCTCTGGGTTAGCTTGGTTACCCCTTTCTTTTATTTAAAAAAGCCCTTTTAACATTTCTTGCAATGCTGGCTTGGTGGTAATGAATTCCTTAAGCTTATTCTTTTCTGAGAAGCTCTTTATTTCTCCTTCAATTTTAAGTGATAGCTGTGCTGGGTAGAGCAATCTTGGTTGTAGGCCTTTATTTTGTGTCACTTTGAATATCTCCTGCCACTCCCTTCTGGCCTGCAGAGTTTCTGTAGACAAGTCAGCTGTTAGTCTAACAGGAGTTCCTTTGTATGTAACCTGCTGTCTTTCTCTGGAAGCCTCTAAGATTCTGTCTCTGTCTTTAACCTTCGCCATTTTAACTAGGATGTGTCTTGGTGTGGACCTGTTTGGGTTCAGCTTGTTTGGAACCCTCTGCACTTCCTGGGCATGTATGTTGATTTCCTTCACCAGGGTAGGGAAGTTTTCAGTCATTATTTTTTCAAATACATTTTCGACCCCTTGCTTCTTCTCTTCTCCTTCTGGTATCCCTATGATTCGAAGGTGGTTGCGCTTCACCTTGTCCCATAGGGCTCTTAAACTATTTTCATTGTTTTTTATTCTTTGGTCTTTTTGCTGTGCCAACTGGGTGAGTTCTGCTATTTTATCTTCCAAATCGCTGATCCGCTCTTCTGCTTCATCTACTCTGCTGGTGATTCCTTCGAGTGTGTTCTTCATTTCAGTTATTGTATTCTTTAGTTCTAATAGGTTGTTTTTTATGGTTTCCTTATCCTTCTTTATGTCCTTGCTAAGTTCCTTAAACATTCTTATCATCAGTGTTCTAAACTCTGTCTCTGAAAGGTTGGATCCCTCTGTTTCATTTGGTTCCATTTCTGGAGGTTTCTTCTGATCTTTTACTTGTGACATGTTTCTTTGTTTCCCCATTCTGGCTGTCGCTCTGGGATTGCTTTGATGTATTAGATAGATCACCAGGAGAGCCCTGGCTGGATCACGCAGGCACACAGCTCACGGCCCAACACTCCCAGGAGAACTCCCAGTCTCAGCCTGTCCCAATCAGCCGCTTGCAGATAAGGCCGAGCAGCCCGACAACCAATCACCAGCCTGGCAACTCTGCAAGCGGAGTGTGGAGAGCGGGGACCTGAGTCGGCTTGCCCACTCCTGCGTCTCAGTGAGCAGCCTGTCAGAGCCGGAGGGCACCTGCCTTGTGTTTCCCTGGCAACGCAGTATAAGCCGGGCAGAGGGTGGGGATCCAAGGCCGCAGGCGTGCACGCACACGCACACGCACACGTACTTCTGCGCCAATTCCACCAGACCAGTGAGGTCCAGGACCTAATCCTTCATGGGAGGGCCCAAGCCCGACAAAATGGCGTCGTCCCCACACCACTCGCGTGCGGGCTCCGCACCACGGGAACAACAGATCAAAAACCTCCAGCCTTTGCACCAAAGGTGCTGAGTTCAGTCCGTCCCCGCAGGCTCCCGGCTCACACAGCCACTCCCTCCACCAGGAACCAGGTAAATGCTCACCGGTGAGCAAGCCTGGGAACCGGCCCCACTGATTCTCCAGCCGCTCTTTGCCTCTCCGAGCTGAGCAAAGAGAGTCCTCACTAATTTACTGCTGGCTATCTTAGAACTTCTCTTCCCAGCAAAGGAGCTCTTGGCTGGTGAGCTTGGTGTGCGGCCGGAGGGTCTCTCCCCCAACCGGAGAAGCCTCTCCACAGCTGGGACCTCCCTCACGGGGTTTTCCCTCTCTCGTCTCCACCCGTCCTACCAGACCCAATGCGGCTTCCTCTTTAAGTTCTTCGTTTAGTGGTTCTGTTCCTCCAGTGTTCCGGGGACCTCCAGGGTTGAATGCTGTATAATTTATTTGTAATTTTGGTGTGATCCTGAGGGGCAGTTAGCACAGCGTCTGTCTATTGCGCCATTTTACCGGAAGTCCCCAGGTGCACAGTATTATTGGCAAATAAGCAACTTTTCTTCCCTGTTTGATGTGACTCTTTCATGTGGTTTGGTTTCCTGAACATGGTTTCTGAGTACACACAAAACTAATTGGGTCAGGAATTGTTGCTAAGTTTACATCTCCTTGGAGGATGGCAGTTTTGATTTTTCCTCCTATGCTGTCTTGTTCAGTCCTAGTAATCCGTATTAAATTTGTCTGTTAGAATTTAAAGTATATTTGCTTGCATGTAGTAAGAGTGATAACTTATTTGGTGTCTTTCAGCTATGTCTTCTGAGGACACCTTGGGCTTGTTACCAAACCTAGGAATAGAAGATTCATTCTGCAAAATGCTACTGGTAAGATATGGAAGGTGCCTCCTTGACAATCTGCACTTAATGAAAGAGGGGGAATATGAGGGGAGTGTGAAGGGCAGAAGGATGTTATGATGGACATAACCAAGCAGGGACAGTTACCCATAGTAAAATCCCCATTGATAAAGAGATCAAATATATAGGAAATGTGAAACCCTGCACATTACGGCAGTTTCATTAGCAGAACACTTATTTCTGAATATAAAGTAGAAAATAATTGATTAACTTTATATATTGTTTGAAAGTAAATGCGGAATATATGGGAAGTTACGTAATTCATGATGCAATAATCATTTGAATAATTTAAAATGTAGGAATAGATTAAACTTTCAATCAAACATTTAAAAATCAGAGATTTCAAAATGAAGGTAGAAATTCTAAATGTGTTTAATTTTACAATCACTTAATGAGGCCTTCATTTTTTCAGCAAGAAACAATCCCTCTTTCTTCCGAATTCTGCAGTTTTCATAAATGTGGGAGGGTGTTTATAAAAGCATCATGGTTCCATAGGTATCATGGTTAATGGGGAAAAACATTACCTATTTAATGAAATTAGTGTCCTCACTGAAGCCCTTTCTGTTTTTATTGATTACCAGAGTACATGTAATGATGAGAGAAGTTATCAATTCAGTGGATCTTGGAAAAACTTTAAACAAGGGTCAAAGCCTAATAAGCATCAGAGATTTCAGTTTCTCGAGAACCAGTGTACATACAGGAAAGTCTTTCATGAAAGCTCAAATCTTACACATCAGAATATTTATATTATAGAGAAGTCAAACAATAATAGTGAATATGACAAGTCTTTGAACCAATTTTTAGATCTTCCTGAACATGAGAATATTCATGCTGGGGTGGAACCTTACAAATGTGTTACATATGTGAGTGTCTTTAGTCGATTATCCAATCTCAACGGACATAGGAAAATCCATACTGGAGAGAAGGCTTACAAATGTAGAGAATGCGATAAATCCTTTAATAGATGTTCACATCTTACTACACATGAGAGAAGTCATACTGAAGAGAAGCCTTACAAATGTACGGAATGTGATAAAGCCTTTACTCAGCGCTCAAGACTTACTGAACATGAGAGAATTCATACTAGAGAGAAGCCTTTCAAATGTAGAGAATGTGGTAAAGCATTTACTCACAGCTCAAGTCTTGGTATACATAAGAGAATTCATACTGGAGAGAAACCTCACAAATGCAGAGAATGTGGTAAATCCTTTAATACGCGTTCACATCTTAATAGACATGAGTTAATCCATACTGGAGAGAAGCCTTACAAATGTAAAGAATGTGGAAAAGCCTTTACTGAGCGTTCTTCTCTTGCTATACATATGAGAGTTCATACTGGAGAGAAGCCTTACAAATGTAGAGAATGTGGTAAAGCCTATAAAACGCGTTCACAACGTACTACACATGAGTTAATCCATACTGGAGAGAAGCCTTATCAATGTAGAGAATGTGGTAAAGCCTTTAATACGCGTGCACATCTTATTAGACATGAGTTAGTCCATACTGGAGAGAAGCCTTACCAATGTAGAGAATGTGGTAAAGCCTATAAAACGCGTTTACAACATACTAGACATGAGTTAATCCATACTGGAGAGAAGCCTTTCAAATGTAGAGAATGTGGTAAAGCTTTTAGTACACGTTCACATCTTACTAGACATGAGTTAATCCATAAAGAAGAGAGGCCCTATAAATGTGCACGCTGCGGCAAAGCATTTACTCAGCGTTCAGTTCTCAGTAAACATAGGAGAATTCATGCTGCAGAGAAGTCTTTCAAATGCAGAGAATGTGATAAAGCCTTTAAAACGCGTTCACATCTTACTACACATGAGTTAATCCATACTGGAGAGAAGCCTTACAAATGTGGAGAATGTGGTAAAGCCTTCAATAGGCGTTCACATCTTACTGAACATGAGAGAATTCATACTGGAGAGAAGCCTTACAAATGTAGACAATGTGGTAAAGCGTTTATTCAACGTTCATATCTTACTAGACATGAGTTAATCCATACTGGACAGAAGCCTTACAAATGTAGAGAACGTGGTAAATAAAACCTTTACTCAGCATTCATTTCTTACTGGACATGAGAGAATTCATACCAGAGAGAAGCCTTACAAATGAGAAAAATGTGGCAAAGCCATTAGTCACCATTTAAAGTTTACCGAACTCATGAAACTTGACAATGGAGAAAAACCTTAAAACTGAAGAATCCAAGAAATCCTGTTCCTGGAGCCACAGCCTCACTCAATACCAGAGAATGCTTACTGCCGAGAAATTACATTCAAAATCAACAATGAAAAGCCTGTGTTCAAAATACAAACTATTCAAATGTCCACATAATTCATGCTCCAAAGTGACTTCAAAGATGTAAAATAATGTGAGGATATGTTTAATCGACATTGAAATCTGAAATATTAGAGAATTGACATTACATAGTTTTCAGTGAAGAACAGTTTTCAGATATTATTTTAAATCAGAATACATATAGTGAATAAGCAAGTGTTAAAAAAACAACTGGTGAATATGCTTGGAAGTATCATGGAGATGGATATTGGAAAAGTACAATTATATACAATCAGTGTTTATAAATTGATAGTACTTGAGGTTTTTAGAAAAGGAAATATTGATGTGATCCCACTGTGAAGTCACTTGATGCTGTGTTTTTTTACTTGTAGTGTGTGTGAATCATGGGGTGTTTGTTGCTATCTCAAACATCTGAGAGCCCTTGTATGTTGGATGGGATTCACTCAGAAATACTTTTCCCTGGAAGACTGAGGGCACTGTAATACACAATGTATGATGGAAATCTAAATGGAGATGCTGTTTGGTTGACTTAGAATGTTGATATAAGTCAGTGTGAAGTAGGTGTTCAGGGCATCATTCTCTGCATTGATGTGAAACAGGAACATTGTGGATTTCATTTAGTTTTACCAATTGCTCTTTAAGGAAAGTAAGGTGGTGGGTTTTGAAACCCTGATGTGTCTTTATAGTAGCCATAAATAGGAGTCATAAATATTACTAGATGTGGTTGAAATAAAGAAGGCTTCAGAGATATGTAGTAGGAAGGACAGACAACTCATCCCTAAGTGCATAAATTATTGTACATCCTTGTTTTGTAAACAATGAGCCTCATCTTTAAACCCATGGAAAACAGAGCTGTAAGGTCATTATATCAGAAGAACCAGAAGGCTGCTGTTATTTGTATTTTGTGCATGGATCCTACAAGTGGTTTGGCGTGCTTTATTTAGACTGTGTGAACCTATATTTACAATAATAATAAAGTGAATGATTTTTAATGTATTAATAGTGATGTGTAATGAATGTCTTGTTATCCTCCCACCAACGTTGACCTCTCTCACCTTAGTCACAGTTGGTATCAACAATGCACTATTTCGTGATGCAGTGGAATGACAGCACTAGTTAGTAATCCTTTCCCCTGTGGATTTAATTTGGATATGGAAAGAGAACCTTGCTGTCTAGAATGCCAAAGAAAGACTGTTTAAAGTAAAGGTTAGCAAAAAATAAAAAAATAATTAAATAAAATATAATAAAGGTTAGCAGACATGGGAGCTACATGTGGCTTGAAATGTGCATGAAGCAGCTATTTTCTTGTGGTTAGATTTATATCATAATTCACTTTCCCCCAATGATAACAGAATAGATGATGTGTTCATCCATGTGCATCAGACAGCTGACACCAATTTGTCCCATCACAGCTGGTGTTACCTTCATCCAGTTGATTCAGGCTGTGTGTCCCATTCCTCTATAATATTAACAGTTTTCCTATTTCCACTAATAAGCATTCGGGGGTATTTACTGAGTGTTGTGTATAAAGAACGACATTTACTCTAGAAACTCCTTTCTTCTGAGTTTGCCTTTACTTGATATTGCTTTAGAACATGAAGGCGCTGACCTTTGTTTATTACAGATATTGGTTTTACAACTGGAGGTTCTAAGTTAGGCCTCAGGCCTGTAATTTTCCCTTTTATTCCAGAGTCATGTCTGCCATAATTGTACTCTTCTTCATGTCTTTGTCGTATTTTCAGAAGAAAAAGAAAACTAAGGCTGATTTAGTTAATAGATGTTCAAGTGCCTCCAAAGTCTTACATATAACTCAGCACAATGATAACTAAACATTTTGCAGTAATATTTGCACTCACAAATAGCTTTTATATGAGTTTACATCATTGGGCATGTTTTTCCCCATAGTATTTTAAAAACTGTCAAAACACATCATCCACAAATAGATGCATAAATTTATGCAATTGAAAATATTTCTTAATTTAAATGACATTGAAATTTTCCCACTGTGTCACTTTTGCCATGTACATAGTTACTTTTTGGAGATATGGATGTGTGCCTAAATTGTAAGTTATTTCATCAATTCCATTTTGGTCCTTCTCGTTTCCATTACTCTTGTCAGTTACAAAACCTGGTATGAGTCTATGACTTCAGGGCTGCAATATTCAGAGGTATAAGTATTCTGTTCTTTTGATCTGACACTCCTACTGTTCCACTTCTAGCAGTGGGAGGGTGGGTGGGTGTCACCCAGGCTGCATCTCCGTGTCTTCCATCCTTTGCTTGGCAGTGAGGTCTTAAACCACTAGTCTCACCCTTTTTCCCTGTCTATGCTCCAAGGTATCTGCTGTGAGCATTGGGTTCAGCTGTATTATGTATTGATGGGCCGGAGGGGAGCTCTTCCCTTTCCTGGGACTGCAGCAGTAGCAGACTGTAGGGAGTGCCGAGTTCCTGTCTGCAAGTTCCAGTTTGCGTTCTGCAGGCTGAGGCTTGCCTCTGCATTTCCCTTTCCCTCCTCCACTTGTCCTATTTGCCCACTCTTAGATGATCCCGGTTGCCAGTATCTTTTTGCCTGATTTCCACATAGGGAGTCCTTTGTAGAATTACAGCTGTTCAATTTATTGTCAATTCCAGGGAAGATTTCAATAGGAACTGGTCACACCACTATTTCTGTAATGTAATCCCATGTCCATATTTTACAAAGACAAAGAGCTTTTCTTGCAAATAGATGTATTATTTTATGCAATTGCAAATATTTAATTTCAGTTACAATATTTTTCCACTGTCCCTTTTACCATGTACATACCTTCTTTTTAAAGACAGATGTGTGCCTAAAATGTAAAGTTATTTGATCAATTCCCTTTTGGCATCTTTTTTTTTTTTAAAGATTTTATTGGGGAGTTGGAGGGGAGCAGTGTTGGGGAACCGGGAAAGGGAACAGACAAGTTGCTGTCCTTTTGTTCTTCAGTCTAGTTGTGGAGGACATTGCTTCATTGGCCTATGTTGGTATCATCATTGTGCTCTTCTCAGGTGAGGCAGATCGGTCGCCAGCTTCTGGTCAGCCACTCACAGAGGCTCTTGACAGCTCACATCGGCTGCCAGCCACTCACGCTGGCTGCTGGCCACTCACTGTAGCCTATGGCAGCCCACTGCACCAGGGGCTGCAGCTATGCCATCCCTGGGACTCACAGCAGCCCAGTTCCAAGTGGAGCTGTTGTTCACCGTCTTAGCTGTAGAGGGCAGTGTCACTAGCCCTCATGTGCGATCCGAACTGGGGCCGCTGGCGTCCCAAGCCAGCTCTTAACCATAGCGCCACTTGGCTGGCCCTGGCACCTTCTTGTTTGCATTATTTCTCCATTACAAATAGTGCTATGCTTAAATGTTTAGGGTTTTCTCAGTATATTGTCCCCGTATGTGTCTTTTTATATAAATTCCAGGTCAGAAAAACTAGGTAAATTCCCAGGTTCAACCATTTACTGGATATTGGACAAATATTGTTATAAAAGAAAATAATATTCTTCTCATAGATTAGTTTTTTGGTAGTTTTATGCATTAATTTATGAAAAACTGATAGAACAGTGTGTAGTATATTAAATATTCAAAAAGGATAAATTGTGTCAAATGGTAGAACAGTGTGTAGTATATTAAATATTCAAAAAGGATAAATTGTGTCAAATGGTGATGGAAGGAGATTTGACTTTGGGTGGCAAACACAAAGCAGTATACAGGTGATGTATTATATGATTAGACACTTGAAACCTATATAAGTTTATTAACCAGCGTCATGCCAATAAACTTTATAAAAATAAAACTAATTATGTCTTATCCCTTAGAACTGTTATCCCATAGTTCTAAAACTGAACTTCCCACTTTGTTATAAATGATTCCTATTTTGGAGTCAGAAAGACACCGATTCCGTTTAACTTCAAAATCCTTTATAAAACTAAGCAAAGCCAGTTTTCACTATCAGTCTTTTTTTCCAGAGTTTCTTGGTCATTTGTTCACATTGATATATTAGTACATATGGAGTGTCTTTAATCCTGGTCTATAGAGCTGAAAGGGCACCAGATGGGGCCCCTAAACAAACCTTACTGACCAACATTGCTGATAGCACAGCCTACTCACAGTCTCTAATCCATGCCTGAGGACACATCCCTTCAGAGGATGCTTACCTCAAAGTAGTCTCTTCCCAAGTTCCATGTCACCGCATCCAGAGACATGTGATCAGGATGTGCATTATGTGAGCAGTAAAAGCAAATATAAAAGTAGTTTTCAAGAGCATCATTTATACCCTTAATAATTTTTAACTTGAAATAGACAAGTTGATATATCCTCTCTGCTGTGGAAATTCTGGAGATAGTGCTGGCAGGATTTTGGATCAATGAGGTCATAATGGTACATGCTACAAAAATTTCAGGAAGGTTATTTCCCATAAAGGGCATTCTTTTGGTTTCCTTAGAACTGAAATCAGTTTCTGAAACTTTTAAAGTGTTTTTTCCTAACATTTTACTGGTTTTATTATTTTAATGAAATGTGTGGACTGAAATAAATTGATAGTTTGGACATAAGTTGCTTTTGGACCAGAAAACAAACAACTGTCTTGCTTTTTCCCCAGGCTCTTGGGGCTGAGCTCACTTTCCCTGAGCTCTGCTGTTGCACTCAGACTGTCATGTCATTTTTCTATAGATGAAATGTTCCACAAGCAGTGGCGAGAGGAGAAACCATACTTCATAGCGGATGGTAACTGCCAGATATTGCCCTAAAAATGTTTATGATTAAGGGTAGAAAAGAAGTTGTTGGATATTCGATAATGTAGTTTATCTCGCTCCTGTTGACTGTCAAAATATTCTAACCCTCCAAGTACCTCCTACACTGGGCTCCAACTGGCAGCCCACTTCGGGCAAAATGCCCCCCTACTCCCATTCCAAGATGGCTAACCCTTGCCCCAGAAATTACCATAATTTCTGCCCCAGAAATTACCATAAGGATAAATGGGAAGTCAGGATTATAGAGCTAACAAGGGGCCCAGTCCCACCCATAGTCCTCCCAACTCTATGGTTAAGCATCTTAAGATGCCAGTTCACGTTATCTCTCCTTAATGCCTTTAGAAATATTGCAAAGTTACTTATTCTTTAGGTGAAAAGAAATACCAATGTCAAGACTATTTTACAGGCTTTGTAATCTACACCTGACAAAAGTTTCAGAAAGAGAAAACAAAAAGAGATAAAATATATTACAATTTTAAAATAAAAAATAAATTTTCTAATTACTCTCCTAGAATATACGATGAATTTGAAATTACATTGTGTTTACGTATTATTGACCTAAGTATCCTATGATATGAGCAAGTTTTCTCAAAGGTATTTGAAGGTAATACATTTCAAGTGTGGAATACAACAGATATAAAGGCAATTCATAACAAATTTTCAAAGTTACTTTTTTTTTTTTAAGATTTTAAGGCGGAATTAGGGGAGGGAACACCGTTGGGGAATCGGGGAAGGGAAACAAGTGCTGTCTTTTGGTTCTTCAGTCAGGTTATAGAGGATGTGGCTTCACTGGCCCATGTTGGTATTGTGATCATTGCGCTCTTCCCTGCTGAGGCAGATCGGTGTCGGCCATTGGAAGGCCACTCATGGTGGCTCATGGCAGCTCTCTCTGGCTGCTGGCTACTCACAGTACATTATGGCAGCCCACTGTAGACCCACTGCAGCCTACGCTGCTCACCAGGGCCTCACAGCAGCCCAGCTCCAGGTTGAGCTGTTGTTCACCATCTTAGCTGTGGAGGGCGCAGCATCACTGGCCCATGTGAGAACCAAAGTGGTGGCCCTGCTGTTCAGAGCTCGCGCTCCCAAGCCAACTCTAAAACGAGTCATTCGGCCGGCCCCACTTCTTTTTTTAAAGCAATACTTAGTGACTTAAATTATCACATGCCTTAGTCCTTCACATCTCATATCCCTGGTCCCCTGTTGAGACAACATAGGGACATGGGCTACCAGTTGAAAAAATGCCAGATTGACAGGAGGAACCCTGGATATGCTGACCACAAGAATGCCACCACCCCGTCTCCCCTGAAACAAAAATGCAGAAGTTGCTGATTATGTTCTCCTTTCCAAACTTTAATTCAATACAGATTTCTAACCACTGATCTGCATGCACAGTTAATGAAGGTTTGACCATTTATACTAAGTCCCTGGGGTGGCGATACTGACTACAGCGCCATCTTGCCCCCATAGTGGAGGAGCGAACGTGATTACCAGGCAACATCTAGGTTAAGGAAGCAGGCCTTTTTCAAAAAGACCATTGTTTTCAAAGAGCCCAACTTTTCCTGCAAGCCCATTTTGTTCCCAGCTTATAAAGCAGGCAGGAGAACCAGCTCCTGAGTCAGTTCACAGGACTTTCCTTTGTGCCGCCAACCTTGTGCTCAAGCATAAGCTTAATAAAACGTGTCTGGAAAAGTTTCTCAGATTTCTCCTTGATTTCTGTGTTGGGGAACCCTAAAACCCCAATGCTGGTAACAGTCTCCCTACGAAAATCTCTGGAACTGAGCCGTGTTGAGTACTGGCCTCCTTGGTGAATGAGGAATAGAAAAGGAAAGGCTGTTCTGTTGGTGTCAATATGAAATTGCCTATTCTACGCAGGGAGAGCTTTGTATTTCACATACTAGTTGGTAATCCCTAGACAACTGCAGTTCTTGCTTAAAGTGCTTACATTAATTCTAACTGCAGAAAGGTTCCTGGATCCCAGCTTCTCCCCACAACTACCCCCTCACTCAGATCCTAGTTCCCCCTGAGTTTCTTTAGTCTTAGTAGCAATATTTGCATACAACCAGGGGAAAACAGCTTTTGACATAAACAGTTTTAAATTTGGTAAGAGGAAAATACCTTAGTTTCCAACCCAAGTTGACTCATAGAGAACTCTTTAAGCTTTTACTTTAAAACTGCTGCACGTAGCAACTTAAAAGTGGGCAGGCAGCCACTTTGCTACAACACGTACTAAAGACATAGAAGGATTTCTAAACTAGGAAAAGAAACCATCTGGACTAAGCACCAGGAAGCCCAGCCCCCCCACCCCCCCAGGCACTCCTTTACTCCACTATTTTTTTCCCTTAGCGGTCCAGGCTCAGACCAGGTATCTCATCAGTGGTGCCCCCTGCGGCTCAAGACCCGCGTTGACCCAGCCCTCACGCTGGTTTCCTTTTGCTTCCTCCCTATCATCGCGCATGTGCAGCCTCTTAGCTGGAGATGGCCCCCTTCCCGCCAAGCCTGGACCCACTTTGACCACCTTTGGGTCTGCAGCCATGTCTTAACAGAACGTGAAGCCGATAGATGAGAGCGATTGTCACCCTACTGAGGTGAGTATCCACCTCTCTAGTCTAAAGATGTGCTTCACAAGCCCCTGTCGTCATACATGGGTCTGGAGTCGCTGTGGACCTTGAAGTCCGCAACAAGCCCTCCCCTCTGTAAATTGAAGCTTCGCCCTGGGAGCTGGGACGCTTCCCTTGGGGATTGAAAGGCCTCCAAGGCTGCTCCCTGCCCACCGGCTTTTCTGCCTTCGTACCACGTAGACTCCATTTCGCGTTGTTTTCCATCTTAAAACTCTTTACTCACATCTTTTACTGACAAGCGCCATTCACGTATTTCGTGATGGATTTGTAACCTTATGTGAACTTCATGCCTTTTGCATGTATTCTGCTTTAATGCAAGCTAGCTTGGTTTATCCTGATAGAACTGTAACTTGCATTCTTTCCCCAGATCCCCCTGGCTGCTCCTATATTATAAGTGCGCTCCTTTTAATCATTAAGCCCTTAGGACATTGGGTTCTGGTCAACACCAAATTCACTTAAGTATAAACCTTCAGGTCTATCAACCCTGACTAGGGTACAACTACACCTCAAACAATGAGTAAGCATTTAATACAACAAAGCTATCACCTTGGCCTCAGTTATGTTTCAGCTCTGGATTCATGAAAGCTGACTGGCCCGACGGACCACATCCCCTGGAAATTAGAGGACACAATGCCATGACTGACACCAGGAGCTGAAGCCATGATCCCTTGTTCCCTGCCTCAGCCTGGACCAGTCAGTAGAGGCCCCAGGCCCCAGCAGCAGCTCTAGCAACCATGATTGATGATTTTTTAACTTATATTAACCCCTTGGGTATGAATTTATTTGAAAAAAAATTTGCATATGGAACAGATTTAGTTTTTTGGTACTTGGAGTCATATGTAACAGCAGGAGATTTCATGTAAAAATTCATTTATTTCTAAAAAATGAGTGACATACATAGTATTGAGATGACTTCAAGTAATTAGAACTGCAAAACAAAAATAAATAACCACAAAACTAAAACAAATTCATGGTATAACAAAAAGCAAATTACTGATAGTTATGAAGAATATGGTGTTTTTCGATGCAAGTGTGTAAATGCAGTGGTATTTGGCATTGTTTGCACTGCCAGGTAGCCTTTTTTCTAATTTTATGTTTATAACAAACACGGTACCTTTTTGTACGGTGTTGCTTGGACTCGAAGGAATATTCTCAGGAAAGTATGCCCAACTTTTTTCCTGCAAGTGAAAAGGTGTATTGCTATTTGAAGAATGTCCCGACAGTTATAATTGGGCAATGACACTTGCTCCAATAATTGTTCAGCAATAGTTAAACAAAAGCAAACAATGCCTGTTTGGATTGTGCAGTTGATTTTGGAATATAAAACATGTGCATTATAAAAGCTATGTCTATTAGATAAAAAATCATTTCCTTATATCCCTTTACACATTTTCTCATAACAGGGAAGCACACTAGCATTTGATCCCATTTTTCAATGCCTCCCATACCTTTATTATACTCAAGCACACATGCTGGTTTTATAATATTTTCAATATCGCCACCTTGTTTTTCTTCCCTTTTGGCTGTGTCTATCAAATCAGCATTTGAATGTTTCATGCTAAATATGTGAACGTCTTTTTTATCTTTCCATTTCAAAGCGATAAACAGTGACTGGATAAAGTTTTGACTCATTTTTTCAACTTAAATGAACAAGAGTGTACATGTTAAATTTTGTCTTAAATCAAAAGACAAGTTAGATTAGTCCTCTTGCACTTAGGGAAAGCAAGTGCATGATGAGTCTCAGTCGTCAAATCTACCCAAGGGGCTAATATAATGTAATCACTAGAAGCTATCGGGGAGACAGGTTTTTGAGAGCGGTAGCTCACCTCTGTCTCTGGACTAGGCGCCAACTCCTTAAATAAACCTTGATTTTCTTTGCTCCAAACTCCTGCTCATCCCTTTGGCTTAGAGGTGCCAGGCAAAGAGACCCCTTTGAATCTTTGTTACAGATTCAAAGGCAGCCCCAGCCACACCCTGGAGGTCCTTAGGACATCACTGGTCACCCCTCCAAAGATAGGGCCATGTTCTCTCCTTTGTTCTGGGATCCTGGAGACCCCAACCTTGTCTTGAGCCAGTTTCCCCACCCTCAAGTCTCACATCCTCCTTAAGCCCTGTCCTTCTGCTCCTCAGGCCACCAATTCTTAGTCCCCCTTCTTCTTCTGACTATGTGTTGAGTGTGTGTGGGGGTGTTGTGACCTGGAGCTGCCTTGTGATGAAGTAACAGGGCCCTCATCTACTAGGCCCCACCCCCAGCCTCTCTATATTAAAGAATTGTTAAAGCTTCTCCAAGATTCTCCTTAGACTGATCAAGAATAGACTCCTTTAACTGTTTGCTACATTCCACAAGTTCTTTTTTTTGTTTTTGAGGGCAGTGACATTGGCCCTCATATGTGCGACCCGAACCGGAGCCCCTGGCTTCTGAAGCCAGCGCTTAACCACTGCGCCACTCGGCCGGCCCTACATTCTACAAGTTTTAACTACCTCTTATCTAAACGTGATATAGGCAAGCTGTGTTTATCTAGATAAGACCATAAGGCTTGAATGTTTTTGTCCAAACATTCCCACCAGTTAGTTATGACCTCTGTAATTTCCTTGCTTGCTATATTTTAATGCTGTCACACTGACTTGCTACATTTAGTACTGTCAGTATAATTAACTGCTGTCTATTGTATGGCTTTTTGTAACTTACTTGATACAATTGGTGCTGTCAAAACTGTCTAAGATTTATAGAAACCACCTGTAAACTGTAATTTACTGTGCTTGAAATTTCTGTCTATAAAAACCCCTCTCTTCTTTTGTTTGGGGCTGTGGGTTTATTCAGGACATGAACCCGTTCACAGTCGCCAGCTAATAAACTCCAAAAAAAAACCCGGTTTGGTTTGTTTTACTTGCTGGGTGTAACATTTGGAGACCTCAGCGAGATAGACAAACCGGCAGGGTCACTTGCCCGGTCCCAGTCTCCGTTCCTGTCCCCCTGGGGATGGTCCTGTCATAGGGGAGGTACCCCTGAAGATATTCCAGGGCCCCACGGCATCTTTATCTCCCTTGCAAGCGAGTTGCAGATGCTTCATGGCCATTCACCCATTTGGAGTGTCTATGTTCACTTCCAGATTGGTAGGACTAGTCCTTCTGGTTGTCAGAGACTTAAGGTCAGACGTGGCTGCCAACGTTGTCCAACTGTTCTCCCTAAGACTGGGATGCCAGTGGGAGCACCTGGTTTTTGTTCTGGTTTCCTGATCCTGATTCTGTTTTTTAACCAGCAAATTTGTCTGGTTCAGTTTTTGATCAGGAATTTGTCTCTGGTTTCTGTCTCTGGTTTGTTTTTTTAGCCAGAAAATTTGTCTCAGGAATTTGTTTCAGTCTGTTTTGTATGAATAAAGAACGCTTGTTTAGTTGTTTTAATCAATTTGTGTCTGAGTTGTATCTAGATCTCCTTTGGTTTGGTTCAAAATTAACTCAGTAGGATCCTTAATTGGCTATATTGAAGATTGTTGGTTGCAGGGTGATCTCATAGACCTCTCTCCAGATGAGATCGTCCTTCTAACTTTCCTTCTATGTCTCTGCCTCACTGTCTAGTCTCATTTACTTCCCCTTCTCCTGACAGGTTGGCGGGCTCCGGACCCTGTCTCCTTCTGGACTTCACCCCCTGACGTCATCCTTTTGTCTTTAATTGCTGTTTTTTTCATCTCACTCTTATATTTTCTCAAAATGGGGAACCTCCTCTAAGGTCCCCACTCCCCTCCAGTGCATCCTTGACCACTGGACGGAGGCTGGTTTCACAACAACTGAGTACGGACCCATCTCTCAAAAGAAACCCTCCATACTCTGTGGGAGATAGACTGGACATCAGCTCCTTTGACCCTCATGCCATTCAGCGGGTGTGGAATGTTGTCACTAATGACTCAGAACACCCTTACCATTTCCCATATGTAGAGTTTTAGAACAAGCTTACCCAAAATCCACCCTCTTGGGTTAAGGAATGTGCCAAACAAATGGGCATTAAGATTTTGGTGACTCGTTCCTATCCTCCTCCTAAGAAGGTATCCCCAAAAGCCTAGCGCTGTTCTACTCCCCTGAAGAGGAGACTCTCCCCCTTCCTTATAACCCCCTAAACCCTTTCCTTCAACCCCCGACCTCCACTCGGGTTAAGGCCCCTGATACAGGTCCGACTGCCTTCTCCCTGCCTCAGATCCACATAGTTCTTCCCTCCAAGCTCTCCAGGAGAGTGCTTCCTGCACTTCAGACTTCCTCATTCTCCCACTGCGAGAAGCACCACCAGCAGACGGGTACTCTCATGGTAGGGCACCGTTTCTCGTATATGTCCCTTTTTCCTTCAGTGACCTTTCATACCCACCATCCCACTTGGGATGATTGCCAACAATCATTAGTCACTGTTCACCTCCGAGGAAAGAGAAAGGATCAAATCTAAGGCTAAAAAGGCTGTTATTGGGCCCCTGGGAGGGTCAATGCAGGAAAATCAGGACCTGATAGAACAATCTTTTCCCTCTAAGAGACCCAGGTAGGACCACAACACCTAGGCCAACAGGGACACTTGTAAGATTTTAGAACTTCTCTACAATTGTTAATAATTCTGTTTAATAGAATGTTGTTGCCTCCTGATAATACTACATATAGTATAGATACTTGAGTAAGGTTTCTCAACATCTATTAACAATTTAAGATTTTAGTTTTGCTAAGTTCATCTATTTCTAGCTTCTTGTCACCAGAATGGTCAAAGATAGATTTAGGGGCCGGACGAGTGGCGCGGTGATTGAGTGCTGGCTTGGGAAACCAGCGGCACTGGTTCGGGTCCCACATGTGACGGCCAGTGACACTGCCCACAGGGGAAAAAAAAAAAAACAGAAAAAAAAGATAGATTTAGATTTGTTAATAAATATACCTTGTGTTTTATGACAAGCCTATGCTTTTTGTTTGTTTGTTTGTTTTTGTTTGTTTGTTTGTTTGAGGGCAGTGTCACCGGCCCTCACATGTGGGACCCGAACCGGGGTTGCCGGCCTCCCAAGCCAGCACTTAACCACTGCGCCACTCAGCCGGCCCAAGCCTATGCTTTTTTTTTTCTTGAGGGCAGTGTCACTGGCCCTCATATGTGGGACCGAACCGGGGCTGCTGGCTTCCCAAAGCCAGCGCTTAACCACCGCGCCACTCGGCCGGCCCCCCCAAGCCTATGCTTTTTAAGGTTACCAAATGTCTTCCTGAATTTGCCAATGAAAATGCTAATTGCTTGCTTCTGCTTGTCAATAAAAATTAATGATTTAGAGGTTATACATTCTAATATAAAAAGAAATGATGTGTGATTTCAAGAAAGTTATAAGGTATGGAAATACATTTTTTAAATATTTTTATTTATGTTTATTTTTTATTTTTTAATTTTATTCTTTTATTGTGAAATAAACTTTTTTAAAAAATTAGCTTCAGGTGTACAACACAGTGCAACAGTTATACTTTTTACCCCTCAAAGTGACAAGCCCCCTCCCCTAATTCGCCACCCACTCCTCCCCCCCATATCATACATATCTATTACAATTCCTTTGACTCTCTTCCACAGTATAATCTACATCCCGTAACTATCTATATATTCAATTACAGTTGGCATACAATATTAGACAACATAAGTTTCAGGTATACAGTGCAGTGATAATGCCTCTACTCCATCCATGAAGTACTCTCCCTAACAAGACATGTGACCATCTGACACCCCACAAAATATTTACAACATTATTATATTCCCCAAACTGTCTTTCATATCCCTGTGGCAATATTGTAGTTACCTATTTACTGTCTATTCCCTTCCCCTTCTCCCTCAGCCTCATCCCCCTCCCAACTAGGATTGATTTCCTGATTTCTTCTTCTGATAGTTTATTATTAGTGTACACAAATATACTGATTTCTGAATATTAATTTTGTATCCTGCTACCTTACCAAATTCGTTTATCAGTTCTAGCAGTTTTTTGGTGGAGTCTTTGGGATTCTCTATATATAGTATCATGTCATCTGTATATAATGACTATTTAACTTTCTCATTTCCAATTTGGATGCCTTTTAGTTCATTTTCTTGTCTGATTGCTGTGGCTAGAACTTCCAGAACTATGTTAAATAGAAGTGGTGAAAGTGGGCAGCCTTGTCTTGTTCCTGATCTTAGGGGGAAAGCTTTTAGTTTTTCCCCATTCAGTATGATGTTTGCTGTGGGCTTATCATATATGGCCTTTATTATGTGGAGATATGATCCCACTATTCCCACTCTGCTAAGAATTTTTATCATAAATGACTGCTGAATTTTGTCAAATGCTTTTTCTGCATCTATTGATATGATCATATGATTTTTATTTTTCATTTTTTTAACGTGATGTATTACGTTAATTGATTTGTGGATATCGAATCAATCTTGCATACCAGGAACGAATCCCACTTGATCATGGTGTAGGTTTTTTTTTTATGTATTTATTGGGGAATTGGGGGAGTGGAAGAGCATTGGGGAATCGGGGAAGGGGAACAGACAAGTTGCTGTTCTTTTGTTCTTCAGTCTAGTTGCTCAGGACATTGCTTCACTGGCCCATGTTGATATCATCATTGCGCTCTTCTCGGATAAGGCAGATTGGTCACTGACCTCTGGACAGCCACTCACAGCTGCTCTTGGCAGCTCACACTGGCTGCGAGCCGCTCACACTGGCTGCCGGCCACCAGCTGCAGCCTATGGTAGCCCACTGCAGCAGGGGCTGCAGCTATGCCATCCTGGGGACTCACAGCAGCCCAGCTCCAAGTGGAGCTGTTGTTCACCATCTTAGCTGTAGAGGGCAGTGTCACTGACCCTCATATGTGGGATCCAAACCAGGGCCACTGGCATCCCAAGTTAGCTCTTAACCAACGCACCACTCGGCTGGCCCTGTATGATCTTTTTAATGTGATGCTGAATTCAGTTTGCTAGGTTTTTTTTTTGTTATTTTTTTTTTGAGGGCAATGTCACTGGCCCCCACATGCGGGACCCGAACCGGGGCCACTGACTTCCCAAGCCAGCGCTTATCCATCGCGCCACTCAGCCAGCCCAAGTTTGCTAGTATTTTGTTGAGAACTTTTGCATCTATGTTCATTAGGGATATCGGCCCATAGTTTTCCTTTTTTGTAATATCTTTGTCTGACATTGGAATCAGGGTGATAGTGGGTTCATAGAAAGAGTTTGGGAGCCTTCCCTCATTCTATATTTTTTTAAATAGTTTGAGGAGAATAGGTATTAATTCTTTTTTGAATGTTTGTAAAATTCACCTGTGAAGCTGTCTAGTCCAGGACTTTTGTTTGTTGGAAGCTTGTTGATTATTGATTCAATTTCTTTGGCAGTAATCAGTCTGTTCAGAGTTTCTGTTTCTTTTTGGTTCAGACTTGGTAGATTGTATGCTTCTAGAAATTTATTCATTTCTTCCAGATTGCATATTTGTTGGCATATAGTTGCTCATAGTATTTTCTTAAAATTTTCTGTATTTCTATGGTATCTGTTGTCACTTCTCCTCTTTCATTTCTTTTTTTTTTCTTTTTCTTGAGGGCAGTGTCACTGGCCCTCATATGTGGGACCTGAACCAGGGCCGCTGGCTTCCCAAGCCACTGCTTGACCACCATGCCACTCGGTCGGCCCTTCCTCTTTCATTTCTGATTTTATTATTTGCGTCCTCTCTCTCTTTTTCTTGGTGAGTCTGGCTAAGGGTTTGTCGATTTTATCTTTTCAAAAAACCAACTCTTGGTTTCATTGATCTTTTGTATTTTTTTTGTTCTCTATTTCATTTATTTCTGCTCTGGTCTTTATTATTTCCTTCCTTATACTCCCTTTAGGTTTGTTTTGCTGTCCTTTTTCGAGTTCCATTAGGTGTAAAGCTACTCTGTTGATTTGAGATTGTTCTTCCTTCTTTACGTAGGCCTGCACTGCTATGAACTTCCCTCTTAGGATGCTTTCGCTGCAACCAGAGATTTTGGGTCTTGGTGTCTTCATTTTTGTTCGTCTCGAGGTACCTTTTGATTTCCTCCTTGATCTCATTTTTGACCCACTCGCTATTTAATAGTGTGTTATTTAGCCTCCATGTATTTGTAAGTGTTCCACATTTCTTCTTAAAGTTGATTTCTAGGGCCGGCCGAGTGGCGCAGTGGTTGAGCACTGGCTTGGGAAGCCAGCGGCCCCGGTTTGGGTCCCACATATGAGGGCCAGTGACACTGCCCTCAAAAAAAAAAAAAAAGTTGATTTCTAGTTTCATGCCATTGTGGTCAGAGAAGACACTTGATATGATTTCAGTCTTCTTAAATTTGTTGAGATTTGTTGTGTGGCCTAACATGTGGTCTATCTTGGAAAATGTTCCATGTGCACTTGAGTAGAACATATATTCTGTAGCTTTGGGGTGAAATGCTCTAAAAATATCAATTAAATCCAGCTGGTCTAAAGTGTCATTTCAGGCCACTATGTCTGTATTGAATTTTTTTTTGGGGGGGGCAGTGTCACTGGCCCTCATATGTGGGACCCGAACCGGGGTCACTGGCTTCACAAGCCAGCTCCTAACCGCTGTGCCACTTGGCTGGCCCACTGTTGATTTTCTGCCTGAAGAATCTGTCCATTGGTGACAATGGGGTATAGAAGTCCCCTAGTATGATGGTGTTACTGTTGATCTCTGTCTTTATGTCTGTCAAAATCTGTTTTATATATTTAGGAGTTCCTATATTGGGTGCATCAATGTTTACTAGTGTTATGTCCTTTGTTGAATCGATCCCTTTATTATTATGTAGTGCCCTTCTTTGTCTTTTATTGTAGTCTTCATTTTATTTTATTTATTTTTATTTTTTTTTGAGGGCAGTGTCACTGGCCCTCATATGTGGGACCGAACTGGGGCCAGCGCTTAACCACTGCACCACTCAGCTGGCCCACACTCTGTGTCTTTTGATTGGAGCATTTAACCCATTCACAGTTAAAGTGATTACTGATAGGTGCATATTTATTGCCATTTTGTTATTTGTATTTCTTGTCTTCCTGGGTTAGCTTGTTTCCCCCTTTCTTGTGTTTAAACAAGCTGTTTTAACATACCTGCAATGCTAGCTTGGTGGTAATGAATTCCTTAAGCTCATTCTTTTCTGAGAAGCTCTTTACCTGTCCTTCAATTTTAAGTGATAGCCGTGCTGGGTAGATCAATCTTGGTTGTAGACCTTTATTTTGTGTTACTTTGAATATCTCATGCCACTTCCTTCTGGCCTGCAGAGTTTCTGAAGAAAAGTCAGCTGTTAGTCTTATAGGAGTTCCTTTGTATATAACCTGCTGTCTTTCTCTTGCTGCTTTTAGGATTCTGTCTTTGTTTTTAAGCTTTCCCATTTTAACTATTATGTTTCTTGGTGTGGGCCTGTTTGGATTCAGCCTGTTTGGAAATATCTGTACTTTCTGGGCTTGTATGTCGATTTCCTTCACCAGGGTAGAGAAGTTTTCAGTCATTATTTCTTTAAATACATTCTCAATCCCTTGCTTCTTCTCTTCTCCTTCTGGAATTCCTATGATGCAAAAGTTGTTGTGTTTTATGTTGTCCCAGAGGTCTCTTAAACTATTTTCATTCTATTTTATTCTTTTTTCTTTTTGTTGTTCCAGCTGGGTGATTTCTGCTATTTTGTCTTCTAATTCGCTGATCTGCTCCTCTGCTTCATCTATTCTACTGGTGATTCCTTCAAGTGTGTTTTTCATTTCAGTTATTGTATTCTTTAGTTCTAACTGGTTGTTTTTTATGGTTTCCCTATCTTTCTTTATGTCCTCGCTAAGTTCCTTAAACATTCTTATCATTAGTGTTCTAAACCCTGTCTCTGAAAGTTTGGATACCTCTGTTTCATTTAGTTCCATTTCTAGAGTTTTCTTCTGATGTTTTACTTGAGACATGTTTGTTTGTTTCTTCATTTTGGCTGTTGCTCTGGGATTGCTTTGATTTATTAGATAGATCACCAGGAAACCCTAAATGGATCACGCAGGCACAGAGTTCATAGCCCAACACTCCCAGGAAAACTCCCAGTCTCAGCCTGTCCCAATCAGCTGCTTGCAGATCAGGCCGAGCAGCCCGACAACCAATCACCAGCCTGGCAACTCTGCATGCACAGCACAGAGAGCAGGGACCCAAGGCAGCTCGTACACTCCCTCATGTCAATGAACCGTTGACATGAGCCCTCCGGCATTTCCCTGGCTATGCATCACAAACCGTGTAGATGGTGGGGCTCCAAGGCAGCATGTGCATGCACACACATACACACTCCTGTGCCAATTCCACCAGACCAATGTATTCCCGGACCTGACCCTCTGTGGGAGGGCCCAACCCTGACAAAATGGCACCCTCCTGTACACTACTCGTATGCAAGCTCCACACCAGGAGAACAATGGTCTCAAAACCTCCAGCCTCTGTGCTAAATGCGTTCCATTCAGTTCTTCCATGCAGGTTCCTGGGCCCTACTCACACAGCTACTCCCTCCACGAGGAACCAGGTGAGTGCTCACCAGCGAGCAAGTCCATGTGCTGGCTCCACTAGTTCTCTAGCCGCCCTCAGCCTCACTGAGCTGAGCAAAGTGAGTCCTCACTAATTTCTACTGCCAGCTATCATGGAACTCCTTCCAGGCAAAGTAACTCTGGGCTGGTGAGCTTGGTGTTGGGCTGGAGGGTTTCTCCTCCAACTGGAGAAGCCTCCCCACAGCTGAGATGTCCCTCACGGGGTTCTCCCTCTCTCATCTCCACCGCTCCTACCAGACTCGACCTGGCCTCCTCTTTAAGTTCTTCATTTAGAGGTTCTGTTCTAGTATCCCCTGTGAACGTCTTTTTTATCTTTCCATTTCAAAGCAGGTAAATGGCAACTGGATAAAGTTTTGACTCCTCCTTTTTTCAACTTAAATGAACAAGAATGTACATGTTAAATATTGCCTTAAATCGAAAGACAAGTTAGACTCATTATCTTGCTCTTAGGCAAAGCAACTGCGTGATGAGTCTCAGTCATCAAATGTTCCCAAGGGGCTAATATAATGTAATCGCTAGAGGGTATTGGGGAGCTGGGTTTTGGAGAGCAGTAGCTCACCTCTCTCTCTGGACTAGGCACCAACTCCTTAAATAAACCTTTACTTTCTTTCCAAACTCCTACGCATGTCTTTTTGGCTTGGATGTGCCAGACAAGCAGATCCCTTTTAGTCTTTTTTTTTTAAAAGTCAGTGTCACTGTCCCTCATATGTGGGACCCAAACCAGGGACGCTGGCATCCCAAGCCAGCTCTTAACCACCGCACCACTCAGCCAGCCCCAGATTGACTTTTATCAATCACAGCAATTCCACACATGCAAACAGAAATGTCAAAACTGGAAAACTGTGTTATAAAAGTTTCAATGAAAAATTAGAAAAGAGAGGCCAGCCAAGTGGCTCAGTTGGTTAAGACCTTGCTCAAGAGTGCGAGCTGAACTCTGCGCAACAGCAATTCAACGCTCAGCCTGGGCTGAGCTGCTGCTAAGCTGCCAACAGGTGGCAAGATAGCTCAGCTAAAAAAAAAAAAAATTGAAAAGATACTTAAAAACCAATCATCTAGGGACAACTAATGGTGAAGTAGGTAAATGCTGTGTTTACCTTCTCTCACAACCACATCAAAACTACAACCAATCTAATCTTAAAAACTGAATGAACGAGCAAAGTAAACAAAAACAGACTCATAGATATAGAGGAAAAACTGATGGTTGCTAGTTGGGAGCACGTTGGGGATGAAGGAGAAGGGGAAGGGATTAGACAGCATAAATAGGTAACTACAATATTGCCATAGGGATATGAAAGACAGTTCTGGGAATATAATAATGTTGTAAATATTTTGTGGGGTGTCAAATGGTCACATGTCTTGTTAGGGAGACCACTTCATGGATTGAGTAGAGGCATTATCACTGCACTGTACACCTGAAACTTACGTTGTCTAATATTGTATGCCAACTGTACTTTAATATATAGATAGTCACGAGATATGGAGTATACTGTGGAAGGAGGTCAAAGGAATTGTAATAGATATGTATGATATGGGGGTAGAAGTGGGGTGGCAAACTGGGGGAGGGGGGTTGTCACTTTGAGGAGTAAAAAGTATAACTATTTGGGTGTTGTACACCCGAAACTAATTTTTTTTTAAATGTTTATTTCACAATAAAAGAATTTAAAAAATATAAAATTACAACCAATCTACAAAATAACCATTATGGAGAATTGCATAAAGTCAAGCTGAACTGAGGCATTCAACTAAGAACTTGCAGAAGAAGCCAGCTTCTGACTCATACGAAGTTCAGAGATGCGGCTCGTGCTGGTCCCACACCCATGTGTGACCATTAAAGATCAAGGGGGCTATTTAAGCTGTGGGGGTTGCCCATCCCGGAAAGGAGTGAGAGATACCAGCCCCAACCTGGCCCAGAATTCCAGTGCCGGGGAGAGGAGTCCCCATAATTATGGATTGTAAAAACCAGCAGAGACTGTGACTGAGTGAGACAGTGTGGCTGCACTCACAGGCACTCCTCTTAAAGGGTACGGACTTCCTTACCAGTGGAATCACTGGCTCTGAGCTCCAGCGCTGGGGCAGCAGCTGGAAAGACAACAGGGTCAAATGGTGGGGGATTGGCTTGTCTGTTTGGGATGGCAGCTGGAGAGGCGGCTTTCACCTGGATGGAGGAGCTGGGGGAGGCCATCGTTTCTTTGTTGAGCCCTCCCCCTTCCTGGCCTGGGAACACAGGTGGTTGCCATTTTGGAGTCTCCACCATCAGTTCACTCAGCCCTGGCGATTTGAGACCTGATTCCACCCAACATTTGGACACACTCCGGCTGCTTTCAGTGGCGGTTTCATGCAGACTGCTTGACTTGCCTCAAGCTGCAGACTTTCCTAGGGTCTCTGAAAAATTTGCAGAACCCAGACAAGCAGAATCTTGCTTGAGCATGTCCTGTACCTCTGGCTGAGCAGCACTAATCTGTCATTAACAGCAACGAACCTTGGCTCATGGCTTGGCCTCTCAAGGCACTTACAAGCATAGCACAGGCAGCAAACACTCTGAGGATTTCTTTGTGACTCCAGTTAGATGGCCCCGGGTGGGGCATAGGCTGTGGCTGAAGTAGACCTATGGCAGATCCCCTCCAAGGTGGTCCTGGGGCTGGCACCCCCCAATGGCCAGCTTCAAAATGAACTGGAGCATCACCCAGCCGCCTCCAAGTATTACACACCTAAGGGGCGGATTGGGCAGGAACCAGAGTCCTGCTGAGGCAGGCCCTGCTCTGTATGATCAGCCCCTGTACAACAACTCTTCCACTGTAGTCAAGGCCAGTCCTTACAACCAGTGAGCCCAAGGTTCAGTTCCTCACACTGATGTGCAATTATTAATCAAGGCTCAACTACATGAGGAGGGCACACACAACCCTCACAAGTGACGCACATACAGCAAGTGACTCAGGTGACCAAGAAGACTGGGCCACTGAACCCCACACCAAACCTATTACATAAAGACACTCTACTAAGACTGGAAGACAGAACCCTACCTAATAAAAAAATACAAACACAGAGAGACAGCTAAAATAGGGAGACAAAGAAACATTCCCAAATGAAAGAACAAAGCCCCAGAAAAATAACTAACTGAAAAAGAGATAAGCAGTCTATCAGAGGCAGAGTTCCAAACACTGGTTACAAGACTGCACAGTGATACCAGGGAGAACTTCAACAGAGAGACAGGAAGCATAGAAATGGAAATGGAAACCACAAAAAAAGAACCAGTCAGAAATAAAGGATACAATAATGGAAACAAAGAATATATCACAGGGAATCAACAGTCAATTAGATGAAGCAGAGGATCCAACCAGTGATGTAGGAGATAAGGTAAGAGAAAACACCCAACCAGAACAGCAAAATGAAAAAAGAATCCAAAAATTGAGGAGAATCCAAAAATTGAGGAGAATTTAAGGGACCTCCAGAACAATATCAAGTGTACCAGTATTTGCATAATAGGGGTACCTGAAGGAGGAGAGAGAGAGAGCAAGGAATTGAAAACCTATTGGAAGAAATAATGACAGAAATCTTCCCTAGCCTGGTGAAAGAAATGGATATACAAGCCTAGGAAGCACAGAGAGTCCCAAACAAGATAAACCCAAAGAGGCCAATACCACGACACGTCATAATTAAAATGTCAAAGGTTAAATACAAAGAGAGAATCTTAAAAGGAGCAAGAGAAAAGCAGTTAGTTACCTACAAGGGAGCCCCCATAAGACTGTCAGCTGATTTCTCAACAGAAACTTTGCAGGCAAGAAGAGAGTGGCAGGAAATATTCCAAGTGATGAAAAGCAATGACATAGAACCAAGATTGCTCTACCCAGCAAGGCTGTCATTTAGGATTGAAGGACAGATAAGGAGCTTCCCAGACAAGAAAAAGCTGAAGGAGTTCATCACCACCACACCAGTATTACAAGGACTCTTAGAGGGACTTGTTTAAGATGGGAGGGGGGTTAAGGATAGGTGAAAGGGGAAGGGATTAAGAAGAACAAATTGGCTATTACACAGTAGTCATGGGGATGTAGGGCATAGCATAAGGAATATAGTCAACAATATTGTAATAATTAGGTATGGTGCCAGATAGGTACTAGATCTATCAGGGTGACAGAAGGGAAAGGGGTTGGGGGCAGGGTGAAAAAGGTGAAGGCACTAAGAATTATAAATTGATAGTTAATACAGTATGGGGAATATAATCAACAATGTACAGATCTGTAAGGTGACAGATGGAAACTGGACTTATCAGGGGCATCACGTCATAGACTGTGTAGATGCCTGGCCAATGTGCTATACACGTGAAGTTAAAGTAGAATAATATTGAATGTCAACTACAGCTAAATACATAGGTATATATAGTCATGGGATGTGGAGTACAACATAGGGAAAATAGTCCATAATATTGTAACAATTACATAAGATGTCAGAGGGGTAGTAGCTTGGGGGGGTGGGTTATCACTTTATGAAGAGTTTAAATGTCGAACTACTACATTGCTTTGTACACCTGAAACTAAGAAAACAACAACAACAATCATCTTTATCATAGTGTCAAAAAGAAGGATATATGAGGGCCGGCCGAATGGTGCGGTGGTTAAGCGCTGGCTTGGGAAGCCAGGAGCCCTGGTTCGGGTCCCACATACAAGGGCCAGTGACACTGCCCTTAAAAAAAAAGAAATAAAAAAAGAAAAAGAAAGATAATATGAGTATGTAGGGAAAAAACATAGCAGAGAAAGACTTACACACTGAAAACTACAAAACATTGCTAAAAGAAGTGAAAGCAGGAAGAAATAAATAGAAAGGTATCCTTGAACATGGATTGCAACAGTTAATATCATCCAAATGCCCATCCTACCAAGTGTTCTATAGATTCAACAGATTACCTATCAAAATTCCAAAGACAATTTTGCAACAATTAGGAAAAAATACACACTCTGTAATTCATATGGAATCAAGCAAAAAGATCCCAGGAGATCCAAAACTCTCATGAAATAGAAGACAGTTGGGGGCCTCACTTTTGGGATTTGAAAACATATTACAAAGCAAGAGTCATCACATAGGTGTGGTAGCAACATTAACCCAGATACATAGGCCAATGGAACAAACGAGAATGCCCTGAAATAAGCCCATGGATACATACCAAAGGTTTTTCACAAGGAGCCCAACGCTACACAATGGAGAAAGGTCAGTCCCTTTAACAAATTGTGTGGGGAAAACTGGATATCTATATACAAGAATGAAGCTGGAACCTTACTGGCATCAAACGTAAAAACTTCTGTGTGTCAAAGCATACAATCTACACAGTGAAAATGCTACCCCCGAGAAATGGATGTGAGAAAAAGGATCTGAAGACTTTCCGACTGTCAGACATTATGGTGGATTTCCTATTTTAAAATGGATGATGAAATAAAACATCCATTGTCACTCATGTCTGTCTTTGAACTTCCCACTCCATCCCCAGTCATTAAGATTTTGACATCAGTAACTCAATCAAATCAGTCAGAAATATTTCTGCCCATTGGACCCTTTCCAGAACTTATCAGGTATTCATGCATATCAATAAATGACTTTTATGTGCCTTCTTCTGCCTTGGTTGAAAAAGAGGTGACAGTGCATCCAGATGTGGCCCTGAACAATCCCTGTTGCTGAACCACACTTAATGCCTCAGGGCACACACCCTGTCTCCAATGCAAGAATATGTGAAGTTTCTTCACAAGTCCCATGTCACTGGGTCATGGTAAGATGAAACTTAACTAGAGATGGGAGGGACAGAGGGAAGACCTAGGTTGAGTGTGAACAAACAAGTGTCAGGCAGGACAATGCAGAGTCAGAGATCAACAAGTCAAAGGGCATCTTAGGAAGGACAGACAGGAGACCACCCCAGGATATGACTTTACCTGAGCAAGAGCCATTGCTGAGTGCTCTTTCCTTGCTCTTCCTCCTCTTCTGGGCTCATCCTCAGGCAACAAGGTCTTTAAAAGTCAATCGAGAAAGTTGAAATATGCTTTTCATGAACATACCCCCTTCCTGTGCCACAACTGCACACACAGGGGAGACCTCACCATGTGGAAAAGATGGTGCCTGCTGCCCCTGCCACACGTGGCATTGAGGGACAGGAAGCTCCTACTCAGACACCAACAAGTGAGTATTCTCATTCCTTTCTTCAGATCATGCTGCCCTCCTGGTGACACTTTTATGAACTGCAGCAGTGGGAACCTTGGCTGACCGACACTCCCTTCAGGTCACAGAACTGACCTTGATCAAACTCCAAGCAGAACTGAGCCCTCTCACCCCAGATCTCAGCCCCCAGAAATGGAGGACCAGAGCCTTGCTGCTCAATCATGGAGACACATTAGAATCACATGAAGCACATTAAATATCATTGAAACTGGGCCCAAGTCAAATGCATGAATGAGACTTTCTGGACAAGTGGTGCAATTGATGGAATTGCAAAATGCCTCAGCAAGCTATGTGAGGTGGGATTCACCACCACCCAGAGGAGGCAAGCTCAGCAAAACTCCACCCTGCTTATTTTCCAGCTTGTTTGAGGCAAAATTGACAAATATAAATTACTTGTATTAAAGTAGCACAACCTGGATCTTTTCAAATACATATACACTCTGATGTCATTATAACAATCAATTTAATTAACACATCCATATACTCACAATTACTATTTTTTATGTCTATGTGGTGAGAACATGTAGGCTTTATCTCTCAGCAAATTTCAAGTTTATGATACAGTGTGACTGATGATACTCACTCGGCCATACATTAGATGGCCAAAACATCAGTAAGTTTACAAGTGAAAGTTTGTACCGTTTACCATCATCTCCCCATTTTCCCCAACCCTAGTAGACATCACTCTCCTCTCTGGTTCTCTGAGCTTGACTTTTCTAGATTTCACATACAGCGAGATCATAAAATACTTGTTTTTTGCTGTCTGGCTAATTCACTTAACAAAATGTTCTCCAGTTTCATCCACGTTGTTCATTCCTCCTTCATTTTAATGGCTGAATGTATCATTGTGTGAAAGATTTCGTTTCATATGTTCACCTGTCAAGAGACATTTAGGTTGATTCCACATCTAGGTTGTTGTGAATAATGCAGGATTTATACCCAGAAGTGGATACCCACTTTACTACGCATTTGAGACTCCTGTTCTGTATATGTATCACCATATTTTCTTTCTTTTCACCATTCAGCCGATTTTGTGTCCCTCTTTTCACATGATGTTTCCCTTCTCTGTATTTCTTCTTACACCTGTATTAACCCCCTCAGCAACTATCTACCCCTTCTGTTGGTCTTTCCCCCCAGCTTTTCTTGATTGTTCCTAATTTCTCTGTATTTTGCCACTTTCCTCCCCACCTTGGCTCTCTATCCATTCTCCTAGTACATTCCTTCTTTCCCAGTTACACCCCCTTGCCCCACTCTCTGCCACACCCACATGGCTAGACTTCCATCCTGCTGTTTCTTCCTCTGCTCTGCTTGTCACCCCTTGTCCTCTCTTGCAGTCTCAGGCAACACGTGGCTCTGTGGCCCATGGATCCAACACTTTTATCCTCTCCCCCATCTCTGTCCCAACTTTCTTACCACTGTGTTCCTGGTGCTGTTGCCTAGAAGGTCCTGTCGACAAAAAAAGAAAGTACACACCTGTACATTTTTATGAGTTTAAGCCAAACTGAGGACACATGCCCGGGAGTAAGATTGCAAATACTCCCAAGAATGAGTTTTGCAGTTTCTTTTATGCACTTCAAATTAAGGATGGAAAGTAACGAAGATCACAAAGCAAAGCAGTGATTAGGCGATGGATCATAGAATAGCTAAGGAGATTGCCTATTCTCTTGGTGGGCTGTCAGGCCTGGAGTGGTATTACCTCTGGCCTTTCAAATATAGATGCACAAGAACAATGGACAGGGCTGGCTTAAGAAGCTTTCACTAGGGCTGGCCGAGTGGTGAGCTGGTTAAGAGCTGGCTTAGGATGCTAATGGCCCTAGTTCGGATCCCGTATAGGAGGGCCAGTGACACTGCCCTCTACAGCTAAGATGGTGAACAACAGCTCCACCTGGAGCTGGACTGCTGTGAGTTGTCAGCGGCGGCATAGCTGCAGCCTCTGCTGCAGTGGGCTGCCATACACTACAGTGAGTGGCCGGTAGCTGGTGTGAGCTGCCAAGAGCTGCTGTGAGCAGCTGTCCAAGGGCCGGCAACCGATCTGCCTCACCCGAGAAGAGCGCAATGACAATACCAACATGGGCCAGTGAAGCAATGTCCTCCACAACTAGACTGAAGAACAAAAGAACAACTTGTCTGCTCCCCTTCCTCAGTTCCCCAATGCTGTTCCCCCACCCCTAATTCCCCAATTAAAAAAAAAGAACCTTTCACCAAAGAAGTTACAGGTCTGGGGTGTGACTACCCACCATGAACGACCCAGTAGGAATTTGTGATTCATTACACTACCCCTTTTTCCTCCTAAGGCTACCCTACAAGCTCATCTTCATCGCCCTGGAAAATAGCCTTTTCTCTAAACTACCATTTTCTCCCCTGCTACTTTCACTTTTACTGTTCTCTTTGCAAGTCCATCACTCATACTCCATCCTGGGATCTGTTCTCACTCCCACTCTCTCTTCTTTTTTATTTCTCTCTCAGGGGATGTCTGTTCCTCCTGAACATCTGGGCCACACATTCAGGAGTAGGATGGAATCAGTTGCCCACCTCCCCAAAGAGCACATTTCCCAGTGGGGTGAAATTTCTGATGGAAAAACATTGGGTATCACTAAGCGTACCCATATCACACTCCCACCCCAACAATGCATAGTCAGAAGAAGGGGGACTAATAATTGATGGCCTGAGGAGAAGGACAGGGATTAAAGAGGACAGGAGACCCAATGGTAGGGAGTGGCTTAGGACATGGGGAAAATATGGCCTTATTGATGGTGATGTGACCGTTGATATCCTAAGGACCTCCAGGGTGAGGCTGGAGCTGTGAATGTGTAACAAGACTAAAAGGAGGGTCGGCCGAGTTGCTCAGTTGCTTAAGAGCTCCCTCAAGAGTGCAAGTTGAGCTCTGAGCAACAAGCAACAGCTTCAATATTGACTGGGGACATTAGTCTGTAGTTTTTTGTTGTTGTTTTTTCTTGTGCCTTCCTTGGGTGTGTTATAAACATCATACAGGGCCAGCTGAGAGGTGTGTTGATTAAAAGTTGGCTTGGGATGCCAGCTCTGGGTGTCAGGGTCCTGGTTTGGATCCCACATGGGCCAGTGATGCTGCAACCTCTACAGCTAAAATGGTGAACATCTGTTCCCCTCCCGCAATCCCCCAATAAAATCTTAAAAAAAAAAAAGGATCATGCAAACTCATTAGCATGACTTAGCAACTCTTCATTCTTGAATTTTTTTGTAATATTTTTATTAGCAGAAATCATTATTGTTTTCTGTCAGTGTTGTTAGAATTTTGCAGCAAAGGCATGTTTCTGGGTTTCTTGTTTCTTGTTTTGTTGTTGAACATTTTGATTACTGCTTGAATCTCTCTAGTTAGGATTTCATTCACATTTTTTATTTTTTCACAATTGGTCCTGCTATGTTTTTAGGAATTTACCCATTGCCTTTGAGGTTATGTATTTTTGTCATATAATACCTTCATACCACTCTCATACAATCCTTTAAAAAAAAATCTCTGTAGGGCTGGCTGAGTGGCACATTACTTACGAGCTGGCTTGCGATGCCAGCTCTGAGAAGCAGGGCCCTGGTTCAGATCCCACACATGAGGGCCAGTGACACTGCCCTCTACAGATAAGATGGTGAACAACAGCTCGACCTGGAGCTAGGCTGCCTTGAGTCACCAGCAGTGGTGGAGGCTGCAGCCCCTGCCGCAGTGGGCTGAATAGGCTATAGTGAGTGGCCGGCAGCCAGCATGAGCAGCTGGCAGCCAGTATGAGCTGCGAAGAGCCTCTGTGAGTAGCCATCCAGAGGCCGGCGACCGAGCTGCCTCACCCAGGAAGAGCACAATGATAAGAGCAACATGGGCCAGTGAAGCGACGTCCTCCACAACTAAATTGAAGAACAAAAGGACAGCAACTTATCTGTTTCCTTTTCCTGATTCTCCAACACTGTTCCTCTCCCCTAATTCCCCAAATAAACTCTTTAAAAAAACAAACAAACTCTGTGACATCAGTTGCAATGGCTCTTGTTTCATTTCTGATTTGACTTATTTGAATATCGTATTTTTTCCTTAGTGTTGGTAAGGATTTATAAATTAGTTAATGTGCTTAAAATCCAACTCTTAGTTTGTTGATTTTTTTCTAATCTCTTTTATTTACTTGTGCTACAATATTTCTTATTTTTTTAATCTTTCTACTAAATTTTGTTTTAGTTTGTTCTTTTTCTGTTTTTTGAGTTGTAAAAGTTGATTTCTGATTTGTGGTGTTTCCTCTTTTTAATGTAAATACCACTTAGCTTCTCTTTGTGCTATCACGCACCCCGTAAATTTTAGTTGTACTTTCACCCAGATATTTTAAAAATGCTCTTGTAATTTCTATAACTACTGGTTGTTTAATGATTGTTTACTTTCTACAGTTTGTGGATGTTTCTGTTTTCCTTCTGCTATTTGTTTCTAGTTTCATTTCATTGTGATTGGAGTAGATGCTTTTTTTATTGCAATCTGTAAAAAATTTTTCATATTTGGTTTGTGGCTAACATGTGGTCTATCGTAGAGAACATTCGGTGTGTGCTTAAGCAGAATGTGTTTTCTGCTGGTGTTGGGTGAGTGTTGTGTACTTCTATTAGATTCTTTCAGTCTATGTTGTTACTGAAGTGTTCCGCTTCCTTATTGATCTTGTGTTGGTTGTTGTATCCATACCTAAAGCTGAAGTAGTCAAATCTCATAGGATTACTGTGCTGGTATCTATTTCTACCTGCATTTCTGTCACCATTTACCTCATATATTTGGGAGCTCTAATGTTGCATGCATATATACTTATAATTGTCATGTGTTTCTGGAGAATGGGCCCCTTTACCATTACAATGTCTTTTGCCTCTTTTCAGTTTTTGTCTTATACTCTGTTTTGCCTCCTAGAATTTAGCAAGTATGGCTGTCTTTAGGAACAGGTTTGTGTGGAATATCATCTTTCCTCCATTTACTATTAGCCAATCTCTATTTAGATTTTTGAGTTTAACAGTTTCTGCTCTTTGACTGTCTCACTCAATCTATTTTTCCTGCTTCTCCCTCTTCTATTGGTCTTTGTTTAGGCAGGATTTCTGGTCACCCCCATTGTTCATGATTTCAGAGGAAATGAATTTACTCTTTTTGGCTACTGAAAATGTTTGATGAAAAATTTGTGCTTCATGACAGGTTTTGCCTCATATTCATTTTTCTCATGCTATTTAACCATCTCAGAAATTTTCAAGTACCCATTAATGTTATATTATATAATACTGATAGTTTAAAAAATCTTGAATCAGGGCTGACCAACTGGTGCCCTCAAAAAAAAAATCTTGAATCATTGTTTTATGAGTGGAATACTCCAATAAAGTATTCGGCTTCTGTTAATTCCTATATATCTAAATATAAATGGATAAAACTCTATTTGTATGTTTTTGTTTTGTTTTTGTTTTTTGAGGGCAGTGTCACTGGCCCTCATATGTGGGACCCGAACCGGGGCCCCTGGTGTCCCAAGCCAGCACTTAACCCATGCACCACTCGGCCGGCCCTCTATTTGTATGTTTTAATAAGTATTTCATAGAAGTTAGAGTTAAAGCATTCTATAGAGTTCTTTTCAGTTTGTACAATGTTTTACTAGCCAATGATACCACCTCAGAAAATCAAAGTGTACAATTGATACATTTCTATTGTCCCAAAGTTGTTGAAATACATAGGGATAAAAATGATAATGAATAAAATCATTGAAAAATATGTCAAGAGACAACTCCTCTCATTTCAGTTTGTTTGGTTTATACGTGTGTGCATGACTGCATGGATATGGAAGTCCATGATTTCTATAAAAGACATCATCATTTCATGAATAAATTTTATATATTTGAGCAGTTTAAGTGATATTTTAAACATATTCCATCATATTAGTGATTTAAATGAAAATAAAAATAGTGGCATTATGTACATGATTGCACGTGTGCAGATGTCATGACCTTTCATGTAGTACAGTGCCATTAACCTTGAACTTGTTTCAATTTTTTTTCGGATAGAGAATGCTTTGTCAGTGTACTTTCAAGGCTCTATTTGCTACTTACCTGTTTAATTGTTTAGATTCAAGTCTAAACCCCACCATCTGAATTTAGTTGTTTGCTGAGTCAAATTGTTATTTTGACCTGAGGCAAGTTTCTTAGATTCTGGGACAGGTTTTCTACTCTATAATATGAGAACATGATGTTCTGTAGTGAGTCATTATGTTGATAACAATTTAAACTATGTAAACCTTTTAGACTAATGCTTATTGTATAGGATGTGGTAAAAAAACAACAACTTGTAATTATTGCTGTTGTTACCCTCATCACAATTTAAGGGTTTGAATTTTTTTAGAGACACTCTGGAGTTTGTCACCTCTGAAGATACCACTCATGGTCCAGCTCATCTGGACATTGAATATCACTCAGTGTGTAGAATCTTATATTTCTGTGTAGACAACTCTATTATGAATTTTAATTATATATTTCAAGTATTATAGACAAAAATGAGGAACGCTTCCTGATCTATGGGCTATGAATACCTGTTATGGGAAAGTATAATAAGCCAACATTATAGATACATAACTGGCTCAAAAAATATTATATGTGAATTGTTGCATCCAGCATGACAAGAGCTGTGGAATTCAAGAAGGGTGACGCAGGGTTAAGAAAGACAGGAGCCAAGAATATAGTGCAAGTGGGGCCAAAGGACTCAAGTCTCAGGGACTGAATACCGAATCAGGCCAACATGTAACTTTTATTAGTGATATTACGAGGAAGTAAACTTGTTTTTTCCATGGTCTGTGAGTTTCGTGCCTGCTGGCTGTTTTCCCCGATTGTCCCCATTGTGCTCCAACACGTACTGTGCCTTCACACACATGTATGACCCCAGGGGATGGAGTCACTGATCTGAAACCATCTGATAAGGGAGCATAACTGATATCGTTGCATTGGGTCTCAGCATTCCGAGACACTTCCTTAAGATGTCATGGGATCAGTGTGGGGGAACAACTGGTTCGGCAGCTATATAGCAACAGTGGATCTTTCGGAACACTCACTTCAACTGAATCAATTTTATACCTCTCTCTTCTCATTGTGTGTGAAGGTAAGAATTGTCACCATTTCCCCATGGTGAAATGTGTTTTTTATTTCAGTGCTGGTTGGCATTTAAGGATGTGGCCATAGAATTCTCTCAGAAGAAGTGGGAATGCCTGGACTCAGCTCAGGGGCTTTGTACAGGGACGTGATGTCACAGAACTCCAAGAACCTGTGCTAACTGCATGAGGAGTCAGGATCTTCCCTTGGGTGTCTTCATGTTCCCTTGTATGCTTCTTGGGAGCCCCTCCCTGGCTTGACTGATACAAAGCTCTCTTTACTTGGTCATGAAAAGGTTTCATAATGTGGCATCAAGACTTTGGACTTACCCTTTCTTCAGGTGATTGGCCCAGTTCATGATCCATCAGGGGTTGTTCCAGAGCTTAAGTGTCTAGAAAGCCCTGCAGCAAAATCAATATATCTTTGATTTCTATCCCCATGTATTGATTCAATTTTTGGAACAGGACTCTGTATCTGCATATGAGACTGGTCCCTATGGACAGAAGTAGACAAGCAGTGGACAGATTTGTAAAATATTTTTTTTGACCCATCTGTAATATTCTCATACTACAGTTGATAAGAGATTATGGATTCTGGAAAAACCACAGGTGTTCATGCTTCTTTCTTCTTCTATGCAGGAATTTGATGTTCTGATCTGAATATTGTCTCCATTTTGGATCAAGGGGAAGCACCCTGGATTCTGGAAAGTGAATTGAAAATAGCATAGAAACTAATGGTGGGAATGTATGAAACTCGTGAACACAGGTAAGATCTCAGAAAGGAGAGAGGAAGCTGCAGCATTAATAGTGTTTCCAAAACTCTCCCCAAGTGAGAGAGGTATGTGGACAAATGGAAGTTTATGTGTTGTGAACCCTCAGTGGAAATTTGTATTCTCCCCAGCTTACCCCTGTGTCCTTCCATGTCTAAAATTGACCTTTCACCATCCAGTGGTGCTGCAGTTCCAACATAGACACAGGCAGAGCGTGTGTCATGGTCACAGCACTGTTATGTGGCCCCTGCAAAGTCCCTGAGGAGCATAGGGCAGGCTGTCCCACATGGTCTCTTTCCTTCCTCCTGGGTCTCTCCTTCTGGAGTTGATTCCATTGGTTGCTCATTTCTTAGTCCAATCAGATCACTGAGGCCATTGTGGTCCTACCTCCTTGACCTGTCCCAGTTCCAGTGCAATTTCCTGTACTTGGAAGACCTCATCAGAAGATGGGACTACACTGTCTGTTCTTCCCTTCCATCTGGTGCCCCAGAAGCTGTATGGAGCTGTTTCCAGCCCTGTCTGCCTGTTCTGGTCCTTCAGCCATTTCTTCTGCTACCCACTTCAGAGGTGTGTGTGCCAGAACTATGGGGAGGATCTTCTGTAACTGTTACTTAGGAAATATCTAGACAGTGGACAGAGATCCTCTCCCTGAATCCCAGTCCTGCGTGGGGAGCACATAGGAATCTTGCAGGCTCTTACCTTGGTGTCTGTGGTAGAGCTCATGGTCCCGTCTCGAGCCTACATCTGACCCCATGCTTTGTAGTTTTCTATCTGTACCATGCTGCCTGGTCTGGGAATATAGACTCTTCCACATTTCCTATTTTCTTGAGTTTGCTTGATTTGCCTCTGAAACTTGTTTGTGACATCCTCATTCCTAGGGTCTGATGTTTCATTGTGTTCTTTTGCTGGTGTAATCGAACTGTAGGTGATCGATAACTTTTGGGAGACTGCTGTGGAGGGAGTCCTTGGTCACAGGAATTTCCTGAACAGAGAGCACTTTCACTAACATGTTGCAGTATTGTCCTGCTACATACAGAAGCAGCATTGGAAGCTGCTCTACAGAGTGGTCATTGTGGAAGTGGAACTTAGGAATTTTGGATAAGTGCAGCTTAAGTCTCACTGACTCATTATAACAATTATGTGTGTTCTAATACGTACAGTGGGAGCTCCTTTTAGCTCATGTGTGTTTTGTATTGTACCATATAACTTACATTATTTTACATCATTTGTGCTTAGCAGAGTGAAATAAATTGTATCATATTTTTTGTTGTGATTGGCGAATAGGTTCACATGATTAGCATGAGTATTTAAAATCACTAGTTTTCTCACTATTTTCCTCTTTCCCCATCCCCTGGCAACAGCATTCTCTTTCTATTTCTAGTAATTTGAGTATTGTAGGTACTTCCCATAAATAGAATCATATAGTATTTGTCTTATGTGTCTTATTTGTGACTGGTTTGTTTCACTTAGCATCATGTCCTCAACTCATCCATGTTGCACCAAATGATGGGATAAGCAGAAAAATTATAAATCAAACCAAGACTTACGGGTTCGCTACTCTATTTTGGTGACAGAGATCAGCTCTTGTATCTCCCTGGAAGTATTTCTTTCTAAGTGCCTGGCATTTGTTGTAAGCTTTTGTAATCTACTGCCTGGATGGGCAGTCATCAGGCTTCATAACATGTCATCTGAGTCTGCAGTTCCAAGTCCAAATCCTGTGTTGTCGCATTCTATGTAAATGGAGGGTATGTGTTGTACATGAATCCTGTGAGTCTACAGATGTTATTTGAAAATATTTATTGTGAGATATCCCTTTTCCTGCTCCATATTGTATGTTTTTATTTGTAATATGTTCCCTCCCCTCAATCACTTTTCAAAGCACAGACTGTGTACTATGTATTGTGGGGCCCATGTACTGGATGACTAATGCCCCTGTGTACATAGGGAATTATTCTATGGATTGGCTGTTATATAACTGCAGTCATAAAATCATAAGGTAAGTGTTGGCTTCTTTCTTATATTTTTCTTTATAATGGTATGTGTTTTCCTGATGGGATACTTCAGAAGTCAGTGATCCCCACATATTTCCTGTTCTCATGTTGTTTAATCCTTTTAGAATAGAAGTTCATTCTTTTTTAAGGTGGACTCTTTATAGTTCATCTAAATATTTTATAGTGTAACTTTCTGTAATATGATTACTTGTTATATAGTCCTGGTTCTATAAGGGTTTCCTAGAATGTTTGATTAACTTTTATTTTGATATACAGATGATGGTCTTTCTGCTTATGTTATGGAATATAACTAACACGCACCACTTGTTGATATTTTAAAATGCCTGTTCTTCATGCACACACATGGTTTCAGAACATATATTTAGAAAAGTATTTTTATTTTTTTAAGTGCTTTATTGACTTTTTAATTTTCTCATTGTGATATTGGTTGTACAATTATTTAGATTATTCTTTAGACAATTTTGTTTTACATAATTTGTCAATACAATATATTGTCTGTTCTTCAGCATTCGTTTACGTCCAATATGTATGTAAAAAAATAGGCATAATGTAATGTTCTTTTTACCTCAGTTATGAGATAGTGCAATGGTTACTGCCCATTGGTATATGTTTTGGGGTCTTGGTGGAAAAATACACTTTCCTTAAAAGCTAAGATATTTGTACAACGTGATCTTTCAAAAATCAGAGTTCTGTAACTAGGATACCCTAAAATTAATTTTAATTGCATGTGACCAGTATTTCATTAGTAAGAATCCTGTTTGTTTATAATTTTAGAGGTTTGAGGGTCATGTTTGGGAAGTTTCATAACTGTGTTGAGTATAACTTTCCTTTCGGGGTAATAATAGTTTTCAACTCGAACTATTTATTTAGAAATTAAATGGGCCGGCCAAGTGGCTCAGTTGGTTAAGAACTCATTCAAGAGTACGAGCTGAGCTCTGAGCAACAGCAGTTCGATGCCCAGCCAGAGCTCAGCTACCATTGAGCTGCCAACAGATGGCAGGATGGCTCAGCTAAAAAAAAAAAAAAAGGAAATTAATTAGCAGAATAACGTGTGTGTGTGTGTGTGTGTGTGTGTGTGTATAAAATTCATAGCTATCTGCCTTCCCCATGTCATCAAGAAAGTAAAACCAACAGAAACAAGAGGACTATTTCAAACAGTGATGGAGTATTTCAAACAGCGATGTTTGGAAGACATGAAAGCCATATAATTGAACACTTTTCCATCACAGAAATCCTGGAAAAGATGCAGGACTCTTCATGTCAGCAGAGAGAGGAAAAAGAAATTACAAAGGAATATCTATAACTCATAAAAAATGTCTTACTGATAGAGATCAACATGGTAGAAAGCATATGGGAAACAAGCCTATTGAAAACACACTTGGACTAAGCTTCCAGTCACGTCTGCCTAACTGGAGATAGTTTAAATTGAAGAGAAATTTATGAATGTAATGTAACTGCAAAGCCTATCAACAATACTTCCTCCATTTATCCAGTTCAAGAAGTTCCTCCAGTGTCCAAGCCCACATTTCTAATAGATATGGAAATGACCTTAGGGATCCTTCAATACTGACAAATGACCAGAAAGTACACAGGAAAAATTCTAACAAATTAATGAATCTGGCAAACACCATAGGGTGCGTTCAACCCTAACTAGACATCAGGTAATCCATACTGGAGAAAAACCTTACAGATGTACTTTGTGTGCCAAGGCTTTTTATACAAAATCACACCTAGCAAGTCATCCGAAAATTCATATAAATGACAAACAATACAAATGTAATGAGTGTGGTAAAGTGTTTAGTGTGCATTGAATGCTAACTTACCATCAGGTGAGACATGCTATCTTAGTACTTATCAGACAATTCATATAGGAGACAAACCACAGAAATGTAACAAGTGTGGCAAAGACTTTAGTGTGACTTCAAGCCCAGCTTCTTTTGAGATACTCCATACTGGCGAGAGACCTTACAAATGTACTGGATGTGGTCAGACTTTTAGGTGTCACCTTAAACTCAAGATTCACCCAGTGGTTCATACTTGTAAATGTAGTGAATATGGCAAAAATTTAAATTAGAGCTCACTCTTTACTAGATACAAGAATATGCATTCTGGAGAGAAACTGCACAACATAATGTGGCAAGGTTTTTACATGCACAGTGAGTGTGGCAAAGGCATTACTTTGAGTTCAAGTATTGTATTATGCAACAACAGAGACCCCATAGTGAAGAGAAATTATGCAAATGTGTGTGGCAGAGCCTATTTCCAGGTCTCACAGTTCACTAGACATGAGAATACACGTCTTTGAGAGAAACCAAACAAAAGTGATGTGCATGTTAATGCTTTTACCCAAAGATCAAAAGTGTGGGACATCAGATGATTATACTGGAGAGCAACCTTACAAATATAGTGAATGTCATAGGCTCTTCACCAAATGTCTACACCTTTGGTGTAATGACAGAATTCATGCAGGAGAGAGCCTGCTCTAATATTCTGAACATGGAAATACTTCTAAGAAACCATGTCCTCAGAATTCATTCAAGATTTCATACTGGGCAAAATCCTCACAAATGTACTGAATGTAGAAAAATTTTTAAACAAGTCTCACAAGTGACCACACAGTCAACGATCCATATTAGGAATAACTAAGTCTCTAGTTCTCTGAGGTCAACCTGGGGCATTACATACTGCAGAAAAATTACTAATTAAAAATTTTAAAATGCAGGGCATTCCGTATATTACAGTAACAAGCACAATGACAAACAGCCCATTTTTTTTTTAGTATTTATAATACTTAGTTATTTGAGTTCTGTGGAAAAGACTACATTACTATTTATTAATTGTAACTTGAAGTTAAAAGTCTATTGAAGTTAAGCATTCCTTACAGGCCTTTCATGATGGTCCCTGGGACCAATACATACAGTGAAGATGCCTACTTCATTAGGCATTTATCCATGTACCCTGGAAAAACAAGGACACTGAATATCAAGTTCATTACTGTATGATTTAGCATCAGGGAATGCAAGGGATAATGTAAAACTATGTTATCAGTCTTCATACTTACTAGGCTCAGGGTGCCCACCTCTAGATAGGCCCCTTTGGTCACAGGAAAGAAAACCCTACCAAGTGAGCTTGAAACAACAGCCTGGACAGGAAGGGTCTAGCATTTTCATGGGAGGAGAGCAATAGGTTAACAGTGTGATTACATGGTAGAAATAATGCAGAAGAAATGGTGAGTTTCTCCTTTATATGGCAATAACTGCTCTATATCAAAAGTAAAGAAAAATTTGTCTTATTCTCAGAAATTATAGTGAAGAGTTATCTGACAGGGGAGCTTAATGAAAGGAACCAGAATGGTGCGTGCATGTGTGTGATTCATACTGAAGTGCTGGCATTACCTTTTGCTCGTGTTATTGGGAATGTATCTTAGGGCTGATGTTTTAATGAATGCAGTTAATCATTTTTCATAACCTTGAATGAATCTTGTTACTTGTACCAACACTGCTTTATCCCACCTCCGTAGGGTAATTCATAACAAACCAGCAGTGCACCATTAGGCTCTCAAGTTGAAGGAATTGATAAAAATTTCCTTCCATCGTGGGATCAAGGATGGGGTCAATTTAGGGGTCATGTACTCATTAATTGCACTGGAGTTATTCTCTCCACACTCTGGCCAAGACATTTGAGAGGCTATAATAAAAATACTTTAGTGGTGCAATTTCAGCCTGATCTTTAAAACCTGACCACCATTCATGAATATACACCATAGGATTATATTTATATCCTTATTTGTACCCAAATGGAACCCATGGCATACTTCTCAATTTATGTGAAGTGAAAATAGAACTACAGTAAATATGGAAAAAATATGAAATCAAAGAACATGTCAGGAATAAGTATAAATCTTTTGAGCTTGGGGCACTTAGTGAAATAATTTAGGTGAGCAATATACAATAGGAATACTTCTGTTGTTGTTGTTGGGAAAATTGAAAATTTTATATATTCACTCTCAAAACATTTTTGTAATTTGCACTTGTAACCATTCATAACAGGGTGGAACCCTGTCCAAATATTGGTTTGCATATAGAGACTGAGGATGTCATACAATCAAATGTTAAGACATTCTTTTTTATATAAAAAAGCTTGCTTTCTGAAAGGAGTGTCACATACTCTTTCATGTCAGGCAAATCAGAGTTAAAACCATACGTCAATTTAATATGAGATTCAATGCTACAGAGATAAACTATGAACTAACCATCAGTGAGGTTTACACTGTGCAGTGAATTAGCCACACTCATGAGTGTGGTCTTTAGGAACACTAGTTTATCTCCACTCACTCAGTCCACATGTAGGAATTATTCCTCCTACTTTGTGTCTTTGCCACTGGACTAGTGTCTACCCCGCAGTAACCCCTTTTTTCTCTGTAACCACTTACCCCATGTCCTTATTGACCTCCTTCCCTTACACACACTGGCTCTCACATTGAAATGGGAATAGAGTCATCAGTTCCTTCCTGCTGCCAGGACAGCAGTCTCCACCGCATTCTGACAAAATATGTCTTCAGATATTTGGGGCTATTTCCTAGGAGGGGTGTGACCATTCCTAGATGTTACCAGCATCCATGTAGAGATCAGAAAAGCAAGAGTTAACATGCCATGTTCTTTTCCATTGAGTATGACAATATGACAATGAAGAACTGGCAGAAATGAAGGAACTCATTTGCAGGGAGAATTTAAGGGTGTACCTGTGTTCACCTAAGACTGGTAAAACTTACCATTAAGAAGTGCTTTGTGGGCTGGCCGAGTGGCACACTGGTTAAAAGCTGGCTTGGGATGCCAGCGGCCCTGGTGAGGGGCCAGTGACACTGCCCTCTACAGCTAACAACAGCTCCACCTGGAGCTGCGCTGCGAGCCCCGGCGACGGTGTAGGCTGCAGCCCCTGCTGCAGTGGGCTGCCATAGGTTACAGTGAGTGGCTGGCAGCTGGTATAAGCTTCCAATAGCCGCTATGAGCGGCTGTCCAGAGGCCAGCAACCAATCTCCCTCATCCAGGAAGAGTGCAATGACGATACCAACAAGGGCCAGTGATGCAACGTCCTCTACAACTAGACTGAAGAACAACAACAACAAAAGACAGCAACTTGTCTGTTCCCCTCCCCCAATTCCCCAATAAAATCTTTAAAAAAAAAAGAAATGCTTTGTGGGTCAAGGGCAAGTTGATACTCAAAACCACAGCACAGTCTAAATGAAGGACATGGCCCTAGTACCCTTTGAGCTAAACTGCTAGTTGATGAAATGACTGCCGTAAAATTGTTCCTTTTGCACAAAATGGTTCAGTGTACAGAAATGACAAGTGTAGCTCTCCTAGGAACCCTAAAAAGCATGGAGACCCTGGAATAAATCTAAAGAGGGAGGCATACCTTGCAAAAAATGGAGGTTGGAGCTACTGGAAAGTGGAGCGGTTTGGTATCACAGAGTGTAATTGTTTATTGTCCTATTGTACTGTGGAGAGTTCTACAAACTTGTCCTATAAAAAATTGAGCTAAGAGACTCACAATAATCTTTGGAACTATAGCTGTTTATGAGAAGGATGTAGCTGGGGAAAGCTACTTGTTTCACTGGGAATGCATAGTTTCTAATCCTGTATTAGATGTGACTAGGTGACATCAAGAACAAGAAACACAAGAACTAGATATCCATTCGCAGGTGAACAGGAGTAAAGAAAGGATCCTTCCTCATCCCGCCCATATGGACAAGGACCCAACTCCCTTGGGGAAGGTTTATTGAGGTGTTATTTCTGTGTTCCACTGTAATGTGTTATGTGATAACGACTCCACTCAGGGCTCTGAATCAGAGGAATGTCATGACGGCCCTATAAGACACTCATTTGTGATGAAGTCATGTGTAGGTAAGACTTTTTAACATTGCTTTTGGGACAGAAGTAAATGTATTTTTTTGTGAGCCAAGGAAAAACAAATTACTTCTGATGGATGCTGCACTGCCACATATTGTAGCATTATTTCCAGTTATCATTCTCCTGTGAGATTACACATCTCTGCCTTGATATTAACTGTGACCACTTACCCAGGCCACCCTTCCTTCTTTTGGGATTAATGTACTTCGTACCAATATTATGGCAAGCTTGGCTGTGAGTTTTCGTGATTTCCTTGGCCAATTTGATGTGAGTAGAGGTGGCATATTTCAATTTTAAAGGGACTCTTTAGGCGTCTTTTTTTTTTTTTAAGAGGGCAGTGTCACTGGCCTTCATATGTGGGATCCGAACCTGGGCTGCTGGCGTCCAAAGCCAGTTCTTAACCACTGCGCCACTCGGCAGGCACCTAGGCAACTTTTTTTTTTTTTTTTTTTTTGCTTCTAACTCTGTCTTTCTCTGCTCCAGTCCCCGATACACTGAAATTTTCTGAGAATCTAATTATGAGGTCAAGCAAAGAGATGGACAATGAGAGATATAATAGGAAGAAAGGAAGGCTTGTTGTTGTAAGCTAAAGAGAATTAAGGGGTATATGTTACTACAGCTAAACTTCCAGATTGCTGACTGGTATTCTTTCAATGACATCTTCTTTTTTCTGTACCAGCCTTAACATCCCAATGTCAAGATTACAGATGGGAGTGCATTATGACCAGTAATTATACAACCTTTGAAATAATTTCTTTTTTTTTTTCAAGATTTTATTTGGCAATTGGGGGAGGTAAACAGTGCTGGGGAATTGGGGAAGGGTAATAGGCCAATTGTTGTCCTTCAATCTTAGTGTTGGAGCATGCAACTAGCTCAGCTCCAAGTCCAGTTGCCATCTGGCCACCCATCGGCAACTTGCGGCAGATAGCTCAAGGTGCTGTGTTGAATCTTAGTTGCACGGGGTGGGGGGTGAGAGGAGGGGATGCACTGGGAGGTGGAGTCCCGCAGCCCATTATCCCATGCAGGAGTCAAACCAGAAATCTTGTTAGGAGCACATGCTCTCATCAGCTGGGTCATCTTGCTGCCTGTTGGCAGTTCACTGGGAGTTCAGCTTGGGTGCAGCTCACTGGCCCATGTGGGAATCGAACTGATGATCCTGTTGCTCAGCCCCCGCACTCTTAACCAATGGAGCCACCTGGCCAGCCCCACAACCTTTGTGTGTGTTTTGTTTGTTTGTTTATTTTTTAAGATTTTATTCGGGAATTGGGGAAGGAGAACAGCCAAATCATTGTTCTTCAATCTCAGTTGTGGAGGGCACATTTAGCTCAGCTCCAAGTTCACTCACCATCTAGCTGCCCATCAGCAGCTCAGCTCACTGGCCCATGTGGGAATCGAACTGGCAACCCTTATGCTCAGAGCTTGCAATCTTAACCAACTGAACCACTCAGCTGGCCCCCTGCCCCATAACCTTTGAAATCTTGACTTCAAGAATTCCCTTTCTATATTATTACCCTTATTCATTTCATTTAAAATTTTTTATTTCCCTTAGAATACCCATTTATTTTTAATTCATTGAGGAATATAATGCCTTTCATTTTTTAAGAGCCCTCAGTGTACTATGTTATCAGTTACATTTTCACCTCGTTTATCAAATGTTTGGAAATGACCTCACGCACCTTGCCCGTGTTCACCTTATGCCTCCCACTACGTCAGCCTCAGGAGCTGATGAGCTATTTTCAACTCATGTCCCTTTATGTGCAGGAAGTTCACAATAATGTATAGAAAACCAGAGCAAACAAACAAAATAAAAAGACCTGTTAGCTTATAGGGGTTTGGTTAAATTGCTATCTGTTTTTGAAGGGTGATATTTATAATTTCTGTCTTAGTGTAAAATTATAAATGTTGATATGTTCTGTCTCTTTTATTCAGATTACATTTTATGTGGCCAAGAACATGGTTGCTCTTGGTACTCGTATAGTACTATGTACATTTTTAAAGATTGTATATAAATCTCTTGGTCGGTCAAAGAAGACCTCAGTTTTCCACTTCCTGTGTCAGAAAAAATCCAAATTCATCACTACCATGTGTTTCCTTCCTCTGTGTCCCCTTTACCCTCCCAGAATTAGCACACACACCCAGAATTTGCTGACACTCATGGTCAGCAAATGTGTGGAGGAATTCCCCCACACCAAGCGCTTCTCTGGGACACCAGCTGGGTGTCCTACATATTAATGCAATTCTGACACTATAGGCCTGGAGACAGCATCATATTTCACAGATTAACGGCTCAGTTACATAGGCTATACATCCTGCCTTCAACACAGATGCCAATCAGAGCTCCAGGTCTTTACCTGCGCTTCTGACAGACCAGTAGGCTATGGATTGGAGTTTCAACAGCCCCCTCTTTGGGTTCAATTAATTTGCTGGATTAGTTAATAGATCTCCAATGTAATTAAAGGATGTGATAATACAGATGGATAGTCAGATGAAGAGATACATAGGGTCAAGTCTGGGAGGGTCCTGAACAGAGGAGCTTTGTCCCCGTGGAACTGGAATGCATCACCTTCTGGGTGTGGATGTGTTTATTCTCCTGGAAGTCTTCGAACCCCAACTTTGGGATTTTATGGTGGCTTCCTCACATGATCAGTATGTAACTCCATTTCCAGGCCCTCTTCCTCTCTGAAGTGTGGGGGTGGGGCTGAATATCCCAAGCTTCTAATCATGGCGTGGTCTTTCTGGTGATCAGTCCCCAGCCAGGAGCTCACCCAGAGTTGCCTCAATAGAACAAAACATGGTCCTACTGCTCTCATCACTTAGGAAATCATAAGGGTTTAGGAGCTCTGCCAGGAATCAGGGGCAGAGATTAATATATATATATTTCTCTCATAGTTCTATAGATGTCAGGTCAACTTCATTGATTTATTAATTTCATTGTTAGAGTCTTCTACATACTCATTTTCTTTCTAATTGTTCTATGTATTGTTGAGCGAGGGGGCATGGGAATCTCTGAACATAAGGGTGGATTGTGTTTTTCCTCATTGCATCTGTTGAGTTTTTTCGAGGGTTTGGAAGTTCTGTTGCTCGGTGCATGGTTCATGTCCTGTCCTTGTGATGAGTTTATCCCTTTACGATTGTGAAATAAATTTTATTATTCCTGGTCATAGTATTTGTTCTCTATTCTACTGTGATCTTAATATAAGTACTGTATTTTGAATAGTGTGTGTATGGTTTAATTTTATTTTTCAAGCTTTTATTTTGCATCCTTTTTTTCTAACTTTTTTCTTGTTGAATGGATTTTTTCTTTGGTACTACCTTTAAAAATTTAACACAGGGCCAGCTGAGTGGTGAGTTGGTTAAGAGCTGGCTTGGGATGCCAGCTCTGAGCAGCAGGGCCCCGGTTCAGATCCCACATGAGGGCCAGTGACACTGCCCTCTACAGCTAAGATGCTGAACAACAGCTCCACCTGGAGCTGGGATGCTGTGCATCACTGGAGACAGAATAGCACCTACCGCAGTGGCCTGCTTTAGGCTACAGTGAGTGGCAGGCAGCCAGCATGAGGGAAAAGTACAATGATGATACCAACATGGGCCAGTGAAGCAATGTCCTCCACAGCTAGACTGAAGAACAAAAGGACAGCAACTTGTCTGTTCCTCTTCCCTGGTTCCCCAATGCTGTTCTCCTCCCCCAATTCCCCAATAAAAATCTTAAAAAAATTTTTTTTAACATATATCATTGAATGATTAGGTTCCTCACAGTGTTTATCGTTCAGTAATTATAAATTCCACCCATGATGAGGATCTAGAATGCTTTATGCCCACCACCTTCATCAAAAATCATGTTACTGCATATAAAGTTTTTATTTTCCCTTTTTATATAACACATTTTTGGAATTTAACTTAATTTTATTTATCATATTTTATTTTATTATAGCCACTGCACCCCTCAAATTTGGTAATGATCAGCTTGTTCTCCATGTTTTGGTCTGTTCATATTTTGTTTTCTTTATTCTTGCTAGCCGTGTTTACCCCTCTTTATAAAAGAAAACCGTCTCTGTATGACTTTTTCATGTAGGTCTTGTACTCAGAGCATTATATCTAGAGTAATAATGTTTCCTTTGAAGTCTCTCTTCACCTAAGTCCAGAATTTAAAAAATTTTGATAGTAGTAAATATGTGTTTTATATGTGTATAAAACTGTATGGTTTCTGTGTTTGTGACTTAGAGTTTAATTCACCAGGTCAAACTAGTTCCTGTGTTGTTCATATTTTTGAAGTCTTCAATAATTTTGACATCTTCAATAATCTAAACATTTGCATCTGTTTTATAATGATTTTACAGACAGATATATGTCAAATTTTGCATTTATTAGTAAATTTTCTTTTTCTTCTTGTGAATATATTAATTTTCCTTGCTTGTAAATTTTACAAGCACCAAAACTCCCAATAAAAATGAATGTTTGATTTTCACTATGATACTGTGTTTCCCCAAAAGTAAAACCTAGGCAGAGAACAAGCCATAGCATGATTCCTCCAGGATAGGGAGGGCAAGCACCCCTCGCATGAGTGTTTTATGACCTATTTCAGGAAGAAGGGTGCCTTTTCCACAAACTCCTTCAGCTTAAAATATTCAGTAGGCCAAGGTGCCATATTTTAGCACCTAAAATCACGCCATGGTTTATTTTCTGGCTAGGTATTATTTTCAGAGAAACAATGTAGACTTTGTCTCAAGGATTCTCAAGGAGTCCACCAGCCCTGTATTTATTTGCTTGTGAACATGGGAGTCCAAGTTAAAAATGTCTTTTATGGCAAAATGGCTGGTTGGCACAATATTTCATAATACCATATAATCTCCATAATCTATCTTCAAAACATCCCAAAATCTATTCCCAACATTCTGTTGGGTTTTTTTTAAAACCATTTTCAAGAAACGAATGCATGAAATTATTTGATAAAACATTGGATCTAACTTCTAATTACATCAGGGTAAACGAATAGATTAAAACTGAGCATGCATATTATAAGTCTAATCAAGTTAAATCTATCGAAAAGGTTCCAGTTTTCACAAGTGGAAACAATCCTTGCTAGTATCAAAAACGACATTTACTCAAGAGTGCGAGCTGAGCTCTGAGCAACAGCAGTTCAATGCCCAGCCTGAGCTGAATTGCCGCTGGGCTGCCAACAGGTGGCAGGATGGCTCAGCTAAAAACAAAACAAAAAAACCCCGACATTTACAATAAAGATAGGAAAGTTTTGATCCACTCTTTATTAATAACCAAATATCAAGTTATACATATTACAGAAAAGCTTTACAAATATAATGAACTTGGGGCTGGCCCAGTGGCGCGGTGGTTAAGCTTCCCAAGCCAGCTACCCGGTTCGGGTCCCACATATGAGGGCCAGTGACACTGCCCTAAAAAAAAAAAAAAAGAAGAAGCAAATATAATGAACTTGGAAGGTCTTTATGCGGGATGAATCTTCACTAAACAGAAATTCATACAGGGGAGATCTTAAAATATAATGAACTCGGCTACATATTAAGCCAAGAGTAAAGCATTACTAAACATCAGTAAATATAAGTCTAAGAGAAATCTTAGAAATATAAATTGGGTGCGTAAGATCTTACCTAAAATAAAGGTAATGAACAACAGTTCTCAGTAACCCACGAGAGACAGTCGTTGGAAAGCCCCGCCCCGCCGCAGCTGAGGCCCCACCGCTTCCCTGGGTCGTCCCTCCCACCCGCGGGCCCCGCCCACTACTGGGAACTATTCCTGCCCCGCCCAGAACCTTAGCGCTCCTCACAGGCCCCGCCGGCGGCTCACGTTTTCTGGCCGCGCCGGGGCGGAGTTTCTTGTAGATCCGGAAGCGGCCAAGGCAGAGAGAAAATCTGGTTGGCGGTTGTGTGTTTCGATTTTCCTGCTTTAAACCTGAGCATCTCAGTGCACTGTCCTGCACTCGTGAAGCCTGGGGTGGGGGGGTCACTAACGGTGTTAAATTCCCCGCACCCGCGCCTCCTACAGTTGTGACTCCCGCGTCATGAGATGTCCGGATCCCAGACAGCTTCGCTGCCGGGTGGAGGGTCCGCGTGGGTTAGCAGGTAAACTGAGGCCGGTCCCCTGTGGTCTCTACTTAGACCTCGCCTGCCGGGTTGTTTTCCTGCTTAAACCCCCCCACACACACACCGGACAGCGCTCCTCGCGCGGTATGACGTCCTGGGAGATGGACTCGGGGATGGAGTCCAGCCGTTGGCGCCCCTCCTCCACCTCGCCCCGCGGCCCCTGGAGCCCGGCCTCTTCCCTGGCCTGGGGTTCTGCAGACCCTCCCGCCGCCTGGAGACTCCCCTCGCCCCAGTTTAATAAGAGACCCGAATCCCAAGAAGAGCACACTTTTCAGGGGGGTGGGATTTAGGAGGGAGCACCGCGGGGTGTCACCAGGTCACCCCCTCTCGCGGGGAGGGGTTTTGTGTAAGCGGTGACTGAAGGGCAGGCCAGGAAATCGGCATAACGGGGGTGTGAGGGGGTCCCGAAAAGGAGACAGAATGAGAGAGGAATAGACAAGTGAGAGGACAGAAAGGTCAGTGCGGGGTCCTTAAAGAGCCGGCAAAATAGAGAATGTGGGAGGGACTTGTAAAGCGACGGTTAAGACTGAACGAAGTCATTCAGGGAAGTAGCCAGAGGAGAAGGAAAGTAGAGAAATATAGAGGGAGAGTTCGAGAGAGACGAAGGGAAGCTAAAAGGGAGAGGGGCCCCTGGTTAGCAGAAGTGGGGTCAACAAAGGACAAGGCAGTTCAGACGGAGAGAGGGGTTAGGAGAAGAGCTGGGGGAGCCGAGTGCAGGATCAGAAAGGAGGGGAGGGGTGACAGCAGAGGGAGAAGCAGCACTGAGCTAAGCTGGGGTGTCAGTGAGTCGAGGCACAGGGGTGTAAGAGGAAAGATAGTGTCACCGGGGAAGAGGAGGTGCACAGGGATGGAGAAAAAGAGGTAGAAATATGTGGAGATGGGGAGCAATCAGACAGATTAGGGAGAAAGAGAAACAATGTGAAATAGGTTTCAAGAGTTTCATGGAACAGGTACAGGTAAGGGAACAGAGAGAATGGGAGGAATCAGGAGAGAGGTGGGGGGATAGGAGAGGACATCAGTGGAGAGAATCTGGGTGGAGAGGGACACACAATCCATAGACAGGAATACTTAGTAGCAGAGGAAGAAGGGGTGCCCCCACCTGGATGCTCTGTGAGCTGCTGGGATGTGGGTGATCAAGTCATGATATATTGATTGTGGCTTTATCATAGATTTAATTGTACACGTGCTGCATTTTCAGTCACAGAGATGAGAATTCGAATTATAAAACTTCAGTTTCTAGTGCCTGTGCGTTTAATAATTAATTTCATCACCTAATGGCTTCCATGTGGAACCCTCATGCAGCTAGAAGGGAGAGACCTGTATCAGTCAGTCTGGGTTCCTTCTCATGTCCTGGGATGGAATGAGGGATGTGACCTGGACAAGAAAATAACTGAGTCTGTCGCCACAGGATGCTTTTACCGAAATATTAAAACCATTTTGTCTCTTTCTTTTACATGGAATTTACTTTTGCCTTTCGACCTCTCAAACAATTGATTCATTGTATTTATAAAAAGCAAATCAAGATAAATTTTAGTCTGATGAATTTCTGCTTTTTTGTAAATAGTCATTAATTTCTGAAACAAGCTTTGGTGACATCTCATTACCAGCTCTTATTGTTTTCTAAATAAGAGGTAATTTCAATTTTTTAAAAATTTTGATCCTGGAAATATTTACTGTAAATAACATCTTGAGTTGATTTCCCTTCTCCTGATATTGTGTCTAGTTTAGATGAGAAACTCTGCATTCTTTCTACTCTTTATCGTGTTGAAGCATCCATTGGTAGTTATTAATAATATCAGGCTACTTCATTGTGCATTTATTAGATGCTTGGGATGAGAACCTAATTTGCTGAGTTAGTCTGATATTCAGCAGTTTTTCTCTTCCGTTTACATGGTTTGTTAAATTCGTGAGCTGGGAGCTACCAAGTAGCTGTCCTTTCAAGTCCCTCTGGTCCCTTCTCTGAAAATGTGGAAGGATGGACCAGACAGACCTGAAACTCCATTCCCATGGAGCCCATCTATACACTGTGAAATAATTTGATGAGCATATTTCCATAGCTAACTGTTTTCTACAAGTTACAGTACCAAAATGTGTGTTCATTATTTTATGGTTTTTAACTAATTGTCTGTGATTTCCTGGAAAACAGGAAGGAAATACACCCGGGGAGCCAGCCTTTCTAGAAGTTCCCACTCCAAACCCCTACTCCCTAGAGCTCTCAGGCATGAGCAGTCTGAGATCTGTAGCCCAGTGTGACAGGAAACAGGTCTGGGGAGCAAGTCATCACCCACAGGGAGACTTAAAGATGCCATTTCCTGGGCCCCCAGCAGACCTGCAGAACCATAACTCCTTAGAGTGGGCCCTGATCCCCCAGGGATGTACATACTCATTAAAGATAAAAGTTCCCATCAGGGTTCCTCTTAGGTCATCTCGGAATTTCAAGGAGTGATATGACCTGGCCCCTCCCCTGAGGAATTGGTTAAGTGATCTGGGTAGTGTTGCGGCCAGCAAGACAAAGCAGTAGGAGTGGAGAAGGGACAGGGAAAGGAAAGAGAAAGAGAGACACAAATAAGAGAAAAATGCAGTTCGAGCCAGGGGACCACAGCCTCGTAGACTGAGCCCCAAATCGGGCCTGACTGCTCCTTTTATTCTCTCACAAATAAGAAAAGATCAATGTATCTTTCTGTGTTCTGTGTGTCTCACACCCAAAAACATAGCTCAAGGCAAAATCACCCACACCTGCAAGGTGCCATTACCAGAAGTTCCATGAGGTTATTGTCATGCACCTCTTAAGAGACAGAAACTTCCTCTGCCAAGGCTTACTGATAAGGATGCAAGGAGGACAGATATTATCACATCAATAGGTCATTTCACATGCAAGTTGCCAAAACCTGAAGCAAAGGGTCTACGCCCTATTTTTGTCATTTTGTAATTCCTCCTATAGCACCCACTGGCACCCACGTGACTATGTCTGGCTTAGGTTGTTCCCCCTTGAGGAATCTTATCTGTCATTGACTAACCAGTCATCTTTTGGGGCCAAATAAGGATATATACAATAAGCATAATATTGAAGTAATGATCTGTTTTTATAGAAAGGTGCATGGGGGCAGACAGGCAGGCTATCATGTGACAGGGTGAAGCTAGTGAGGTGGTCCAGGTGACTCTCAGGTGAGGCCAAGGATTAGCTGGGGACTCCTGGACACAGTTGACTGTTGAGAGAAACCTTTGCTCAAGGGGAGGTAACGGGGTGCTGTGTTGGGTTTGTGGGGGACAGGAGAGCATCGCACATTCTCATTGCTGTAGGAATTTGTGAACGTCTGTGGAAGGGGGAGCATGGGAATCAGGAAAGAGAAAACTGACAGCTGGGTCTTCTCTTAGGAGCCCCTTATCCCTGACTGTCCTGTGACAAAGGACAGGAGAGGGTGACCTTCTCAGCATTTCAAGGTCCTTCTGCCTGTCAATTTGGAGGAAGTAGATGAAGGGTCTGAGCTGAAGCCCTTGTGGGCACATTCTCAAGATGCAGACGTGATTCCTCCGAGGAACTTCCCCTGAGGAAACAACCCTGAGCAGGAGGAGGACGAGGACGAAATGGCTGCTTCTCAGGTAAGTGTTCCGTCCTGGGTCACAGGCTATGTCTGCTCTTCCTCTTAAAATGGGGACAATTGGGGGAGGGGGGTTGTCACTTTGAGGGGTAAAAAGTATAACTATTGCACTTTGTTGTACTCCTGAAGCTAATTAAAAATATATATAAATTAAAAAAAAATCTGTGGGTTTAGAGCCTGCCACCTGCAATTCTCTTCTGACATTCCTGCCTAGTGAGTTTCTCTTCAACTGCTTACCTTTTACCATGCTTCTCATGAGAGTCAAGGTCAGCTCTGTAGAACACTCTGCCTTTCTCCCAGAGCCTTCTGTACATTCTGTCCATCCAGGCTCCCTCAGGATGTGAGGACTCTCACCGTGTTACTGACCCTCAACTTCTGATAAAATCCACCTGGGAAGGGGGTTGTGTACAAGGTTCCAGCTGGGCGGGATCAGATGCTTGGTGTCCTAAAGAAGGGAAGTGTAGGTGTGTGTCCTGTGACTGCAGTGTCACGGCTGTAGATTGGGGTAAAAACGTGCACCAGGACCCAGGATGGCCACGGTTCTCAGAATGGCTTGGAATGTTTGAAAAAAAGAGAATTATTGGAACTAACTTGCTCATTAAATTAGTAACTTTGACTTGATGTTTAAATGCACTATTAGAGTTACAGAACATGGGAGCTGTATGTGCTTTCAAATTTGTATAAAACTAATGTTTTTATGATCAGATTCAGATTATGATTTCCTTATTTGTTCATTTTTGCCAGTAACATGACAGCAGTGATGGTGTGTCTTCTGTTTGCCTCAGCCAGCTGATGCCCATTTGTTCCTTCCACCTGATTCTCACTTGGTTGAGGTCCTGTCCTCACTATAAAGTTAACATTTTTTGTTTATCAGTAATAATGGTCTGGAGGGATTTATAGAAAGATGTCCAATAACCATCACATTTCATCTAGAAACTCCCGTTTGTTCAGGTTTTCCAGCTTTGGACATTGAAGGCCCTCAACCTTCTTTACTAGAGATATTTGACTTTTGGAGTGCAGGCCTTGTTCCTGTAAATTTTGATTATATTCCCCACTCATGTCACAGACATTCTCTACTTCATCACTTTTTGTGTTTTTAAGAAAGTTTAGGGCCGGCCTAGTGGTACAGTGGTTAAGCGCTGGCCTGGGAAGCCAGCAGCCCCGGTTCAGGTCCCACACATGAGGGCCAGTGACACTGCCCTAAAAAAAAAAAAGAAAGTTTACATGAATCAAGAATTGTATCATTGGGCCAGCCAAGTGGTACGGTGGTTAAGCGCTGGTTTGGGAAGCCAGCGGCCCCTATTCGGGTCCCACATATGAGGGCCAGTGACACTGCCTTCAAAAAAACAAAACTGTATCATTAAGGTGTTAAAATGTGGTAAATTTAGGGCTGGCTGAGTGGCTCAGTTGGTAAAGAGCTCACTCAGTGTGAGCTGAGCTCTGAGCAACTGTGGTTCGATGCCAGCCCGAGTTGAGTTGCCGTTGAGCTGCCAACAGGTGGCAGGAAGGCTCAGCTAAAAAAAAAAAAATGTGGTAAATTTGTAATGTATAGCTCAGGACAAATGGCATGCAGATTTTTTCAAAGAAACAGCAGCAATAACTTACGTTATTGTATGGTCTTCTTTATATTGTATTTATAAAATACAGAGTATCATCCACAAAAGCATATAAGATTTCCAGAATTCAGAACAATTGTGATTGCAGTGATGTGAAAATTTCCTACTCTGTCATTTTTTTTTTTTTGAGGGCAGTGTCACTGGCCCTCATATGTGCGATCTGAACCACGGCCGCTGGTGTCCCAAAACCAGCTCCCAACCACCGCGCTACTTGGCCAGCTCCCCTCTCTGTCATTTTTAGTGTGCACACAGTTCCCATATGTCTGTGTGCCTGTCTACATAAAATGTTAACATTATTTGATCTATTTTTTCTTCCTACTTAAGTTGTTTCTCTTTTTCTCAGCTACAGAAATGGACATATAGTTTAATGAGGGTTGTGTATGTGTATTGGTTTCTGTTTTTTTAAAAAAATTCTAGAGAAAGTTTGGAATAAAACCCAACCTCTACCATTTAGTGGATGCATCAGAAAATATTCTCATACAAGAGGATGCATGATATTGTTTTCAGTTTGAGTTATGTGCATTATGAGATTGTGTGCATTATGAATTAATATGTAAAGAAATAGTTAGAATGCTCTGTAGTATACAGTCATTTCCCAAAAGGATTGTGTTGCTATGCTTCTATGAGAAGTGTTAAATTCCATAAAACTCTGTCAGTTCAAAGTCATGTATAAATTGTTGCCTGTTTTCTTCCTCTGTGCTATTGAACAGTGTGACAGCCGGACCAGAGACATTGGTGTCACTAGTTAAAAGTGAGTTTGTTAAATGTGGAAACTCAGGCCCCACCCCAGAACTGCTCAATTGGAATCTGCATTTTTATAGCAGTCTAGTTCCTTGTTTACATGAAAATTTGAGAAGTACTTTTCATTTTTAACTCACCATGACATTTCAAGCTGAGAAATGTACATCATGTATCCTGTATGATACAAATATAACACTCAAAAACCATATACCTGTATTGACACCTGAATTTAAACCTATCTTTTGGAAAGAAAGCTGTACTTCTCTCCACAGTGGTTTGTGGATCATATGTCATCCTCCTGAGTTAGAATATAACACTTGAGAATATTATTGTCAAAAGCCTTACTGTTCCATTCCCGACACTCTCCTAGGTCAAAACCAGTTCTCTTAACTGTTTTCATACTGAGTCATGTTATGACCTTATCCATGGCCACGTTGTAAATGTGTCTTTTGTTTCAGGAATGGCTGACATTCAGGGATGTGGCTATAGATTTCTCTCAGAAGGAGTGGAAGTGCCTGCACCTAGCTGAGCGGAAACTGTACATGGACTTGATGTTGGAGAACTACAGGAACCTGTACTCCCTGGGTGAGGCTGACTTCCTTCCAGAAGTCCCACCCCACCGCAGGGTTGTGTTTCCTTCATCAGTACAGTGTCTCCTGGGAGCTTCTGCTCTGTGTGGGAGAGTTTTGGATCACTGCTGTGAGGAACAAACTGGGGGTTACTGGTGTAGAAAGGAAGTCTTCATGATGTCGTTGTAGTGGAACTCAAGTTCTTTAAACATTCTATGTTGTCTAGTAAAGTTGCTGTCAGAAACCTGTTTTGGGGAATCCATTTCTAGAATATTCTATTTTCTGCAATATCTTTTTTTCACCTGAGCACATGCTGGATTGGAAATTGGAGAATCTCCATCAAAACTCATGTTCCTTTTACTAATAAACAGAGTCAGCAAGACTCTAAGCCACACTTGATAACTTTTTGGAGAAAATGAAGAAGGCCTGGGTGTGAAGCAAAATAAAGACAGTATCCATTCACCCAGGTAGGTGGGAATGAAGGAAGAAGATGACACAGGTGAGGGGGCCAAAGGTCACTGATGAAGCCAGAAACTAAGATGTGGTTAGGGAAGCACTGCTTCAATGGAAAGGATGTGAGGAGCCAAGGTTTCTTTCTGTTGCTGTCCCAGATGGACAGTCCTGTCTAACGTGCCCACGTGCTCCTGCATCCTTTAGGGACTGTCCTGCTCAGTCATCTGCATCACATTGCAGTGAGGGCTGATGTCCTTGCACTGGACTGTGGGGGCTTTCATGGGCTGGCTTTTGTTCCATTGCCTTGGGGGCCTGGGAAAATCTGTGCTCTCTGCTGAGGATTTCTCCCTGAAGCCATATTTAAAGTTCTGTTATTGCTTCTTATAAGGAGTTTGTGAAGGAAGTGGTGGAGGTCCTGAAATTTGGAGCAGAAATCCCAGGGGCACTGGTGACAGATGTCTCACATTTTATACTTTATAATTTCTAATCCTAATGATGGGTCAAACATAGCTCTACAAAGTTCAGATTCAGTTATTTCATCTCATCACAAGACATCTTCTGAAAGTCAGAAACTGTTAATCTTGGTTTCACTTCAAAATGTCCCTTAGCTTTGTATGAACTAATACTGGGAGTGTCTACTCCCAATTCCTGCATGTAAGAATAGTTTAATGTATCTGTTTACCTCACAGAATTCTTAAATGAATTAATGCCACAGAGGAGCTTAGAATATTGCCCATCATATAGGAAGGTCTCCATTGTTCCCTGATTTCTTAATGACTATCGTGTTATAATTCTCTCTTGTTCAACCCAATGCTGCCTGGGCCTGGGCCTTCTATGTTTTCCATTTCTGATTAGATCTTTGTCAGATTAGTGGTTTGAGATCAGACATGCTCAAATAAAATCCGTTGGTAAGAAGTGAGTTGTAGAATTATTAGGTTCCCATATTTTGGAAAATATTTGCTTCTTCAATTTCAGTTTGCTTCAGGAAGAATATAATCATGAGGTTTGTCATCTGCCTTCATCAGTATGTCTCTCAATCATGTTGTACTTGAATCTGAAATGTAGATTTTATAGATACCTGATTCTCTGATATTTTATAAATTCCTTGTGCTTTTATTTAGCAGTCACGGGTTTTTTTTCACCCTCTGGATGATGGATTACAGCCCATTTATTTTGCGTTAGAATAGCAAAATATACAGAAAATTTCTTCAGTATGTTTTAAATGGTGATTTAGGGGTCGGCTGAGCAGCGCATTGGTTAAGAGCTGGTTTGGGATGCCAGCAGCCACGGTTCGGATCCCACATATGAGGGCCAGTGACACTGCCCTCTACAGCTAACAATAGCTCCACCTGGAGCTGGGCTACCTGAGCCCAGCAATGGTGTAGGCTGCAGCCCCTGCTGTAGTGGGCTGCCATAGACTACAGTGAGTGGCCAGCATCCAGCGTGAGCAGCTGGCAGCCAGCGTGAGCTGCCAATAGCCACGGTGAGCAACCATCCAGAGGCCCACGACCGATCTGCCTCATCTGGGAAGAGTGCAATGATGATATCAACATGGGCCAGTGAAGCAATGTCCTCCGCAACTGGACTGAAGAACAAGAAGACAACGACTTTTCTGTTCCCCTCCTGGATTCCCCAGCGCTGTTCCCCTCCCCCAATTCTCCAATACAATCTTTTAAAAGTAAATAAATAAATAAATAAATAAATAAATAAATGGTGATTTATTAAAGTTTTCTTTAGAGCTATTGATGAATGATTCTAATGCATTGTCTGGGAAATTTTCCTGTCCTACAACACGTATTCCAATGATTGAGAATGCTTGCTCTTTATGGGGCCACACTGATGGTGGAAACTGAGTTCTACAGAAGGATCCTCTTCCATAGTATATCCGTGTAGCGTTCATAGTTCTGGGGATCCATTCTCTCTTATTCTTATGTTGCAGTTCCGTAACATTGTGCTTTCTTTTTTATGGTAGTTTCCTTAAACTTATTTACTTGTATTTTTGGTTGTTATATATATGAATGTGAATGACAGTTTTCAGCTGAGTACACTTAAGACAATGTGGGATTTGATTCACATACAAATCAGGCATGCATATATCTATTGCCATTAACATTATGTGCATGTTTGTATCATTTTACTCCAACTTTTTTTTTTTTAAGAGGGCAATGTCACTAGCCCTCATGTGGGATCCGAACCGGGGCTGCTGGCATCCCAAGCCAGCTCTTAACCAATGCGCCACTTGGCCGGCCTTACTCCAACTTTTTGTATGACTCATGTTATTTATGTCTTTTGTTAGCTAATGGTTACTGCTTTTCTTATCATGTGCAGTTAAGTAGTTGTTGATATAGTTGTTTTTTTGAGGGAAGCGTTACTGGCCCTCATATGTGGGACCTGAATTGGGGCCGCTGGCTTCCCAAGCCAGCACTTAACCATAGCGCCACTCAGGCAGCCCAAAGTAGTTGTTGATATAGTCTTAATTTAACATCCGTTTAATGATGATTTCATATTATCTTGTGAGAGAACCACTTTTTTAATTCAAAGTTATTTATTTATTTATTTTTGAGGGCAGTGTCACTAGCCCTCATATGTGGGACCCAAACCGGGGCCGCTGGCTTCCCAAGCCAGCGCTTAACCACCGTGACACTCTGCTGGCCCTCAAAGTTATTTTTGAAATGTTTTATAACTGTATGTTTTTTAGATATTATTTTCAGTTTTGATAAAAACGTGACTAAAATTCTACCCTCTGTAATTGTACAGTCCAGTTGTGAGAAGTATATGCATATTGTTGTGCAACTGATCTCCAGAAATTTCCATCTTTCATGGGCCAGCCGAGTGGCGCATTGGTTAAGAGCTGGTTTTGAGATGCCAGTGGCCCCGGTTCGGATCCCACGTATGACGGCCAGTGACACTGCCCTCTACAGCTAACAACAGCTCCACCTGGAGTTGGGCTGTGCAAGCCCCGGCGACGGTGGAGGCTGCAGCCCCTGCTGCAGTGGGGCTGCTATGGGCTACAGTGAGTGGCCAGCAGCCAGCGTGAGCAGCTGGCAGCCAGCGTGAGCTGCCAATAGCCACGGTAAGCGACATCCAGAGGCTGGCGACCCATCTGCCTCATCCGGGAAGAGCGCAATGACGATACCAACATGGACCAGTGAAGCAGCATCCTCCGCAACTAGACAAAAACAAAAAGACAGCAGCTTGTCTGTTCCCCTTCCCCGATTCCCCAACGCTGTTCTCCTCCCCCAATTCCCTAATAAAATCTTTTAAAAAAAACAACAACTGAGTGAATACCTATTAAACAACCACTTCATCATCTCCCTTCACCCCAATCCCTTCCACCCTTCTTTTTCTTCTATGAGGAGGACTGCATTAGGTGACTCACAGAAGGGGATTCATATAGTATCTGTGTTTTGTGATGGGTTAGCTTTATTTAAAAGGCCTTGGGCTGGCCGAGTGGCTTGGTGGTTAAGTGCTGGCTTGGGAAGCCAGCGGCCCCGGTTCAGGTCCCATATATCGGGGCCAGTGGCACTGCCCTCAAAAAAAAAAAGCCCTCAAGGTTTTTCTGTGTTTTATCAGGTGAGAGGAACTGTTTTTATTTTAAGGCTGAATAATATTCTGTTGTATGTATATGCTACATTTTCTATGCCAATTCATTTCCTGATGGCCATTTGGGTTGCTTCTACCCATTACAGGTTTTGTGGATAATGCTACAGTGTGCATAGGTGTGCACATCGCTCTTGCAGAGCTTCCTTTGATGTCTCTTGGAAATGTACCCAGACATGGGAAGGCTACACAATTCTATTTTTAATTTTTTGAGAGATTCATACTGTTTTTCATACTGTTCGCATCAGTTGGTATTTCATCCAAGAGTCCATAAGGGTCCAAGTTCTCCACATTTTTGCCAACACATGATATTTTGTGTTTCTTTGATAGTGGTCATCCTAGTTGTGCAGCAATGCAGTGTTTTTTTTAACTGTGCCTGCAAACATTTATGTTCTTGTTAGAGTATGTCAAACCACTGGAAAAACATCCCAACAAGAGATCAAATATTTAGGAGAAGCAGGAGTCTGAGGATGACTTTTATGTTAAGAGCACTTTTAGGTCACAGCAAAATGGAATAGAAACTACAGAGAATTCCCACATGCCCCTCCCACATGCACAGTCTTGCTGGTGTCTATGTCACTTGTACCCCCAGAGGTACATTTGTTACATAGTTGAAGCTACATTGACACAGAATTGTCACCCAGAGTTCATAGTTCTCCTTGGGCTTAACTGAGGGGTTGTACATTCTGTGAGTGTGGAACATTTATGATGACATGTGTCATACACCATAGTGTCACAGCCCTGAATATTCTCTGTGCTTTGCATGTTCATCTCTCCCTGCCCTAAAACCCGGCCAATAGTGATCTTTTTACTGTCTCCATCATTTTGCCTTTTCTAGAATGTTATAGCTGCAATCATCCATTATGTGCCTTTTTCAGATTTGCTTCTTTCACTTAATATGTATCTGGGTTTCCTCCATGTCTTTTCATGGCTTGATAACTTCCTTCTATAATAATAATATTATTCCATTGTCTGTATGCACCTTAGTTTGCTCATACACTTGACAGACATCTTGGTTGATTCCTAGTTTTGGAAATGATGGATAAAGCTGCTGTGAACACACACGTGGAGGCTATTGGGTGGATAAACGTTTTCAACTCTTTGAGTAACTACAGAGAAGCACAATTAGATGATTGTATGGTGAGAACCACCAAACTCTGTACTCCAGAGGCTGCAGCATTTTTCATTTCCGTCGGCAGTGAGTGCGAATTTCTGCTGCCCCACGTCCTCACCAGCAACTTGATGTTGTCCTTGTTCTGGGCTCTGGCCCCTCCTAATAGGTGTGTAGTGTTTTTTAACTTGCTGTGTGTTTAATTCTCGTCATTCTTTTCATGTGCGTTTTCCTGGTGACATATGATATAGAGCACCTTTATACATATTCTGTCTTCTGTATCTCTTGTCTAGTGTAGTGTCTGCTTAGGGATTTGGCCAATGTTTTAATGAGGTTGGTGGTTTTCTCGTTGATGAGCTTGAAGACTTCTTTGTGTGTTTTGCATAGTAGACCTGTACAGGTATTTCTCTTGCAATTATTCCTTCCCAGACTGTGACTTCTTGTTTGTACTCTTGACAATGACTTGTTTGATGTTTCTGCTTAATATTTGATTTAAAACATGGGAGTTCAAAAGTTAATACTATGAATGTTTTTTAGCTGAGCCATCCTGCCACCTGTTGGCAGCTCAATGGCAACTCAGCTCTGGCTGGCATTGAACCACCGTTGCTCAGAGCTCAGCTTGCACTCTTGAGCGAGCTCTTAATCAACTGAGCCATTCGGCCGGCCCTAATACTACGATTTTATTTTATTTTATTTTATTTTATTTTTTTGAGGGCAGCGTCACTGGCCCTCATATGTGGGACCCGAACCGGGGGGCCGCTGGCGTCCCAAGCCAGCACTTAACTACCGTGCCACTCGGCCGGCCCACAAGAGATTTTTCTTTTTTTGAGGACAGCGTCACTGGCCCTCATATGTGGGACCTGAACCGGGGCTGCTGGCGTCCCAAGGCAGCGCCTAATATTACGATTTTAAAAAAGAAGCTTGATGAAGAATTTTTCCTGTAAAAAAGGTGAAGTGTATGAAATTAAGTTTATATATAATAACTTTTAAATTTCTATTTTAGCTATGTGATCAATTCTGAAATACATATATAACGAATCTTGTGTTCATGGAGATGAGGTTGCCTTAAATATTCTGAAAATATTTTACATCAACTCTAATGAAATCTTTTAATTCATTCCTCATTGTATAGCACCATGGTGTTTTTTGCATTATAATAGTAAAACATAATTGTTGGAAAAAGTGAAACAGTAGAAAGAGTTATCAACATTTTTATTGTGGTCCAAAATGGGATCAACTGTTTTATTTTATGTATGTATTTATTTCTATTTTTACAGTACAGGTGGCATACAATATTATATTCATTTCTGTTTTACAACATGGTAATTCTTTATTTACGTATCTTACAAAGTGATCACCATATGACTCAAGTAACATCTGTCACCTTACGAGGGAATCACGATATCATTGAGTATATTCCCTAGCTTTATTACATTCTGTGCTTTAGACTTTTCATAACTAGACGTTTATACCTCTGATTCCCCTTCAACTTTTTTGCCTTTCCCCATGATCCTTTCTTCTCTGGCAACCATCAGTTAATTCTCTGTACCTGTGAATTTTTTTTAATTGGGGGAGGGGACCATTGTTGGTGAATTGGGACAGGGGACCAGCCAAGTTGTTTTTCTTCAATCTTAGTTGTGGTAGGTGCCAGTCACTACCTGGCTGCCCATTGGCAGCTCGTGGCCTCTAAGCTCGACGTGCTGTGTTATAATCTTTGTTGTAGCCACTATCCCATGCAGGACTCAAGCCAGCAGGCTTGTTGTTAAGAGTGCATGTTCTATCCACTGAACCATCTGGGTGGCAGCTAAGCTCAAGTTTCTGAGTTCAGTCTTAGTTGCAAGTGGGCATAGCCACCATGCCATATGGGAGTCGAACCTGGCACCCTTGTTGTTAAGAGCGCACACTATCCACTGTGCCATCTGGGCAACAGCTCAGCTCAAGGTGCTGAATTCTGTCTTAGCTGTGGGTGGGTGTAAGAGCACGTGCTGTTGTCCGCTCAGTGGCAGCTCAGCTCAGGTGCAGAGTCACTGTCCCATGTGTGAATCGACCCTGTTGCTCAGCGGCCCTGTTGCTCAGATCTCGCACTCTGAAGCTAACTCTTAACAAACTGAGCAACCTGGCTGGCCCTGTGAATCTTTTTTTGATTTGTTTTTTCGTTTCTATTTTTTAGCTTTTACATATAAGTGAAATGGTTTGGCATTAGTCTTTCTCTGAGCATCTCATTAGTATTATAACCTGTAGGTCAATGTACGATGTGGCCACTGACAGGATTTCTGTTTTCCTCCTGTGTACATTTATCACATCTTCTTTATCCATTGATTGGTTGATGGGCATATATAACTTCTGTTTTATAAATAATTTGTAGTGGATGTAGGGATGCAGATATCTTTTTTATTTTCCTAAAATATTTTATTGTAAAATTGAGGGAGGGAACAGTGTTGGGGAATTGGGGAAGGGGAACAGCAAGTTGCTGTCCTTTTGTTCTTCAGTCTAGTTGAGGAGGATATTGCTTCACTGGCCCATGTTGGTATTGTGATCATTTCGCTCTTCCCGAGTGAGGCAAATTGATCACTGGCCATTGGACAGCTGCTCACAGCAGCTCAGGTAGCTCGTGCCAGCTGCTGGCCACTTATGGTAGCACACAGCAGCCCACTGCAGCCTACACCATTGCCAGCGACTCACGGCAGCCCAGCTCCAGATCGAGCTGTTGTTCACCATCTTAGCTTTAGAGGGTGCAGCGTCATTGGCCTCTCTGGGATCCGAACAGGCGGCCCTGCTGTTCAGAGCTTGAGATTCCAAGCCAACTCTTAACCAATGAGCCACTTGCCTGGCCCAGATATCTTTTTTTTTTTTTTGAGGGCAGTGTCACTGGCCCTCATATGTGGGACCAAACCGGGGCCGCTGGCTTCCCAAAGCCAGCGCTTAACCACCGTGCCACTCGGCTGGCCCCTACCAGATATCTTTTTTAATTAGTGTTTTTATATTCTCTGGATAACGCCAAGAAGTGGAATTGCTGGGTCATATGATAGTTGTATTTATAATTTTTTGAGGAAGTTCCATATTGTTTTTGGCTACACCGATTTTTACATAAATATAATTGTTATACCTTCCTGTTGAGTTTACCATTTTATCATTATATAGTGTCCTTCATTGTGTTCTGACATGTTTTGACTGTGTATTTGTCTGATATCATGATGGCCACGCATGCCCTTTATTGGTGACCATTTCTTTTTTTTTTTTTGAGGGCAGTGTCACTGGCCCTCATATGTGGGACCCGAACCGCGGCTGCTGGCCTCCCAAGCCAGCGCCCAACCACCACGCCACTTGGCCGGCCCATATTGGTGACCATTTCTATGGAATACATTTCCCGTTCTTTGACTTCGGTCCCATCCGTGTACCCACATCTAAAGTGAGTCTTGTAGGCAGAAGGTAGCTGGATTTTATTTATCCATTCAGGCAACTCATGTCTATTGATTCAGGGAGTTTCATCTGTTTTCATTTAAAGTAATCACTGAGATGGAGGGACTACTAGAACCATTTTAGAATTGTTTTCTGCCCTTTTTGTAGCTATTTTGCCCCATGATCCCCCCTCTGAACTCTGCTATTTTTTCAATTGGTAGTGGTATGCTTTCATGTCTTTCTCAATTTCTTTTTGTGTGTCTGTTTTATTGTGATTCCCATAGTGGTAACTTAAAACAGTTTGAAAGTTATGACAGTGTATTTGTGTTCTTGGTCAGGTAATTTATAGCTCTATTAGTTTTCGGCTAATTTCTCAGATTTAATCTGTTCCTCTGATTGGTCCGTGTTTGTTTTTTTTTTTGTATGTTGTGATGTTTTGTTGAGGCTTTGTATAGAAACAGCCACCATCCCAGGCTTTGTGGTCCTGCTTTGTACAACAGAACACAAAAAACAGGCAACTGTGCTTGAAATTCTTATGCATATCAAACCAGTTATGCAGATGTGTATTCTCTATTTTTTGCATGTAATTTTCTGGTTTAAAATGTTTTTGTTTCTTCTTTAGAGGCAGTGTTAAATTCCTATCCTTGATGTTTGTCTTCAGTACTGCACTCTTTGTGGTGTTTGAACAATTACTCACCATTTTTCTTAGTTACCACCACATGTGGTGTTTGAACAATTACTCACCATTTTTCTTAGTTACCACCACAGTTCATTCACATTGCACTGCCATTCCCTTTATCACTCCCTGTCATGCAGAAGAGAAACAAGTCCCTCAGGCAGCTGCAGAAAGCGAGCCTATTGGACACAAAGTTCACTCACTGTTTCCCTCCAGAGAAGAAACTGGCAATTGGGGTTTTCTCACAACATTGCCATATGTGCCAGAGAAGCTGTACAGTATTGTTGGCAAATGTAAGCAACTTTTCTTCCCCTTTGATGTGACTGACTCTTTCATGTGGTTTGCTTTCCTGAACTTGGTTTGTGAGTACTCAGAAACCTAATTGGGTCAGTAATTATTGCTAAGTTCATTTTTCCATGCAGGGTGGAAGTTTTGGTTTCCTCTTATGCCATCTTGTTAAGTCCTGTAATCGGTATTAAATTTGTATATTAGAATTTAAAGTATATTCACTGTGTGTAGTAAGAGTGATAATTAATTTGGTGTCTTTCAGCTATGTCTTCTGAGGATACCTTGAACTTGTTGCCAAACCCAGGAATAGAAGATTCATTCCACAAAATGCTACTGGTAAGATATGGAAGTTGTGGCCTTGACAATCTGCACTTAAGAAAGACTGAGAAGTACTGAAGGATGTTATGATGGACATAACCAAACTGGGACACTTACTCATAGTAAAATTCTTGTTGCCAAAGAGATCAAAGATGTTGTGAAACCCTGTACTTTAAGGCAGGTACATTAGTAGAACACTTGTTTCTGAATGTAAAGATAGAAAACAATTTAGTAAAGATATACATTCTTTGAAAGGAAATGTGAAATATATCAGAAGTTATGTAATTCATGGTGTAATAATCATTTGAATCATTTAAATATAGGATTAGATTAAACTTTTAGTCAAGCATTTAAAAATCAGAGATTCAAAAATGAAGAAGAAATTCTAAATGTTATTAATTTTACAACCTCTTAACCAGGCTTTCACTATTCTTTCACCAAAAAACAAACCTTCCTTGTTTCAAATTCTGTAATTTTCATAAATGTGGGAGGGTATTTATACAACCATCATTGTTTCATAGCTATCATGGAGTAATGGGGAACAACTTTACCTGTTTAATGAAATTAGAGTCCTCACTAAAGGCCTTTCTGTCCTTATTGATTACCTGAGTATGTGTAATGATGAGAGAAGTTATCAAAACAGTGAATCTTGGAAAAACTTTAAACAAGGGTCAGATCCTAATAATCATCAGAGATTTCAGTTTCGAGAGAACCAGCATACACATGGGAAAGACTTTCATGAAAGCTCAACTCTTACAAATTAGAATAGTTATATTGTAGAGAAGTCAAACAAATGCAGTGAATATGACAAATCTTTGAACCAATCTTTATATCTTACTGAACATGAGAATATTTATACTGAAGAGGAACCTACAGATATATTCCGTTTGGGAGAGTCTTTAATCGATTACCTAGTCTAAAGGGACATAGGAAAATTCATACTGGAGTGAATACAAATGTAGAGAATGTGGTAAAGTCTTTACTCAGCTTTCAAATCTGAATTCTCAAATAAGAGAATTCTCAAATAAGAGAATTCATACTGGAGAGAAGCCTTACAAATGTGAACACTGTGGCAAAGCATTTTGTTTTCATTCATCTCTCACTGAACATAGCAGAATTAATACTGGAGCGAAGCCTTTCAAATGCACAGAATGTGATAAAGCCTTTCACCTGTGCTCTAAACATATACAACACGAGAGAATTCATACCGGAGAGAAGACTTACAAATGTAAGAAATGTGGCAAAGCCTTTCGGTAGCATTCACAAATTAGCAAACATCAGAAAATTCATACTGGATAGAAGCCTTACAAATGCAGAGAATGTGGTAAAACCTTTACTTACTTCTCAAGTCTTGCTGTACACATGAGAATTCATACTGGAGAGAAGCCTTTCAAATGTAAACACTGTGGCAAAGCCTTTACTCAGCAGTCAGGTATCACTGCACATAGGAGATTTCATGCTGCAGAGAAGCTTTTCAAATGCAGAGAATATGGTAAAGCCTTTATTCAGCCTTCACACCTTCCTAGACATGAGTTAATCCATACTGGACAGAAGCCTTACAAATACAGAAAATATGGTAAGCCTTTACTCAGCATTCATATCTTACTAACCATGAGAGTATTCATATTGTAGGAAGCCTTACAAATGTGGAGAATGTGGTAAAGCCTTTACTCAGTGTTCATATCTTACTAAGAATCAGAGAAGGTATACCAGAATGAAATCAACAAATGTGAAAAATGTGGCACAGCCATAACCATTTACAGTTTACTCAACACATGAAAATTCATAATGGAGAGAAACCATAAAATTGAAGAATGCAAGAAACTCTGTAGCTCGACCTACAACCTTACTCAATATCAAAGGATGTTTACTGCAGAGAAATGACATTCAAAACCAATGATGAACCCTTTGTTCAAAATATAAACTTCAGAAAATCCACACAATTCATGCTCAAAAGTGACTTTAAAAATGTAAAATTGGGGGCCGGCCGAGTGGCGCATTGGTTAAGCACTGGTTTTGGGATGCCAGCGGCCCCGGTTCGGATCCCACATGAGGGCCAGTGACACTGCCCTCTACAGCTAACAACAGCTCCACCTGGAGCTGGGCTGTGCGAGCCCCAGTGATGGTGTGGGCTGCAGCCCCTGCTGCAGTGGGCTGCCATAGGCTACAGTGAGTGGCCAGCAGCCAGCGTGAGCGGTTGGCAGCCAAGCATGAGCTGCCAATAGCCGCGGTGAGCGACATCCAGAGGCCAGCGACCGATCTGACTCATCCGGGAAGAGCGCAATGACGATACCAACAGTGAAGCAACATCCTCCACAACTAGACTGAAGAACAAAAAGACCCCAACTTGTCTGTTCCCCTTCCCCGATTCCCCAACGTTGTTCCCCTCCGCCAATTCCCCAATAAAATCTTTTAAAAAAAAATGTAAAATTGGCCCTGCCGAGTGGCGCGGTGGTTAAGCACTGGCTTGGGAAGCCAGCGGCCCTGGTTCGGGTTCCACATATGAGGGTCAGTGACACTGCCCTCAAAAAAAAAAAAGTAAAATAATGTGAGAAAACGTTTACTTGAAAATGTAATCTGAAGTATCAAAGAATTGACATTACATAGCAGTAAGTACACAACAGTTTTCAGATATTACTTTAAATCAGAATACATATAAAGAGTAAGCAAATGTTAAAAAAAAAACTTGTGAATATGGGGCCGGCTGAGTGGTGCCTTGGTTAAGACTTGACTTAGGAGCACGAGCTCTGAACAACAGGGTCCCACATGAGGGCCAGTGACGCTACACTTTCTATAGCTAACATGGGGAACAACAGCTGGACCTGGAGATGGGCTGCCATGAGTCGCTGGCGACAGCATATGCTGCAGCAGAGCTGCAGTGGGCTGCCATAAGCTACCTCGAGTGTCCGGCAGCCACCGTGATTGGCCATCCAGACACCGGCGACCAATCTGCCTCACCTGGAAAGAGCACAATGATAATACCAACATGAGCCAGTGAAGCAACTAGACTGAAGAACCAAAGGACAGCAACTTGTCTGTTCCCCTTTTCCGATTCCCCAACACTGTTCCCTCGCCCAATTCCCCAATAAAACTTTTTTTTAAAAATAAATACAATAAAACATTGTGTACAAATTTTCAGCAACACACATTAAAAAAAAATTTGTGAACACGTCCAGTAAAATGGCTGAATAGACAGACGCTGTGTTAACTACCTCCTAGGATCACACCAAAATTACAAACCAATCATACAGCATTCAACCCTGGAGGTCCCCGGAACACTAGATGAACAGAACCATTAAACGAAGAATGTAAAGAGGAGGCCACGTCGGGTCTGGTAGGACAGGCGGAGACGAGAGAGGATGAACGCCGTGAGGGGAGCCCCAGCTCTGGGGAGGCTTCTCCGGTTGGGGGAGAGACCCTCCGGCCCCACTCCAAGCTCACCAGCCCAGAGTTCCTTTGCCTGGAAGAGAAGTTCCAAGATAGCTGGCAGTAAATTAGTGAGGACTCTCTTTACCCAGCTCGGTGAGGCTAAGAGCGGCTAGAGAATCAGTGGGGCTGGTGCACGGGATTGCTCGCCGGTGAGCTCTTACTTGGTTCCTGGTGGAGGAAGTGGCTGTGTGAGTCGGGCCCAGGAGCCTACGGGGACAGACTGAACTGAGCACCTGTGGTGCAAAGGCTGAAGGCTTTTGGACTATTGTTCCCCTGGTGTGGAGCCTGCATGCGAAAGGTGTAAGGAGGGTGCCATTTTTTCAGGGTTGGGCCCTCCCACAGAGGATCAGGTCCAGGATCTCATTGGTCTGGTTCAATTGGCTCAGAAGTGCATGTGTGCGCGCCTGTGCATGCGGCCTTGGATCCCCACCCTCCACCCGGCTTATACTGCGTTACCAGGGAAACGCTGGGCAGGTGCCCTCTGGCTCCAACAGGCTGCTCACTGAGACCCAGGAGTGCGCAAGCCGCCTCGGATCCCCACCCTCCGCACGGCTTGTACTGCGTTGTCAGGGAAATGCCTGGTGGGCGTGCTCCGGCTCCAACAGGCTGCTCATTGAGACTCGGGAGTGCGCAAGACACCTCGGTTCCCCGCTCTCTGCACTGCGCTTGCAGAGTTGCCAGGCTGGTTATTGGTTGTCGGGCTGCTAGGCCTGATCTGCAAGTGGCTGATTGGGACAGGCTGAGACTGGGAGTTTTCCTGGGAGTGTTGGGCTGTGAGCTGTGTGCCTGCGTTATCCAGCCAGGGCTCTCCTGATCTATCTAATACATCAAAGCAATCCCAGAGCGACAGCCAGAATGGGGAAACAAAGAACATGTCACAAGTAAAAGATCAGAAGAAACCTCTAGAAATGGAACTAAATGAAACAGAGGGATCCAACCTTTCAGAGACAGAGTTTAGAATACTGATGATAAGAATGTTTAAGGAACTTAGCGAGGACATAAAGAAGAATAGGGAAACCATAAAAAAACAACCTGTTAGAACTAAAGAATACAATAACTGAAATGAAGAACACACTCGAAGGAATCACCAGTAGAGTAGATGAAGCAGAGGGGTGGATCAGCGATTTGGAAGATAAAATAGCAGAAATCACCCAGTTGGCAAAACAAAAAGACCAAAGAATAAAAAACAATGAAAATAGTTTAAGAGCCCTATGGGACAAGGTGAAGCACAACCACTTTCGAATCATAGGAATACCAGAAGGAGAAGAGAAGAAGGAAGGGGTCGAGAATGTATTTGAAAAAATAATGATTGAAAACTTCCCTACCCTGGTGAAGGAAATCAACATACATGCCCAGGAAGTGCAGAGGGTTCTAAACAAGCTGAACCCAAACAGGTCCACACTAAGACACATCATAGTTAAAATGGCAAAGGTTAAAGACAGAGACAGAATCTTAGAGGCTTCCAGAGAAAGACAGCAGGTTACATACAAAGGAACTCCTGTTAGACTAACAGCTGACTTGTCTACAGAAACACTGCAGGCCAGAAGGGAGTGGCAGGAGATATTCAAAGTGACACAAAATAAAGGCCTACAACCAAGATTGCTTTACCCAGCACGGCTATCACTTAAAATTGAAGAAGAAATAAAGAGCTTCTCAGAAAAGAATAAGCTTAAGGAATTCATTATCACCAAGCCAGCATTGCAAGAAATGTTAAAAGGGCTTTTTTAAACAAAAGAAAGGGGTAAACAAGCTAACCCAGGGAGACCAAGAATACACATAACAAAATGGCAATATATATGCACCTATCAATAATCATTTTAAATGTGAATGGGCTAAATGCTCCAATCAAAAGACAGAGAGTGGCTGAGTGGATAAGAAAATAGGACCCATGTGTATGCTGTTTACAGATGGAATAAGGTATTTTATGCAAATGGAATGAGAAAACAAAAAGCTGGAGTACCAATACTTATTTTGGACAAAATAGACTTTAAAATGACTACAATAAAAGACAAAGAAGGGCACTATAACCCTAATAAACATCTATGCACCCAACATAGCAACTCTTAATTACATATAACAGATTTTGACAGACATAAAGACAGAGATCAATAGTAACACTCTCATAGTAGGGGACTTCAACACCCCATTGTCACCAATGGACAGACCCTTTAGACAGAAAATCAACACAGAAAGAGGGGCCTTAAATGATACTTTAGACCAGATGGACTTCGTTGATATTTTTAGAGCATTTCACTCTGAAAAAACAGAATATACATTCTTCTCAAGTACACATGAGACATTTTCCAAGATAGACCATGTTAGGCCATAAAACAAGTCTCAGTAAATTTAAGGAGATTGAAGTCATATCAAGCAGATATAAAGGAAAAACTGATGTTTGCTGGCTGGGAGGGAGTGGGGAAGAGGGAGAGGGGGAATGTTTTGGACAGTGCAGGTGGGACTACAATGTTGCTGCAGGGATATGGGGGCAGTTCTGGGAATGTAATTGATAATGTTATGAAGAGACTATTATGTTGTGTGAAATAAGTCAGTTGGAGAAGGACAGGTACCATGTGATCCCACTTGTGTGTGGAATCTGAAGAGCTGAGTGAACGATGAAAGTAAACAGACTCGTAGATGTAGAGGAAAAACTGAGGGTGGCTAGTTGGGAGGGGGGTGGGGATGAGGGGGAAGGGAAAGGGATTAGACAGCATAAATAGACAACTACAGTATTGCCACAGGGATATGAAACACAGTTCGGGGAATATAATAATGTTGTAAAAATTTTGTGGCGTGTCAGATAGTCACATGTCTTGTTAGGGAGACCACTTCCTGGATGGAGTAGAGGCTTTATGACTGCACTGTACACCTGATACTGATGTTGTATAGTATTGTATGCCAACTGTAACTGAATATGTGGATGGTCACGGGATGTGGAGTATACTGTGGAGGGGAGTCAGGGGAGTTGTGATAGATATGTATGATATGGGGGGGAGTGGGGTGGCGAACTGGGGGAGGGGGGTTTTCACTTTGGGGGATAAAGGGTATAACTATTGCATTGTGTTGTACACCTGAAACTAATAAAAAAAAGAAAGAAAAAAAATGAATGGTCCACCATTATTGCTGTTACAGGAAAACCTGTCATTGCTGTGAAGAAGCTCTCCTTTCCAAGTCATTCATCAGGTCTTTCCATGTGTTTTACTGCTTTGATATTAAAGAGAGACACTGGGACCAGCGGCATTAGAATGAGTGACCAGTATGTTAGAAATGCAGAAACATAGGCCCCACCCCAGACTACTGGATCAGAACTTGCAATGTAATAAAATACATAGTTCATTGTTTTACACATTTCAATTTAAGAAATGCACTACAAACCCACCATGAATGGGTTGGTGGTATACACAAAAGTATATGTGTCTGTGTTGAAGACTTAATGACATATTTTATATTCCTCTAAATGTATTATCTATAGCAGGTTTTTATATGTATGTTCTTCACTTTTTTAATTAGAAAAATGTTGGAGAATATTACCATGTTGAAAGTACTTTAATTTTATATTTCAGAATTGAATTCACCTACCTCAAAACTGTGGGAAGCCGACAGCCCCCCAGTGTCTGACAAGGCCACATTGCCCTGCTCAGCACTGGATATTAGGGGTTCTGCCTTATGGTTGGTCATGTAATATCTCCTGCCTCTAAGAACCCATGTGCCTTTCCTCCTATAGGAGACAATATACTCACTGCATTTATGGCAAGTTCCTGTATACCCCAATGAGCTAACTATGCAGCCAAAGACGGGTAAGATCTCCTAAAAGAGGGGAGACAACCTAAGCCAGGCGGTAGTTCCGTGGGGAACCCCTGAACTGAGATATTGGGGACTCAAGCCCCTTTGGAAACTGAGGCATAGGCCTTTGGCCACATAGGCCTAAAAAAGCCAGTCTGTGAGAAACAGACAGCCTCTGTGAGAAACGTGCTATCGTTCGTCCTTGCCTGTGCAGCTGTGAAAGGTTTCCTTGGAGACCAGGAGACCAAGGTCTCTCGGACATGAAAGTTCTGATAAGAGGCGACTTACTGACCATAAGTTATTTTAATTAACAGCCTTGTTTTAACTCTTTGTTCTGTACATTGCTAGCAACAGATACTAAAGCTTTGACTGAGAAACAGATGTTACCCTCTATTACAAAAACATGCAGCTCTTTGTAAGATAGGAAAAGTTTGAAACTCCTTTTGCTACTAAGTATTATAGTCACATAGAAAGTTTCTTGCCTAAACTCTTGGCAATAGTTCAAGTATATGCCATGTAAGGTAGCCATGGCAACCACTCTTTAGATGATAAGTAAAATCCTTGAACAGGTTAAAAATTCTCAATAAAAGCTATGCGCTGACCCGATTCGGGGCTCAGTCGTTTTTGGCTGAGTCCCTTGGTCTCGCTCTTATCTTACTTCTGTCTCTTGTTCTTATTCAGTCTGCGTCGCCCCTCTCGAGTCCCATTTGCTCTTGCCACGCAGGACGTGACACAAAACCACTTCTCAACTCTTTTCATCATTGGTCGAAGTATGAACTGTGTCCATGACCACTTGGCACATGTGTTATTTACTTAAGGGACTGCTGACATTCAGGGATGTGGCCATGAAATTCCCCAGGAGGTGTGGGAAATCCTAGGCCTCTGTGTGATTTCTACCTGGATGTGATGTTTTACAGAACTCCAGGAACCTGGTCTCCCTCCATGAGTAGCACTTCCTTCCAGAATTCCTAGCCCACCTGCAAGCCTGTTTCTTTCATGTAGAATGTCCCCTGGGAGTTTCTGCTTTTATGAGTCAATTTGTGACCCCCTTGAATGAAAGTTATTTGGCTTTGCTGTCTAAAAACCTTGACGATATTTCATCTTGACTCTCACCTTCCCTTTTTGTGAGGTGATCTGCATCCTCCACTTTACATTAGGAAGAATCTTAGAAACTCAGTGATATAAAGTATTGTTGCCTACATCTTAAACCCCAATTTCCACCCCTTTTGTTGGAGTTCATATTAGTACTTTGATGTGGCGTTCATAGTGTAAATTCAAAATGCCTTCTAAGCATCATAAAGGGGTGTCAGGAAACTTTGCGATAATAATTTCCTATATCCTATAACGTCCTCTCTTCCCTACTGAGCACAACACTGGCTGGTAATTCTATATAGTCTCCAGCAGGAGTCAGGTTCCTTTGACTAATAAACTGGTGTCATTGTCTCAGATCCACACCTGGCCACATATTTGGAGCAAAGGAAAAAGCCCTGAGAAGTGAAGATTAGGAGATGTTAGCCTTCCACTCCATGGGAATAAAAGCAGATGACACAGGTGAGAGGTGCAAAGATAAAGGAGGAAGACCCCTTATAGTGTGCTTTGGGAAGATCTGCTTCAAAGGCAATGATTCTGGGAATCCCAGGATTCTTCCTGTTGGCACAGAGGAAGGTATCCTATCCCACTCTGATCCTGCTCCTGCATCTTCTAATGATACTGATTTTGCTCCAGAAAGCTTTCAGCATGTTCAAATAAGAGCCAAAGCCTCCACACAGCCAGTGAGGGCCTGCATGGTCTCACTGTATTTTCACTGCTTTTGTGCACATCTGGAATTCCTACATGCAGACGAATGTGTGCATGTCTCCTTTCCAATCTTTGGGTGCCCTTGCGTGGTAGAGATCCCTACAAATTTGCTACACCCTAGGGAATGTGGGTTATGTTGAAACTCTGCTACCAAAACATAAGCAGAGCAGGCCTCCCCATGGAGCCTTCCTCATGGACCCGACTCTGTAACTAGCCCATAAAATGTCCCTGGGGTCCTCCCAGTGCTTAACACTGATCTCAGGGTAGAATATCCTGGGCTACTCCATGAAGATACTCTTGATGCTGGGCCCTGCCGCAGGCTAACAGAGAATCTCTGGGGTTGGACACAGGTGATGGTACTTCTAAAACTACACAGGGAATGCCATCAGGAAGTCAAGCCTGAGAAGGACTTTGCTAATCATAGCTCATTAAACTTTCATGCACTTATAAATCACTAAGATGCCTTTTGGGGGCTCCATATTCAGACGTTATACCTCCCTGGGTCTGAGGTGAGGCTGTTTAATTTGCTTTTTTAACCACCACTGAGGTTGCTCTCCCAAAAACCCATTTCCAACAGCAAAAGCCTAAGCAGGGTCCCCTGAGTGCCTTACACCAAACTTCATCTCAATGCAAATACTCATTCCCAGTGAAGGTCACACTCTCTGCTCACTATGTGCCTGTTGGGAGGGGTCAGAGCAGGCAATGGTGTCTGGGTAAGGGTGTGTGTGTGTGTGTGTGTGTGTGTGTGTGTGAGCATTCACTCATTCATGAAAGCAGAGTTAATGGAGGGTGACTTCCCCTGAGAGCTCTTAAGAAAGAAACTGTTATTTCCCATGTGATCTCTTACTTGTGTTCATGGCTCCATTCATTTCCACCTCCTTTTGTTTCCCCCTTCACTTTGAAGTTCCGCAGTTGTTTTTTGTTGCAAAGTGGAGATAAAATTTAGCTCCAAACACTTTAATTATAAAGCAAAATGGAACATGATATGTTAGGCTTTTCCAGAACACATTGCCAGCTCTTTATTCAGCTAAGAAGAGAATATTAGAGCCGAGTCTGGGAAAACATTTCAGAAATTCGTGAACTGACTGCCTCCTGAATGCTAAGGGGTTCTATTAAGTTTGCAGAGAGTCCCTTTAGCAACTACTGAATCGAAAGCATGAGGGTGAAACACAGAATCAGGTGTTCCTAAAACTTTTCCATAAAGTTTCCTGAGTCCTAACGTTGCATTTCCAGTACTAATCAAGCATGAAATGTGCAAAACTCACAACAAGAGGGGAAGTCTAGCCCATATGCCCCACAAGGAAGCCATTTTTCCCTAATGAAATCAGCTTCAATGGTTCTCTCATGAACAAGCGTTTGAAACTCAGACAAGCAAGTCAGGGGCTCCTCAAAGACTCAAAAGGGAAATCAGTGATATGAAAATATGGTCACTGATTTTTAGAGAGAAACAGTTTCCTGCAGTTTCCCAATATCATGTTTTTGGATAAGGCCCTCTGAGATTAGTCCAGGCATTCCCACTCCTGAGAGAATTTTATGGCCACAGCCTTGAATGTCAGCTGTCCCTAAGTGGGAAATACAGTTCAAGGAGTTGACAGGGAGAGAGTTCTTATTTTAACACTAAATGAGAAAATCAAAGTGAAGCGAAGCAAAAATTAATTTGTGTGGAAGCTACTCAAGGCAGGAGGTACATGCTGCTCACATGAATTTCGGGCTGGGGCGGGACTGCACATAACCTCAAGCGAGGACCTCAGGGCACTGGCGTTCCTGTGTGGAACACTGTACAGCAAAGTCTGCTTCTGAGATGCCTGTCCAGTGTCTGCTCCCTCCTGCACCTCAGTTCTCACAGGTTCATCGTCTCATGAAGCTGAAGAATGGAGACACGGACCAGAGAGTGAGCACGGTTCCAGAGCACACAGCAGCTAATTGTGGAAAGCTCACTGCAAGCCTGAGCAAGTGGTCTGCAGATTAAAGAGGATGGAGAGCCCCTCCACCTCTTCCTTTTTTTTTTCTGTTTTTTTCTTTTCTTTGTAGGTGATCTATCTAATACATCGAAGCATTCACAGAACGACAGCCAGAATGAAAAAAACAAAGAAACATGTCGCAAGTAAACGATCAGAAGAAAACTCTAGAAATGGAACTAAATGAAACAGAGGTATCCAAACTTTCACAAACAGAGTTAGAACACCGATGATAAGAATGTTTAAGGAACGTAGCGAGGACATAAAGAAGGATAGTGAAACCATAAAAAACAACCAGTTAGAACTAAAGACTACAATAACTGAAATGAAGAACACTTGAAGGAATCACCAGTAGAATAGATGAAGCAGAGGAGCAGATCAGCGAATTAGAAGACAAAATAGCAGAAATCACCCAGCTGGAACAACAAAAAGAAAAAAGAATAAAAAAGAATGAAAATAGTTTAAGAGACCTCTGGGACAACATGAAACACAACAACTTTTGCATCATAGAAATCCCAGAAGGAGGAGAGAAGAAGCAAAGGATTGAGAATGTATTTAAAGAAATAATGACTGAAAACTTCCCTACCCTGGTGAAGGAAATCGACATACAAGCCCAGGATGTACAGAGAGTTCCAAACAGGCTGAATCCAAACAGCCCACACCAAGACACATCATAATTAAAATGGCAAAGCTTAAAGACGGAGACAGAATCATAAAAGCAGCAAGAGAAAGACAGCAGGTTACATACAAAGGAACTCCTATAAGACTAACAGCTGACTTTTCTTCAGAAACTCTGCAGGCCAGAAGGGAATGGCAGGAGATATTCAAAGTGACACAAAATAAAGATTGCTCTATCCAGCACGGCAATCACTTAAAATTGAAGGAGAGATAAAGAGCTTCTCAGAAAAAAATAAGCTTAAGGAGTTCATTACCACCAAGCCTGCATTGCAGGAAATGTTAAAAGAGCTTTTTTAAATGGAAGAAATGGGAAAACAAGCTAACCCAGGAAGATAAGAAATACAAATAACAAAGTGGCAATAAATATTCACCTATCAGTAATTACTTTAAATGTGAATGGGCTAAATGCTCCAATCAAAAGACACAGAGTGGCTGAGTGGATAAGCAAAACAGGATCCATGCATATGCTGTCTACAAGACACTCATCTCAGATCAAAAGACACACAGAGACTGAAAGTGAATGGATGGAATAAGATATTTCATGCAAATGGAAATGAGAAAAAAGCTGGAGTAGCAATACTTATTTTGGACAAAATAGACTTTAAAATGAAGACTACAACAAAAGACAAAGAAGGGCACTATATAATAATAAAGGGATCAATTCAACAAGAGGACATAACCCTAGTAAACATCTACGCACCCAATTTAGGAGCTCCTAAATATATAAAACAGATTTTGACAGACATAAAGGCAGAGATCAATAGTAACACTATCATAGTAGGGGCCTTCAACACCCCGTTGTCACCAATGGACAGATCCTCCAGACAGAAAATCAACATGGACATAGTGGCCTTAAATGACACTTTAGACCAGATGGATTTAATTGATATTTTGAGAGCATTTCACCCCAAAGCTACAGAATATACATTCTTCTCAAGAGCACATGGAACATTCTCCAAGATAGACCATATGTTAGGCCACAAAACAAGTCTCAACAAATTTAAGAAGATTGAAATCATATCAAGTGTCTTCTCTGACCACAATGCTATGAAACTAGAAATCAATTATTAGAAGAAATCGGAAAACTTACAAATACATGGAGGCTAAATACATGTTATTAAATAGTGAGTGGATCAAAAGTGAGATCAAGGAGGAAATCAAAAGATATCTCGAGACAAACGAAAATGAAAACACCATGACCCAAAATCTCTGGGATGCAGCGAAAGCAGTCCTAAGAGGGAAGTTCATAGCACTGCAGACCTACCTAAAGAAGGAAGAAAAATCTCAAATCAACAGACTCTCTTTACACCTAAGGGAACTCGAAAAAAAACCCAGCAACACAAGCCTACAGGGAGCATAAGGAAGGAAATAATAAAGACCAGAGCAGAAATAAATGAAATAGAGAACAAAAGATCAATGAAACCAAGAGTTGTTTTTTTGAAAAGATAAACAAAATGGACAAACCCTTAGCCAGACTCACCAAGAAAAAGAGAGGACCCAAATTAATAAAATCAGAAATGAAAAAGGAGAAGTGACAACAGATACCACAGAAATACAGAAAATTTTAAGAAAATATTATGAACAACTATATGCTAACAAATTCGACGATCTGGAAGAAATGGATACATTTCTAGAAGTATACAATCTACCAAGTCTGAACCAAAAAGAAGCAGAAACTCTGAACAGACTGATTACTGCCAAAGAAATTGAATCAGTAATCAACAATCATCCAACAAACAAAAGCCTTGGACCAGATGGCTACAGAGGTGAATTTTACAAAACATTCAAAAAAGAATTAGTACCTATTCTCCTCAAACTATTCCAAAAAATACAGAAGGAGGGAAGGCTCCCAAACTCTTTCTATGAAGCCACTATCACCTTGATTCCTAAGTCAGACAAAGATATTACAAAAAAGGAAAACTACAGGCCAATATCCCTAATGAACATAGATGTAAAAATTCTCAACAAAATACTAGCAAACCGAATTCAGCTTCTCATTAAAAAGATCATACACCACGATCAAGTGGGATTCATTCCTGGTATGCAAGGCTGGTTCAATATCCGCAAATCAATTAACGTAATACATCACATTAACAAAATGAAAAATAAAAATCACATGATCATATCAATAGATGCAGAAAAGGCATTTGAAAAAATCCAGCAGCCATTTATGATAAAAACTCTTAACAAAGTGGGAATAGTGGGATCATATCTCAACATAATAAAGGCCATATATGATAAGCCCACAGCAAACATCATACTCAATGGGGAAAGGCTGAAAGCTTTCCCCTTAAGATTAGGAACAAGACAAGGCTGCCCGCTTTCACCACTTCTATTTAGCATAGTTCTGGAAGCTCTAGCCACAGCAATCAGACAAGAAAATGAAATAAAGGCATCCAAATTGGAAAAGAGGAAGTAAAGTTGTCATTATATGCAGATGACATGGTATTATATATAGAGAATCCCAAAGACTCCACCAAAAAACTGCTAGAACTGATAAACGAATTTGGTAAGGTAGCAGGATACAAAATTAATATTCAGAAATCAGTTGCATTTCTATATACCAATAATAAACTATCCGAAGAAGAAATCAGGAAATCAATCCCTTTTACAAGTGCTTCAAAAACAATAAAATAAGTAGGAATCAATTTAACTAAAGAAGTGAAAGACCTGTACTCAGAAAACTATGAGTCACTGAAGAGAGAAATCAAAGAAGATACAAATAAATGGAAATACATACCATGCTCATGGATAGGAAGAATATAGTTAAAATGTCAATACAACCTAAAGCAATATATAGATTCAATGCAATTCCAATCAAACTACCAAGGACATTTTTCTCAGAAATAGAACATAGAATCCTAAAATTTATATGGAGCCACAAAAGACCCTGAATAGCTACGGCAATGTTGAGAAATAAGAACAAAGTGGGAGGCATCACACTACCTGACATCAAAACATACTACAAGGCTACATAGTAATCAAAACAGTATGGTACTGCCATAAAAACAGACACAAAGACCAATGGAATAGAATAGAGAGCCTGGGAATAAACCCATCTATATATGGTCATTTAATCTATGACAATGGAAGCAAGAATTTACACTGGAGTAAAGATAGTCTATTTAATAAATGGCGCTGGGAAAATTGGACTGACACGTGCAAAACATGAAAATGGCCCACCTACTTACACCATATATGAGAACAAACTCAAAATGGATTAAAGACTTAAATGTAAGACCTGAAACCATAAAACTCCTAGAAGAAAACATAGGGAGTAAGTTTGCAGACATTACCCTGAATAATATTTTTACTGATATATCCCCTCAGGCAAGGGCTCTTAAAGAAAAAAATGAACATAGGGGATTACATCAAACTTAAAAGATTTTTCACAGCAAAGGAGATCAATAAAACAAAAAGGCAGCCTACTGAATGGGAGAAGATATTTGCCAACGATATATCTGAAACAGGGTTGATATCCAAAATTTATAAAACACTCATGAAACCCAACACCAAAAAAGCTAACAACCCAATTAAAAAATGGGCAGAGGATATGAGGAGGCATTTCTCTAAAGAGGACATGCAGATGGCCAACAGGAATATGAAAAAATGTTCAACCTCACTAGTCATCAGAGAAATGCAAATAAATACCACAATGAGATACCACCTCACTCCAGTCAGAATGGCTATCATCAACAAATCAACAAACAATAAGTGCTGGTGAGGGTGTGGAGAAAAGGGAACCCTGGTGCACTGTTGGTGGGACTGCAAATTGGTGCAGCCATTATGGAAATCAGTATGGGGGTATCTCAAAAAACTAGAAATGGAACTGTCGCATGACCCAGCAATTCCACTCTTGGGAATCTACCCAGAGGAATCCAAGACGCTAATTCGAAAAAATATATGCATCCCTATGTTTATTGCAGCGCTATTTACAATAGCCAAGACTTGGAAACAACCGAAATGCCCATCGGTAGATGACTGGATTAAGAAACTGTGGTACATTTATACAATGGAGTATTACTCTGCTATAAAGAAGAACGAAATCGTACCATTTGCAACTATATGGATGGACCTAGAGACTATTACGTTAAGTGAAATAAGTCAGTCCGAGAAAGACAAATACCATATATAGATCTCACTTATATGTGGAATTTGAAAAACTGAATGAATGAGCAAAAGAAACAGAAACAGTCTCATAGATATAGAGGAAAAACAGCGTTGCTAGTTGGGAGGAGCATGGGGATGAGGGAGAAGGGGAAGGGATTAGACAGCACAAATAGTTAACTACAGTATTGTCACAGGGATATGAAAGACAGTTCAGGGAATATAATAACGTAAAAATTTTGTGGGGTGTCAGATGGTCACATGTTTTGTTAGGGAGACCACTTCATGGATGGAGTAGAGGCTTGATCACTGCACTGTATACCTGAAATTGATGTTGTATAATATTGTATGCCAACTGTAATTGAATATATAGATAGTCACGGGATGTGGATTATACAGTGGAAGGGAGTCAAAGGAATTGTAATAGATAGTATGATGGGGGGAGGAGTGGGGTGGAGAATTGGGGGAGGAGGGTTTTCACTTTGAGGGGTAAAAAGTATAACTATTGCACTGTGTTGTACACCTGAAGCTAATTAAAATAAAATTAAAAATAAAATTAAAAAAAGAAATGAAAAGATAATAAAACACATTAAGAAGTTGGAAAAAAATTTAATTTGGGTGAATCTACTGTTCTAACTGATCCATGTTGGGTACTTAAGAGAATTTTACATATATTTATTTTTTGTCTATTTCTTTTTAACTGAGTGAAATTCAAATAATTCAAGATAAACCATGAAGAAGTACAAAGTGAATGGCATTGAGTACATTGAGAATGATGTATAAAATGTCACATGCAGCTCTAAATATTTTATCCTCAGTGAAGGAAAGTACTTACACATGAAGCAGTTGGTTACACTCCTCCCTCCCCCCATTCTGGAAACCACTATGGCACTGACTGAGTTTTCGATCAGTGAGATCATCACTGTACATGTTACAGAACTTTCTAAAATGTTATCTTCAATAAGCAGCACTTCTTCTGGTTTCCTCAGGATTAATACCAGTTCTCAAATCTTTAAAGTGTCTTCTTCCCTAATATTTTACTGAGGTTTTTATATTTTATTGTAGGTATTATTGAAATATTTAGATTCAAATAGATGGAAACTTTGGAAGATAAATTGCTTGTGGAGAAGACAATAAACAACCATTCTCATGTCCCTCTATTTCCTCAGTCTCCCAGGGCTGAGCTCACATCCCTTGAACACTTGTCTGGCACACAGATCGACTTGCAATGTCTTTTTCTTTTTTTAAATTACAGTTTATTGGGGTTACAATGGTTAGTAAAGTTACATAGGTTTCAACTGTACAATTCTGTAGTACATCATCCCCCAGAGTCAGTTGTCCTTCTATTATGATATATTTGATCCCTTTTATCCTCATTTGCCACACACACACACCCCAGAATCACTAAACTATTGTCTCTGTCTATCAGTTTTTGTTTCTTATTTGTGTGTTTTCTTTCTTTATTGCTTTCAGTTTTATATCCCACATATCAATGAAATAATATGGTTCTCAACTTTTACTGTCTGACTTATTTTGTTTAGCATAATAATCTCAAGATCCATCCATATTTTTGCAAATGGCACTATTCCAGATTTTCTTAGGACAGAATAGTATTCCATTGTGTATATATACCACATCTTCTTTATCCAATCATCCTTCAAAGGACACTTTGGTTGTTTACGTGTCTTGGTCACCATAAATAAAGCTGCATTGAACATCAGAGCACATATAGCTTTATGGATCAATGTTTTCAGATTTTGGGGTAGATACCCAGGAGTGGGATTGCTGGGTCATATGGTAATTCTATTCATAATTTTTTGAGGAACCTCCACACTGCCTTCCATAGCAGTTGCACCAATCTGCATTCCCACCTACAGTGCATGAGCGTTCCTTTTTCTCCACAGCTTCTCCATCACTTGTTTTTGTCTTGTTGATAACCATTCTAACTAGTATGAGGTGATACACCATTTTGGTTTTTATTTGCATTTCTCTGATGGTTAGTGATGTTGAGCATCTTTTCATTTACTGTTGGCCATCTGTATGTCCTCTTTGGAAAAATGTCTATTCAGGGCCTCTGCCCATTTTTTTTAATTGGATTGTTTGTTTGTTTTTGTTGTTGAATTGTATGAATTCCTTATATATTTTGGATATTACCCCTTATTGGAGGCGTTGTTTGCAAAAATCTTCTCCCATTCGGTTTCTTCCCTCTTTATTTTGTCAATGGTTTCTTTTGCTGTGCAGTAGCTTTTTAGTTTGATGTAGTTCCATTCATTTATTTTAGCTTTTACTTACTTGCCTTTGAGGTCAAATTCATAAAATCCTCTTTGAACCCAAGGTCCATATTTTATATCTATATGTTCTTCTGTGCAGTTTATTGTTTCAGGTCTTACATTTAAGTCTGATCCATTTTCAGTTAATTTTGGTACACGGTGACAGATAGCAGGCTAGTTTCATTCGTTTGCATGTAACTTTCAGTTTTCCCAGCACGATTTATTGAAGAGGCTGTATTTTTTTCATTGTATCTTTTGGGCTCTTTTTTTTGAAATTATCTGTGTATATTCATGTGGGTTTATTTATGGGTTTTCAGTTCTGTTCCATTGGTCTGTGTGTCTGTTTTTCTGCCAAAACCATACTGTTTTGATTATTGTTTCCCTGTAGTACAAGCTGAAGTCAGGGAGTGTGATACTTCCAGCATCATTCTTTCTTCTTAGGATCACTTTAGGTATTCAGTGTCCGTTGTGATCCCATACAAATCTGATTATTTTTTTCTTCTATTTCTTTAAAAATGCCATTAGGATTTTGATGCGTATTGCATTAAATCTGTATATTGCTTTAGGTAGTATGGCTATTTCAACTATATTGATGTGCCCAATCCATGTACATGGAATATCGTTCCATTTCATGGTCTTTTTTTTTTAAAGATTTTATTGGGGAATTGGGGGAGGGGAACAGCGTTGGGGAATCGGGGAAGGGGAACAGACAAGTTGCTGTCTTTTTTCGTGTGTTCTTCAGTCTAGTTGCGGAGAATGTTGCTTCATTGGTCCATGTTGGTATCGTCATTGCGCTCTTCCCTGATGAGGCAGGTCAGTTGCCGGGCTCTGGATGGTCGCTCACCATGGCTATTGGCAGCTCACGCTGGCTGCCAGCCTCTCACTGTAGCCTATGGCAGCCCACTGCAGCAGGGGCTGCAGCAGCCCACACCATCACCGGGGCTCGCACAGCCCAGCTCCAGGTGGAGCTGTTGTTAGCTGTAGAGGGCAGTGTCACTGACCCTCATATGTGGGATCCGAACCTGGGCTGCTGGCATCCCAAGCCAGCTCTTAACCAATGTGCCACTCGGCCTGCCCTCGTTGTGTCTTTTTAAATTTCTTTTTTTTTTTTTTAAAGATTTTATTGGGGAATTGGTGGAGGGGAACAGCGTTGGGGAATCGGGGAAGGGGAACAGACAAGTTGCCATCTTCTTGTTCTTCAGTTTAGTTGCGGAGGATGTTGCTTCACTGTTGGTATCGTCATTGCGCTCTTCCCGGATGAGGCAGATCGGTCACTGGCCTCTGGATGTCGCTCATCGCGGCTATTGGCAGCTCACTCTTGGCTGCCAGCCGCTCACGCTGGCTGCGGGCCACTCACTGCAGCCTACGGCAGCCCACTGCAGCCCACTGCAGCAGGGGCTGCAGCCCACACCATCACCGGGGCTCGCACAGCCCAGCTCCAGGTGGAGCTGTTGTTAGCTGTAGAGGGCAGTGTCACTGGCCCTCATGTGGGATCCGAACCGGGGCCGCTGGCATCCCAAAACCAGCGCTTAACCAATGTGCCACTCGGCCGGCCCTTAAATTTCTTTTAAAAATGTCTTATAGTGTTCAGTGTATAGGTCTTTCACATTATTACTAGGCATTTTATTATTTTTGTTGCATTTGCCAAAGGAATTGATTTTTTTGAATTTTTTTTTCTGAGGTTTCATTGCAATGGATTTTTGTAAGTTGATTTTGTAGCTGGCAGCTTTACTGTATAGGTTTATTGTTTCTAATAGCTTTGTAGTGGAGTCTTTAGGGTGTTCTATAGGTAGCATCATGTCATCTGCAAAAAGTGACAAGTTAAGTTCTTCATTCCCAATTTGGATGCTTTTTATTTCTTTCTCTTGCCTGATTGTTCTGTCCTAATTCAATGTCCTAACAGTTAATCGGGCTATTTAGATTTTGAGGCTCTTCATGAGCAGCCTGGGAAGGCTATATGTTTCTAAGAACGAGTCCATTTCTTGTAGGTTATTGAATTTGGTGGCATATAGTCCTTCATATTATACTTGGATGAACCTTTGTATTTCCATGGTAACTTCTTTTCTATTTCTGTTTCTGTTCATTTGTGTCCTTTCTCTTTTTATCTTAGCAAGTCTAGCCAAGGGTTTGCCAATTTTATTAATCGTTTCAAAGAACCAGCTTTTGTTGCATGAATTTTTTGTATTGTCTTTTTGTTCTCTATTTAGTTATGCTCTGGCTTTTATTGTTTTCTTCATTCTGATACTTTGGGTTTCATTTGTTGTTCTTCTTGTTCTTTAAGGTGTAACATGAGGTTGTTTATCTGGGATTTTTTCTTCTTTCTTGAGATAGGCCTGTAATGGTATAAATTTTTCTGTTATTAGAGCTTTTGCTGCATTCCAATAATGTTGATGGGATGTATTTGCATTCTCATTTGTTTGTATGTATCTTTTGATCTCTCCTCTTATTTCTTCTTTGACCAGTCATTCTTCAAAAGTATGTTGTTGTTGTGTATTTTTTTCAAGATATTTTTAGGGTTTGGTGCAGGGGAACAGTGTTGGGAATCATAGAAGGGGATCACACAAGTGGGGGAGTGGAACAGCGTTCAGGAATCGGGGAAGGGGAATGGACAAGTTGCTGTCCTTTTGTTCTTCAGCATAGTTGTGGAGGATGTCGCTTCACGGCCCCTGTTGTTATTATGATCATTGAACTCTCCCCGGAAGAGGCAGTTGGTCGCCGGCCATTGGAGAGCTGCTCACAGCAGCTCACGCCAGCTCAGTCCAGTTGCCAGCAGCTCACGCTGGCTGTGGGCACTCACAGTAGCTCACAGCAGCCCAATGCAGCCTACACCATCGCTTGTGACTCATGGCAGCCAAGCTCCAGGTCGAGCTGTTGTTCACCATCTTAACTGTAGAGGGTGCAGCATCAGTGGTCCCCATATGGGATCCGAATAGGCAGCCATGGTGCTTAGAGCTCATGCTCCCAAGCCAACTTTTAACCAACAAGCCACTCGGGTGGCCCAACCAAGTCATTCTTTAAAAGTATGTTGTTTAATATCCACATATTTGTGTTTTCTCCTGCTTTCTTTTTTGCAGTTGATACCCAATTTCAAAGGCTTGTGATCAGAGAATATGCTTGGCATGATTTCAATCCTCTTAAAATTTCTGAGGCTAGTTTTATGTCCCAATATACGGTCTATCCTTGAGAATGTTCCATGTACACTAGAAAAGAATGTACAGTCTGGTGGTGTTCTAGGATAATGTGCTCCATAAATGTCAATTATGTCCATTTTGTCTGATGTGTCATTTAGAGCCGATAGTTCCTTTTTTTTTTTTTTGTATCCAAAATGTGTTTATTGGGATGCTTCCTCACTCATCTCAACTCAGGGTGCTTTTAGTGCTGCTTCCTTCTGAAGGAGCATCCTTCTGTAAGCCTTGCTTTTCCTCCTGTGGGCTGACAGAGGACCGTGGAGCAGCCGATACACAAAACTACCGTTTGTGCATGGCTAAAGACGGTGGTGATTTTATAGCATCCTGGGCATTTCACGTCCATGAAGTAGGAATTAGGGCTCTGCACCAGGCGCTTCTTCTTGTGTTTCCTCTTCTTCTCTTCTGGAGAGGGATGAAGGAGATCCTTAACGAGAGGCATGTTTTCATGGGGAGGCCGTCACAGCTGGAAAGGGCTACAGCCGATAGTTTTTTATTTATTTTCTCTTAGGATGATCTATCCATAGCTGTCAATGATGTATTAGGTCCCCTACTATAATTATGTTTTGGTCAATTTCTCCCTTTATTTCTGTTAGTAGTTGCTTTGTATATTTCGGTACTCCCTGATTGGGGCATAAATATTGATGACTGTTAAGTCTTGTTGTTGTATTGTCCCCTTTATCATTATGAAATGTCCATCTTTGTCTCTTTTTTTTTATTTTAAATCTTTTATTGTGAAACAAACACTTTAAAAAAAATTAGTTTCAGGTGTACAACACAATGCAATAGTTATACTTTTTACCCCTCAAAGTGACAACCCCTCTCCCCCAGTTCGCCACCCCACTCCTCCCCCCACCATATCATGCATATCTATTACAATTCCTTTGACTCCCTTCCACATCCCGTGACTATCTATATATTCAGTTACAGTTGGCATACAATATTATACAACATCAGCTTCAGGTGTACAGTGCAGTGATCAAGCCTCTACTCCATCCATGAAGTGGTCTCCCTAACAAGACATGTGACCATCTCACACTCCACAAAATTTTTACATTATTATATTCCCTGAACTGTGTTTCATATCCCTGTGGCAATATTGTAGTTGTCTATTTATGCTGTCTAATCCCTTCCCTTTCTCCCTTATCCCCACCCCCCTCCCACCTAGCAACCATCAGTTTTCCCACTATATCTATGAGTCTGTTTAATTTGTTCGTTCATTCAGTTTTTAAGATTCCACATATAAGTAAGATCATATGGTATTTGTCTTTCTCCAACTGACTTATTTCACTTAACATAATAGTCTCTTCACAACATTATCAATTGCATTCCCAGAACTGCCCCCCATATCCCTGTGGCAACATTGTAGTCACCCACCTATGCTGTCCAAAACCTTCCCCCTCTCCCTCATCCCCACTTCCTCCCAGTCAGCAAACATCAGTTTTTCCTTTATATCTGCTTGATATGATTTCAATCTTCTTAAATTTACTTAGACTTGTTTTGTGGCCTAACATGGTCTATCTTGGAAAATGTTTCATGTGCACTTCGGAAGAACGTATATTATGTTGTTTCAGGGTGAAATGCTCTAAAACTATGGACGAAGACCAGCTGGTCTAAAGTGTCATGTAAGGCCACTCTTTCCATGTTGATTTTCTGTCTAGAGGATCAGTCCATTGGTGACAATGGGGTGTTGAAGTCCCCTATTATGATAGTGTTACTGTTGATCTATGTCTTTATGTGTGTCAACATCTGTTTTATATAATTAGGAGTTCCTATGTTGGGTGCATAGATGTTTATTAGGGTTATAGTGCCCTTCTTTGTCTTTTATTGTAGTCATTTTAAAGTCTATTTTGTCCAAAATAAGTACTGCTACTCCAGCCTTTTTTTTCTCATTTCCATTTGCATGAAATATCTTATTCCATCTGTAAACAGTGTATACATGGGTCCTATTTTCTTATCCACTCAGCCATTCTCTGTCCTTTGTTTGGAGCATTTAGCCTATTCACATTTAAAATGATTATTGATAGGTGCATATGTATTTCCATTTTGTTATTTGTATTCCTGGTCTTCCTGGGTTAGCTTGTTTTCCCCTTTCTTTTGTTTAAAAAAGTCCTTTTAACATTTCTTGCAATGCTGGCTTGGTGATAATGAACCCCTTAAGCTTATTCTTTTCTGAGAAGCTCTTTATTTCTCCTTCAATTTTACGTTTATATTTTGTGTCACTTTGAATATCTCCTGCACCTCACTTCTGGCCTGCAGAGTTTCTGTGGACAAGTCAATTGTTAGACTAATAGGAGTTCGTTTGTATGTAACCTGCTGTCTTTCTCTGGCAGCCTCTAGGATTCTGTCTCTGTCTTTAACCTTTGCCGTTTTAACTATGATGTGTCTTGGTGTGGACCTGTTTGGGTTCAGCTTGTTTGGAACCCTCTGCACTTCCTGGGCATGTATGTCGATTTCCTTCACCAGGGTAGGGAAGTTTTCAGTCATTCTTTTTTCAAATACATTCTCGACCCCTTGCTTCTTCTCGTCTCCGTCTGGTATTCCTATGAGTCAACGGTTGTTGTGCTTCATCTTGTCCCATAGGGCTTTAAACTATTTTCATTGTTTTTTATTCTTTGATCTTTTTGTTGTGCCAACTGGGTGATTTCTGCTATTTTGTCTTCCAAATCGCTGATCCGGTTCTCTGCTTCATCTCCTCTATTGGTGATTCTTTTGAGTATGTTCTTCATTTCAGTTATTGTATTCTTTATTTCTAACTGGTTGTTTTTTTATGATTTCTCTATCCTTCCTTATGTCCTCACTAAGTTTGTTAAACATTTTTATCATCAGTGTTCTAAACTCTATCTCTGAAAGGTTGGATCCCTCTGTTTCATTTAGTTCCATTTCTAGAGGTTTCTTCTGATCTTTTACTTGTGACATATTTCTTTGTTTCCCCATTCTGGCTGTCGCTCTGGGATTGCTTTGATGTATTAGATAGATCACCAGGAGACCCCAGGCTAGATCATGCAGGCACACAGCTCACGGCCCAACACTCCCAGGAAAACTCCCAGTCTCAGCCTGTCCCAATCAGCCGCTCGCAGATCAGGTCGAGCAGCCCGACAACCAATCACCAGCCTGGCAACTCTGCAAGTGCAGTGTGGAGTGCAAGGACCCGAGGCAGCTGGTGCTGGTGCACTCCTGTGTCTCAGTGAGCAGCATGTTGGAGCCAGAGCGTGCCTGCCAGGCATTTCCCTGGCAACGCAGCACAAGCCCGGCAGAAGGTGGAGATCCAAGGCTACATGCGTGCACACATGCATTTCTGCACCAATTCCACCAGGCCAATGGCGTCTGGACCTGACCCTCTGTGGGAGGGGCTAACCCTGACAAAATGGCACCCTCCTGTACACCACTCGTGTGCAAGCTCCACAGCAGGGGAATAATAGTCCCAAAACTTCCAGCTTCTGTACCAAAGGTGCTCAGTTCAGTCTGTCCCTGCAGGCTCCTGGGCCCCGCTCACACAGGTACTCCCTCCATCAGGAATTGGGTGAGTGCTCACCTGTGAGCGAGCCCGTGTGCTGGCCCTACTGATTCTCTAACCGCTCTCAGCCTCACCGAACTGAGCAAAGAGAGTCCTTACTAATTTACTGCCAGCTATCTTGGAACTTCTCTTCCCAGCAAAGGAACTCTGGGCTGGTGAGCTTGGTGTGCGGCCGGAGGGTGTCTCCCCCAACTGGAGAAGCCTCCCCACAACTGGGGCTTCCCTCACGGGGTTCGCCCTCTCTTGTCTCCACCCCTCCTACCAGACTTGATGTGGCCTCCTCTTTAAGTTCTTTGTTTAGTGGTTCTGTTCACCTAGTGTTCCGGGGACCTCCGAGGTTGAATGTTGTATAATTTGTTTGTAATTTTGGTGTGATCCTGGGAGGTAGTTAGCACAGCGTCTGTCTATTCCACCATTTTACCAGAAGTCCCCCATCTTTGTCTCTTGTTACCTTTTGTATCCTGAAGTCTATTTCCTCTGATATAAGTATGGTTACACCTGCTCGTCTCAATACCATTTCTTGGAGTGTTGATTTCTATGCTTTCAGGGGGCGGCCTAGTGGCTCAGTTGGTTAAGAGTTCACTCAAGAGTGCGAGCTGAGCTCTGAGCAATAGCAGTTCAATGCCCAGCCCAAGCTGAGCTGCAATTGAGCTACCAACAGGTGGCAGGATGGCTCAACTAAAAAAAAAAAAAAAAGAAAAAGAAAAGAATTTCTACCCTTTCACTTTTTGTTTATGTTTGACCTTGTGACTATGATGTGTCTTTTGGAGGAGCACCATATGGCTGAGTTGTGTTTTTTTTTAATCCAACCTCCTTTTCTGTGCCTTTTTATTGGTGAATTCAGTCCATTTACATTTAGGGCAATTAGTAATATATGAGGATGTCCTATCATTCTCTTGTTTTCTGGTAGGGCGGTGTCTTCATTGTTTCTGTGCCTTTTTGTTGCTGGCTGTTATTTCAGTGTGGTGGTATTCTATGTTTTTTTTCCCCTCTGTTTCTTCCTTTTTTCTTATATGTGGAATTTTTTTTAAAATTGTGCAACAATGTGTTTTTCAGGGAACAATGTATTTTTTCCAGAACCCATCAGCTCCAAGTCAAGTTGTTGTCCTTCAATCTTAGTTGTAGAGGGCACAGCTCAGCTCCAAGTTCAGTTTCTGTTTTCATTCCAGTTGCGGGAGGCGCAGCCCTCCATCCAATGTGGGAGTTGAGCCAACAACCTTATTTGTTTTTGTTTTTTTTGAGGGCAGTGTCACTGTCCCTCATATGTGGGACCCAAACCGGGGCCGCTGGCTTCCCAAGACCAGCGCTTAACCACCGCGCCACTCGGCCAGCCCCAACCTTATTGTTAAGAGCATGCTCTCTAACCAATGGAGCCATCCAGCTGCCCACCAGCAGCACAGCTGAAACTCAGCTCAAGTCGTTGTCTGCAATTTAGTTGCAGAGGGTGCAGCTCACTGGCCCATGTGGGAAATGAACCAGCAACTCCGTTGCTCAGAGCACGTGCTCTCACCAACTGAGCCATCCAGCTGACCCCGTGGAATCTTAAACTGCTATTGATCTTTGCCCAGCCCAATTTCCATGACACATGAAGCAAAAATCCAATTAACAATTGTAGGGTAGTAAAATTCAAGAGAGACAGGACATACTTGTTCATGAGGTAAAAAGCCAGAAAGCACGTACAAAAGGTGAGGCTGATCAGGCACCTCCTTATGTACATCTGTCAGCTTGTGGTCCTTCCCCGGGAGCCCCAGAAGCCCTTCGGCTGCTACAGGATTTGGGCTGCCAACTCAGCTGTCTCTCTCTTTTAGTTTTTTAAGATTTTCTTGGGGAATTGGGTGAGGGGAACAATGTTGGGGAACTGGGGAAGGGGAATAGACAAGTTGCTGTCCTTTTTGTTCTTCAGTATAGTTGTGGAGAACATTGCTTCACTGGCCCATGTTAGTATCATCATTGCGCTCTTCTCGGGTGAGGTAGATCAGTAGCCAGCCTCTGGATGGCTGCTCACAGTGGCTATTGGCAGCTCACACCAGCTGCCGGCCGCTCACGCTGGCTGCTGGCCACTCACTGTAGCCTATGGCAGCCCACTGCAGCAGGGGCTGCAGCTATGCTGTCCTGGGGACTCACAGCAGCCCAGCTGCAGGTGGAGCTGTTGTTCATCATCTTAGCTGTAGAAGGCAGTGTCACTGGTCCTCATATGTGGGATCTGAACCGGGGCCGCTGGCGTCCCAAGCCAGCTCTTACCAACACACCCCTCGGCCGGCCCCAGCTGCCTCTTTTTTTATGTTATATATTTCAGTTCTGGATTTTTTGAGTGGTTACCATTAAGTTTATGTAAAAAAAAGTTTCATATTTAGAGTATTCCCTTTCCAGCATGCTTCTTTTCTCCATTCCCTTTTGACAGTTCAGACCTTCACATTCTTCCCTTTATGTTTTTGTTGTCACAAATTATCCCTATTTATTCTGTGAGTTGATTTCTGAGTTGCAGTAGCAAATTGTCTTTTTCCTCTTTTTTTTTAAATTGTATTTTTTTCTCTTTTATCCTATATGTTCAAGTATGTAGTGCCTTTTTGGTGTAAGGGTTGCCATTTCCTGCTTCTGTCTGTATGTTTGTTATACTACTCATGGTTTTGTATTCTTTTGCTTTTTTGTTTCAGGTTGAATAGTCTCCTTCAGTGTTTCTTGTAATGCAGATCAGTGTAGAAAATTCCCTTGGGCCGGCCCAGTGGCATGCTGCTTAAGAATTGGCTTGGGATGTCAGCTCTGAGCAGCAAGGCCCCAGTTCAGATCCACATATGAGGGTCAGTGACACTGCCCTCTATAGCTAAGATGGTGAACAACAGCTCAACCTGGAACTGGGCTGCCGAGCATTGCTGGTGTAGGCGTAGGCTGCAGTGGGACATCAGTGAGCTGCCGTGAGTCGCCATGATTGGCTGTCCAACGGCCGGCGAGAAACTGCCTCACCCGGGAAGAGCACAATGATAATACCAACATGGACCAGTGAAGCAATTTCCTCCACAACTAGACTGAAGAACAAAAGGACAGCAACTTGTCTGTTCCCCTTTTCTGATTCCCCAATGCTGTTCTCCTCCCCTAATTCCCCAAGAAAATCTTAAAAAAAAAAAAAGGAAAAGAAAAAAGATAATTCCCTCAGCTTCTGTATGTCTGGAAAGGTTTTTATTTCTCCTTCATATCTAAATGGTATCTTTGCTGAATATACTATTCTTGGCGCTAATTTCCCTCTTTCAATAGTTTGAATGTTTGATTGTTCTCCATCCAGGCTTGTAGAGTTTCTGCTGAAAAATCTGATTATAATTGAATGGACTTTCCTTTGTAGGTTACCACCTTTTTTCCCCTGGCTTCCTTAAGGATTCTTTCTTTTTCATTAAATTTTTTTTTTGAGGGTAGTATCACTGGCCCTCATATGTGGGACCTGAACTGGGGCCACTGGCTTCCCAAGCCAGCGCTTAACCACCGCGCCACTCGGCCGGCCCTTTTTCATTAATTTTTGACAGCTTCAATGCAATGTGCCTTGGAGAAAGCTTGTTAGGATTTAGGTAATTAGGTATTATATTTGCATCTTGTATTCGAGGATCCAGTTCTTTTCACAAAGATGGGTAGTTTTCATTGAATATTTGTTTGAATATACTCTCTGTTCCCTTCTCCCTTTCTTCTCCTTCTGCTATGCCTATTATCTTTCTGTTGCTGTTTTGATGGAGTCAGAAAGTTCTTATAGAGTTCTTTCATTTTTTTGAACTCTCAAATTTCTCTTATTCCACCTGTGTTATTTCCAGATTTCTATCTTTGATGTCACTGATTCTTCCTCCATCTGGTCTGCTCTTATGCCTAAGCTGGCTTTTTGAATCTTCATTTCTTTTATTTTATTGAGTTCTTAGTCTCCAGAAATTCTTCTTTCCAATTTCAGTCTCTTTGGTAAAATCTTCATTTTGTTCTTTGATTGTGTTTCTGAGTTAATTGAACTGCCTGTCTGTGTCTTCCTGCCTCTTGTTGAGTTTTTTCAGAACCACAATCTTGAATTCTCTGTCATTTAAGTCACATATTTAAATGTCTTTCAGTTCATTTTCTGTTGACCGCGGGGGGCCAGCCCCCGCTGACCAGGGCTCAAGAAGGTGGACACGGAGTCGGCGAAACGAAAGACAGAAAATTTTTATTACAGTAAAGGCAGAAAAAAAGAAAGTGGAGACACCGGAAAGAGTTTCTCAGAAGTGTCACACCTTATTGTTAAAGCCTAGCTCCTTTTATAGGGGCTTTTGACTATTATCTTAATTACAAGTTATGTTTCACATGACCATGATGTTTTCCCTTACTCAGAACTTTTACTTTTTTGTAATTGTATCTTTTTAGCTACACTGTGACCTGTTCAAGGATTTTACTTATCATCTAAAAAGTGGTTACCATGGCTACCTTACAGGGCATATACTTGAACTATTGCCAAGAGTTTAGGCAAGAAACTATTTCTATGTGATTATAATACTTAGTAGCAAAAGGAGTTTCAAACTTTTCCTATCTTACAAAGAGCTGCATATTTTTGTAATAGAGGGTAACATCTGTTTCTCAGTCAAAGCTTTAGTATCTGTTGCTAGCAATGTACAGAACAAAGAGTTAAAACAAGGCTGTTAATTAAAATAACTTATGGTCAGTAAGTTGCCTCTTATCAGAACTTTCATGGCCGAGAGACCTTGGTCTCCTGGTCTCCAAGGAAACCTTTCACAGCTGCACAGGCAAGGACGAATGATAGCACCAGTTTCTCACAGAGGCTGTCTGTTTCTCACAGACTGGCTTTTTTAGGCCTATGTAGCCAAAGGCTTATGTCTCAGTTTCCAAAGGGGCTTGAGTCCCCAATATCTCAATTTAGGGGTTCCCCACGGAACTACCGCCTGGCTTAGGTTGTCTCCCCTCTTTTAGGAGATCTTACCCGTCTTTGGCTGCGTAGTTAGCTCATTGGGGTATACAGGAACTTGCCATAAATGCAGTGAGTATATTGTCTCCTGTAGGAGGAAAGGCACATGGGTTCTTAGAGGCAGGAGATATTACATGACCAACCATAAGGCAGCACCCCTAATATCCAGTGCTGAGCAGGGCAATGTGGCCTTGTCAGACACTGGGGGGCTGTCGGCTTCCCACAGTTGACCTCATTTTCTTTCTGAGCTGCCTTGTTACCTCGGTTATTCATTTCAATTAATGAATTATTATTTCTCTTCCTAGGCATCTACAGGAGTGAGTTCTGCAAGAGGTTGATAGGAAGAGGTCTTTGTTTTGCTTTTCAGTAAGTGTTAGTGGAATGTTTTGTGTCCTGCTGTAGCCTTTTATTTTCTCTCATGCTGTAGTGTTATATTTTCTCCTACACTGTTCTGGCTTCTCACACAATGTGGGGGTTCCCTGGAATATGGGCTTCTCCTCTGTGAGCAGGCCCTCTGGGTCTCAGGGCACCACCTCTTTGGGGGGATGTTGAGAGCTTCTGTAGTCCCAAAGCTTTTCCTTTCATCCAGATTCAGAGCCTGTGTGTTTCCATGGCTCTGTTTACCCCTGCAGGGATCTGTCCAATTAGGTGAGGGTGATTGCGGGGTTGGTTGTGAGAAGTGGCTCTGACATGCACACAGTTATCTTGCCCTTACAATTACTTCCCTTTTGCTGGACTTAGTTGTGCTGTGAGTCTGTGGCTGCGGGGCTGCAATACTCAAAGGTATAAGTATTCTGCTCTTTTGATCTGACACTCCTACTGTTCCGCTTCTAGCAATGTGAGGGTGAGGTGTAGGGTTAGCTGTGGGAGGGTGGTGTGGGTGTCACCCAGGCTGCATTCCTGTGTTTTCTATCCTTTGCTAGGAAGTGAGGGCTTAAACCACTGGTCTCACCCTTTTTCCCTGTCTTTGCTCCAAGCTGTCTGCCATGAGTATTGGGTTCAGCCATGTTATGTGCTGATCCCTCAGTCGGGATTGTGGGGCATAGGGGAGCTCTTCCCTCTCCTAAGACTGCTGTAGTTGCAGACTGAAGGGAGCTCCAAGTTCTGGTCTGCGAGTTGTGGTCTGTGTTCTGCAGCCGAAGCTTGCATCTCTGCACTTCCCTTTCCAGCCTCCCCCACTTGCCCAATTTGCCCACCCTTAGATGATTCCAGTTGTGAGTCTCTTTTTCTTGCCTGAATGCCTCATAGGGAGTCCTTTCTGAAATTACAGCTCTTCAATTTGCTGTCAGTTCCAGGGAAGATTTCAAGAGGAACTGATCTCATCACCATTTCTGTTTGTAATCCTGTGTCCATGGTGTTTTTGAAAGACTAAGAGCTTTTCCTGCCAATTGATGTATTATTTTATGCAATTGAAAATATTTAATAACAGTGACAGTAAAATTTTTCCATTGTATCCCTTTTACCATGTACACACTTTCTTTTTAAAGATGTACATGTGTGCTTAAAATGTAAAAATTATTTGATAAATTCCCTTTTGGCATCTTCTTGTTTGTATTATTTCTCAGTTACAATAACTGCTATGATTAAATATTTAGGGTTTTCTCGGTATATTGTCCTTGTATGTATCTTCCTTTTATATAAATTCCAGGTCACAAAAATTAGGTAAAATCCCTGGTTCTACCATTTACTGGATATTGAACAAATATTGTTATAAAAGAAAATAATATTGTTCTCATAGTTTTTTGGTAGTTTTATGCATTAATTTATGAAAAACTGAAGAACAATGTGTAGTATATTAAATGTTCAAAAAAGATTTTTCAGCCTTTTACTATTATGTAAGGACCTTTACTTGTGGTGAGAGCCTCAGTTCAAAGTCATCTATGAATATTTCATATCACGTTTTACCCTTTTGATATAGAAAATGTGGCCCTGGGACCTGAGGCATTAGCATGAGTGGTCAGCCTTTTAGAAATGCAGAAACACAGGCCTCACTTCACAACTACTAGATTGGAACCTGCATTATAATAATAAGATCCTGTGTTCATTGCTGTGCTCGTTCTAATTTGAAAATAAGCTTGAAACTCACCATAATTTCCCTGTATGGGATACACACACTCAAAAATATATGTGCCTGTGTTGGCACATTAATTACATATTTTATCACCCTCAAAGTATATTATCTAAAGGGGGGTTTTGCATCGATGCCTTTAGCTTTCTTCACTTAGAGAAAATATTAGAGAATTTTACCGTGTGGAAAATAATGTAATTTTCTATTTCAGATCACTCATCAGAGTCACAACCACTTCTCTTAACTCTGTTTTCTTCTTTGGTCAAGCTATGAGCTGTATTCATAACCACTTGTTAACTGTGTTATTTACTTCTGGGATTGTGATATTGAAGGATGTGGCCTTAAAATTCTCTCAGGAGGAGTAGGAATGCCGGGGCCTCTTAGTGGGATTTGTACCTGGTCGTGATATTGGAGAACTCCACGAACCTGCTCTCCCTGAATGAGGAGAGCTTCCTTCCAGAAGTCTTAACCTACCTACAGGTTCAGTTTCATTAATTTGTAGAACAACTCTTGGGAGATTCTGCTTTGTAAGACTGCATCTGTGACTTTTTGAAGAAAGTTATTTGGGGTTTGTTGGTGTAAAATCTTCAGAATGTTTTATTTTATTTTTTAAATTGGGGAATTGGGGAAGGGGAACAGTACTGGGGAATTGGGGAGGGGGACCAGCCAAGTCGTTCAATCTTAGTGTGGAGGATGCCCGTTGCCACCTGGCTGCCTGTTTCAGCTTGTGGCCTCTAAGTTTGAGATACTGTGTTACAATCTTAGTTGCAGGTGGGCACAGCCACCATCCCATGCAGTAGTCAAACCAGCAGCCTTGTTGTTAAGAGAGCATACTCTATCCACTGAGCCATCCGGATGGCATCTCAGCTTTAGGTACCGAGTTCAGTCTTAGTTGGGGCTGGGCATAGCCACCATCCCATGTAGGAGTTGAACCAGCAGCATTGTTATTAAGAGTGCACACTCTCAAGAGTGCAAGCTTTGAGCAACAGTGTTGCTGGTTGGATTCCAGGCCTGAGCTGAGCTCTGCTGAGCTGCCAACAGGTGGCAGTATGGCTCAACTAAAAAAAAAAAAAAGAGTGCATACTCTATACACTAGCCATGCAGGTGGCAGCTCAGCTCAAGGTGCTGTGTTCACTCTTAGTTGCAGGTGGGCATAGCCCACTGTCAAACAGGCAGTCTTGTTAGGAGCACATGCTCTTACCAGCTGAGCCATTCTGCCACCTGTTGGCAGCTATGCTGCAGCTCAGCTCAGGCGCAGCATCACTGGCTCATGTGGGAATCGAACCAGCGGCCCTGTTGCTCGAGTTCACATTCTTGAGCTAGCTCTTAACCAACTGAGCTACTCAGTAGCCCGCATAGTGTTTTATCTTGACCCTCACCTTCACCTTATGTGAGTTGATCTGCATCCTTCACTCTACATTAGTGATAATCAGAGAAATCCATTGTTATAAAGTATTCTTGCCTGCATCTTAAGCCTCTAATTCCACCCATTTTTTTAATTTTTTATGTTTTAGATTTTATTGGTGAATTGGGTGGGGGGAACAGCACTGGGGAATCGGGGAAGGGGAACAGATAAGTTGCTGTCTTTTTGTTCTTCAGTCTAGTTGTGGAGGATGTTGCTTCACTGGCCCATGTTGGTATCATCATTGCGCCCTTCCCGGATGAAGAAGATCGGTTGCCGGCCTCTGGATGGATGCTCATCGCAGCTATTGGCAGCTCACGCTGGTTGCTGGCCACTCACTCTGGTTGCCAGCCACTCACTGTAGTTTATGGCAGCCCACTGCAGCAGGGTCTGCAGCCTACACCATCCCTAGGGCTCTCACAGCCCAGCTCCAGGTGGAGCTGTTAGCTGTAGAGGGCAGTGTCACTGGCCCTCATATGTGGGATCCCAACCGGGACTGCTGGCATCCCCAAACCAGCTCTTAACCAATGCGCCACTCGGTCCCCAAATTCCACCCCTTATTTTTGATTCATATTAGCTCTTTGAAGTGGAGTTCAGATCTGTAAATTGAATATGCTTACTAATCATCATAAAGGGCTCTCAGGAAACTGGGGAAATAATTTTGTATATCCTTCTATAATGTCCTCTCTTCTCTACTGAGCACAATGCTGGGAGGAAATTGTAGAGTCCCCAGCAAGAGTCTTGTTTCTTTTTTTCCTAATAAACAGGTGTCATTATCTCAAATCCAGATTTTGTCATGTTTTTAGAGCAAGAAAACAATCCTAAAAAGAGAAGTTAGACCACACGCTAGCCTTCCACCCAGGTAGGTGGGAAAAAATAAAGCACATGACACAGGTGAGATCCAAAGGTCAAGTAGGGAGCTCACCTTAAAGTGAGTTTTGGGAAGATCTGCCTCAATGAAAATGACTTTGAGAAGCCCAGAATTCTTTTCTCTTGTTGTCACAGAGTAATCTATCCTGTCCTACTCTGATCATGCTCCTACATTCTCTAATACCTCTCCTTCTGCTCCCAGGACTCCCCAACACATTCCCAGTGTGAGCCAAAGCCCGCCCCCTCCAAAGGCCAATGACGGGTTTCATGGTCTTTCCGTTGCTCACAGTCTTTCCATTGCTTTTGGGGGCCTGAGAATATATGTGCACCTCTGGGGTTCCTACATGGAGGCCAGTAGATAGAGCGTGTGCTCTTAACAACAAGGCTGCTGGTTTGACTCCCGCATGGGATGGCATGTACACCCACCTGCAACTAGGATTGAACACAGCACCTTGACCTTAGAGGCCACGAGCTGCCAATGGGAAGCCAGCTGGCGACTGGTGTCGTCCACAACTAAGATTGAAGAACAACAACTTGGCCGGTCCTCTTTCCCAATTTCACAACACTGTTCCCCTTCCCCAGTTCCCCAATAAAATCTTAATAAAACCAAAAAAAAATTAGGTAAAATTAAAGGAAATAGAGGAGAGAAATACAATAGAAAAGATTAATGCAAGTAAGAACTGTTTCTTTGAAAGGATTAACAACACCCTGGCTAGATACACTATGGAAAAAAGAGAAAAGAAACAAAAAATCAGATATAAAGAAATCAGTGAAGTTATGACAGATACACAGAAATACAGAGGATCAGAGAAGATACTATGAAAGACTATATCCCACCAAATTCAATAACCTAGAAGAAACAGACAAGTACTTAAGAATATATAACTTCCCTAGACTGAATCACAAAGGCTAAAAATGTTTAAATAGACTGATCAACAGTAAGGAAACAGAAAAAAATCATTCAAAACCTCTCCAAAGGCAAAAGTGCAGGACCGGATGGCTTCACTAGTGAAGTCCAGCAAACACTGAAAGATGATTTAATACCTCTCCTTTGAAACACTTCCAAAAAAATTGAAGAGGCAATATTTCCTATGTCATTTTATGAGGCCCATTACTCTGATACCAAAACCTGGGAAAGATAACACACAAAAAAGAAAACTACAGACAAATATCTCTGATGAATATAGATGCAAAAATCCTAAACAAAATGCTTGCGAATCAAGTATAACAATACATTAAAAAGATTGCACATCATGACCAAGTGAGGTTCACTCCAGGGGTGCAAGAATGGTTGAACATATGCAAATGGATCTATGTGATACTCCATATAAACAAATAAAGGATAAAAATCATATAATCATATGCATACATGCAGAAAAATAATTTGACAAGATACAGCATCCATTTATGTTTTAGACACTTAATAAAACCAGTATGGTAGGAAAATACCTCAACATAGTAAAGACTGTATACGACAAACCCTCAGCTAATGTCACACATAAGGCTAAAAAACGGAAAGCTTTTCATCTAAGATCACTCACAGGACAATGATGCCCTCGATTACTACTGTTACTCAACATAGTATTGGAAGTCCTGGCCAGAGCAATCTGCTAAGACAAGGAAATAAAAGTCCTCCAAATTGGGGGTGAAGAAGTCAAACTGTTACTTTTTTTTAGATGACATTGGCTCTTTATGCAGAAAGCCCTAAGACTCCAACAAAAATTATTACAAAAAATAAACAAATATAGGGCCGGCCGAGTGGTGCATTGGTTAAGAGCTGGTTTGGGGATGCCAGCGGCCCCGGTTCGGATCCCACATATGAGGGCCAGTGACACTGCCCTCTACAGCTAACAACAGCTCCACCTGGAGCTGGGCTGTGCGAGCCCCGGTGATGGTGTAGGCTGCAGCCCTGCTGCAGTGGACTGCCATAAGCTACAGTGAGTGGCCGGCAGCCAGTGTGAGCGACCATCCAGAGGCCGGCGACCCATCTGCCTCATCTGGGAAGAGCGCAATGACGATACCAACATAGGCCAGTGAAGCAACGTCCTTTGCAATTAGACTGAAGAACAAAAAGACAGCAACTTGCCTGTTCCCCTTACCTGATTCCCCAACGTTGTTCCCCTCCTCCAATTCCCCAATAAAATCTTTAAAAAATAAAACCAAAAAAAAAAATAAACAAATATAGTATACTTGCAGAATACAAAATCAATGTACAAAAATCCATTGTAGTCCTATATAATAACAGTAAAATTCCTGAAAAAGGAATGAAAAAAAAATCAAATCCTTTTTCAATTGCAACAGAAAGAATAAAATACCTAAAAATAAACTTGACAAAGAATGTGAAGGATATATACACTGAAAAGTACAAGACATGAAAAGAAGTTGAAGATAACACAAAGAAATGGAAAGATATTCCATGTTCATGGATTGGGAGAATCAATATAGTTAAAATGGCCATATTACCCAAAGCAATATACAAATTCAATGCAATGCCCATGAAAATCCCAGTGGCAATTTTAAAAGGAATAGAACAAAAATATCATCAGACTTGTAGGGAACCACAAAACGCCCAAAACACCCAAAGAAATCCTTAGAAAAAAATCAATGCTGGAGGTGTTGATAGATTCAAGGGACACCATGGTTACCACAGTTACTAGGTGTGCTGATGGCCCACGAGAGGAAAGAGGAAGAGAAAGCGCCCTAGTTTCTGCGTTACATCGCTGGTTGGGCGGTTGCTTTACTCAAGGACGACAGAGAACTGAAATGGAGGTGATCCCAAATATATGACATACTGTGAATGCAGCTCTAAGAAGGAAATTCACAGCAGGAAATTCAACAGAGGCCTACCTCAAGAAAAAGACATTCCTCAAATAAATGGTCTACTTTCACACCTGAGGGACCTGGAAAAAGGACACAGAACGAAGCCCATAGCGAGTAGAAGGAGTGGGAGACGGGAACGGAAGTGAACGAAGCAGAGGCTAATAAACCACACAAAAGGTCAATGAAACCAAGAGCTGGTTCTTTGAAAGGATGAATCAAATTGATAAACCTTTAAGCAGGCTGATGAAGGAAAAAAGAGAGCCCTATGAAATAGAATTAGAAATGAAAAGACACAAGTGACAACTGACACCACAGACGTGTGAAGGATCATAAGAAAATACTACCAAACATTACATGCCAACACATGGAACAACTTGGGAGAAATGGATCAATTCCTAGAAACATACAGCATGCCACGACCGATTCAAGAAGACACGGAAAATCTGAACAGACCGACCGATAACTGCTCATTCAGTTGAATCGGTCATGGGAAAAACGCCACAGAAGACAAAGTGCTCGACCAGATGGCTTCACAGGTGAATGTTTACCACACATTCAAAGGAGAATTAGTACCTACGCTTCGAAAACTAGTCCCCGAAGCATGGGAGAGGAGAGAAGGCTTCCAAGCTCACTTGACCAAGCCAGCCTTGCTCTGATACCAGACAAAACCGGACAAAGACATTAGAAAAAGAGAAAACTACAGGCCAGTGTCCCTGATGATCGTAGAGGCAAAAATGCTCAACAACATATGAGCTAACTGAATTCAGCAAGATATTAAAAAGATCGTGCCCCACGACCAGGTGGGATTTATTCCTGGTGTGCAAGGTGGCTTCAATATCTGCAAATCACCGAACGAGATAGATCACATAAACAAAACGAAGGATAAAAAGAGTGCGATCGTGACAACAGACGCAGGAAAAGCATTTGACAAAATTCAACATCCATTTATGATGAAAACTCACGACAAAGCGGGACTAGAGGGAACACACTTCAACACGATCAAGGCCCTATATGACGAACCCACAGCTCACTAACACCAGACTCCATGGGAAGAGGCTACAAATTGGTAGAAGCTGAGCTCTGCGCTCCAGGTCTGGGCCTGAAGTGAAACCCTGCACGCAGACCCCAGGGGTGGGGTCTGGGCTGGTGGCCTTGCCTGGCCACCCCTAGGCCCTGGTTGCAGAACTCCCGAGGCCATGCTCACCGAGGGCCTGCGCTGGCTGGCCCTGGTTGGCGGCATGGTGCACCAGCCCGTCGTTTGGGAACGTGGAGTCCCTGTCCTCGTCAAATAACGCATCAAAAGCGATCTCCTGCGTGCAGCTCTGCAGGGACAGAGTGACCTGCAGCCGGTGTGGAGATGTCAGAGCCCTGCCCGGCCACCACCGTCGCCCTCTTCTGCCCACCTGGCCTTGAGCTTCCCGCCTCAGGCATAGACTTGTGCCTGCACAGACCTCCACCCCGGTGGGTGACGTGACATTCCCCTGCTGCACCCTCCAGGCCCCACCCAGCCAGCCTTAACCTGGGGTGTGCATATGACCAGCCCTCAGGCTGCTGAGCCCTCCTCAGCCTGCTCCTGCCAGGGCATGCCCTCCCCACATGGGCCCCACACTACACACACACACACACACACACACACACACACACACACACAGGGGGGCGCGCGTGCGGAGGCCTCAGAGGACTCTCGGGGTGGGATCAGCAGCGTGGTGGCCTGGCCTGGCCTGGCCTGGCCACACACAGGGAGGCGCGCGTGCGGAGGCCTCAGAGGACTCTCGGGGTGGGATCAGCAGCGTGGTGGCCTGGCCTGGCCTGGCCTGCCCTGGGCCTCCCTGTGTTACCTTTGCTGTCCTCTGGGAAAATGGCAGAAGCGTCTGGGGTGAGACCTGACCCAGTGTCCAAAACATGGGAAAGGGTTCCAACTTTGGGCTTCCCTGAGGCCACGGCCTCGGGACGTGGGGCTGCAGCAAGGAAACATGTCACTCTTCGCAGCATCTCCAGCCAAGTGAGCTGGGGGTCAGGCTTCTTTAGGATGTGGCTGCCTGGTTACCAGGGTTCCAAGTTCTGTTGGGCTTTATGATCAGGTAGTGAGATCACTGCCTGGGCCCTCCCCACCCGTCCCCCGCACTGCATGGGCTGCCTCCTCACACAAGAGCTCTGGAAAGTCTCTCTGGGTTGGTGACTGCTCAGCGTACCCGGCACAACAAGCCCACACACAGTTACAGCAACACGGCCCAGCCCGCAGGCCCAGGGAGGCCTGGGTGCATCCGGGGTCCCGGCTTTGAGGACCCAGAGCGGGGTTGAGAGCTGCCTTCTGCGCCTCACCAGTGATGTGACCCTGAAAAGCACGCCCTCTCAGGGCTCCCGCAACCCCAGTGTCCCCGGGTGCATAGTGCAGGTCGTTCTAGCATCTACTTCACAGGCTGTCATCACACATCTAAACGCCAGTAGTGCCTAGAACCCCTGGGCTGGGGTCACATGACGTAGGGTGTAGACCCGACCCATGACACTGTGTGCTGGGCGCAGGTCAGAACACAGGGCCTGTGGGCTGGGTCTGCTCTGGCACCCGGGGACGACTCTCATTGCCCTCCTGCCTCTGTGTCAGGGGGGTTGGAATGAACTCCAATTCCAACATGGTCCCCTCTGGCACAGAACATCCCAGGGCCTCCATTATGTTTCCACTCGGGGCCCAGCGCCTCATCTGGGCCCAGGTAGGTGCGCGGCCCCGCCTTTGCTCCCAATGTGCCTGCCTCCATGTCCCCCATCCGTGGGTGAGAGCCTCCCTCCAGGCTGGCCATCCTTTGTAACTGGGTTCTAAGCAATCGAAAAGGTCAAATGATAGGTTGTCACTTGCAAGGCTGAGTTACGAAAAGTTGATGACTCTGACGGCGCCCTCTGTCTCTCTCTGCCTGTTTCTCTGTGTGTCTCTGTGTCTTGGTTTCTATGTCTTGGTGTCTCCCTCGCCCTCTCTCCTTCTCTCTGTCCCTCTCTTCATCTGCCCCCTAGGCTATCCTTGTGTCTCTGCCTGCCTCTGTCTTGCTCCCTCGAGGGCCTTCTCTCTCATTCCCTCTCTCAGCATGGTGGGTCAGGAGAGCCTTTGTGTAGCCAAGGAACTTGAGAGGGGCAGAGTGCTGGTCGCGGTGAGGGGGGCCACGTAGACAGGGGGGAAGGCTGTCTAAGGAAGTGTGGCGGCCGTCTGGAGCTGGTGAGCCCCGGTGGCACTGTTGGCTCCCCGGGACTTCGGGCCAGTCGGGCCGGCCAGGAGGGTCGGCCGAAGCCATGGGCGAGGCCAGGGCCAGGGCCAGGGCTGGCATTGGGGGCGGGGTGCGCGTGCCCTCGGGGTCCGAGGGCCCTGAGAGGACGCGAGCCTCGGTTGCACTGACCAGGGGACCGCGGGGCAGCCAGGCGGGTGTGCGGAGGCAAGCGGGTCGGGGCCTGGGGAGTCCGTCCCTGGAGGCCAGAGAGCCGAGGCGTTGGTTAGAGCCCATGGGAGTGGCCGAGGCGAGGCCCGTGCGTGGTGCCTTGGGCCTGGCGAACGCGGGAGGCTCGCCGCCGGCCTGGACTGGCCGCCGCTCAGGCCAGCGGCGTCTGGAGGAGGTGGGCCGGTGCGAGCGAGCGGGTCTGGCCGGCGGGGAGTGCTCGCGGGCGCGCTCGCGACGCCCCAGCGGCCCAGCAGCGTGGCGCGCTCGCGAGGCAGGCCGGCTCGGGGCTCTTGGGGCGCCGGCGCCAGGTCCCGGTGTCTACGGCCATACCACCCTGAACGCGCCCGATCTCGTCTGATCTCGGAAGCTAAGCAGGGTCGGGCCTGGTTAGTACTTGGATGGGAGACCGCCTGGGAATACCGGGTGCTGTAGGCTTTTGCCTGCCTCCCTCCCTCTCCTTTTGCCGCCGGCCCCGGCGAGGCTCCGTCCCAACCGCTCCTGCCCCTTGCCCCTCTGCAGCCGCCCACCCCACCGCTGCTCGCCAGGCCATCGGCGGGTCCGCCGCCCGGCGCCACAGTCTCGCAGCCTCGGCCACAGGCCGAGTCCCGCCGGCCCGCGCCCCTCCGTCCTCCGCCGGCCCGAGCACACAGGACAACCGTCCGTCGCCCTGCACCCGGGCCCCGGGACACCCAGCCGGCCTTTCCCCGATCCCGGGACAACGGACGCCTCACGCGCTCCGCCCCACCGGAAGCCTCCGTCTCCGCGGGCGCGCCCCTCGCCTACAGTCTCCCCCAAGGCCCAGGCGTCCTCCGTCCTCCCGCAGATGCCCCTCACACACCGGAAAGGAGCCCGAACCAACCAGGACAGACGACCACAAGGGGAAAAGCACGCACACAACCCACGCAACGTGGGTGCCTGCTGCTGCGACTTTCGCCCCGCAGGCGTGACCCTGGGCCGGGCAAGGGGCACGGTGACACTCCTGGGACGCTGGCGGCCTGCGCTGGGGCGCCATGGTGACTGCCAACGCCAGGGCGCTGCCTCTTTAGCCGCCCCCCGCCCCCCTCCGCCCCCGCGCCGCCCGCGTCCCCGGCGGGTCCACCCTCCTCCTTAGAAGCTGCCACTGGAGCACAGCCTGGGTGAGCCTGTCCCAGTCTGTGTCCCAGTCTGAGCGTGGGTCTCCGGGTCTGTCACGCTCTGTCTGGGTCTTGCCTGCTTTGCTCCCTCCTGCTCCCTGTCCCCCTCCTCCCACCCCACCCTTCCTCCTCCCTCTCACCCCCTCCGCTGCCTCCCCTCCCCCTCCCACTCCCACTCCCACTCCCTCTCTCTCCTTCTCTCATACTGTCTGTGGGTCTCTGGCTCCCTGTGTGTGTCTCTCTGCCACTGGGTTGCTCCCTCTGTGGCCTTCTCTCATTGTCTCTCTCAGCTCAGTTGCTCAGGGGAATTGATGTGTCAGGAGTTGTGGGAGTGCCCTGCTCCTGTGGGGAGACCAAAGGCGAGGTTTCCCTGCGCCAGAAGGGTCTGTAGGTTTTCTGTCTGCCAGTTCGGGGTGGGGGTGGGGGGCCCGGAGTCTCCTTGATGCACTAGTAGGGGCTGGCTCTCGGTGGGTGTCCTCGCACTTCTGCTGTAGGTGGGCGTGGGGGCAGGTCCCCTTTGTCACCCTAAAGTGGCTGGTGTCTTGTTGCCCTTCTTGGTCTAGTAGGCGTGGTGTACCCTTCCTCTTCCAGGAGGGTCTTGGGACCCTGGCGAGCTGTTCCGCCAGGCGGAGAAGGCCTGGGTACCCTCCCTCTCAGAGGAGGCCCTTGAGACCATAGCCCTCCCGCCCCTCCCCCCTCCCCGCCCACACCCCCACACCCCACCGCCCCCGAGAGCGGGACGCTTCCTGTGCCAGGAGGGCCCCGGCTACGTGCGTGGCGCCTTGCTCAAGCAAACAGGGGGAACCCGGGTTCACTCCCTCTGCAAGGAGGGCCAGGAGTCTCCGGTACCCCTCTCGGGCTGGCAGCTGGTGTCCCTGGTGCCCCACTTGGGCAGGCTGTGGGGCACGGGTCCCCTCCCTTCCGCAGGAAAACCTGGGTTTTCTAGCACTCTGGCTGTGAGGGGCCCAGGTCTCCACCCTCCCTCAGGAGGGCCTGGGTTCCTGTCACCCCACTCAAGAAGGTTCTCCTCACTCAGCCGGGAAGGGCTGGGGTCTCATTGCCCCACTCAAGCTTGGACGGGTCCCGGTTACATTCCCTCCAACGGAGAGCCTGTGGACCAGAAGGTGCCATCCTGGCGGGGTTTTCTTTCTCTGCCAGGTGAGGCTGGGGTCCGGTTGCCTCGCTTAGCAGACAGGCATACGTACGTTCCGGCCCCTTGGCCTCCAGCGGCGGGCGTCCCTGTGCCCGGGGGGTGGCCCACGGTGGGGGGGCGGCCCTGCGCCTGTCGGGGGGGGTGGGGCTGGGGTCTTGTGTTTCACATGAGCTGCTCAGGCAGCGGGAAGGGGGACGTGTCCCCTCCGTCCAACAGAAGGGCCTGGGGACCTTGCTGCCGCGGCCGGGTCCGCTCCCTCTTCCAGGGCGGCCTGTGATCCCCGTGCCCTGGTCGTGCACACAGGACCATGCAAACAAGTCCGCTTGCCCGCTGAGCATTTCTTGATCACACAGGTTATTCAAAGTTGTATTCACAGGAGAAAAACGAAAAAAAAAAAAAAAAGCGGCGTGGCGGAATGCAGTAAAAAACAAACAAACAAACAAACAAACAAACAAACAGGAAACCATACCTATGCTGCCTGCAAGAGTCACCTCCAGATCGAAAGACACACAGGCACTGAAAGTAAAGGGATGCCAAAAGATATTTCCCGCAAACGGAAACGAGGAAAAGAAAAGCAGACAAAAATGGACTTTAAAAGAAAAGCTATAACAAGAGTCAAAGAGGGACACGACATAATGATAAAAGGATGAATCCAACAAGAGGATGTCACTCTTGTAAACATTCCCATGGCCAACATAGGAGCAGCTAAACACTGAAAGCAAATATGGAGAGACATAAAGGGAGACATTGACAGTAATAGTAGGGACTATGACTGTCCCCCATGCAATCGACATCAATACGTGGATCCTCCAGACAGAAATTCAACCGAGAAACCATGCACTTAAATGTCTCTCATTGGAATTTTTAGAGCATTTCACCCTGCAGCAGAAGAATAGGCATTCTTTTTCAAGGGTACCTGGAACATTTTCCAGGATACAAAACATATTAGGCCGTCAAACAAGTCTCAAGAGATATAAGACTGAAATCGGACCAAGCATCTTCTCCGGTATGGAACTAGAAATCAATTACATGAAGACAACTGAGAAACACACAAACGCATGGGAGCTAAATAACAGGCTACTAAATTGAGTTGGGTCCACAGAGACCCCCGCCCCCCTCAAATCGAAAACTACCCTGAGCCAAACGAGAAGGAAAACACAGTGATCCCAGATCCATGGCACACGGTGAATGCAGCCCTCAGAAGGCAATTCACAGCAGGAAATTCAACAGAGGCCTACCTCAAGAAACAAGACATTTCTCAAATCAAGGGTCTAATCTCACACCTGAGGGACCTGGAAAAAGGAACACGGAACGAAGCCCATAGCGAGTAGAAGGAGTGGGAGACGGGAACGGAAGTGAACGAAGCAGAGGCTAATAAACCACACAAAAGGTCAATGAAACCAAGAGCTGGTTCTTTGAAAGGATGAATCAAATTGATAAACCTTTAAGCAGGCTGATGAAGGAAAAAAGAGAGCCCTATGAAATAGAATTAGAAATGAAAAGACACAAGTGACAACTGACACCACAGACGTGTGAAGGATCATAAGAAAATACTACCAAACATTACATGCCAACACATGGAACAACTTGGGAGAAATGGATCAATTCCTAGAAACATACAGCATGCCACGACCGATTCAAGAAGACACGGAAAATCTGAACAGACCGACCGATAACTGCTCATTCAGTTGAATCGGTCATGGGAAAACGCCACAGAAGACAAAGTGCTCGACCAGATGGCTTCACAGGTGAATGTTTACCACACATTCAAAGGAGAATTAGTACCTACGCTTCGAAAACTAGTCCCCGAAGCATGGGAGAGGAGAGAAGGCTTCCAAGCTCACTTGACCAAGCCAGCCTTGCTCTGATACCAGACAAAACCGGACAAAGACATTAGAAAAAGAGAAAACTACAGGCCAGTGTCCCTGATGATCGTAGAGGCAAAAATGCTCAACAACATATGAGCTAACTGAATTCAGCAAGATATTAAAAGATCGTGCCCCACGACCAGGTGGGATTTATTCCTGGTGTGCAAGGTGGCTTCAATATCTGCAAATCACCGAACGTGATAGATCACATAAACAAAACGAAGGATAAAAAGAGTGCGATCGTGACAACAGACGCAGGAAAAGCATTTGACAAAATTCAACATCCATTTATGATGAAAACTCACGACAAAGCGGGACTAGAGGGAACACACTTCAACACGATCAAGGCCCTATATGACGAACCCACAGCTCACTAACACCAGACTCCATGGGAAGAGGCTACAAATTGGTAGAAGCTGAGCTCTGCGCTCCAGGTCTGGGCCTGAAGTGAAACCCTGCACGCGGACCCCAGGGGTGGGGTCTGGGCTGGTGGCCTTGCCTGGCCACCCCTAGGCCCTGGTTGCAGAACTCCCGAGGCCATGCTCACCGAGGGCCTGCGCTGGCTGGCCCTGGTTGGCGGCATGGTGCACCAGCCCGTCGTTTGGGAACGTGGAGTCCCTGTCCTCGTCAAATAACGCATCAAAAGCGATCTCCTGCGTGCAGCTCTGCAGGGACAGAGTGACCTGCAGCCGGTGTGGAGATGTCAGAGCCCTGCCCGGCCACCACCGTCGCCCTCTTCTGCCCACCTGGCCTTGAGCTTCCCGCCTCAGGCATAGACTTGTGTCTGCACAGACCTCCACCCCGGTGGGTGACGTGACATTCCCCTGCTGCACCCTCCAGGCCCCACCCAGCCAGCCTTAACCTGGGGTGTGCATATGACCAGCCCTCAGGCTGCTGAGCCCTCCTCAGCCTGCTCCTGCCAGGGCATGCCCTCCCCACATGGGCCCCACACTACACACACACACACACACACACACACACACACACACACACAGGGGCGCGCGCGTGCGGAGGCCTCAGAGGACTCTCGGGGTGGGATCAGCAGCGTGGTGGCCTGGCCTGGCCTGGCCAGGCCACACACAGGGGCGCGCGCGTGCGGAGGCCTCAGAGGACTCTCGGGGTGGGATCAGCAGCGTGGTGGCCTGGCCTGGCCTGGCCTGCCCTGGGCCTCCCTGTGTTACCTTTGCTGTCCTCTGGGAAAATGGCAGAAGCGTCTGGGGTGAGACCTGACCCAGTGTCCAAAACATGGGAAAGGGTTCCAACTTTGGGCTTCCCTGAGGCCACGGCCTCGGGACGTGGGGCTGCAGCAAGGAAACATGTCACTCTTCGCAGCGTCTCCAGCCAAGTGAGCTGGGGGTCAGGCTTCTTTAGGATGTGGCTGCCTGGTTACCAGGGTTCCAAGTTCTGTTGGGCTTTATGATCAGGTAGTGAGATCACTGCCTGGGCCCTCCCCACCCGTCCCCCGCACTGCATGGGCTGCCTCCTCACACAAGAGCTCTGGAAAGTCTCTCTGGGTTGGTGACTGCTCAGCGTACCCGGCACAACAAGCCCACACACAGTTACAGCAACACGGCCCAGCCCGCAGCCCCAGGGAGGCCTGGGTGCATCCGGGGTCCCGGCTTTGAGGACCCAGAGCGGGGTTGAGAGCTGCCTTCTGCGCCTCACCAGTGATGTGACCCTGAAAAGCACGCCCTCTCAGGGCTCCCGCAACCCCAGTGTCCCCGGGTGCATAGTGCAGGTCGTTCTAGCATCTACTTCACAGGCTGTCATCACACATCTAAACGCCAGTAGTGCCTAGAACCCCTGGGCTGGGGTCACATGACGTAGGGTGTAGACCCGACCCATGACACTGTGTGCTGGGCGCAGGTCAGAACACAGGGCCTGTGGGCTGGGTCTGCTCTGGCAGCCGGGGACGACTCTCATTGCCCTCCTGCCTCTGTGTCAGGGGGTTTGGAATGAACTCCAATTCCAACATGGTCCCCTCTGGCACAGAACATCCCAGGGCCTCCATTATGTTTCCACTCGGGGCCCAGCGCCTCATCTGGGCCCAGGTAGGTGCGCGGCCCCGCCTTTGCTCCCAATGTGCCTGCCTCCATGTCCCCCATCCGTGGGTGAGAGCCTCCCCTCCAGGCTGGCCATCCTTTGTAACTGGGTTCTAAGCAATCGAAAAGGTCAAATGATAGGTTGTCACTTGCAAGGCTGAGTTACGAAAAGTTGATGACTCTGACGGCGCCCTCTGTCTCTCTCTGCCTGTTTCTCTGTGTGTCTCTGTGTCTTGGTTTCTATGTCTTGGTGTCTCCCTCGCCCTCTCTCCTTCTCTCTGTCCCTCTCTTCATCTGCCCCCCTAGGCTATCCTTGTGTCTCTGCCTGCCTCTGTCTTGCTCCCTCGAGGGCCTTCTCTCTCATTCCCTCTCTCAGCATGGTGGGTCAGGAGAGCCTTTGTGTAGCCAAGGAACTTGAGAGGGGCAGAGTGCTGGTCGCGGTGAGGGGGGCCACGTAGACAGGGGGGAAGGCTGTCTAAGGAAGTGTGGCGGCCGTCTGGAGCTGGTGAGCCCCGGTGGCACCGTTGGCTCCCCGGGACTTCGGGCCAGTCGGGCCGGCCAGGAGGGTCGGCCGAAGCCATGGGCGAGGCCAGGGCCAGGGCCAGGGCTGGCATTGGGGGCGGGGGCGCGTGCCCTCGGGGTCCGAGGGCCCTGAGAGGACGCGAGCCTCGGTTGCACTGACCAGGGGACCGCGGGGCAGCCAGGCGGGTGTGCGGAGGCAAGCGGGTCGGGGCCTGGGGAGTCCGTCCCTGGAGGCCAGAGAGCCGAGGCTTGGGGCCGCGCCCATGGGAGTGGCCGAGGCGAGGCCCGTGCGTGGTGCCTTGGGCCTGGCGAACGCGGGAGGCTCGCCGCCGGCCTGGACTGGCCGCCGCTCAGGCCAGCGGCGTCTGGAGGAGGTGGGCCGGTGCGAGCGAGCGGGTCTGGCCGGCGGGGAGTGCTCGCGGGCGCGCTCGCGACGCCCCAGCGGCCCAGCAGCGTGGCGCGCTCGCGAGGCAGGCCGGCTCGGGGCTCTTGGGGCGCCGGCGCCAGGTCCCGGTGTCTACGGCCATACCACCCTGAACGCGCCCGATCTCGTCTGATCTCGGAAGCTAAGCAGGGTCGGGCCTGGTTAGTACTTGGATGGGAGACCGCCTGGGAATACCGGGTGCTGTAGGCTTTTGCCTGCCTCCCTCCCTCTCCTTTTGCCGCCGGCCCCGGCGAGGCTCCGTCCCAACCGCTCCTGCCCCTTGCCCCTCTGCAGCCGCCCACCCCACCGCTGCTCGCCAGGCCATCGGCGGGTCCGCCGCCCGGCGCCACAGTCTCGCAGCCTCGGCCACAGGCCGAGTCCCGCCGGCCCGCGCCCCCTCCGTCCTCCGCCGGCCCGAGCACACAGGACAACCGTCCGTCGCCCTGCACCCGGGCCCCGGGACACCCAGCCGGCCTTTCCCCCGATCCCGGGACAACGGACGCCTCACGCGCTCCGCCCCACCGGAAGCCTCCGTCTCCGCGGGCGCGCCCCTCGCCTACAGTCTCCCCCAAGGCCCAGGCGTCCTCCGTCCTCCCGCAGATGCCCCTCACACACCGGAAAGGAGCCCGAACCAACCAGGACAGACGACCACAAGGGGAAAAGCACGCACACAACCCACGCAACGTGGGTGCCTGCTGCTGCGACTTTCGCCCCGCAGGCGTGACCCTGGGCCGGGCAAGGGGCACGGTGACACTCCTGGGACGCTGGCGGCCTGCGCTGGGGCGCCATGGTGACTGCCAACGCCAGGGCGCTGCCTCTTTAGCCGCCCCCCGCCCCCCTCCGCCCCCGCGCCGCCCGCGTCCCCGGCGGGTCCACCCTCCTCCTTAGAAGCTGCCACTGGAGCACAGCCTGGGTGAGCCTGTCCCAGTCTGTGTCCCAGTCTGAGCGTGGGTCTCCGGGTCTGTCACGCTCTGTCTGGGTCTTGCCTGCTTTGCTCCCTCCTGCTCCCTGTCCCCCTCCTCCCACCCCACCCTTCCTCCTCCCTCTCACCCCTCCGCTGCCTCCCCTCCCCGCCCACTCCCACTCCCTCTCTCTCCTTCTCTCATACTGTCTGTGGGTCTCTGGCTCCCTGTGTGTGTCTCTCTGCCACTGGGTTGCTCCCTCTGTGGCCTTCTCTCATTGTCTCTCTCAGCTCAGTTGCTCAGGGGAATTGATGTGTCAGGAGTTGTGGGAGTGCCCTGCTCCTGTGGGGAGACCAAAGGCGAGGTTTCCCTGCGCCAGAAGGGTCTGTAGGTTTTCTGTCTGCCAGTTCGGGGTGGGGGGCGGGGCCCCGGCGGCTCCTAGATGCACTCGGAGGGGGTGGCTCTCGGTGGGTGTCCTCGCACTTCTGCTGTAGGTGGGCGTGGGGGCAGGTCCCCTTTGTCACCCTAAAGTGGCTGGTGTCTTGTTGCCCTTCTTGGTCTAGTAGGCGTGGTGTACCCTTCCTCTTCCAGGAGGGTCTTGAGACCCTGGCGAGCTGCTCCGCCAGGCGGAGAAGGCCTGGGTACCCTCCCTCTCAGAGGAGGCCCTTGAGACCATAGCCCTGGCGGCCGCCCCCGGGGCCCCCCCGCCCCCCACCCCCCACCCCACCGCCCACGTGAGCCGGACGCTTCCTGTGCCAGGAGGGCCCCGGCTACGTGCGTGGCGCCGTTCACAACCAATCAGGGGGTTCGCGGGTTCACTCCCTCTGCAAGGAGGGCCAGGAGTCTCCGGTACCCCTCTCGGGCTGGCAGCTGGTGTCCCTGGTGCCCCACTTGGACAGGCTGTGGGGCACGGGTCCCCTCCCTTCCGCAGGAAAACCTGGGTTTTCTTGCACTCTGGCTGTGAGGGGCCCAGGTCTCCACCCTCCCTCAGGAGGGCCTGGGTTCCTGTCACCCCACTCAAGAAGGTTCTCCTCACTCAGCCGGGAAGGGCTGGGGTCTCATTGCCCCACTCAAGCTTGGACGGGTCCCGGTTACATTCCCTCCAACGGAGAGCCTGTGGACCAGAAGGTGCCATCCTGGCGGGGTCTTCTTTCTGTGCCAGGTGAGGCTGGGGTCTGGTTGCCTCGCTTAGCAGACAGGCATAAGTAAGTTCCTTCCCCTTTGCCTCCAGAGGCTGGAGTCCCTGTGCCCTGTGTGTGGCCCAAGGGGGGGGGGCCCTGCCCCTGTCGGCGGGGGTGGGGCTGGGGTCTTGTGTTTCACACGAGCTGCTCAGGCAGCGGGAAAGGGGACGTGTCCCCTCCGTCCAACAGAAGGGCCTGGGGACCTTGCTGCCGCGGCCGGGTCCGCTCCCTCTTCCAGGGCGGCCTGTGATCCCCGTGCCCTGGTGGTGCACACAGGACCATGCAAACAAGTCCGCTTGCCCGCTGAGCATTTCTTGATCACACAGGTTATTCAAAGTTGTATTCACAGCAGAAAAACGAAAAAAAAAAAAAAAGCGGCGTGGCGGAATGCAGTAAAAAACAAACAAACAAACAAACAAACAAACAAACAGGAAACCATACCTATGCTGCCTGCAAGAGTCACCTCCAGATCGAAAGACACACAGGCACTGAAAGTAAAGGGATGCCAAAAGATATTTCCCGCAAACGGAAACGAGGAAAAGAAAAGCAGACAAAAATGGACTTTAAAAGAAAAGCTATAACAAGAGTCAAAGAGGGACACGACATAATGATAAAAGGATGAATCCAACAAGAGGATGTCACTCTTGTAAACATTCCCATGGCCAACATAGGAGCAGCTAAACACTGAAAGCAAATATGGAGAGACATAAAGGGAGACATTGACAGTAATAGTAGGGACTATGACTGTCCCCCCATGCAATCGACATCAATACGTGGATCCTCCAGACAGAAATTCAACCGAGAAACCATGCACTTAAATGTCTCTCATTGGAATTTTTAGAGCATTTCACCCTGCAGCAGAAGAATAGGCATTCTTTTCAAGGGTACCTGGAACATTTTCCAGGATACAAAACATATTAGGCCGTCAAACAAGTCTCAAGAGATATAAGACTGAAATCGGACCAAGCATCTTCTCCGGTATGGAACTAGAAATCAATTACATGAAGACAACTGAGAAACACACAAACGCATGGGAGCTAAATAACAGGCTACTAAATTGAGTTGGGTCCACCGGGAGACCCCCCTCCCCTCAAATCGAAAACTACCCTGAGCCAAACGAGAAGGAAAACACAGTGATCCCAGATCCATGGCACACGGTGAATGCAGCCCTCAGAAGGCAATTCACAGCAGGAAATTCAACAGAGGCCTACCTCAAGAAACAAGACATTTCTCAAATCAAGGGTCTAATCTCACACCTGAGGGACCTGGAAAAAGGAACACGGAACGAAGCCCATAGCGAGTAGAAGGAGTGGGAGACGGGAACGGAAGTGAACGAAGCAGAGGCTAATAAACCACACAAAAGGTCAATGAAACCAAGAGCTGGTTCTTTGAAAGGATGAATCAAATTGATAAACCTTTAAGCAGGCTGATGAAGGAAAAAAGAGAGCCCTATGAAATAGAATTAGAAATGAAAAGACACAAGTGACAACTGACACCACAGACGTGTGAAGGATCATAAGAAAATACTACCAAACATTACATGCCAACACATGGAACAACTTGGGAGAAATGGATCAATTCCTAGAAACATACAGCATGCCACGACCGATTCAAGAAGACACGGAAAATCTGAACAGACCGACCGATAACTGCTCATTCAGTTGAATCGGTCATGGGAAAACGCCACAGAAGACAAAGTGCTCGACCAGATGGCTTCACAGGTGAATGTTTACCACACATTCAAAGGAGAATTAGTACCTACGCTTCGAAAACTAGTCCCCGAAGCATGGGAGAGGAGAGAAGGCTTCCAAGCTCACTTGACCAAGCCAGCCTTGCTCTGATACCAGACAAAACCGGACAAAGACATTAGAAAAAGAGAAAACTACAGGCCAGTGTCCCTGATGATCGTAGAGGCAAAAATGCTCAACAACATATGAGCTAACTGAATTCAGCAAGATATTATAAAGATCGTGCCCCACGACCAGGTGGGATTTATTCCTGGTGTGCAAGGTGGCTTCAATATCTGCAAATCACCGAACGTGATAGATCACATAAACAAAACGAAGGATAAAAAGAGTGCGATCGTGACAACAGACGCAGGAAAAGCATTTGACAAAATTCAACATCCATTTATGATGAAAACTCACGACAAAGCGGGACTAGAGGGAACACACTTCAACACGATCAAGGCCCTATATGACGAACCCACAGCTCACTAACACCAGACTCCATGGGAAGAGGCTACAAATTGGTAGAAGCTGAGCTCTGCGCTCCAGGTCTGGGCCTGAAGTGAAACCCTGCACGCGGACCCCAGGGGTGGGGTCTGGGCTGGTGGCCTTGCCTGGCCACCCCTAGGCCCTGGTTGCAGAACTCCCGAGGCCATGCTCACCGAGGGCCTGCGCTGGCTGGCCCTGGTTGGCGGCATGGTGCACCAGCCCGTCGTTTGGGAACGTGGAGTCCCTGTCCTCGTCAAATAACGCATCAAAAGCGATCTCCTGCGTGCAGCTCTGCAGGGACAGAGTGACCTGCAGCCGGTGTGGAGATGTCAGAGCCCTGCCCGGCCACCACCGTCGCCCTCTTCTGCCCACCTGGCCTTGAGCTTCCCGCCTCAGGCATAGACTTGTGTCTGCACAGACCTCCACCCCGGTGGGTGACGTGACATTCCCCTGCTGCACCCTCCAGGCCCCACCCAGCCAGCCTTAACCTGGGGTGTGCATATGACCAGCCCTCAGGCTGCTGAGCCCTCCTCAGCCTGCTCCTGCCAGGGCATGCCCTCCCCACATGGGCCCCACACTACACACACACACACACACACACACACACAGGGGGGCGCGCGTGCGGAGGCCTCAGAGGACTCTCGGGGTGGGATCAGCAGCGTGGTGGCCTGGCCTGGCCTGGCCTGGCCACACACAGGGCGCGCGCGTGCGGAGGCCTCAGAGGACTCTCGGGGTGGGATCAGCAGCGTGGTGGCCTGGCCTGGCCTGGCCTGCCCTGGGCCTCCCTGTGTTACCTTTGCTGTCCTCTGGGAAAATGGCAGAAGCGTCTGGGGTGAGACCTGACCCAGTGTCCAAAACATGGGAAAGGGTTCCAACTTTGGGCTTCCCTGAGGCCACGGCCTCGGGACGTGGGGCTGCAGCAAGGAAACATGTCACTCTTCGCAGCGTCTCCAGCCAAGTGAGCTGGGGGTCAGGCTTCTTTAGGATGTGGCTGCCTGGTTACCAGGGTTCCAAGTTCTGTTGGGCTTTATGATCAGGTAGTGAGATCACTGCCTGGGCCCTCCCCACCCGTCCCCCGCACTGCATGGGCTGCCTCCTCACACAAGAGCTCTGGAAAGTCTCTCTGGGTTGGTGACTGCTCAGCGTACCCGGCACAACAAGCCCACACACAGTTACAGCAACACGGCCCAGCCCGCAGCCCCAGGGAGGCCTGGGTGCATCCGGGGTCCCGGCTTTGAGGACCCAGAGCGGGGTTGAGAGCTGCCTTCTGCGCCTCACCAGTGATGTGACCCTGAAAAGCACGCCCTCTCAGGGCTCCCGCAACCCCAGTGTCCCCGGGTGCATAGTGCAGGTCGTTCTAGCATCTACTTCACAGGCTGTCATCACACATCTAAACGCCAGTAGTGCCTAGAACCCCTGGGCTGGGGTCACATGACGTAGGGTGTAGACCCGACCCATGACACTGTGTGCTGGGCGCAGGTCAGAACACAGGGCCTGTGGGCTGGGTCTGCTCTGGCAGCCGGGGACGACTCTCATTGCCCTCCTGCCTCTGTGTCAGGGGGTTTGGAATGAACTCCAATTCCAACATGGTCCCCTCTGGCACAGAACATCCCAGGGCCTCCATTATGTTTCCACTCGGGGCCCAGCGCCTCATCTGGGCCCAGGTAGGTGCGCGGCCCCGCCTTTGCTCCCAATGTGCCTGCCTCCATGTCCCCCATCCGTGGGTGAGAGCCTCCCCTCCAGGCTGGCCATCCTTTGTAACTGGGTTCTAAGCAATCGAAAAGGTCAAATGATAGGTTGTCACTTGCAAGGCTGAGTTACGAAAAGTTGATGACTCTGACGGCGCCCTCTGTCTCTCTCTGCCTGTTTCTCTGTGTGTCTCTGTGTCTTGGTTTCTATGTCTTGGTGTCTCCCTCGCCCTCTCTCCTTCTCTCTGTCCCTCTCTTCATCTGCCCCCCTAGGCTATCCTTGTGTCTCTGCCTGCCTCTGTCTTGCTCCCTCGAGGGCCTTCTCTCTCATTCCCTCTCTCAGCATGGTGGGTCAGGAGAGCCTTTGTGTAGCCAAGGAACTTGAGAGGGGCAGAGTGCTGGTCGCGGTGAGGGGGGCCACGTAGACAGGGGGGAAGGCTGTCTAAGGAAGTGTGGCGGCCGTCTGGAGCTGGTGAGCCCCGGTGGCACTGTTGGCTCCCCGGGACTTCGGGCCAGTCGGGCCGGCCAGGAGGGTCGGCCGAAGCCATGGGCGAGGCCAGGGCCAGGGCCAGGGCTGGCATTGGGGGCGGGCGCGCGTGCCCTCGGGGTCCGAGGGCCCTGAGAGGACGCGAGCCTCGGTTGCACTGACCAGGGGACCGCGGGGCAGCCAGGCGGGTGTGCGGAGGCAAGCGGGTCGGGGCCTGGGGAGTCCGTCCCTGGAGGCCAGAGAGCCGAGGCTTGGGGAGCGCCCATGGGAGTGGCCGAGGCGAGGCCCGTGCGTGGTGCCTTGGGCCTGGCGAACGCGGGAGGCTCGCCGCCGGCCTGGACTGGCCGCCGCTCAGGCCAGCGGCGTCTGGAGGAGGTGGGCCGGTGCGAGCGAGCGGGTCTGGCCGGCGGGGAGTGCTCGCGGGCGCGCTCGCGACGCCCCAGCGGCCCAGCAGCGTGGCGCGCTCGCGAGGCAGGCCGGCTCGGGGCTCTTGGGGCGCCGGCGCCAGGTCCCGGTGTCTACGGCCATACCACCCTGAACGCGCCCGATCTCGTCTGATCTCGGAAGCTAAGCAGGGTCGGGCCTGGTTAGTACTTGGATGGGAGACCGCCTGGGAATACCGGGTGCTGTAGGCTTTTGCCTGCCTCCCTCCCTCTCCTAGGTCCGCAGGCCCCGGCGAGGCTCCGTCCCAACCGCTCCTGCCCCTTGCCCCTCTGCAGCCGCCCACCCCACCGCTGCTCGCCAGGCCATCGGCGGGTCCGCCGCCCGGCGCCACAGTCTCGCAGCCTCGGCCACAGGCCGAGTCCCGCCGGCCCGCGCCCCTCCGTCCTCCGCCGGCCCGAGCACACAGGACAACCGTCCGTCGCCCTGCACCCGGGCCCCGGGACACCCAGCCGGCCTTTCCCCCGATCCCGGGACAACGGACGCCTCACGCGCTCCGCCCCACCGGAAGCCTCCGTCTCCGCGGGCGCGCCCCTCGCCTACAGTCTCCCCCAAGGCCCAGGCGTCCTCCGTCCTCCCGCAGATGCCCCTCACACACCGGAAAGGAGCCCGAACCAACCAGGACAGACGACCACAAGGGGAAAAGCACGCACACAACCCACGCAACGTGGGTGCCTGCTGCTGCGACTTTCGCCCCGCAGGCGTGACCCTGGGCCGGGCAAGGGGCACGGTGACACTCCTGGGACGCTGGCGGCCTGCGCTGGGGCGCCATGGTGACTGCCAACGCCAGGGCGCTGCCTCTTTAGCCGCCCCCCGCCCCCCTCCGCCCCCGCGCCGCCCGCGTCCCCGGCGGGTCCACCCTCCTCCTTAGAAGCTGCCACTGGAGCACAGCCTGGGTGAGCCTGTCCCAGTCTGTGTCCCAGTCTGAGCGTGGGTCTCCGGGTCTGTCACGCTCTGTCTGGGTCTTGCCTGCTTTGCTCCCTCCTGCTCCCTGTCCCCCTCCTCCCACCCCACCCTTCCTCCTCCCTCTCACCCCCTCCGCTGCCTCCCCTCCCCTCCCACTCCCACTCCCTCTCTCTCCTTCTCTCATACTGTCTGTGGGTCTCTGGCTCCCTGTGTGTGTCTCTCTGCCACTGGGTTGCTCCCTCTGTGGCCTTCTCTCATTGTCTCTCTCAGCTCAGTTGCTCAGGGGAATTGATGTGTCAGGAGTTGTGGGAGTGCCCTGCTCCTGTGGGGAGACCAAAGGCGAGGTTTCCCTGCGCCAGAAGGGTCTGTAGGTTTTCTGTCTGCCAGTTCGGGGTGGGGGTGGGGGCCCGGAGTCTCCTTGATGCACTAGTAGGGGCTGGCTCTCGGTGGGTGTCCTCGCACTTCTGCTGTAGGTGGGGGTGGGGGCAGGTCCCCTTTGTCACCCTAAAGTGGCTGGTGTCTTGTTGCCCTTCTTGGTCTAGTAGGCGTGGTGTACCCTTCCTCTTCCAGGAGGGTCTTGAGACCCTGGCGAGCTGCTCCGCCAGGCGGAGAAGGCCTGGGTACCCTCCCTCTCAGAGGAGGCCCTTGAGACCATAGCCCTCCCGCCCCTGCCCGCCCCGCCCCCACCCCCACCCTACCCACGTGAGCCGGAAGCTGCCTGGGCCAGGTGGGCCCCGGCTACGTGCGGGGAGCCGTGCTCAAGCAACCAGGGGGACCCGGGTTCACTCCCTCTGCAAGGAGGGCCAGGAGTCTCCGGTACCCCTCTCGGGCTGGCAGCTGGTGTCCCTGGTGCCCCACTTGGACAGGCTGTGGGGCACGGGTCCCCTCCCTTCCGCAGGAAAACCTGGGTTTTCTTGCACTCTGGCTGTGAGGGGCCCAGGTCTCCACCCTCCCTCAGGAGGGCCTGGGTTCCTGTCACCCCACTCAAGAAGGTTCTCCTCACTCAGCCGGGAAGGGCTGGGGTCTCATTGCCCCACTCAAGCTTGGACGGGTCCCGGTTACATTCCCTCCAACGGAGAGCCTGTGGACCAGAAGGTGCCATCCTGGCGGGGTCTTCTTTCTGTGCCAGGTGAGGCTGGGGTCTGGTTGCCTCGCTTAGCAGACAGGCATAAGTAAGTTCCTTCCCCTTTGCCTCCAGAGGCTGGAGTCCCTGTGCCCTGTGGGTGGCCCAAGGGGGGGGGGCCCTGCCCCTGTCGGCGGGGGTGGGGCTGGGGTCTTGTGTTTCACACGAGCTGCTCAGGCAGCGGGAAAGGGGACGTGTCCCCTCCGTCCAACAGAAGGGCCTGGGGACCTTGCTGCCGCGGCCGGGTCCGCTCCCTCTTCCAGGGCGGCCTGTGATCCCCGTGCCCTGGTCGTGCACACAGGACCATGCAAACAAGTCCGCTTGCCCGCTGAGCATTTCTTGATCACACAGGTTATTCAAAGTTGTATTCACAGGAGAAAAACGAAAAAAAAAAAAAAAAGCGGCGTGGCGGAATGCAGTAAAAAACAAACAAACAAACAAACAAACAAACAGGAAACCATACCTATGCTGCCTGCAAGAGTCACCTCCAGATCGAAAGACACACAGGCACTGAAAGTAAAGGGATGCCAAAAGATATTTCCCGCAAACGGAAACGAGGAAAAGAAAAGCAGACAAAAATGGACTTTAAAAGAAAAGCTATAACAAGAGTCAAAGAGGGACACGACATAATGATAAAAGGATGAATCCAACAAGAGGATGTCACTCTTGTAAACATTCCCATGGCCAACATAGGAGCAGCTAAACACTGAAAGCAAATATGGAGAGACATAAAGGGAGACATTGACAGTAATAGTAGGGACTATGACTGTCCCCCCATGCAATCGACATCAATACGTGGATCCTCCAGACAGAAATTCAACCGAGAAACCATGCACTTAAATGTCTCTCATTGGAATTTTTAGAGCATTTCACCCTGCAGCAGAAGAATAGGCATTCTTTTCAAGGGTACCTGGAACATTTTCCAGGATACAAAACATATTAGGCCGTCAAACAAGTCTCAAGAGATATAAGACTGAAATCGGACCAAGCATCTTCTCCGGTATGGAACTAGAAATCAATTACATGAAGACAACTGAGAAACACACAAACGCATGGGAGCTAAATAACAGGCTACTAAATTGAGTTGGGTCCACCGGGAGACCCCCGCCCCCCTCAAATCGAAAACTACCCTGAGCCAAACGAGAAGGAAAACACAGTGATCCCAGATCCATGGCACACGGTGAATGCAGCCCTCAGAAGGCAATTCACAGCAGGAAATTCAACAGAGGCCTACCTCAAGAAACAAGACATTTCTCAAATCAAGGGTCTAATCTCACACCTGAGGGACCTGGAAAAAGGAACACGGAACGAAGCCCATAGCGAGTAGAAGGAGTGGGAGACGGGAACGGAAGTGAACGAAGCAGAGGCTAATAAACCACACAAAAGGTCAATGAAACCAAGAGCTGGTTCTTTGAAAGGATGAATCAAATTGATAAACCTTTAAGCAGGCTGATGAAGGAAAAAAGAGAGCCCTATGAAATAGAATTAGAAATGAAAAGACACAAGTGACAACTGACACCACAGACGTGTGAAGGATCATAAGAAAATACTACCAAACATTACATGCCAACACATGGAACAACTTGGGAGAAATGGATCAATTCCTAGAAACATACAGCATGCCACGACCGATTCAAGAAGACACGGAAAATCTGAACAGACCGACCGATAACTGCTCATTCAGTTGAATCGGTCATGGGACAAACGCCACAGAAGACAAAGTGCTCGACCAGATGGCTTCACAGGTGAATGTTTACCACACATTCAAAGGAGAATTAGTACCTACGCTTCGAAAACTAGTCCCCGAAGCATGGGAGAGGAGAGAAGGCTTCCAAGCTCACTTGACCAAGCCAGCCTTGCTCTGATACCAGACAAAACCGGACAAAGACATTAGAAAAAGAGAAAACTACAGGCCAGTGTCCCTGATGATCGTAGAGGCAAAAATGCTCAACAACATATGAGCTAACTGAATTCAGCAAGATATTAAAAAGATCGTGCCCCACGACCAGGTGGGATGTATTCCTGGTGTGCAAGGTGGCTTCAATATCTGCAAATCACCGAACGTGATAGATCACATAAACAAAACGAAGGATAAAAAGAGTGCGATCGTGACAACAGACGCAGGAAAAGCATTTGACAAAATTCAACATCCATTTATGATGAAAACTCACGACAAAGCGGGACTAGAGGGAACACACTTCAACACGATCAAGGCCCTATATGACGAACCCACAGCTCACTAACACCAGACTCCATGGGAAGAGGCTACAAATTGGTAGAAGCTGAGCTCTGCGCTCCAGGTCTGGGCCTGAAGTGAAACCCTGCACGCGGACCCCAGGGGTGGGGTCTGGGCTGGTGGCCTTGCCTGGCCACCCCTAGGCCCTGGTTGCAGAACTCCCGAGGCCATGCTCACCGAGGGCCTGCGCTGGCTGGCCCTGGTTGGCGGCATGGTGCACCAGCCCGTCGTTTGGGAACGTGGAGTCCCTGTCCTCGTCAAATAACGCATCAAAAGCGATCTCCTGCGTGCAGCTCTGCAGGGACAGAGTGACCTGCAGCCGGTGTGGAGATGTCAGAGCCCTGCCCGGCCACCACCGTCGCCCTCTTCTGCCCACCTGGCCTTGAGCTTCCCGCCTCAGGCATAGACTTGTGTCTGCACAGACCTCCACCCCGGTGGGTGACGTGACATTCCCCTGCTGCACCCTCCAGGCCCCACCCAGCCAGCCTTAACCTGGGGTGTGCATATGACCAGCCCTCAGGCTGCTGAGCCCTCCTCAGCCTGCTCCTGCCAGGGCATGCCCTCCCCACATGGGCCCCACACTACACACACACACACACACACACACACACACACACACACACACACAGGGGCGCGCGCGTGCGGAGGCCTCAGAGGACTCTCGGGGTGGGATCAGCAGCGTGGTGGCCTGGCCTGGCCTGGCCTGGCCTGCCCTGGGCCTCCCTGTGTTACCTTTGCTGTCCTCTGGGAAAATGGCAGAAGCGTCTGGGGTGAGACCTGACCCAGTGTCCAAAACATGGGAAAGGGTTCCAACTTTGGGCTTCCCTGAGGCCACGGCCTCGGGACGTGGGGCTGCAGCAAGGAAACATGTCACTCTTCGCAGCGTCTCCAGCCAAGTGAGCTGGGGGTCAGGCTTCTTTAGGATGTGGCTGCCTGGTTACCAGGGTTCCAAGTTCTGTTGGGCTTTATGATCAGGTAGTGAGATCACTGCCTGGGCCCTCCCCACCCGTCCCCCGCACTGCATGGGCTGCCTCCTCACACAAGAGCTCTGGAAAGTCTCTCTGGGTTGGTGACTGCTCAGCGTACCCGGCACAACAAGCCCACACACAGTTACAGCAACACGGCCCAGCCCGCAGCCCCAGGGAGGCCTGGGTGCATCCGGGGTCCCGGCTTTGAGGACCCAGAGCGGGGTTGAGAGCTGCCTTCTGCGCCTCACCAGTGATGTGACCCTGAAAAGCACGTCCTCTCAGGGCTCCCGCAACCCCAGTGTCCCCGGGTGCATAGTGCAGGTCGTTCTAGCATCTACTTCACAGGCTGTCATCACACATCTAAACGCCAGTAGTGCCTAGAACCCCTGGGCTGGGGTCACATGACGTAGGGTGTAGACCCGACCCATGACACTGTGTGCTGGGCGCAGGTCAGAACACAGGGCCTGTGGGCTGGGTCTGCTCTGGCAGCCGGGGACGACTCTCATTGCCCTCCTGCCTCTGTGTCAGGGGGGTTGGAATGAACTCCAATTCCAACATGGTCCCCTCTGGCACAGAACATCCCAGGGCCTCCATTATGTTTCCACTCGGGGCCCAGCGCCTCATCTGGGCCCAGGTAGGTGCGCGGCCCCGCCTTTGCTCCCAATGTGCCTGCCTCCATGTCCCCCATCCGTGGGTGAGAGCCTCCCCTCCAGGCTGGCCATCCTTTGTAACTGGGTTCTAAGCAATCGAAAAGGTCAAATGATAGGTTGTCACTTGCAAGGCTGAGTTACGAAAAGTTGATGACTCTGACGGCGCCCTCTGTCTCTCTCTGCCTGTTTCTCTGTGTGTCTCTGTGTCTTGGTTTCTATGTCTTGGTGTCTCCCTCGCCCTCTCTCCTTCTCTCTGTCCCTCTCTTCATCTGCCCCCCTAGGCTATCCTTGTGTCTCTGCCTGCCTCTGTCTTGCTCCCTCGAGGGCCTTCTCTCTCATTCCCTCTCTCAGCATGGTGGGTCAGGAGAGCCTTTGTGTAGCCAAGGAACTTGAGAGGGGCAGAGTGCTGGTCGCGGTGAGGGGGGCCACGTAGACAGGGGGGAAGGCTGTCTAAGGAAGTGTGGCGGCCGTCTGGAGCTGGTGAGCCCCGGTGGCACCGTTGGCTCCCCGGGACTTCGGGCCAGTCGGGCCGGCCAGGAGGGTCGGCCGAAGCCATGGGCGAGGCCAGGGCCAGGGCCAGGGCTGGCATTGGGGGCGGGTGCGCGTGCCCTCGGGGTCCGAGGGCCCTGAGAGGACGCGAGCCTCGGTTGCACTGACCAGGGGACCGCGGGGCAGCCAGGCGGGTGTGCGGAGGCAAGCGGGTCGGGGCCTGGGGAGTCCGTCCCTGGAGGCCAGAGAGCCGAGGCTTGGGGAGCGCCCATGGGAGTGGCCGAGGCGAGGCCCGTGCGTGGTGCCTTGGGCCTGGCGAACGCGGGAGGCTCGCCGCCGGCCTGGACTGGCCGCCGCTCAGGCCAGCGGCGTCTGGAGGAGGTGGGCCGGTGCGAGCGAGCGGGTCTGGCCGGCGGGGAGTGCTCGCGGGCGCGCTCGCGACGCCCCAGCGGCCCAGCAGCGTGGCGCGCTCGCGAGGCAGGCCGGCTCGGGGCTCTTGGGGCGCCGGCGCCAGGTCCCGGTGTCTACGGCCATACCACCCTGAACGCGCCCGATCTCGTCTGATCTCGGAAGCTAAGCAGGGTCGGGCCTGGTTAGTACTTGGATGGGAGACCGCCTGGGAATACCGGGTGCTGTAGGCTTTTGCCTGCCTCCCTCCCTCTCCGATTGCCGCCGGCCCCGGCGAGGCTCCGTCCCAACCGCTCCTGCCCCTTGCCCCTCTGCAGCCGCCCACCCCACCGCTGCTCGCCAGGCCATCGGCGGGTCCGCCGCCCGGCGCCACAGTCTCGCAGCCTCGGCCACAGGCCGAGTCCCGCCGGCCCGCGCCCCCTCCGTCCTCCGCCGGCCCGAGCACACAGGACAACCGTCCGTCGCCCTGCACCCGGGCCCCGGGACACCCAGCCGGCCTTTCCCCCGATCCCGGGACAACGGACGCCTCACGCGCTCCGCCCCACCGGAAGCCTCCGTCTCCGCGGGCGCGCGCCCTCGCCTACAGTCTCCCCCAAGGCCCAGGCGTCCTCCGTCCTCCCGCAGATGCCCCTCACACACCGGAAAGGAGCCCGAACCAACCAGGACAGACGACCACAAGGGGAAAAGCACGCACACAACCCACGCAACGTGGGTGCCTGCTGCTGCGACTTTCGCCCCGCAGGCGTGACCCTGGGCCGGGCAAGGGGCACGGTGACACTCCTGGGACGCTGGCGGCCTGCGCTGGGGCGCCATGGTGACTGCCAACGCCAGGGCGCTGCCTCTTTAGCCGCCCCCCGCCCCCCTCCGCCCCCGCGCCGCCCGCGTCCCCGGCGGGTCCACCCTCCTCCTTAGAAGCTGCCACTGGAGCACAGCCTGGGTGAGCCTGTCCCAGTCTGTGTCCCAGTCTGAGCGTGGGTCTCCGGGTCTGTCACGCTCTGTCTGGGTCTTGCCTGCTTTGCTCCCTCCTGCTCCCTGTCCCCCTCCTCTCACCCCACCCTTCCTCCTCCCTCTCACCCCCTCCGCTGCCTCCCCTCCCCCTCCCACTCCCACTCCCTCTCTCTCCTTCTCTCATACTGTCTGTGGGTCTCTGGCTCCCTGTGTGTGTCTCTCTGCCACTGGGTTGCTCCCTCTGTGGCCTTCTCTCATTGTCTCTCTCAGCTCAGTTGCTCAGGGGAATTGATGTGTCAGGAGTTGTGGGAGTGCCCTGCTCCTGTGGGGAGACCAAAGGCGAGGTTTCCCTGCGCCAGAAGGGTCTGTAGGTTTTCTGTCTGCCAGTTCGGGGTGGGGGTGGGGGGCCCGGAGTCTCCTTGATGCACTAGTAGGGGCTGGCTCTCGGTGGGTGTCCTCGCACTTCTGCTGTAGGTGGGGGGTGGGGGCAGGTCCCCTTTGTCACCCTAAAGTGGCTGGTGTCTTGTTGCCCTTCTTGGTCTAGTAGGCGTGGTGTACCCTTCCTCTTCCAGGAGGGTCTTGAGACCCTGGCGAGCTGCTCCGCCAGGCGGAGAAGGCCTGGGTACCCTCCCTCTCAGAGGAGGCCCTTGAGACCATAGCCCTCCCGCCCCCGCCCGCCCCCCCGCCCCCACCTGCCCTACCCACGTGAGCCGGACGCTTCCTGTGCCAGGAGGGCCCCGGCTACGTGCGTGGCGCCTTGCTCAAGCAAACAGGGGGGACCCGGGTTCACTCCCTCTGCAAGGAGGGCCAGGAGTCTCCGGTACCCCTCTCGGGCTGGCAGCTGGTGTCCCTGGTGCCCCACTTGGACAGGCTGTGGGGCACGGGTCCCCTCCCTTCCGCAGGAAAACCTGGGTTTTCTTGCACTCTGGCTGTGAGGGGCCCAGGTCTCCACCCTCCCTCAGGAGGGCCTGGGTTCCTGTCACCCCACTCAAGAAGGTTCTCCTCACTCAGCCGGGAAGGGCTGGGGTCTCATTGCCCCACTCAAGCTTGGACGGGTCCCGGTTACATTCCCTCCAACGGAGAGCCTGTGGACCAGAAGGTGCCATCCTGGCGGGGTCTTCTTTCTGTGCCAGGTGAGGCTGGGGTCTGGTTGCCTCGCTTAGCAGACAGGCATAAGTAAGTTCCTTCCCCTTTGCCTCCAGAGGCTGGAGTCCCTGTGCCCTGTGGGTGGCCCAAGTGGGGGGGCCCTGCCCCTGTCGGCGGGGGTGGGGCTGGGGTCTTGTGTTTCACACGAGCTGCTCAGGCAGCGGGAAAGGGGACGTGTCCCCTCCGTCCAACAGAAGGGCCTGGGGACCTTGCTGCCGCGGCCGGGTCCGCTCCCTCTTCCAGGGCGGCCTGTGATCCCCGTGCCCTGGTCGTGCACACAGGACCATGCAAACAAGTCCGCTTGCCCGCTGAGCATTTCTTGATCACACAGGTTATTCAAAGTTGTATTCACAGGAGAAAAACGAAAAAAAAAAAAGCGGCGTGGCGGAATGCAGTAAAAAACAAACAAACAAACAAACAAACAAACAGGAAACCATACCTATGCTGCCTGCAAGAGTCACCTCCAGATCGAAAGACACACAGGCACTGAAAGTAAAGGGATGCCAAAAGATATTTCCCTAAAACGGAAACGAGGAAAAGAAAAGCAGACAAAAATGGACTTTAAAAGAAAAGCTATAACAAGAGTCAAAGAGGGACACGACATAATGATAAAAGGATGAATCCAACAAGAGGATGTCACTCTTGTAAACATTCCCATGGCCAACATAGGAGCAGCTAAACACTGAAAGCAAATATGGAGAGACATAAAGGGAGACATTGACAGTAATAGTAGGGACTATGACTGTCCCCCCATGCAATCGACATCAATACGTGGATCCTCCAGACAGAAATTCAACCGAGAAACCATGCACTTAAATGTCTCTCATTGGAATTTTTAGAGCATTTCACCCTGCAGCAGAAGAATAGGCATTCTTTTCAAGGGTACCTGGAACATTTTCCAGGATACAAAACATATTAGGCCGTCAAACAAGTCTCAAGAGATATAAGACTGAAATCGGACCAAGCATCTTCTCCGGTATGGAACTAGAAATCAATTACATGAAGACAACTGAGAAACACACAAACGCATGGGAGCTAAATAACAGGCTACTAAATTGAGTTGGGTCCACCGGGAGACCCCCGCCCCCCTCAAATCGAAAACTACCCTGAGCCAAACGAGAAGGAAAACCCAGTGATCCCAGATCCATGGCACACGGTGAATGCAGCCCTCAGAAGGCAATTCACAGCAGGAAATTCAACAGAGGCCTACCTCAAGAAACAAGACATTTCTCAAATCAAGGGTCTAATCTCACACCTGAGGGACCTGGAAAAAGGAACACGGAACGAAGCCCATAGCGAGTAGAAGGAGTGGGAGACGGGAACGGAAGTGAACGAAGCAGAGGCTAATAAACCACACAAAAGGTCAATGAAACCAAGAGCTGGTTCTTTGAAAGGATGAATCAAATTGATAAACCTTTAAGCAGGCTGATGAAGGAAAAAAGAGAGCCCTATGAAATAGAATTAGAAATGAAAAGACACAAGTGACAACTGACACCACAGACGTGTGAAGGATCATAAGAAAATACTACCAAACATTACATGCCAACACATGGAACAACTTGGGAGAAATGGATCAATTCCTAGAAACATACAGCATGCCACGACCGATTCAAGAAGACACGGAAAATCTGAACAGACCGACCGATAACTGCTCATTCAGTTGAATCGGTCATGGGAAAACGCCACAGAAGACAAAGTGCTCGACCAGATGGCTTCACAGGTGAATGTTTACCACACATTCAAAGGAGAATTAGTACCTACGCTTCGAAAACTAGTCCCCGAAGCATGGGAGAGGAGAGAAGGCTTCCAAGCTCACTTGACCAAGCCAGCCTTGCTCTGATACCAGACAAAACCGGACAAAGACATTAGAAAAAGAGAAAACTACAGGCCAGTGTCCCTGATGATCGTAGAGGCAAAAATGCTCAACAACATATGAGCTAACTGAATTCAGCAAGATATTAAAGATCGTGCCCCACGACCAGGTGGGATGTATTCCTGGTGTGCAAGGTGGCTTCAATATCTGCAAATCACCGAACGTGATAGATCACATAAACAAAACGAAGGATAAAAAGAGTGCGATCGTGACAACAGACGCAGGAAAAGCATTTGACAAAATTCAACATCCATTTATGATGAAAACTCACGACAAAGCGGGACTAGAGGGAACACACTTCAACACGATCAAGGCCCTATATGACGAACCCACAGCTCACTAACACCAGACTCCATGGGAAGAGGCTACAAATTGGTAGAAGCTGAGCTCTGCGCTCCAGGTCTGGGCCTGAAGTGAAACCCTGCACGCGGACCCCAGGGGTGGGGTCTGGGCTGGTGGCCTTGCCTGGCCACCCCTAGGCCCTGGTTGCAGAACTCCCGAGGCCATGCTCACCGAGGGCCTGCGCTGGCTGGCCCTGGTTGGCGGCATGGTGCACCAGCCCGTCGTTTGGGAACGTGGAGTCCCTGTCCTCGTCAAATAACGCATCAAAAGCGATCTCCTGCGTGCAGCTCTGCAGGGACAGAGTGACCTGCAGCCGGTGTGGAGATGTCAGAGCCCTGCCCGGCCACCACCGTCGCCCTCTTCTGCCCACCTGGCCTTGAGCTTCCCGCCTCAGGCATAGACTTGTGTCTGCACAGACCTCCACCCCGGTGGGTGACGTGACATTCCCCTGCTGCACCCTCCAGGCCCCACCCAGCCAGCCTTAACCTGGGGTGTGCATATGACCAGCCCTCAGGCTGCTGAGCCCTCCTCAGCCTGCTCCTGCCAGGGCATGCCCTCCCCACATGGGCCCCACACTACACACACACACACACACACACACACACACACACACACACACACAGGGGCGCGCGCGTGCGGAGGCCTCAGAGGACTCTCGGGGTGGGATCAGCAGCGTGGTGGCCTGGCCTGGCCTGGCCTGGCCTGCCCTGGGCCTCCCTGTGTTACCTTTGCTGTCCTCTGGGAAAATGGCAGAAGCGTCTGGGGTGAGACCTGACCCAGTGTCCAAAACATGGGAAAGGGTTCCAACTTTGGGCTTCCCTGAGGCCACGGCCTCGGGACGTGGGGCTGCAGCAAGGAAACATGTCACTCTTCGCAGCGTCTCCAGCCAAGTGAGCTGGGGGTCAGGCTTCTTTAGGATGTGGCTGCCTGGTTACCAGGGTTCCAAGTTCTGTTGGGCTTTATGATCAGGTAGTGAGATCACTGCCTGGGCCCTCCCCACCCGTCCCCCGCACTGCATGGGCTGCCTCCTCACACAAGAGCTCTGGAAAGTCTCTCTGGGTTGGTGACTGCTCAGCGTACCCGGCACAACAAGCCCACACACAGTTACAGCAACACGGCCCAGCCCGCAGCCCCAGGGAGGCCTGGGTGCATCCGGGGTCCCGGCTTTGAGGACCCAGAGCGGGGTTGAGAGCTGCCTTCTGCGCCTCACCAGTGATGTGACCCTGAAAAGCACGTCCTCTCAGGGCTCCCGCAACCCCAGTGTCCCCGGGTGCATAGTGCAGGTCGTTCTAGCATCTACTTCACAGGCTGTCATCACACATCTAAACGCCAGTAGTGCCTAGAACCCCTGGGCTGGGATCACATGACGTAGGGTGTAGACCCGACCCATGACACTGTGTGCTGGGCGCAGGTCAGAACACAGGGCCTGTGGGCTGGGTCTGCTCTGGCAGCCGGGGACGACTCTCATTGCCCTCCTGCCTCTGTGTCAGGGGGGTTGGAATGAACTCCAATTCCAACATGGTCCCCTCTGGCACAGAACATCCCAGGGCCTCCATTATGTTTCCACTCGGGGCCCAGCGCCTCATCTGGGCCCAGGTAGGTGCGCGGCCCCGCCTTTGCTCCCAATGTGCCTGCCTCCATGTCCCCCATCCGTGGGTGAGAGCCTCCCCTCCAGGCTGGCCATCCTTTGTAACTGGGTTCTAAGCAATCGAAAAGGTCAAATGATAGGTTGTCACTTGCAAGGCTGAGTTACGAAAAGTTGATGACTCTGACGGCGCCCTCTGTCTCTCTCTGCCTGTTTCTCTGTGTGTCTCTGTGTCTTGGTTTCTATGTCTTGGTGTCTCCCTCGCCCTCTCTCCTTCTCTCTGTCCCTCTCTTCATCTGCCCCCCTAGGCTATCCTTGTGTCTCTGCCTGCCTCTGTCTTGCTCCCTCGAGGGCCTTCTCTCTCATTCCCTCTCTCAGCATGGTGGGTCAGGAGAGCCTTTGTGTAGCCAAGGAACTTGAGAGGGGCAGAGTGCTGGTCGCGGTGAGGGGGGCCACGTAGACAGGGGGGAAGGCTGTCTAAGGAAGTGTGGCGGCCGTCTGGAGCTGGTGAGCCCCGGTGGCACCGTTGGCTCCCCGGGACTTCGGGCCAGTCGGGCCGGCCAGGAGGGTCGGCCGAAGCCATGGGCGAGGCCAGGGCCAGGGCCAGGGCTGGCATTGGGGGCGGGGTGCGCGTGCCCTCGGGGTCCGAGGGCCCTGAGAGGACGCGAGCCTCGGTTGCACTGACCAGGGGACCGCGGGGCAGCCAGGCGGGTGTGCGGAGGCAAGCGGGTCGGGGCCTGGGGAGTCCGTCCCTGGAGGCCAGAGAGCCGAGGCTTGGGGGAGCGCCCATGGGAGTGGCCGAGGCGAGGCCCGTGCGTGGTGCCTTGGGCCTGGCGAACGCGGGAGGCTCGCCGCCGGCCTGGACTGGCCGCCGCTCAGGCCAGCGGCGTCTGGAGGAGGTGGGCCGGTGCGAGCGAGCGGGTCTGGCCGGCGGGGAGTGCTCGCGGGCGCGCTCGCGACGCCCCAGCGGCCCAGCAGCGTGGCGCGCTCGCGAGGCAGGCCGGCTCGGGGCTCTTGGGGCGCCGGCGCCAGGTCCCGGTGTCTACGGCCATACCACCCTGAACGCGCCCGATCTCGTCTGATCTCGGAAGCTAAGCAGGGTCGGGCCTGGTTAGTACTTGGATGGGAGACCGCCTGGGAATACCGGGTGCTGTAGGCTTTTGCCTGCCTCCCTCCCTCTCCTTTTGCCGCCGGCCCCGGCGAGGCTCCGTCCCAACCGCTCCTGCCCCTTGCCCCTCTGCAGCCGCCCACCCCACCGCTGCTCGCCAGGCCATCGGCGGGTCCGCCGCCCGGCGCCACAGTCTCGCAGCCTCGGCCACAGGCCGAGTCCCGCCGGCCCGCGCCCCCTCCGTCCTCCGCCGGCCCGAGCACACAGGACAACCGTCCGTCGCCCTGCACCCGGGCCCCGGGACACCCAGCCGGCCTTTCCCCCGATCCCGGGACAACGGACGCCTCACGCGCTCCGCCCCACCGGAAGCCTCCGTCTCCGCGGGCGCGCCCCTCGCCTACAGTCTCCCCCCAGGCCCAGGCGTCCTCCGTCCTCCCGCAGATGCCCCTCACACACCGGAAAGGAGCCCGAACCAACCAGGACAGACGACCACAAGGGGAAAAGCACGCACACAACCCACGCAACGTGGGTGCCTGCTGCTGCGACTTTCGCCCCGCAGGCGTGACCCTGGGCCGGGCAAGGGGCACGGTGACACTCCTGGGACGCTGGCGGCCTGCGCTGGGGCGCCATGGTGACTGCCAACGCCAGGGCGCTGCCTCTTTAGCCGCCCCCCGCCCCCCTCCGCCCCCGCGCCGCCCGCGTCCCCGGCGGGTCCACCCTCCTCCTTAGAAGCTGCCACTGGAGCACAGCCTGGGTGAGCCTGTCCCAGTCTGTGTCCCAGTCTGAGCGTGGGTCTCCGGGTCTGTCACGCTCTGTCTGGGTCTTGCCTGCTTTGCTCCCTCCTGCTCCCTGTCCCCCTCCTCCCACCCCACCCTTCCTCCTCCCTCTCACCCCCTCCGCTGCCTCCCCTCCCCTCCCACTCCCACTCCCTCTCTCTCCTTCTCTCATACTGTCTGTGGGTCTCTGGCTCCCTGTGTGTGTCTCTCTGCCACTGGGTTGCTCCCTCTGTGGCCTTCTCTCATTGTCTCTCTCAGCTCAGTTGCTCAGGGGAATTGATGTGTCAGGAGTTGTGGGAGTGCCCTGCTCCTGTGGGGAGACCAAAGGCGAGGTTTCCCTGCGCCAGAAGGGTCTGTAGGTTTTCTGTCTGCCAGTTCGGGGTGGGGGTGGGGGGCCCGGAGTCTCCTTGAGGCACTAGTAGGGGCTGGCTCTCGGTGGGTGTCCTCGCACTTCTGCTGTAGGTGGGGGGTGGGGGCAGGTCCCCTTTGTCACCCTAAAGTGGCTGGTGTCTTGTTGCCCTTCTTGGTCTAGTAGGCGTGGTGTACCCTTCCTCTTCCAGGAGGGTCTTGAGACCCTGGCGAGCTGCTCCGCCAGGCGGAGAAGGCCTGGGTACCCTCCCTCTCAGAGGAGGCCCTTGAGACCATAGCCCTCCCGCCCCTGCCCGCCCCGCCCCACCCCCCCAACCCACGTGAGCCGGTCCCATGCTTTGGCAGGTGGGCCCCGGCTGCGTGCGTGGCGCCTTGCTCAAGCAAACAGTGGGGACCCGGGTTCACTCCCTCTGCAAGGAGGGCCAGGAGTCTCCGGTACCCCTCTCGGGCTGGCAGCTGGTGTCCCTGGTGCCCCACTTGGACAGGCTGTGGGGCACGGGTCCCCTCCCTTCCGCAGGAAAACCTGGGTTTTCTTGCACTCTGGCTGTGAGGGGCCCAGGTCTCCACCCTCCCTCAGGAGGGCCTGGGTTCCTGTCACCCCACTCAAGAAGGTTCTCCTCACTCAGCCGGGAAGGGCTGGGGTCTCATTGCCCCACTCAAGCTTGGACGGGTCCCGGTTACATTCCCTCCAACGGAGAGCCTGTGGACCAGAAGGTGCCATCCTGGCGGGGTCTTCTTTCTGTGCCAGGTGAGGCTGGGGTCTGGTTGCCTCGCTTAGCAGACAGGCATAAGTAAGTTCCTTCCCCTTTGCCTCCAGAGGCTGGAGTCCCTGTGCCCTGTGGGTGGCCCAAGTGGGGGGGCCCTGCCCCTGTCGGCGCGGGGGTGGGGCTGGGGTCTTGTGTTTCACACGAGCTGCTCAGGCAGCGGGAAAGGGGACGTGTCCCCTCCGTCCAACAGAAGGGCCTGGGGACCTTGCTGCCGCGGCCGGGTCCGCTCCCTCTTCCAGGGCGGCCTGTGATCCCCGTGCCCTGGTCGTGCACACAGGACCATGCAAACAAGTCCGCTTGCCCGCTGAGCATTTCTTGATCACACACGTTATTCAAAGTTGTATTCACAGGAGAAAAACGAAAAAAAAAAAAAGCGGCGTGGCGGAATGCAGTAAAAAACAAACAAACAAACAAACAAACAAACAGGAAACCATACCTATGCTGCCTGCAAGAGTCACCTCCAGATCGAAAGACACACAGGCACTGAAAGTAAAGGGATGCCAAAAGATATTTCACGCAAACGGAAACGAGGAAAAGAAAAGCAGACAAAAATGGACTTTAAAAGAAAAGCTATAACAAGAGTCAAAGAGGGACACGACATAATGATAAAAGGATGAATCCAACAAGAGGATGTCACTCTTGTAAACATTCCCATGGCCAACATAGGAGCAGCTAAACACTGAAAGCAAATATGGAGAGACATAAAGGGAGACATTGACAGTAATAGTAGGGACTATGACTGTCCCCCCATGCAATCGACATCAATACGTGGATCCTCCAGACAGAAATTCAACCGAGAAACCATGCACTTAAATGTCTCTCATTGGAATTTTTAGAGCATTTCACCCTGCAGCAGAAGAATAGGCATTCTTTTCAAGGGTACCTGGAACATTTTCCAGGATACAAAACATATTAGGCCGTCAAACAAGTCTCAAGAGATATAAGACTGAAATCGGACCAAGCATCTTCTCCGGTATGGAACTAGAAATCAATTACATGAAGACAACTGAGAAACACACAAACGCATGGGAGCTAAATAACAGGCTACTAAATTGAGTTGGGTCCACCGGGAGACCCCCGCCCCCCTCAAATCGAAAACTACCCTGAGCCAAACGAGAAGGAAAACCCAGTGATCCCAGATCCATGGCACACGGTGAATGCAGCCCTCAGAAGGCAATTCACAGCAGGAAATTCAACAGAGGCCTACCTCAAGAAACAAGACATTTCTCAAATCAAGGGTCTAATCTCACACCTGAGGGACCTGGAAAAAGGAACACGGAACGAAGCCCATAGCGAGTAGAAGGAGTGGGAGACGGGAACGGAAGTGAACGAAGCAGAGGCTAATAAACCACACAAAAGGTCAATGAAACCAAGAGCTGGTTCTTTGAAAGGATGAATCAAATTGATAAACCTTTAAGCAGGCTGATGAAGGAAAAAAGAGAGCCCTATGAAATAGAATTAGAAATGAAAAGACACAAGTGACAACTGACACCACAGACGTGTGAAGGATCATAAGAAAATACTACCAAACATTACATGCCAACACATGGAACAACTTGGGAGAAATGGATCAATTCCTAGAAACATACAGCATGCCACGACCGATTCAAGAAGACACGGAAAATCTGAACAGACCGACCGATAACTGCTCATTCAGTTGAATCGGTCATGGGAAAAACGCCACAGAAGACAAAGTGCTCGACCAGATGGCTTCACAGGTGAATGTTTACCACACATTCAAAGGAGAATTAGTACCTACGCTTCGAAAACTAGTCCCCGAAGCATGGGAGAGGAGAGAAGGCTTCCAAGCTCACTTGACCAAGCCAGCCTTGCTCTGATACCAGACAAAACCGGACAAAGACATTAGAAAAAGAGAAAACTACAGGCCAGTGTCCCTGATGATCGTAGAGGCAAAAATGCTCAACAACATATGAGCTAACTGAATTCAGCAAGATATTAAAAAGATCGTGCCCCACGACCAGGTGGGATGTATTCCTGGTGTGCAAGGTGGCTTCAATATCTGCAAATCACCGAACGTGATAGATCACATAAACAAAACGAAGGATAAAAAGAGTGCGATCGTGACAACAGACGCAGGAAAAGCATTTGACAAAATTCAACATCCATTTATGATGAAAACTCACGACAAAGCGGGACTAGAGGGAACACACTTCAACACGATCAAGGCCCTATATGACGAACCCACAGCTCACTAACACCAGACTCCATGGGAAGAGGCTACAAATTGGTAGAAGCTGAGCTCTGCGCTCCAGGTCTGGGCCTGAAGTGAAACCCTGCACGCGGACCCCAGGGGTGGGGTCTGGGCTGGTGGCCTTGCCTGGCCACCCCTAGGCCCTGGTTGCAGAACTCCCGAGGCCATGCTCACCGAGGGCCTGCGCTGGCTGGCCCTGGTTGGCGGCATGGTGCACCAGCCCGTCGTTTGGGAACGTGGAGTCCCTGTCCTCGTCAAATAACGCATCAAAAGCGATCTCCTGCGTGCAGCTCTGCAGGGACAGAGTGACCTGCAGCCGGTGTGGAGATGTCAGAGCCCTGCCCGGCCACCACCGTCGCCCTCTTCTGCCCACCTGGCCTTGAGCTTCCCGCCTCAGGCATAGACTTGTGTCTGCACAGACCTCCACCCCGGTGGGTGACGTGACATTCCCCTGCTGCACCCTCCAGGCCCCACCCAGCCAGCCTTAACCTGGGGTGTGCATATGACCAGCCCTCAGGCTGCTGAGCCCTCCTCAGCCTGCTCCTGCCAGGGCATGCCCTCCCCACATGGGCCCCACACTACACACACACACACACACACACACACACACACACACACACACACACAGGGGCGCGCGCGTGCGGAGGCCTCAGAGGACTCTCGGGGTGGGATCAGCAGCGTGGTGGCCTGGCCTGGCCTGGCCTGGCCTGCCCTGGGCCTCCCTGTGTTACCTTTGCTGTCCTCTGGGAAAATGGCAGAAGCGTCTGGGGTGAGACCTGACCCAGTGTCCAAAACATGGGAAAGGGTTCCAACTTTGGGCTTCCCTGAGGCCACGGCCTCGGGACGTGGGGCTGCAGCAAGGAAACATGTCACTCTTCGCAGCGTCTCCAGCCAAGTGAGCTGGGGGTCAGGCTTCTTTAGGATGTGGCTGCCTGGTTACCAGGGTTCCAAGTTCTGTTGGGCTTTATGATCAGGTAGTGAGATCACTGCCTGGGCCCTCCCCACCCGTCCCCCGCACTGCATGGGCTGCCTCCTCACACAAGAGCTCTGGAAAGTCTCTCTGGGTTGGTGACTGCTCAGCGTACCCGGCACAACAAGCCCACACACAGTTACAGCAACACGGCCCAGCCCGCAGCCCCAGGGAGGCCTGGGTGCATCCGGGGTCCCGGCTTTGAGGACCCAGAGCGGGGTTGAGAGCTGCCTTCTGCGCCTCACCAGTGATGTGACCCTGAAAAGCACGTCCTCTCAGGGCTCCCGCAACCCCAGTGTCCCCGGGTGCATAGTGCAGGTCGTTCTAGCATCTACTTCACAGGCTGTCATCACACATCTAAACGCCAGTAGTGCCTAGAACCCCTGGGCTGGGATCACATGACGTAGGGTGTAGACCCGACCCATGACACTGTGTGCTGGGCGCAGGTCAGAACACAGGGCCTGTGGGCTGGGTCTGCTCTGGCAGCCGGGGACGACTCTCATTGCCCTCCTGCCTCTGTGTCAGGGGGGTTGGAATGAACTCCAATTCCAACATGGTCCCCTCTGGCACAGAACATCCCAGGGCCTCCATTATGTTTCCACTCGGGGCCCAGCGCCTCATCTGGGCCCAGGTAGGTGCGCGACCCCGCCTTTGCTCCCAATGTGCCTGCCTCCATGTCCCCCATCCGTGGGTGAGAGCCTCCCCTCCAGGCTGGCCATCCTTTGTAACTGGGTTCTAAGCAATCGAAAAGGTCAAATGATAGGTTGTCACTTGCAAGGCTGAGTTACGAAAAGTTGATGACTCTGACGGCGCCCTCTGTCTCTCTCTGCCTGTTTCTCTGTGTGTCTCTGTGTCTTGGTTTCTATGTCTTGGTGTCTCCCTCGCCCTCTCTCCTTCTCTCTGTCCCTCTCTTCATCTGCCCCCCTAGGCTATCCTTGTGTCTCTGCCTGCCTCTGTCTTGCTCCCTCGAGGGCCTTCTCTCTCATTCCCTCTCTCAGCATGGTGGGTCAGGAGAGCCTTTGTGTAGCCAAGGAACTTGAGAGGGGCAGAGTGCTGGTCGCGGTGAGGGGGGCCACGTAGACAGGGGGGAAGGCTGTCTAAGGAAGTGTGGCGGCCGTCTGGAGCTGGTGAGCCCCGGTGGCACCGTTGGCTCCCCGGGACTTCGGGCCAGTCGGGCCGGCCAGGAGGGTCGGCCGAAGCCATGGGCGAGGCCAGGGCCAGGGCTGGCATTGGGGGCGGGGTGCGCGTGCCCTCGGGGTCCGAGGGCCCTGAGAGGACGCGAGCCTCGGTTGCACTGACCAGGGGACCGCGGGGCAGCCAGGCGGGTGTGCGGAGGCAAGCGGGTCGGGGCCTGGGGAGTCCGTCCCTGGAGGCCAGAGAGCCGAGGCTTGGGGGAGCGCCCATGGGAGTGGCCGAGGCGAGGCCCGTGCGTGGTGCCTTGGGCCTGGCGAACGCGGGAGGCTCGCCGCCGGCCTGGACTGGCCGCCGCTCAGGCCAGCGGCGTCTGGAGGAGGTGGGCCGGTGCGAGCGAGCGGGTCTGGCCGGCGGGGAGTGCTCGCGGGCGCGCTCGCGACGCCCCAGCGGCCCAGCAGCGTGGCGCGCTCGCGAGGCAGGCCGGCTCGGGGCTCTTGGGGCGCCGGCGCCAGGTCCCGGTGTCTACGGCCATACCACCCTGAACGCGCCCGATCTCGTCTGATCTCGGAAGCTAAGCAGGGTCGGGCCTGGTTAGTACTTGGATGGGAGACCGCCTGGGAATACCGGGTGCTGTAGGCTTTTGCCTGCCTCCCTCCCTCTCCTTTTGCCGCCGGCCCCGGCGAGGCTCCGTCCCAACCGCTCCTGCCCCTTGCCCCTCTGCAGCCGCCCACCCCACCGCTGCTCGCCAGGCCATCGGCGGGTCCGCCGCCCGGCGCCACAGTCTCGCAGCCTCGGCCACAGGCCGAGTCCCGCCGGCCCGCGCCCCCTCCGTCCTCCGCCGGCCCGAGCACACAGGACAACCGTCCGTCGCCCTGCACCCGGGCCCCGGGACACCCAGCCGGCCTTTCCCCCGATCCCGGGACAACGGACGCCTCACGCGCTCCGCCCCACCGGAAGCCTCCGTCTCCGCGGGCGCGCCCCTCGCCTACAGTCTCCCCCAAGGCCCAGGCGTCCTCCGTCCTCCCGCAGATGCCCCTCACACACCGGAAAGGAGCCCGAACCAACCAGGACAGACGACCACAAGGGGAAAAGCACGCACACAACCCACGCAACGTGGGTGCCTGCTGCTGCGACTTTCGCCCCGCAGGCGTGACCCTGGGCCGGGCAAGGGGCACGGTGACACTCCTGGGACGCTGGCGGCCTGCGCTGGGGCGCCATGGTGACTGCCAACGCCAGGGCGCTGCCTCTTTAGCCGCCCCCCGCCCCCCTCCGCCCCCGCGCCGCCCGCGTCCCCGGCGGGTCCACCCTCCTCCTTAGAAGCTGCCACTGGAGCACAGCCTGGGTGAGCCTGTCCCAGTCTGTGTCCCAGTCTGAGCGTGGGTCTCCGGGTCTGTCACGCTCTGTCTGGGTCTTGCCTGCTTTGCTCCCTCCTGCTCCCTGTCCCCCTCCTCCCACCCCACCCTTCCTCCTCCCTCTCACCCCCTCCGCTGCCTCCCCTCCACTCCCACTCCCACTCCCTCTCTCTCCTTCTCTCATACTGTCTGTGGGTCTCTGGCTCCCTGTGTGTGTCTCTCTGCCACTGGGTTGCTCCCTCTGTGGCCTTCTCTCATTGTCTCTCTCAGCTCAGTTGCTCAGGGGAATTGATGTGTCAGGAGTTGTGGGAGTGCCCTGCTCCTGTGGGGAGACCAAAGGCGAGGTTTCCCTGCGCCAGAAGGGTCTGTAGGTTTTCTGTCTGCCAGTTCGGGGTGGGGGTGGGGGGCCCGGAGTCTCCTTGATGCACTAGTAGGGGCTGGCTCTCGGTGGGTGTCCTCGCACTTCTGCTGTAGGTGCGGGGTGGGGGCAGGTCCCCTTTGTCACCCTAAAGTGGCTGGTGTCTTGTTGCCCTTCTTGGTCTAGTAGGCGTGGTGTACCCTTCCTCTTCCAGGAGGGTCTTGAGACCCTGGCGAGCTGCTCCGCCAGGCGGAGAAGGCCTGGGTACCCTCCCTCTCAGAGGAGGCCCTTGAGACCATAGCCCTCCCGCCCCCGCCCGCCCCCCGCCCCCACCCCCCCTACCCACGTGAGCCGGACGCTTCCTGTGCCAGGAGGGCCCCGGCTACGTGCGTGGCGCCTTGCTCAAGCAAACAGTGGGGTCCAGTGTTCACTCCCTCTGCAAGGAGGGCCAGGAGTCTCCGGTACCCCTCTCGGGCTGGCAGCTGGTGTCCCTGGTGCCCCACTTGGACAGGCTGTGGGGCACGGGTCCCCTCCCTTCCGCAGGAAAACCTGGGTTTTCTTGCACTCTGGCTGTGAGGGGCCCAGGTCTCCACCCTCCCTCAGGAGGGCCTGGGTTCCTGTCACCCCACTCAAGAAGGTTCTCCTCACTCAGCCGGGAAGGGCTGGGGTCTCATTGCCCCACTCAAGCTTGGACGGGTCCCGGTTACATTCCCTCCAACGGAGAGCCTGTGGACCAGAAGGTGCCATCCTGGCGGGGTCTTCTTTCTGTGCCAGGTGAGGCTGGGGTCTGGTTGCCTCGCTTAGCAGACAGGCATAAGTAAGTTCCTTCCCCTTTGCCTCCAGAGGCTGGAGTCCCTGTGCCCTGTGGGTGGCCCAAGGGGGGGGGGCCCTGCCCCTGTCGGCGGGGGTGGGGCTGGGGTCTTGTGTTTCACACGAGCTGCTCAGGCAGCGGGAAAGGGGACGTGTCCCCTCCGTCCAACAGAAGGGCCTGGGGACCTTGCTGCCGCGGCCGGGTCCGCTCCCTCTTCCAGGGCGGCCTGTGATCCCCGTGCCCTGGTCGTGCACACAGGACCATGCAAACAAGTCCGCTTGCCCGCTGAGCATTTCTTGATCACACAGGTTATTCAAAGTTGTATTCACAGGAGAAAAACGAAAAAAAAAAAAAAGCGGCGTGGCGGAATGCAGTAAAAAACAAACAAACAAACAAACAAACAAACAGGAAACCATACCTATGCTGCCTGCAAGAGTCACCTCCAGATCGAAAGACACACAGGCACTGAAAGTAAAGGGATGCCCAAACATATTTCCCGCAAACGGAAACGAGGAAAAGAAAAGCAGACAAAAATGGACTTTAAAAGAAAAGCTATAACAAGAGTCAAAGAGGGACACGACATAATGATAAAAGGATGAATCCAACAAGAGGATGTCACTCTTGTAAACATTCCCATGGCCAACATAGGAGCAGCTAAACACTGAAAGCAAATATGGAGAGACATAAAGGGAGACATTGACAGTAATAGTAGGGACTATGACTGTCCCCCCATGCAATCGACATCAATACGTGGATCCTCCAGACAGAAATTCAACCGAGAAACCATGCACTTAAATGTCTCTCATTGGAATTTTTAGAGCATTTCACCCTGCAGCAGAAGAATAGGCATTCTTTTCAAGGGTACCTGGAACATTTTCCAGGATACAAAACATATTAGGCCGTCAAACAAGTCTCAAGAGATATAAGACTGAAATCGGACCAAGCATCTTCTCCGGTATGGAACTAGAAATCAATTACATGAAGACAACTGAGAAACACACAAACGCATGGGAGCTAAATAACAGGCTACTAAATTGAGTTGGGTCCACCGGGAGACCCCCGCCCCCCTCAAATCGAAAACTACCCTGAGCCAAACGAGAAGGAAAACCCAGTGATCCCAGATCCATGGCACACGGTGAATGCAGCCCTCAGAAGGCAATTCACAGCAGGAAATTCAACAGAGGCCTACCTCAAGAAACAAGACATTTCTCAAATCAAGGGTCTAATCTCACACCTGAGGGACCTGGAAAAAGGAACACGGAACGAAGCCCATAGCGAGTAGAAGGAGTGGGAGACGGGAACGGAAGTGAACGAAGCAGAGGCTAATAAACCACACAAAAGGTCAATGAAACCAAGAGCTGGTTCTTTGAAAGGATGAATCAAATTGATAAACCTTTAAGCAGGCTGATGAAGGAAAAAAGAGAGCCCTATGAAATAGAATTAGAAATGAAAAGACACAAGTGACAACTGACACCACAGACGTGTGAAGGATCATAAGAAAATACTACCAAACATTACATGCCAACACATGGAACAACTTGGGAGAAATGGATCAATTCCTAGAAACATACAGCATGCCACGACCGATTCAAGAAGACACGGAAAATCTGAACAGACCGACCGATAACTGCTCATTCAGTTGAATCGGTCATGGGAAACACGCCACAGAAGACAAAGTGCTCGACCAGATGGCTTCACAGGTGAATGTTTACCACACATTCAAAGGAGAATTAGTACCTACGCTTCGAAAACTAGTCCCCGAAGCATGGGAGAGGAGAGAAGGCTTCCAAGCTCACTTGACCAAGCCAGCCTTGCTCTGATACCAGACAAAACCGGACAAAGACATTAGAAAAAGAGAAAACTACAGGCCAGTGTCCCTGATGATCGTAGAGGCAAAAATGCTCAACAACATATGAGCTAACTGAATTCAGCAAGATATTAAAAGATCGTGCCCCACGACCAGGTGGGATGTATTCCTGGTGTGCAAGGTGGCTTCAATATCTGCAAATCACCGAACGTGATAGATCACATAAACAAAACGAAGGATAAAAAGAGTGCGATCGTGACAACAGACGCAGGAAAAGCATTTGACAAAATTCAACATCCATTTATGATGAAAACTCACGACAAAGCGGGACTAGAGGGAACACACTTCAACACGATCAAGGCCCTATATGACGAACCCACAGCTCACTAACACCAGACTCCATGGGAAGAGGCTACAAATTGGTAGAAGCTGAGCTCTGCGCTCCAGGTCTGGGCCTGAAGTGAAACCCTGCACGCGGACCCCAGGGGTGGGGTCTGGGCTGGTGGCCTTGCCTGGCCACCCCTAGGCCCTGGTTGCAGAACTCCCGAGGCCATGCTCACCGAGGGCCTGCGCTGGCTGGCCCTGGTTGGCGGCATGGTGCACCAGCCCGTCGTTTGGGAACGTGGAGTCCCTGTCCTCGTCAAATAACGCATCAAAAGCGATCTCCTGCGTGCAGCTCTGCAGGGACAGAGTGACCTGCAGCCGGTGTGGAGATGTCAGAGCCCTGCCCGGCCACCACCGTCGCCCTCTTCTGCCCACCTGGCCTTGAGCTTCCCGCCTCAGGCATAGACTTGTGTCTGCACAGACCTCCACCCCGGTGGGTGACGTGACATTCCCCTGCTGCACCCTCCAGGCCCCACCCAGCCAGCCTTAACCTGGGGTGTGCATATGACCAGCCCTCAGGCTGCTGAGCCCTCCTCAGCCTGCTCCTGCCAGGGCATGCCCTCCCCACATGGGCCCCACACTACACACACACACACACACACACACACACACACACACACACACAGGGGCGCGCGCGTGCGGAGGCCTCAGAGGACTCTCGGGGTGGGATCAGCAGCGTGGTGGCCTGGCCTGGCCTGGCCTGGCCTGCCCTGGGCCTCCCTGTGTTACCTTTGCTGTCCTCTGGGAAAATGGCAGAAGCGTCTGGGGTGAGACCTGACCCAGTGTCCAAAACATGGGAAAGGGTTCCAACTTTGGGCTTCCCTGAGGCCACGGCCTCGGGACGTGGGGCTGCAGCAAGGAAACATGTCACTCTTCGCAGCGTCTCCAGCCAAGTGAGCTGGGGGTCAGGCTTCTTTAGGATGTGGCTGCCTGGTTACCAGGGTTCCAAGTTCTGTTGGGCTTTATGATCAGGTAGTGAGATCACTGCCTGGGCCCTCCCCACCCGTCCCCCGCACTGCATGGGCTGCCTCCTCACACAAGAGCTCTGGAAAGTCTCTCTGGGTTGGTGACTGCTCAGCGTACCCGGCACAACAAGCCCACACACAGTTACAGCAACACGGCCCAGCCCGCAGCCCCAGGGAGGCCTGGGTGCATCCGGGGTCCCGGCTTTGAGGACCCAGAGCGGGGTTGAGAGCTGCCTTCTGCGCCTCACCAGTGATGTGACCCTGAAAAGCACGTCCTCTCAGGGCTCCCGCAACCCCAGTGTCCCCGGGTGCATAGTGCAGGTCGTTCTAGCATCTACTTCACAGGCTGTCATCACACATCTAAACGCCAGTAGTGCCTAGAACCCCTGGGCTGGGATCACATGACGTAGGGTGTAGACCCGACCCATGACACTGTGTGCTGGGCGCAGGTCAGAACACAGGGCCTGTGGGCTGGGTCTGCTCTGGCAGCCGGGGACGACTCTCATTGCCCTCCTGCCTCTGTGTCAGGGGGGTTGGAATGAACTCCAATTCCAACATGGTCCCCTCTGGCACAGAACATCCCAGGGCCTCCATTATGTTTCCACTCGGGGCCCAGCGCCTCATCTGGGCCCAGGTAGGTGCGCGGCCCCGCCTTTGCTCCCAATGTGCCTGCCTCCATGTCCCCCATCCGTGGGTGAGAGCCTCCCCTCCAGGCTGGCCATCCTTTGTAACTGGGTTCTAAGCAATCGAAAAGGTCAAATGATAGGTTGTCACTTGCAAGGCTGAGTTACGAAAAGTTGATGACTCTGACGGCGCCCTCTGTCTCTCTCTGCCTGTTTCTCTGTGTGTCTCTGTGTCTTGGTTTCTATGTCTTGGTGTCTCCCTCGCCCTCTCTCCTTCTCTCTGTCCCTCTCTTCATCTGCCCCCCTAGGCTATCCTTGTGTCTCTGCCTGCCTCTGTCTTGCTCCCTCGAGGGCCTTCTCTCTCATTCCCTCTCTCAGCATGGTGGGTCAGGAGAGCCTTTGTGTAGCCAAGGAACTTGAGAGGGGCAGAGTGCTGGTCGCGGTGAGGGGGGCCACGTAGACAGGGGGGAAGGCTGTCTAAGGAAGTGTGGCGGCCGTCTGGAGCTGGTGAGCCCCGGTGGCACCGTTGGCTCCCCGGGACTTCGGGCCAGTCGGGCCGGCCAGGAGGGTCGGCCGAAGCCATGGGCGAGGCCAGGGCCAGGGCTGGCATTGGGGGCGGGGTGCGCGTGCCCTCGGGGTCCGAGGGCCCTGAGAGGACGCGAGCCTCGGTTGCACTGACCAGGGGACCGCGGGGCAGCCAGGCGGGTGTGCGGAGGCAAGCGGGTCGGGGCCTGGGGAGTCCGTCCCTGGAGGCCAGAGAGCCGAGGCTTGGGGGAGCGCCCATGGGAGTGGCCGAGGCGAGGCCCGTGCGTGGTGCCTTGGGCCTGGCGAACGCGGGAGGCTCGCCGCCGGCCTGGACTGGCCGCCGCTCAGGCCAGCGGCGTCTGGAGGAGGTGGGCCGGTGCGAGCGAGCGGGTCTGGCCGGCGGGGAGTGCTCGCGGGCGCGCTCGCGACGCCCCAGCGGCCCAGCAGCGTGGCGCGCTCGCGAGGCAGGCCGGCTCGGGGCTCTTGGGGCGCCGGCGCCAGGTCCCGGTGTCTACGGCCATACCACCCTGAACGCGCCCGATCTCGTCTGATCTCGGAAGCTAAGCAGGGTCGGGCCTGGTTAGTACTTGGATGGGAGACCGCCTGGGAATACCGGGTGCTGTAGGCTTTTGCCTGCCTCCCTCCCTCTCCTTTTGCCGCCGGCCCCGGCGAGGCTCCGTCCCAACCGCTCCTGCCCCTTGCCCCTCTGCAGCCGCCCACCCCACCGCTGCTCGCCAGGCCATCGGCGGGTCCGCCGCCCGGCGCCACAGTCTCGCAGCCTCGGCCACAGGCCGAGTCCCGCCGGCCCGCGCCCCCTCCGTCCTCCGCCGGCCCGAGCACACAGGACAACCGTCCGTCGCCCTGCACCCGGGCCCCGGGACACCCAGCCGGCCTTTCCCCCGATCCCGGGACAACGGACGCCTCACGCGCTCCGCCCCACCGGAAGCCTCCGTCTCCGCGGGCGCGCCCCTCGCCTACAGTCTCCCCCAAGGCCCAGGCGTCCTCCGTCCTCCCGCAGATGCCCCTCACACACCGGAAAGGAGCCCGAACCAACCAGGACAGACGACCACAAGGGGAAAAGCACGCACACAACCCACGCAACGTGGGTGCCTGCTGCTGCGACTTTCGCCCCGCAGGCGTGACCCTGGGCCGGGCAAGGGGCACGGTGACACTCCTGGGACGCTGGCGGCCTGCGCTGGGGCGCCATGGTGACTGCCAACGCCAGGGCGCTGCCTCTTTAGCCGCCCCCCGCCCCCCTCCGCCCCCGCGCCGCCCGCGTCCCCGGCGGGTCCACCCTCCTCCTTAGAAGCTGCCACTGGAGCACAGCCTGGGTGAGCCTGTCCCAGTCTGTGTCCCAGTCTGAGCGTGGGTCTCCGGGTCTGTCACGCTCTGTCTGGGTCTTGCCTGCTTTGCTCCCTCCTGCTCCCTGTCCCCCTCCTCCCACCCCACCCTTCCTCCTCCCTCTCACCCCCTCCGCTGCCTCCCCTCCCCCTCCCACTCCCACTCCCTCTCTCTCCTTCTCTCATACTGTCTGTGGGTCTCTGGCTCCCTGTGTGTGTCTCTCTGCCACTGGGTTGCTCCCTCTGTGGCCTTCTCTCATTGTCTCTCTCAGCTCAGTTGCTCAGGGGAATTGATGTGTCAGGAGTTGTGGGAGTGCCCTGCTCCTGTGGGGAGACCAAAGGCGAGGTTTCCCTGCGCCAGAAGGGTCTGTAGGTTTTCTGTCTGCCAGTTCGGGGTGGGGGTGGGGGGCCCGGAGTCTCCTTGATGCACTAGTAGGGGCTGGCTCTCGGTGGGTGTCCTCGCACTTCTGCTGTAGGTGGGGGGTGGGGGCAGGTCCCCTTTGTCACCCTAAAGTGGCTGGTGTCTTGTTGCCCTTCTTGGTCTAGTAGGCGTGGTGTACCCTTCCTCTTCCAGGAGGGTCTTGAGACCCTGGCGAGCTGCTCCGCCAGGCGGAGAAGGCCTGGGTACCCTCCCTCTCAGAGGAGGCCCTTGAGACCATAGCCCTCCCGCCCCCGCCCGCCCCCCGCCCCCACCCCCCCTACCCACGTGAGCCGGACGCTTCCTGTGCCAGGAGGGCCCCGGCTACGTGCGTGGCGCCTTGCTCAAGCAAACAGGGGGGACCCGGGTTCACTCCCTCTGCAAGGAGGGCCAGGAGTCTCCGGTACCCCTCTCGGGCTGGCAGCTGGTGTCCCTGGTGCCCCACTTGGACAGGCTGTGGGGCACGGGTCCCCTCCCTTCCGCAGGAAAACCTGGGTTTTCTTGCACTCTGGCTGTGAGGGGCCCAGGTCTCCACCCTCCCTCAGGAGGGCCTGGGTTCCTGTCACCCCACTCAAGAAGGTTCTCCTCACTCAGCCGGGAAGGGCTGGGGTCTCATTGCCCCACTCAAGCTTGGACGGGTCCCGGTTACATTCCCTCCAACGGAGAGCCTGTGGACCAGAAGGTGCCATCCTGGCGGGGTCTTCTTTCTGTGCCAGGTGAGGCTGGGGTCTGGTTGCCTCGCTTAGCAGACAGGCATAAGTAAGTTCCTTCCCCTTTGCCTCCAGAGGCTGGAGTCCCTGTGCCCTGTGGGTGGCCCAAGTGGGGGGGCCCTGCCCCTGTCGGCGCGGGGGTGGGGCTGGGGTCTTGTGTTTCACACGAGCTGCTCAGGCAGCGGGAAAGGGGACGTGTCCCCTCCGTCCAACAGAAGGGCCTGGGGACCTTGCTGCCGCGGCCGGGTCCGCTCCCTCTTCCAGGGCGGCCTGTGATCCCCGTGCCCTGGTCGTGCACACAGGACCATGCAAACAAGTCCGCTTGCCCGCTGAGCATTTCTTGATCACACACGTTATTCAAAGTTGTATTCACAGGAGAAAAACGAAAAAAAAAAAAAGCGGCGTGGCGGAATGCAGTAAAAAACAAACAAACAAACAAACAAACAAACAGGAAACCATACCTATGCTGCCTGCAAGAGTCACCTCCAGATCGAAAGACACACAGGCACTGAAAGTAAAGGGATGCCAAAAGATATTTCCCGCAAACGGAAACGAGGAAAAGAAAAGCAGACAAAAATGGACTTTAAAAGAAAAGCTATAACAAGAGTCAAAGAGGGACACGACATAATGATAAAAGGATGAATCCAACAAGAGGATGTCACTCTTGTAAACATTCCCATGGCCAACATAGGAGCAGCTAAACACTGAAAGCAAATATGGAGAGACATAAAGGGAGACATTGACAGTAATAGTAGGGACTATGACTGTCCCCCCATGCAATCGACATCAATACGTGGATCCTCCAGACAGAAATTCAACCGAGAAACCATGCACTTAAATGTCTCTCATTGGAATTTTTAGAGCATTTCACCCTGCAGCAGAAGAATAGGCATTCTTTTCAAGGGTACCTGGAACATTTTCCAGGATACAAAACATATTAGGCCGTCAAACAAGTCTCAAGAGATATAAGACTGAAATCGGACCAAGCATCTTCTCCGGTATGGAACTAGAAATCAATTACATGAAGACAACTGAGAAACACACAAACGCATGGGAGCTAAATAACAGGCTACTAAATTGAGTTGGGTCCACCGGGAGACCCCCGCCCCCCTCAAATCGAAAACTACCCTGAGCCAAACGAGAAGGAAAACCCAGTGATCCCAGATCCATGGCACACGGTGAATGCAGCCCTCAGAAGGCAATTCACAGCAGGAAATTCAACAGAGGCCTACCTCAAGAAACAAGACATTTCTCAAATCAAGGGTCTAATCTCACACCTGAGGGACCTGGAAAAAGGAACACGGAACGAAGCCCATAGCGAGTAGAAGGAGTGGGAGACGGGAACGGAAGTGAACGAAGCAGAGGCTAATAAACCACACAAAGGTCAATGAAACCAAGAGCTGGTTCTTTGAAAGGATGAATCAAATTGATAAACCTTTAAGCAGGCTGATGAAGGAAAAAAGAGAGCCCTATGAAATAGAATTAGAAATGAAAAGACACAAGTGACAACTGACACCACAGACGTGTGAAGGATCATAAGAAAATACTACCAAACATTACATGCCAACACATGGAACAACTTGGGAGAAATGGATCAATTCCTAGAAACATACAGCATGCCACGACCGATTCAAGAAGACACGGAAAATCTGAACAGACCGACCGATAACTGCTCATTCAGTTGAATCGGTCATGGGAACAACGCCACAGAAGACAAAGTGCTCGACCAGATGGCTTCACAGGTGAATGTTTACCACACATTCAAAGGAGAATTAGTACCTACGCTTCGAAAACTAGTCCCCGAAGCATGGGAGAGGAGAGAAGGCTTCCAAGCTCACTTGACCAAGCCAGCCTTGCTCTGATACCAGACAAAACCGGACAAAGACATTAGAAAAAGAGAAAACTACAGGCCAGTGTCCCTGATGATCGTAGAGGCAAAAATGCTCAACAACATATGAGCTAACTGAATTCAGCAAGATATTAAAAAGATCGTGCCCCACGACCAGGTGGGATGTATTCCTGGTGTGCAAGGTGGCTTCAATATCTGCAAATCACCGAACGTGATAGATCACATAAACAAAACGAAGGATAAAAAGAGTGCGATCGTGACAACAGACGCAGGAAAAGCATTTGACAAAATTCAACATCCATTTATGATGAAAACTCACGACAAAGCGGGACTAGAGGGAACACACTTCAACACGATCAAGGCCCTATATGACGAACCCACAGCTCACTAACACCAGACTCCATGGGAAGAGGCTACAAATTGGTAGAAGCTGAGCTCTGCGCTCCAGGTCTGGGCCTGAAGTGAAACCCTGCACGCGGACCCCAGGGGTGGGGTCTGGGCTGGTGGCCTTGCCTGGCCACCCCTAGGCCCTGGTTGCAGAACTCCCGAGGCCATGCTCACCGAGGGCCTGCGCTGGCTGGCCCTGGTTGGCGGCATGGTGCACCAGCCCGTCGTTTGGGAACGTGGAGTCCCTGTCCTCGTCAAATAACGCATCAAAAGCGATCTCCTGCGTGCAGCTCTGCAGGGACAGAGTGACCTGCAGCCGGTGTGGAGATGTCAGAGCCCTGCCCGGCCACCACCGTCGCCCTCTTCTGCCCACCTGGCCTTGAGCTTCCCGCCTCAGGCATAGACTTGTGTCTGCACAGACCTCCACCCCGGTGGGTGACGTGACATTCCCCTGCTGCACCCTCCAGGCCCCACCCAGCCAGCCTTAACCTGGGGTGTGCATATGACCAGCCCTCAGGCTGCTGAGCCCTCCTCAGCCTGCTCCTGCCAGGGCATGCCCTCCCCACATGGGCCCCACACTACACACACACACACACACACACACACACACACACACACAGGGGCGCGCGCGTGCGGAGGCCTCAGAGGACTCTCGGGGTGGGATCAGCAGCGTGGTGGCCTGGCCTGGCCTGGCCTGGCCTGCCCTGGGCCTCCCTGTGTTACCTTTGCTGTCCTCTGGGAAAATGGCAGAAGCGTCTGGGGTGAGACCTGACCCAGTGTCCAAAACATGGGAAAGGGTTCCAACTTTGGGCTTCCCTGAGGCCACGGCCTCGGGACGTGGGGCTGCAGCAAGGAAACATGTCACTCTTCGCAGCGTCTCCAGCCAAGTGAGCTGGGGGTCAGGCTTCTTTAGGATGTGGCTGCCTGGTTACCAGGGTTCCAAGTTCTGTTGGGCTTTATGATCAGGTAGTGAGATCACTGCCTGGGCCCTCCCCACCCGTCCCCCGCACTGCATGGGCTGCCTCCTCACACAAGAGCTCTGGAAAGTCTCTCTGGGTTGGTGACTGCTCAGCGTACCCGGCACAACAAGCCCACACACAGTTACAGCAACACGGCCCAGCCCGCAGCCCCAGGGAGGCCTGGGTGCATCCGGGGTCCCGGCTTTGAGGACCCAGAGCGGGGTTGAGAGCTGCCTTCTGCGCCTCACCAGTGATGTGACCCTGAAAAGCACGTCCTCTCAGGGCTCCCGCAACCCCAGTGTCCCCGGGTGCATAGTGCAGGTCGTTCTAGCATCTACTTCACAGGCTGTCATCACACATCTAAACGCCAGTAGTGCCTAGAACCCCTGGGCTGGGATCACATGACGTAGGGTGTAGACCCGACCCATGACACTGTGTGCTGGGCGCAGGTCAGAACACAGGGCCTGTGGGCTGGGTCTGCTCTGGCAGCCGGGGACGACTCTCATTGCCCTCCTGCCTCTGTGTCAGGGGGGTTGGAATGAACTCCAATTCCAACATGGTCCCCTCTGGCACAGAACATCCCAGGGCCTCCATTATGTTTCCACTCGGGGCCCAGCGCCTCATCTGGGCCCAGGTAGGTGCGCGGCCCCGCCTTTGCTCCCAATGTGCCTGCCTCCATGTCCCCCATCCGTGGGTGAGAGCCTCCCCTCCAGGCTGGCCATCCTTTGTAACTGGGTTCTAAGCAATCGAAAAGGTCAAATGATAGGTTGTCACTTGCAAGGCTGAGTTACGAAAAGTTGATGACTCTGACGGCGCCCTCTGTCTCTCTCTGCCTGTTTCTCTGTGTGTCTCTGTGTCTTGGTTTCTATGTCTTGGTGTCTCCCTCGCCCTCTCTCCTTCTCTCTGTCCCTCTCTTCATCTGCCCCCCTAGGCTATCCTTGTGTCTCTGCCTGCCTCTGTCTTGCTCCCTCGAGGGCCTTCTCTCTCATTCCCTCTCTCAGCATGGTGGGTCAGGAGAGCCTTTGTGTAGCCAAGGAACTTGAGAGGGGCAGAGTGCTGGTCGCGGTGGGGGGCCACGTAGACAGTGGGGAAGGCTGTCTAAGGAAGTGTGGCGGCCGTCTGGAGCTGGTGAGCCCCGGTGGCACCGTTGGCTCCCCGGGACTTCGGGCCAGTCGGGCCGGCCAGGAGGGTCGGCCGAAGCCATGGGCGAGGCCAGGGCCAGGGCTGGCATTGGGGGCGGGTGCGCGTGCCCTCGGGGTCCGAGGGCCCTGAGAGGACGCGAGCCTCGGTTGCACTGACCAGGGGACCGCGGGGCAGCCAGGCGGGTGTGCGGAGGCAAGCGGGTCGGGGCCTGGGGAGTCCGTCCCTGGAGGCCAGAGAGCCGAGGCTTGGGGGAGCGCCCATGGGAGTGGCCGAGGCGAGGCCCGTGCGTGGTGCCTTGGGCCTGGCGAACGCGGGAGGCTCGCCGCCGGCCTGGACTGGCCGCCGCTCAGGCCAGCGGCGTCTGGAGGAGGTGGGCCGGTGCGAGCGAGCGGGTCTGGCCGGCGGGGAGTGCTCGCGGGCGCGCTCGCGACGCCCCAGCGGCCCAGCAGCGTGGCGCGCTCGCGAGGCAGGCCGGCTCGGGGCTCTTGGGGCGCCGGCGCCAGGTCCCGGTGTCTACGGCCATACCACCCTGAACGCGCCCGATCTCGTCTGATCTCGGAAGCTAAGCAGGGTCGGGCCTGGTTAGTACTTGGATGGGAGACCGCCTGGGAATACCGGGTGCTGTAGGCTTTTGCCTGCCTCCCTCCCTCTCCTTTTGCCGCCGGCCCCGGCGAGGCTCCGTCCCAACCGCTCCTGCCCCTTGCCCCTCTGCAGCCGCCCACCCCACCGCTGCTCGCCAGGCCATCGGCGGGTCCGCCGCCCGGCGCCACAGTCTCGCAGCCTCGGCCACAGGCCGAGTCCCGCCGGCCCGCGCCGCTCCGGCCTCCGCCGGCCCGAGCACACAGGACAACCGTCCGTCGCCCTGCACCCGGGCCCCGGGACACCCAGCCGGCCTTTCCCCCGATCCCGGGACAACGGACGCCTCACGCGCTCCGCCCCACCGGAAGCCTCCGTCTCCGCGGGCGCGCCCCTCGCCTACAGTCTCCCCCAAGGCCCAGGCGTCCTCCGTCCTCCCGCAGATGCCCCTCACACACCGGAAAGGAGCCCGAACCAACCAGGACAGACGACCACAAGGGGAAAAGCACGCACACAACCCACGCAACGTGGGTGCCTGCTGCTGCGACTTTCGCCCCGCAGGCGTGACCCTGGGCCGGGCAAGGGGCACGGTGACACTCCTGGGACGCTGGCGGCCTGCGCTGGGGCGCCATGGTGACTGCCAACGCCAGGGCGCTGCCTCTTTAGCCGCCCCCCGCCCCCCTCCGCCCCCGCGCCGCCCGCGTCCCCGGCGGGTCCACCCTCCTCCTTAGAAGCTGCCACTGGAGCACAGCCTGGGTGAGCCTGTCCCAGTCTGTGTCCCAGTCTGAGCGTGGGTCTCCGGGTCTGTCACGCTCTGTCTGGGTCTTGCCTGCTTTGCTCCCTCCTGCTCCCTGTCCCCCTCCTCCCACCCCACCCTTCCTCCTCCCTCTCACCCCCTCCGCTGCCTCCCCTCCCCCTCCCACTCCCACTCCCTCTCTCTCCTTCTCTCATACTGTCTGTGGGTCTCTGGCTCCCTGTGTGTGTCTCTCTGCCACTGGGTTGCTCCCTCTGTGGCCTTCTCTCATTGTCTCTCTCAGCTCAGTTGCTCAGGGGAATTGATGTGTCAGGAGTTGTGGGAGTGCCCTGCTCCTGTGGGGAGACCAAAGGCGAGGTTTCCCTGCGCCAGAAGGGTCTGTAGGTTTTCTGTCTGCCAGTTCGGGGTGGGGGTGGGGGGCCCGGAGTCTCCTTGATGCACTAGTAGGGGCTGGCTCTCGGTGGGTGTCCTCGCACTTCTGCTGTAGGTGGGGGGTGGGGGCAGGTCCCCTTTGTCACCCTAAAGTGGCTGGTGTCTTGTTGCCCTTCTTGGTCTAGTAGGCGTGGTGTACCCTTCCTCTTCCAGGAGGGTCTTGAGACCCTGGCGAGCTGCTCCGCCAGGCGGAGAAGGCCTGGGTACCCTCCCTCTCAGAGGAGGCCCTTGAGACCATAGCCCTCCCGCCCCCGCCCGCCCCCCGCCCCCACCCCCCCTACCCACGTGAGCCGGACGCTTCCTGTGCCAGGAGGGCCCCGGCTACGTGCGTGGCGCCTTGCTCAAGCAAACAGGGGGGACCCGGGTTCACTCCCTCTGCAAGGAGGGCCAGGAGTCTCCGGTACCCCTCTCGGGCTGGCAGCTGGTGTCCCTGGTGCCCCACTTGGACAGGCTGTGGGGCACGGGTCCCCTCCCTTCCGCAGGAAAACCTGGGTTTTCTTGCACTCTGGCTGTGAGGGGCCCAGGTCTCCACCCTCCCTCAGGAGGGCCTGGGTTCCTGTCACCCCACTCAAGAAGGTTCTCCTCACTCAGCCGGGAAGGGCTGGGGTCTCATTGCCCCACTCAAGCTTGGACGGGTCCCGGTTACATTCCCTCCAACGGAGAGCCTGTGGACCAGAAGGTGCCATCCTGGCGGGGTCTTCTTTCTGTGCCAGGTGAGGCTGGGGTCTGGTTGCCTCGCTTAGCAGACAGGCATAAGTAAGTTCCTTCCCCTTTGCCTCCAGAGGCTGGAGTCCCTGTGCCCTGTGGGTGGCCCAAGGGGGGGGGGCCCTGCCCCTGTCGGCGGGGGTGGGGCTGGGGTCTTGTGTTTCACACGAGCTGCTCAGGCAGCGGGAAAGGGGACGTGTCCCCTCCGTCCAACAGAAGGGCCTGGGGACCTTGCTGCCGCGGCCGGGTCCGCTCCCTCTTCCAGGGCGGCCTGTGATCCCCGTGCCCTGGTCGTGCACACAGGACCATGCAAACAAGTCCGCTTGCCCGCTGAGCATTTCTTGATCACACAGGTTATTCAAAGTTGTATTCACAGGAGAAAAACGAAAAAAAAAAAAAAAGCGGCGTGGCGGAATGCAGTAAAAAACAAACAAACAAACAAACAAACAAACAGGAAACCATACCTATGCTGCCTGCAAGAGTCACCTCCAGATCGAAAGACACACAGGCACTGAAAGTAAAGGGATGCCAAAAGATATTTCCCGCAAACGGAAACGAGGAAAAGAAAAGCAGACAAAAATGGACTTTAAAAGAAAAGCTATAACAAGAGTCAAAGAGGGACACGACATAATGATAAAAGGATGAATCCAACAAGAGGATGTCACTCTTGTAAACATTCCCATGGCCAACATAGGAGCAGCTAAACACTGAAAGCAAATATGGAGAGACATAAAGGGAGACATTGACAGTAATAGTAGGGACTATGACTGTCCCCCCATGCAATCGACATCAATACGTGGATCCTCCAGACAGAAATTCAACCGAGAAACCATGCACTTAAATGTCTCTCATTGGAATTTTTAGAGCATTTCACCCTGCAGCAGAAGAATAGGCATTCTTTTCAAGGGTACCTGGAACATTTTCCAGGATACAAAACATATTAGGCCGTCAAACAAGTCTCAAGAGATATAAGACTGAAATCGGACCAAGCATCTTCTCCGGTATGGAACTAGAAATCAATTACATGAAGACAACTGAGAAACACACAAACGCATGGGAGCTAAATAACAGGCTACTAAATTGAGTTGGGTCCACCGGGAGACCCCCGCCCCCCTCAAATCGAAAACTACCCTGAGCCAAACGAGAAGGAAAACCCAGTGATCCCAGATCCATGGCACACGGTGAATGCAGCCCTCAGAAGGCAATTCACAGCAGGAAATTCAACAGAGGCCTACCTCAAGAAACAAGACATTTCTCAAATCAAGGGTCTAATCTCACACCTGAGGGACCTGGAAAAAGGAACACGGAACGAAGCCCATAGCGAGTAGAAGGAGTGGGAGACGGGAACGGAAGTGAACGAAGCAGAGGCTAATAAACCACACAAAAGGTCAATGAAACCAAGAGCTGGTTCTTTGAAAGGATGAATCAAATTGATAAACCTTTAAGCAGGCTGATGAAGGAAAAAAGAGAGCCCTATGAAATAGAATTAGAAATGAAAAGACACAAGTGACAACTGACACCACAGACGTGTGAAGGATCATAAGAAAATACTACCAAACATTACATGCCAACACATGGAACAACTTGGGAGAAATGGATCAATTCCTAGAAACATACAGCATGCCACGACCGATTCAAGAAGACACGGAAAATCTGAACAGACCGACCGATAACTGCTCATTCAGTTGAATCGGTCATGGGAAAACGCCACAGAAGACAAAGTGCTCGACCAGATGGCTTCACAGGTGAATGTTTACCACACATTCAAAGGAGAATTAGTACCTACGCTTCGAAAACTAGTCCCCGAAGCATGGGAGAGGAGAGAAGGCTTCCAAGCTCACTTGACCAAGCCAGCCTTGCTCTGATACCAGACAAAACCGGACAAAGACATTAGAAAAAGAGAAAACTACAGGCCAGTGTCCCTGATGATCGTAGAGGCAAAAATGCTCAACAACATATGAGCTAACTGAATTCAGCAAGATATTAAAAGATCGTGCCCCACGACCAGGTGGGATTTATTCCTGGTGTGCAAGGTGGCTTCAATATCTGCAAATCACCGAACGTGATAGATCACATAAACAAAACGAAGGATAAAAAGAGTGCGATCGTGACAACAGACGCAGGAAAAGCATTTGACAAAATTCAACATCCATTTATGATGAAAACTCACGACAAAGCGGGACTAGAGGGAACACACTTCAACACGATCAAGGCCCTATATGACGAACCCACAGCTCACTAACACCAGACTCCATGGGAAGAGGCTACAAATTGGTAGAAGCTGAGCTCTGCGCTCCAGGTCTGGGCCTGAAGTGAAACCCTGCACGCGGACCCCAGGGGTGGGGTCTGGGCTGGTGGCCTTGCCTGGCCACCCCTAGGCCCTGGTTGCAGAACTCCCGAGGCCATGCTCACCGAGGGCCTGCGCTGGCTGGCCCTGGTTGGCGGCATGGTGCACCAGCCCGTCGTTTGGGAACGTGGAGTCCCTGTCCTCGTCAAATAACGCATCAAAAGCGATCTCCTGCGTGCAGCTCTGCAGGGACAGAGTGACCTGCAGCCGGTGTGGAGATGTCAGAGCCCTGCCCGGCCACCACCGTCGCCCTCTTGTGCCCACCTGTCCTTTAGCTTCACCAGAAAGTGGGAATAGTGGAAACACACGTCAACATAATCAAGGCCCTATATGAGGAACCCACAGCTAACATCGTTCTGAATGAGAAGAGGTGAAAAACATTTTTCTTTAGATCAGGAAAAGAAAAGGATGTCCACTTACCCCATTTTTATTCAATACTGTATTTGAATTTGCAGCCACAGCAACCAGATTAGAAAAAGAAATGAAAGTATTTAAATTGGGAAGGAAGAAATAACTCTGTCATTACTTGCAGGTTAAATGATACTATAGAGAGATCCTATAAAGAGTTTACCAAAAACTTGTTATAACTAGTAAATGAATTCATTAGTGTGGTAGTATACAAACTTAATATTCAGAATTCAATTGCATTTTTATACACCAATAACAAATTGTCAGAGACATAAATTAAGAAAACAGTCTCATTTACAATTCCATAAAAAATATCTAGGAAGAAATTTAACCAAAAAGTTGAAAGACCCAACTTACAGAAAAGTATACAACATTGACTAAGAAGATACAAATAAATGGAAGCATAGACTTTGCTCATGGATAAGATTCAACCTTGTTAAAATGTCCACACTACCGAAGGCAATCTATAGATTCAATGCACTCTATTGTATTCAAATACCAGTGACACTTTTCTTCACAGAACTAGAACTACTAACCCTAAAATTTATACGTAACCACAAAAGACCACGAATAGTCAAAGCAATCTTGAGAAAGGACAAAAAAGGTGGACGTATCACACTACCTGATATCAAACTGTACAGCAAGGATGTAGTCATCAAAACAGCATGGTCCTGGGCTGGCCCAGTGGCGCGGTGGTTAATTACTGGCTTGAGAAGGCAGCGGCCCCTGTTTGGGTCCCACCTATGAGGGCCAGTGACACTGCCCTCAAAAAAAACCCCCCCCCAAAAAAAAAAATCCAACACAGAATGCATCATCTGTCTTGCACAGCTGTCATGTATAGATACAAATTTGCATCACCAGTCCACGTGTTAGCTAGGCAAACATGTTTGATATTGCAAAGCTGCTCTAAACAAAAACGCACTCTTCCTCCTTCTCTTAGGTGGCATAGTGTTTGCAATTGTTTCAGGTTGGTATGTCTTGAGTGCAGTCACTTTAAAACATTAGGCATTGCAGTGCAATTCCAGGAATGCCTGTTTGAGCAGACTGAAATGCTTTTGCCAACAGCTACACACCTACCTACTTTCCTTACGGTGCAGGGGTAGCCTTACATCACATTTTCTTGGATCGTTCTGTTAGTTACGGGAACAAACAAGTACCAGCATATGGTCAAAGCCACCCCACTTGATCTGGCTGCACCAGTTCGCCAGACACAAAGACACTGACTTCAGTTGTTGGAGGCAGGGGCCACACCACTCGTGCTTTGTATCTGTTGAGGGAGCGCATGTTCTCAATGGGAGTCAAACAAGTGCCCTATTACTAACTGTAATATCTCTCTTCCTTAGTGTCAGTAAACCCGCTTGGAATGACAACTCCAGAGGCAGACATGTGATTGACATTGCAAACCCGCTTTAGACGAAAACACATTCTTTGGCCTTCTCTTAAGAGTAGCCTTGTGATAGGCAGATCCTCCCCAAGGGGCTGCTAGACCGATGGCAGCCCCAAAACTGGCTAGAATGACTCCTGAGGCCAATTTGTCTCCATGACGAACTATATTTTGAACAGTGATTGATATGCACTCAGGGTCTAAAACCCCTAAGGTGCATTGTCCTTCAAACTGAGACATGGGTAATCAGGGTGATAGGAGGGTGGCAGTACACCCTGTCTGGTGACTTTTCATTGGATAGTTCATTTTGAGGAGGACCGGAGAGAAATAGCCAGGGCAGTATAAGCTTGAGGTGGGGAGGAGGAGTTAAAGCATGTGGTCAGACTTGAGTCCCAAAGAGGGACTACATTGCACTGGGAAGATAAAAGCCCCTCCCGCCCCCTCAGCCCAGCATCCCTGGGCCCCGTTGGTACCCATCCTGCTCTTGGAGGTAGGTGGTGAAGTTTCAAAGATATTGTTACCTGTCCCTCCCAGTATGTGCACTGATTCCTGGGACTTGTCTTTTGTTCACCATAGTGAGATTTGTGACTAGCTAGACACCAGAAGGTGGTATTTGGAGTGCCCCTTCTAGAAATGTAAATGTAATGGGATAATTGAAGGACTGAACAGACAAGAGGTAGCCTCCCTCTCGATATGTATAGAAGTGACAAGGGCTAGACGTGGAAGTACAGTTGAGGGTTCTGACCCTAGATGTATCAGACCAATTAACTGGTGGGTGAGGTGAATGCAGCCCACACATGTAGCTGAGGGGTTTAACCTGACAACCAAGATAGTGCTGTTGGGGAACTCCTTGGTGACCACTGAAAGAAAGTTAAGTCTTTTCCTATCTGCTCCATAGGCAGACATGTGATTAACATTACAAACCCACTTTAGACGAAAACACAGCCTTCAGTCTTCTCTTAAAAACACAAATGTGGGCCGGCAGAGTGGCGCAGTGGTTAAGTGCTGGCTTGGGAAGCCAGCAGCCCCAGTTCAGGTCCCACATATGAGGGCCAGTGACACTGCCCTCAAAACAAAACAAAAAACACAAATGTGTGTCATCCGTCTTGCACAGCTGTAATGTATAGATGCAAATCTGCGTCACTGGTCCACAAAGTGTTAATGGGGAAACTGGAGAGGTGGGTTATGGGAACATTGTGTATTATCTGGTCAATGTTTATGTTAATCTCAACATATTCTAAACAATGTCTATTAATGTTTGCAAATCTGGAGACATTGTATCCAGGAGAGATCTATTCAGCAAATGTTAAAAACTCAGCTAATGTCTGAACATTAGCTAGAGGAGTGGTTTAGTATTCAACATGAACCAAATTTTGAGTTGTCAATGCATCTTTACTTCCATTGTTACAGAAATACTGCTTGAATGACATTAAAATTTTCACACAGAAAAGAATGTGGCTTACCATCTTTATAGTTTCCTCATAAAAATGAAAAACTGAATATTTCTTCTTGAATTAACTTAATAAACATATTTCCACAATACTTTCCACCGGGTCCTCTAAGGGATGGACCCTTTGGTGTGGGCAGATGTACACTCTCCTGGACCACATCCTCCCAGGACAATAGAAAATCTTCTCCGTAGGGGAAGCATGGTGTCATCTATCACGTCTCTGCGCAGCTGGGTCTAGCTTCCTTGAGAGGACCAGCAGGGACTCAGAAAAAGAAATAAAGAGCAAGAGACAGGGATAGTTCAAAAAGCAATGTGAGCCAGGGAACTCTGATGGACAAGAGCCCTGAATCTGGTCAGCTTGCAGCTTTTATTGAGTACAAACAGGGGAAGGGGCTTTGTTCTTTCCGAGGTCTGTAAATCATATGCGTCATCCAAGAATTTAGCCAAATTCCCCTATGCCTCATAGACCATCTCAGCCGAAAGACCCTTTGTTTAACACAACCTTGCCTCCTACGGGAACAGATGATGATTCACTATGACACTTAGAGGCAAGAATGCAAGGAGGACTGTTATCTTCTTAGGAAGATTTCTATCTTCTCTGGCAGGCTGTTAGCTCTGCAGATAAGAGTTAACAGGGCCTTAGGCCCCATATGCTTCACCTCCTTGATTCCTCCCAGGGTACCCTCTGGTCGATGCCTTGCTTGGTCCGCCCTGATGCGTCATATTTTATATAGGATCTTGCACATATTTTAGAATCCTGCACATATTTAGGGTCTTGCCTATCATTGACTGACCCGCCCTCTCTCTTAGGGTCCCATGGGGTTTTGCCATAAACACAGTGAATATCCTGTCCCTGTGAGGTCCTTCTGTTATGGGCGAATGCAGAGAGGCTGCTGTGAGGCCACAGTCATCATGCAGGCTGCAACACCCTGGGATATGCATGACAAGAGAGGGAACTGTTGACATCTTTCTGGCAGCAGACCAGAGGGAAGTTAGAAATAATTTATTCACACTTCCAGCTATTGGTCCCTTTATTCACTAGCTGCCCAGATGACCCTCCTGAAGCAAAGTTGGACCTAGGAAGATCTTGCAGTTTGGTGTGCACCTCATACACCCCATCAGGCAGATTTTGTTCAAAACACCTTTATTTAGATAAGACATACAAACACAGTGATGCACAGGGAACAGCCCTTGTAGCGTGGGCTCCAATCCTATTTAGAAGCTGCACATATCTGGGAAAGTTATGGAGACTCCTCTGGGCCTCAGTGCCTGTTCTTAGATGTAGAAATGTACAGATGACCTCCTTATTGGTATTACGCAATGAGGCTAAACATAATACAGGTAAAGCCTTCAAAAAACAAAATAATTGGTGCTATGTAATTGCTTAGAATGTCTACTCGTTGAATGACTGCAAGAATGAGCTTGACCCTTGATGTGGTTAAATGTGGAGAGGGGCTATGGATGGCTCCACAGCAAGAGAGTGTGGGAGGTGACTTTTCTTCCATTACAAGGGTGTGATGCTTTAAAGCTCATAGATAGTATATGTTATCATCTCCTGCGATGCCCTAGGTCAGGGGAGGCAAAACAGGGGTGTGGCCTATATATCACAGAAAATGGCACAGAAACTTAGAGAGGTTAAGTGACTTGCTCCGAGTCACAACAATGGTGTGTGAGGGATCTGGGGGGAAAAAAGTGGTTGGTGACCAGGGCATGGAGATCAGAACCCCTGAGACACCCAAGATCATGCCCTGGACCCCTGAACCACACCAACCCTCAAGTTCTTCTGCCTCGAGATTTCTGCAGGAGACAGGTTATGCCCTGGATGAGGTGACTGAGCCACAAACAGTCCAAATTCATGACACAGTCCCGGCTTCCACTCTTTAGTCTCTGACCAAAAATACAACAGTTTCCTTCAAACAAAGCCCCTCTGAAGGACCAGGGAAAGTGCACACTTGTGGGTATCCTTCCCCAATGTCTTCACACTGTCAGCTGTCTCACACTGAGCCTTCCCCATGACCAGGTGACCACTTTAAGTGACCAGAGGTCTGTGTGCTTCCCAAGCCATCTCAGAACATTATGGACCAACTGCCATATGACCGATTGGCCAAAAACCAGCTTCCCTTTAATTGACCTACTCTGGATGAGCAGTTAATGCAAATGACCTGGGAAAGTGGCTATCTGTGCTGGTTATTTGGTAATTCAATGAATTAAGGCTCAAGCCTCTACTGTTTGCAGACTATTGATGTGAGCACTTGTCTGCACAGCCTGGACTCAGGCCTGGCTGAGAGCGGCCAGTGGCTGCTTGGGCTCTGAGTGTCCCCTTCCCTACCCAAGTTCTCCATCATCACATACCAGGATCTACAAATGTCTCATCCCACCCAACGCCACAGAGGCAGGGGGGCAGAGTCCCATGTCCTCCAAAAAGGGTCCTTCCTTAGTCACAGCCTATGTCCCCACTCCAGGGCCCTCCCTGAGAACCACCCAGACCCTCCTAATCTGTCTCACCAATGTCTTTTCCACCCATTCGAGGGCAGGGCCATGTCCCACTCCTCTCCCAGACAGCACCCAGACACCCAGGTACCCTGTGCACATCAACCCATGGATTTCCACCATGTTGTGTCCTTCCTTTCTTAAAACCTCTGGATTTAGGGCCAGTCGAGTGGCGCATTGGTTGGACGCTGGCTTGGGATGCCAGCGGCCCTGGTTCGGGTCCCATATATGAAGGCCAATGACACTGCCCTCAAATAAATAAATAAATAGATAAATAAATAAAATCTCTGGATTTAGACTGCTGATGTCTGGTATTGGATTTTTACATCTACAATCAGAAGAGTTGACCCAGTGAAAGCAGTGTGTTTGCGATCCCTCTGAAACTGTTCTCTGGAAGAATGAGTACGAATCTGGCACAACATTTTTCTAAATTTAGGAAAATACATGTCAGCCCTCTGGATGGAAGAATCAGAAATACAAATTAAATGATACAAGTAAACTACTGATACATTGATCAGTCTGTAGACACATTGGGAGTGGTGGAAAGAATTTAAAAACATGTGGAAAATATTTGCAGTAAAAGGTCACCAGCCCCTTTGAAGCAACAGCATTCAGATCAACGTGACTGCACCTCCAAAGCAGTTGAGATTTCCTATCTCTAGCATGTGAGGTGTGAGAGCCTAAGGTCTCACCTCTTCCCTCTCAGGTCACAGAATGACAGTTAGAAGGGAAGGTAGGATGGGCATCATGACGTTACCTTGGTGATCCATCATCATAGAACTTCCAGGAGGATCACACTCCACACTATGGGCTTTCTAACTGCTGCTTTCACACTAATTGCTGCTTTCTAGACTAGTGTGTGTCCATGGACATGTATGGCATTTAAGAATGCATGTTTGGTTTTAAACACTGAATCCTTGGGCTGGCCGAGTGGCGCGGTGGTTAAGCGCTGGCTTGGGAAGCCAGCGGCCCCGGTTCGGGTCCCACATATAAGGGCCAGTGACACTGCCCTCAAAAAAACAAAACAAAACAAAAAAACACTGAATCCAGCTCATTATTATGCATTTTATAAAAACAGGTTACATGAGAAAAATGACCTGCCCACCTAAATATATTTGATAGTGAAAATTACAGGGTGAATACGAACAAAGCCAACATGTAGAGAATCAAAATGGGTTCCATTCTTGCTTGAAATATCACCTCCACCCATTTTTCAGTATTCCTGAGACTCCAGACGTTTCTAGAAAGAACAATTTCTGTTCCACATAGAAAACAGCAGTAGTAGAAATCCAGTTTTAAAGTCATATTTCTGTCTAAGCATATAATTATCAAATTATATAAATGATTGTCTCATTCTTTATGTATACTACTTATTTTTTCTTCTGCATACAACTAAATTTATATACTCAATCATCTCTCAATCCATGTGAATTCCTGAAACAACGTCTTGTCCTTCTGTGTGTAAAAGACTGGCTATTCACTGAGTAATTCAGAAAAAAAGAGTCTTTTACCAGTGGGTTGGGTTAATATATATCATCAACGTTTTTCTAAATGAATTTTAGATCGCTCAAAACTCTAGAAGTCATTGTACTCTTTGTCTCTTAATTCAACACCCAATCACACCCGTTCTTACAATATGACCATGAACACTTGCTGTAAGAAGGTGTGTAATCAGGCCCCCAAATATGGAACCAGTTTCAATTTTAGGGTAAAGATGAAAGAGTTGCCATATTTCGAACAAAGTGGATACCCTTCAAGGTATGAAAGGTTATATAAATCATTGCTGATTCAGGGCTAATTTCTAGAACTAAAAAATCAAATGTGTGGCACCCTGTCACTAATGAGGCATAAAACCTGCAGTAATATACACAGTCTCATAGTTCGTCTACGGATTACCCAATTGAGCAATAGTGGGAAAGAGGTAATACTGTGTTATTCTAAAGGAAGAATTTTAATGGACCCTGCTTGATAACAAATGTGTGTGTGAGCCTGCATGCGGATAGAAACTGGAGGAGAAAAATGAAGACAGTTGGGACTATTTTAAGAAAAAATGTGCCATCTGATAGGAGAAACAGCATTCGAAATGCAGTGAGGAAGAGTGGTCCAGACTGCCCCGAGGAGAACAGTTGGTGTGAAACAGAGGACTTCCATTCCTGCTGCCACCTGCACACTCACATTAAATATGGAACACAGGAGTGAATATAGGGAGAGTCCTTAGAGACATCTTGTTACAGTGTCAGAGCCACATGATGGTTCCAGTCACATATCTCAAAGGACATACAGAAATGTACCAGTGGTTACTTCCAGAGGCTGAACCTGGAAGGCTGCAGAATGGGAAAGGAAAGAGACTCAGATGCTCATCTATGTTCTGTTGTACCTTTCAGGTTTTCTACAAGGATGTTACTCTTGTTGCTCTTACTATGAAGTGTGAGAGCCTAAGCAGGTCTACCATGTTCCCTCAGTTCAAAAAATAAATGTTTCTATTGTAACAGACACTTCAAAATAGTGGTGTGAAACCCTGCAGTATTGCTGCCGCTCCTGGGGTGGGATTCAGTCAGGGCTCTATGGGGGGCTCTTTTATGGCCTGTGACTTTGGGTCTCAGCAGAGAAAACTCACTGACTGGGGTGATAAACCAAGAGTTGGGATGTTCTGCAGGGGACTCAGTCCCTTGTCAGCAGAAGCTAGGTGCGCCTGGAGGCCTCATATGAGACATCCGCATGTGGCCTGGGTGTCCTCATAAGAGGGCAGTCTCAGGTCACGCAGACCTCTTACTTGGTGGCTGATGGCCTTACAGAGCTGTGATGTGAGTTACCAGACAAAGGCTTATGGCCTTTTCAAGCACAACCTTGGATGTGACAATGTTGTTGCTAGGACATGTGTTAGTAACAAAGAGTACTAGAGTCACCTCTGGATACAGGGAGGAACCTGAACCCCCACCTGTCCTCAGGAAGAATGTCAAAGTAATTGCAAACATATTGGAAAATTGCACATGGAAATACCAGTTTTAAAAATACTCAGTTGTGGGCCAGCCGAGTGGAGTGGTGGTTAAGAGCTGGCTTGGGAAGCCAGCGACCCCGGTTCGGGTCCCACATATGAGGGCCAGTGACACTGCCCTCAAAAAAAAAATAAAAACTAAAAAAAATAAAAATACTCAGTTGCAGGGCTGGCCAAGTGGCACAGTGGTTAAGCGCTGGCTTGGGAAGCCAGCAGCCCTGGTTTGGTTCCACATACGAGGGCCCATGACACTGCCCTCAAAAAACAAAACAAAACAAAACAAAAAAATCAGTTGCAGAGGTAGCAATCCAAAACATGTGAGACAGGGAATGTTGCCTTGTGGGCTAGGGCCAAGTATAAGGTATACGTGGGGTGGGCTCATTCCTCCACCACCATGAGCTGTTAGACAAGTAAACACACACATTCAGGGACTCTTACAGGACAGTTATGGGATAACAAACAGAACATCTACCTACATTGATGCAGAGTCTACCCATAACATGGGGTGGCATGGTCTGGATGATCTGTGGATGAAGGTGCTAGTCCCACATGGAGTAAGAGGCTGGTGGTCCTGCAGGGCAAGAGAGCGGAGCCAGGGAGTCTGCCAGGGGGCTGCAGCAGTGCAGGCAGGAGGAAGTGGGGACCAGCTGGAGCCGGGGAAGGACGACGGGATGCAGAAGGACAGACAGAAGTGGAGGTAAGATGTCGCAGACCCACACCCTGCAGGAGGGACTGCGCAGGGATCAAGGTCCTTCCTTTCTCTGCAGAATGCACAGGTAGGTCTCAGCTGCTGTGGTGACAAAAGTCCTGCTCAATGGGCATCAGAGCGACCAGCCTGTCTGAAGAGCCAGTGACCCATGTGGTAGCACTGAACACGCACACGCCCATGGGCCCAGGGATTACACGTCTAGGAGTGTTTCTTGTAGAGACATTGACCCGGGAGAGCAAAGATCTAGTTAGTGTCACTACACCAGTGCCCACAACCTGAAAGGTGTGGAAGCAGCCTAAATGCCTCTCAACAAGGAACTCAATGGAGGAATCAATGAACACATGATGATCTCTCAGATGTAGGCACTTGGAAGCTATCCCAATAGGCCTTGCAAGTAAAACAGAAAAATATACTTGGAAATTTTAATAAATGCTTAAAACTGCATATTAAAAGAACACCCTGAGCATTGAAGTTGGACTCGCTGATTGCAGGGCACATCCTACTGAAATTATAGGACTTTTAAGAGAGAAAGTTTCTTTGGTCATCTAGGAAAAAATAAGCCAGTGACATTCCCTTCTATAGGGAAAGAAAATGAGAATCTCATCCACATTCTTATATTAATTGGTATAAGAAGACAATGAAGTACTACAGTTAGTAAAGAACAGTGAGCCATGATCTTATACTCAGTTAAAGAAACTTGCAGGTATAAAATGCACTGACAGCCACGCCATCATGCAAGACCTCAGAAAAACATAATTGTTCACAGGATTCCCTTCCAGAGGAATGAAAAACTTCAGAAAATATTATTCTAGAAAGACACTGACATAAGGACATGTAGTTAGCACTAAATTTGCAGTTATTTATTTTTTTTTTTTAAAGATTTTATTGGGGAATTGGTGGAGGGGAACAGCGTTGGGGAATCGGGGAAGGGGACAGACAAGTTGCCGTCTTCTTGTTCTTCAGTTTTAGTTGCGGAGGATGTTGCTTCACTGTTGGTATCGTCATTGCGCTCTTCCCGGATGAGGCAGATCGGTCACTGACCTCTGGATGTCGCTCATCGCGGCTATTGGCAGCTCACGCTTGGCTGTCAGCCGCTCACGCTGGCTGCCGGCCACTCACTGCAGCCTATGGCAGCCCACTGCAGCAGGGGCTGCAGCCCACACCATCACCGGGGCTCGCACAGCCCAGCTCCAGGTGGAGTTGTTGTTAGCTGTAGAGGGCAGTGTCACTGGCCCTCATGTGGGATCCGAACCGGGGCCGCTGGCATCCCAAAACCAGCGCTTAACCAATGCGCCACTCGGCCGGCCCTGCAGTTATTTTTTTGAATGAAGACTATGTGAGGTTCACAGGAGAGAGAAGTGACTAGCGTAGGGTCACCGAAGAGGCTGTCTATATTAATTTATTAAGTTCTAACTTGTTTGGTATGCTTTTTCTATTTATATGCTTTATTTTATATAAAAATATTTAAAATGAAATCAGTAGTAAATCAATACATTCATATAAAAACCTATAGCAGTAAACATAAAACATAGATCTAAAAGTATACATTCAGAAATGAATTAACCATCACTAAATGAGCTCAGTTGGGAGAGGAGGAACAGGGAGGAGGCTCCTGTTCCTTGACCTGATGGAAGCTCCCTGACACTGTATAAACTCCACCCTCTGAGACTCAGGCTGAGGTCCCAGGTTTTGGCCTGCATAGGTGTTGATACCATATCTGCAAGGAGAACACAGATGCTGGGTCCCTGGGGAGGCACAGAGACAGATGCAGGAGGGTGCCCTGGTGAGGATATGCGGGACCCAGAAGGCTTCTCACACTGTGAAGTGACCATGGGCCTTGAGTTCCCCAGGGATCAGGTTCACAGGGCACTGAGGCCTGCATGCTGCTCTCAGCTGATGATGCTGCCTCTGGCCTGAGTGTCTATAAATGTCTTACAAGAATGACTAAACTTAGACATTTAGCTAGACAGGCTTTAGGTGGCTGGTCTCCTGCTTAGTGAGACTGATGAAGAGGAAACGGGGGGACTCCAGGTCTCCAGGAAGAAAAGGCTGAGTCCCTGCGTCCTGGGCTCTGTGAAGGGCAGGAGGCCTGATGACAGGTGGGAGTGGTGATCCTGCCCCTCCACCCCACACTCAGAATAACCTATCATCAGACCAGCATAGTAAAAATGGACAGACCCCTGGAATACTTCTCTTTGCCCCTTGTAAATTTGAATCTTTTCCTTTTTCTTCTAACATCCTGATGCTTTGCCTGTGCCTTGCAATTTAAAAAACACGATGTTGGGCCGGCCGAGTGGTGTGGTGGTTAAGCACTGGCTTGGGAAGCCAGCTTCCCCGGTTTGGTCCCACATATGAGGGCCAGTGACACTGCCCTCATAAATAAATAAACAAACAAACAAATAAATAAATAACATGATGTTGCAGCCGGCCGAGTGGCGTGTTGGTTAAGAGCGGGCTCGGGACGCCAGCACTGAGCAGGAGGGCCCTGGTTTGTATCCCACATATGAGGGCCAGTGACACTGCCCTCTACAGCTAAGGTGGTGCACAAGAGCTCTACCTGGAGCTGGGCTGCTGTGAGTCGCCCGCCACAGCACAGCTGCAGCCCCTGCTGCAGTGGGCTGTCATAAGCTACAGATGAGTGGCCAGCAGCCAATGTGAGAAGCTGGCAGCCTGCGTGAGCTGCCAAGAGCTGCTGTGAGTGGCCGTCCAGAGGTTGGCGACCAATCTGCTTCAGCCGGAAAGAGCACAGTGATAATACCAACATGGGCCAATGAAGCAATGTCCTCCACAACTAGACTGAAGAACAAAAGGACAGCAACTTGTCTGTTCCCCTTCCCCGATTCCCCAGTGCTGTTCCCTTCCCCAATTAAAAAAAACAAAACTCTTAAAAAAAATCCATATAGTTAATTTTGAATTGATTTTAAATTATTTAACCTAAATTGGTAGTGTTTTTTGTTTGTTTGTTTTGTTTTTCAGCTGAGCCATCCTGCCACCTGTTGGCAGCTCAGCAGCAGCTCAGCTTGGGCTGGGAATCGAACTGCTGTTGCTCAGAGCTCAGCTCGCACTTTTTTTTTTTTTGAGGGCAGTGTTACTGGCCCTCATATGTGGGACTGAACCGGGGCCGCTGGCTTCCCTAGCCAGTGCTTAACCACCGTGCCACTCGGCGGGCCCAGCTCGCACTCTTGAGTGAGCTCTTAACCAACTGAGCCACTCGGCTGGCCCTGTAGTGTGTTTGAATGTATTAGCATATTAGTTTAAGCAATATTCATGCATCATATTTTTTTTTAAAGATTTTATTGGGGAATTGGGGGAGGGGAACAGCGTTGGGGAATCAGAGAAGTGGAACAGACAAGTTGCTGTCTTTTTGTTCTTCAGTCTAGTTGCAGAGGACATTGCTTCACTGGCCCATATTGGTATCATCATTGTGCTCTTCCCAGGTGAGGCAGATAGGTCGCCGGCCTCTGCGTGGTCGCTCATTGTGGCTATTGGCAGCTCACGCTGGCTGCCGGCCACTCACTGTAGCCTATGGCAACCCACTGCAGCAGGGGCTGCAGCCTACACTGTTGCTCGGGCTCGCACAGCCCAGCTCCAGGTGGAGCTGTTGTTAGCTGTAGAGGGCAGTGTCACTGCCCTCATATATGGGATCCGAACCGGGCCGCTGGCATCCTAAAACCAGCTCTTAACCAATGTGCCACTCAGCCAGCCCTGTGTCATATTTTTTCACACACTAATGTAGGTCAGCCTCAAAGCCCTGGGTTCTTTTATAAAGTTTAAGAACCAGGCCCCATTTCAGAGGTGAGTTTTTAGGAAGGTCTAAAAAAAAAAAAAAAGTTTTTCTTTTTTTTTTTTAGCTGAGCCATCCTGCCACCTGTTGGCAACTCAGCTCAGGCTGGCCTCGAACAGCTGTTGCTCAGAGCTCAGCTTGCACTCTTGAGCGAGCTCTTAACCAACTGAGCCACTCGGCCAGCCCTCTTTTTTTTTTTTTTTTAAGGGCTGTGTCACTGGCCCTCATATGTGGGACCCGAACCGGAGCCGCTGGCTTCCCAAGCCAGCTCTTAACCACCACGCCACTCGGCCAGCCTGGTTTTTCATTTTTTAACTCAAGAATTTAGATGCATGGGCCTGCCGAGTGGCGCGGTGGTTAAGCGCTGGCTTGGGAAGCCAGTGGCCCCAGTTCGGGTCTCACATATGAGGGCCAGTGACACTGCCCTTTAAAAAAAACGGAATTTAGGGCCGGCCGAGTGGCGCATTGGTTATGCGCTGGTTTTGGGATGCCAGCAGCCCCAGTTCGGATCCCACATGAGGGCCAGTGACACTGCCCTCTACAGCTAACAACAGCTCCACCTGGAGCTGGGCTGTGCGAGCCCTGGTGATGGTGTGGGCTGCAGCCCCTGCTGCAGTGGGCTGCCATAGACTACAGTGAGTGGCCGGCAGCCAGCGTGAGCGGCTGGCAGCCAGCGTGAGCTGCCAATAGCCGCGGTGAGTGACATCCAGAGGCCAGCGACCGATCTGCCTCATCCGGGAAGAGCGCAATGAGGATACCAACAATGAAGCAACATCCTCCGCAACTAAACTGAAGAACAAAAAGATAGCAACTTGTCTGTTCCCCTTCCCCGATTCCCCAACGCTGTTCCCCTCCGACAGTTCCCCAATAAAATCTTAAAAAAAAAAAAAAAAAAGGAATTTAGTATTTTATTTATTTATTTATTTTTAGCTGAGCCATCCTGCCACCTGTTGGCAGCTCAACAGCAACTCAGCTCGGGCTGGCATCGAACCGCCATTGCTCAGAGCTGAGCTCGCACTCTTGAGTGAGCTCTTAACCAAGTGAACCACTCGGCCAGCCCCCCAAAAAAGAATTTAGATGCAAAAACTAGCATTTAAGTGTTCTTTTCATGGTAGACAGCAAATAGATGCTTGTGGGCAAAGAAAAAGTTGACCCTGGAAAAGAGTTATATTGTACAGAACTGAGTATGATTTCAGATAAAAATAATTATTAACTTCAAAAAGATTTTTCATTGCTATGGAACTCAAGACTAAACTTTCTTAAAGTCCTTTGTCTAAAATAGCTTCATTAAAAAAATCTCTTGGGGGGCCGAGTGGCACGTTGGTTAAGAGTTGGCTTGGGACGCCAGCTCTGAGCAGCAGGTCCAGTTCAGATCCCACATGAGGGCCAATGAAGCTGCGCCCTCTACAGCTAAGATGATGGTGAACAACAGCTCAACCTGGAGCTGGGCTGCTGTGAGTTGCCCACAATGGCATAGGCTGCAGACCCTGCTGCAGTGGGCTGCCATGAGCTACCCCGAGTGGCTGGCAGTCAGCATGGGTGGCCGGCAGCCGGAGTGAGCTGCCGTGAGCCACTGTGAGCGGCTGTCCAATGGCCAGCGAGTGACTGCCTCACCCGGGAAGAGCGTAATGATAATACCAACATGGGCCAGTGAAGCGACGTCCTCCACAGCTAGACCGAAGAACAAAAGGACAGTAATTTGTCTGTTCCCATTCCCCGATTCCCCAATGCTGTTCCCCTCCCCCAATTTCCCAATAAAATCTTTAGTAAAAAGAAAATCTCTTGAGCATTTCGCTGATAGCCATTTCCAGATCAGATTATTTCTGGTTAAGCTACTACTCATCTACAGAAGGTATCTCTGGACATTCTAGCCAGTAATGACTTTTCATCCCTTGAATTTCTATGACATCTGGTTTATGCTGCTCACACAGAACTAACTTCACACATAGGAAAAATGCAACAACCCCAAAGAACTAAACAAAAAGAATCATCGTCTAAGAGTTAAAACATAAAACCCATACATAATGGACAAGGTTAGCTGATTATAAAATAATCAGAGATGTGTCTGGAAATGTGTGACTCTTCACAGGACCAAACTGACTGAAGGTACGTCTCAGGGAGGCAGATCAGAGACTCAGCCATAAATAGGAAAGCCGAAATCTTGGGCATGTTGTACTATATTCTGTATGAAGAGAGCATTAAAACATTCATGTAACTTTTTTATGTTAATTTAATAATAGCTATGTGAAATACTTAATTGTTCTAAACATTAATTCAAGCAATTCGCACCCCCACCCCCAGGAGATGGGCATGCTTGTTAAGCAGACATTCATGATGAATAAATTAAGATACAGACAAGTTTAGTAACTTTCAGTATTTCAATCTAATAAGTAGGGAGCAGTCTTTCCTGGGTTCTAGTGTCAGCACACGTAAATACCCCACACTTGACAGTGCCTTATTTAAGATGGTCTACCCTTGTGATGGTTATTTTTATGTGACAACTTGACTGGTCCCCCAGGTGCCTAGACACTTGGTTGAACATTATCCTGGGTGTTTCTGGATGAGATTAACATATTAATTGGTAGAGTGAAGCAGATTGCCCTTCCTAATGTGGACAGGTCTCATCTAACCAGTTGAAGGCCTGAGGAGCACAAAAAGGCTGACTCTCCCCTGAGTAAGAAGGAATACCTCCTGCCCAATCATTTCTAAGCTGCGACACTGGTCTTCTCCTGACTTTGGACTTGGACACAGACTACAGTTTATAGCATTAGCTCTCCCCACCCTCAGGTCTTCAGATTCAGACTGAATTACACCATTGGCCCTCCTGGGTTTCTAGCTTGTTGACTGTTGACAATGGAACTTCTCAGCCAACATAATCATGTGAGCCAATTCCTTATAATTAAAAAACAAAAAAATACACATACGTACACACATACGCATACACATCCACAGAAATACATACATATAGGTAGATAGTTTGGGAGAACCCAGGCTAATACAGATTTTTGTCCTGAGAATGGGGAGATTACACATGACACTCTCACTTACTGTAAGCTCCCAAGAATGCAGAAATATGTGACTTTTCCACTGTATATCCAGCACCTGTTCTAATTTCAGTGTAGGTTTCCCAAATTAATCACATGTTTACTGGACAGAAGTGTCCGGATAGCAAGGATGTGCACTTAATCTTTTCACCCAGTGGCAGGGAAAGAAAGGGACCAGATCTTGGGGAAGAGGAAGCATTCTTTCATTCATTTATCAGTCACTCATTTATCAGTCACTTATTGTGTATGTAATATGTAGTTTGATACAGCTTTTGTGCTAGGTGAAAGAATACAGGGATAAAATACGTAATTCCTGACCCCATGGACCTCACACTTCTTAGGATGACAAGTAAAATCCTAATTAACAGGGTGACTTCCATATCAATCTTAAATGGCTATGGACGTAATGATGGAGTTTTGAAATATATGAATCCAAAGCTGACAGAACTGAAAAGGGAAATAGATCCACAATCATAGTTTCACTCTATCCACCAAGGGGGCATCATTGGCATGCACAGAGCGCACGGGACCCAAATAAAGCAGAATACTCATTCTTTTCAGGAGCACCTGGAACACTCATCAAAACAGACCATACTAAAAAATAAATAAATTAATTTAAAAAAAAAAAAAGGGCCGGCCGAGTGGCGCGGTGGTTAAGCGCTGGCTTTGGAAGCCAGCAGCCCTGGTTCGGGTCCCACATATGAGGGCCAGTGACACTGCCCTCTAAAACAAACAAAACAAAACAAAAAAAACAGACCGTACTCTGGGCCGTAAAATGAGTTTGGATACGTTTAAAAGAACTTGAAATCCAACATTTGCATCCCTCCTGGCCGCAAAGCCTCTCCTCTCTGGGTGCCGGTGGAGAGAGCCCGGTAGGGACAAGGTTGCATTCAAAGGAGACAGGCAGCAACGGCTTGCCTGAACTCAACAATGTCGCAGAGCGTTAGAGCAGTGGAAGATTGTGAGAGATGTGGGAGAAGAACAATGAACAGTGACCGTGGGGAGGCAGGAGAGGCCAATCTAGCCAGGAGTCGTCTCCTGGTTTCTGGCTTGGGTAAGTGGATGCTAATCCGGCTTCCCAGAAATAAAAATAAAAGACAGGCCCCCTCCATCCATCTCTTCCTGTAACAAGAAGGATTGTTTTAACTTTTCTTCCTTCTCAAGCCCGGTGGGGTTACTTACCATCGTGCAAGGGAATCCGCAGCCCCAAACTACAGGCAAAAGTGCCGCCAAGTTCCGAGGAACGGAAGTAGATTTTACGGAGAGCCGTAAAGCACGTCCTCTTCCGGCTCACGACACAAGCTCCGACCGTTTCTGCCGGCCTTCGTCGGGTAAGCGTCTCTACCCGACCCTCGCGAATTCCGTTTTTTCTTCATTTAGGGCCCTTTTCTACTGTCGCCCCATTCATCTTGGATCATGTTCAAAAAATTTGATGAAAAAGAAAATGTGTACAACTGCATCCAGTTGAAAACGTCGGTTATTAAGGGTATTAAGAACCACTTGACAGAGCAGTTTCCAGGTATTGAACCATGGCTTAATCAAATCATGCCTAAGAAAGATCCAGTTAAAATAGTGCGATGCCACGAACATACAGAAATCCTTACAGTAAATGGAGAATTACTATTTTTCAGACAAAGAGAAGGGCGTTTTTATCCAACTCTAAGGCTGCTTCACAAATACCCTTTTATCCTGCCACGCCAGCAAGTTGATAAAGGAGCCATAAAATTTGTACTCAGTGGAGCAAATATCATGTGTCCAGGCTTAACTTCTCCCGGAGCCAAGCTTTACCCTGCTGCAGTGGATACAATTGTTGCAATCATGGCAGAAGGAAAACAGTATGCTCTGTGTGTGGGAGTCATGAAAATGTCTGCACAAGATATTGAGAAAGTCAACAAAGGGATTGGTATTGAAAATATCCATTATTTAAATGATGGCCTGTGGCGTATGAAGACATATAAATGAGCCTCAAAAGGAATACACTTGGGCAAAATATGGACATTGTGCAGTGTCTGTGTGGCAGCATGAAGACAATACCTCTATTGTTATGCTGAATAAATTCAACAGAAGTAAAGATTTGGAACTTGTCCATATGTCTGTGTAGCTGCTGTCGTGTGCACATTTGTGTGTATGTATGCCTGTGAGTGTGTGTGCGTGTGTGTGTGTGTGTGTCTGAAGAGGAGTGGAGAGATTTGCTGTCTTGTCTGCCAAGCTGGTATCAGTTCAAACATAGGTTAATTATCTCTTGTAGAAAAATATATTTCAAAGTCAAGAGTGTTTAGTGGTAGACACAAAGTATGAGTGAAGAGTTGGGAGGAAGAAAATGATTGGAGACAGGCCCTGAACAGCTCTATTAATATGAACATTTAAAAGATGAGCAGAAGATGGGATACTTGAATAATTCTAGTGGAAGCAGAAAATCCAGTAAAAAGTATACAGCCAAGATTATTGGTTGTCCACCCAACAAACATTGCCCCCTCCCTCTTTGCTGGCAGAACTCTGTCCATCTCTTTTCTACATGAACCAGATAAATGTTGATTAGTCTAGGCCCATATGGTGGTCCACTTCCCTGTGAGACTGATTCATTTATAGGTGGGCATGAGGCCTAAAACCAAGTAGGATCTTCTCTATTAAGGAACTCTTAGGACAATGGGTGTCTTTTCTCCGTTGGCTTTGAATCATTTATAGGTGGGTATGTAACCTGTATTAGGAGGGACCTCTAAAAGATTTTTGGAAAAAGTTTTCAGGCTCTTAAAGGTGCATAGGGAGAAACAGTCTCTCTACTCTGAATGGACATTGCATGTTTGATTTTGCTCTTACCAAACACACACATACACACACAAAATACACGTGAAGTCTGAACATGGTAAAATTGAAAATGAAAAGCAAGAATGTCCTTGATGATTTATAAACTGATGATTAATCAACCATGAAGCCTCCAGATATTGGGATGTCTTATTAAGGGATGTGGCTGTTATTTGAGATTAAAATTTTCTTATAGATTACTCCATTTTTACTTAAGGTTTCTGAAATTTAAAACCAAAGAATCCCAATTTTTACAGAATGACATAGACACCCAACTGAAAAATTGCTTAAAGGGGATAAAATAGGTCAAGTGAAAGTTCATCAGTCACTTTTGCATGAGCAGTTTCAGTGAAATTCTATGAATGTAAAATCAACCGCAGTAGATTTAGGGGTGAAGGGAAAGTGAGAAGGTAGGAAGTAGATGTTTAGATTTCATGTTATTCCTTACAGAATTTAGGTTATGAACTAAAAGATACTGGGTGATAGGGCCAGCCGAGTGGCGTGGTGGTTAGCCAGCGGCTCCGATCCCACATATGAGGGCCAGTGACACTGCCCTCAAAAAAAAATAAATAAATAAAAGATACTGGGTGAAAGCTAGAGGAAGGTAATAGTCAAGATGTTTTATTTTGGAGTTTAGATTATTTTGCTGTTGTTATTTTTATGTTTTTGTTGTTGCATGTTTGTGAATGAGATTTCTAAGTATTTTTATATGCTGAGGAGGAAGAGTCACTAAGAGAGGGGTGATTTGATGGGAATATAATCAGTGGAACAGGAGCAGGAAGGAATGGCCTTCTATCCTCATGAATCTACACGTTGGATCATATCCTCTCACCACAGAGTTGTCATGTGACAACTCTTAAACACTTCTTGTCAACACTGTTTTTTCCTCAGAGGATTAGGGCTTTTGTCCCTATTAATTCTCCACCCCAATCATTACCATTAAGTCTGGCGATTAGAGGATACCTGTGGAGGACCTCTAACCTCTCATGACAAGATTCTGGAACACCAATGACCTTGGCAGACACTGAGGAAGATAGTCAAGTTAAGCTTCCTTTGGTTCTTTTACCATATCCTAAACAACTGTCTCCACCAAAATTTGAAAGGGGGCAGTCTGGATCTATTCTAAGCCTTCTTTCAGGTCACTTCATCTATGTACATGGCCCTAACATTCCTTCCTGGTTCACCCTGGCTGAAAGGTGATAAAGCCGTGACTGCTGAGTCACAGTGAGACAGGTTAGTTAGTGTAATAATTAGGAAGTTAGGAATTCCCTGGTAGAATGAGCAGAAAATAATATCCTTAAAGCCTCAGGCTTGAAAAGTCCGAACTTGAAGATAACACATTCCTGCAAGAGCAGAATCATAAATTATGCTCTGGGACAATTATGCTCAAGGCCTCAGTCTGGGCCTTGAGAGCCCAGCCTGGAGATAACACACCTGCCAGAGCTGAAACACCAATTAAGCTCTGAGACAACTAGGCTGTTTAGGAAAGACCCCTCCAGGCTACATAAATCTGTACTAATAGACACCGGGTTTTCTCCCCAGATAAGCTAAGAAAAGCATATAAACAGTAGCCTCCCCATCTAGTCAGCAGGCATTCCAACTTTCAGGGTGTCCCCTCTCTTTTAGAGAGCTGTATCTCTTTGTTCTAATAAACTGTTCTTTTCTGCTAACTTTGCCTCTCTGGTCCATGTCTCCATTCTTCGGTGCTACAAGACCACAAATCCTGGCCACACACAGAACATCCTGCATCACTTATTGGGGGCTCATCTATTCGGTGCTACAAGATCACGAATCCTGGCCACACACAGAACATCCTGCATCACTTATTGGGGGCTCATCTATCGGGATTAACAGGAGAGGTAAATATGATCTGTACCTTTCTTTTTTGCCTAGCCCACTCACGGGTGTTTAACAATATTTTCCTGTCACACAAACATTGGGCCTCTGACGGCCAGGTAAAAACAACTAGCATGCTGCCAATCTTAAGACTTGAAGGACAGGCTTTGCAGAAGAGTTTTGGTTAATTCCCCCTTGGTGCCAAGCTGGAGGAATGTTGGCCTTAGCCCGACTGCCTTCTCTCTCTGTTACTGTCTCATCTCTCTCTGCTGCCTTTTCCTTTCTGTGAAGAGGCTGGATGGCAGCTAAATGTCCCCTCCATCCTTGCTACCTTATTTCATTATGATACTGTCTCTTCTCAGCTCTTGAGATGCTGTTTCAAGGTCCTTCCCTTTAAAACCTCCTCAACACTGCATGCCAGCCTCAAGATATCTTAAGGTAAGAACATGGAACTTTGGGCCAGCTGAATGTCTCAGTTCGTTGAGTTGGCTCAAGAGCGTGAGCTCTGAGCAACAGGGCTGCCGGTTCAATTCCCACATGGGCCAGTGACACTGCACCTGAGCTGAGCTGTTGCTGAGCTGCCAACAGGTGGCAAGGATGGCTCAGCTGGTGTAAAAACAAAATTGCCTGTTTGATGGTGGGCTATGCCCACCCGCAACTAAGACTGAACTCAGCATCTTGAGCTGAGCAGCTGCCCGGATGGCTCAGTAGATAGAGCATGCACTCTTAACAACAAGGCTGCTGGTTCAACTCCCACATGGGATGGTGGCTACGCCCACCCACAACTAAGATTGAACATAGAAGGTTGGGCTTAGAGGCCATGAGCTGCCAACAGGAAGCCTGAAGATGACTGGCGCCCTCCACAACGAAGACTGAAGAACAACAACTTGGCCCGTCCCCTTCCCCAATTCCCCAAAACTGTTTCCCTCCCCCAATTCCCCAATAAAATCTTTAAAACAAAAAGAACATGGAACTTGATCTATATAGGACATCTCTTGTTGCTCAGGATAAGATTTACTGGCATTTAGCCTACTGTCACGTCCTGCGTGGCAAGGGCAAATGGGACTCGAGAGGGGTGACGCAGATGAATAAGAACAAGAGACAGAAGTAAGATAAGAGCAAGACCAAGGGACTCAGCCAAAGACGACTGAGCCCTGAATCAGATCTGCGCATAGCTTTTATTGTAAATTTTTAAGGAAGTAAACTGCAGTAAATCATTAACCGCGTACAGGTATGTGCCTTAGGCTCCTTTTCCATTAATCCGGATAGTCATCTTTGTTTTGTGTCCCGAGGGTCCGGCAATCCTCACCACATGCCTTAGTAAATAGTAAGCACCCTCCAGGTGCAGCAAGGAAACAATAGGAGCAGATAAACAAGTTTATGCTTCACCAAGCCCACTAAAGCCAGCTTGCAAGCCCTTCAATGTTGGGGACCATGACCCTCAACAGCCTACCCTCTCTTAAGATCCTATTGGGACCTCCTTTTAGTTTTATAAAACACAAATGGAAATGCCCTGACAAACACTCCAACCCTTCTTGCTGCTTCTGTGGTAATGCTCTCAATTGCCAATTTTTTGATAATTGTATAGCAGCCCAAACACACAGAGGGCAGCATCCCCGGGGCCCTGAATATTTGCCACTTTTCTTTTCCACCTTTGCTTTTGCCAAACATCTGCTAATATCCTTGGGGAGAAGCAATATATATCAGATTCACTTTTTTTTTTCCTGATTCACTTTTTATCAAGGAACAAGCCCTGTCTGACATTTTTTGGGGTTTCTGATTTCTTTTTTTGTCTCCTCTCACTCTTTGGGACACAAAGCCCCTTTCCATCTCTCGCCCAGACCATATGCCATCTTTACAGGCCCTGAGCATTTATTCCCTCCTTAAATACTTTCATTCAGAAAGCCATCATTATATCAACTGTGCTATTAATTTCTGTGGTGCTCAAAGCCAAGGCATCCACCCTTCCACTTTGAAACATTTCATTATCGGCCCCTGCCTTTATTGGCCCACAGGCCAGTGCCAGGCATTCAGGTGGGGACACACACAGAATAGAACAGGTGCCCACTTGGGGACATGGCTGGAGCTTAGGTAACATGGATAACCCTGACACACGGTGTTCCCCCACCCAGCCTTGGAACTGGCCTTGAGGATTCCCTGGCTCACTCAGAGGTCTGGAGGATGCTCCAGATAGGTTGTTAGGAGGATAATTGCAAAGGGATTCCTTTCTTTCTCCCTCCCTCACAAATCGGCAATCAGCCATCTTGTGCCTTCACCCCCTTGAATTGCATCCTGAGACATTGGAACCAATTTGATCCTCAAACACTGAAAAACCAGCGCCTGGTCTTCTTTTGTTCAGAAGTATGGCCTCAATACAAATTAGAAAATGGGAAAACTTGGCCTCCACAGGGAAGTATTAACTATAAGACTATTATGCATTTAGATCTGTTTTGCAAGCGGGAAGGCAAATGGTCAGAAATTCCATATGTATAGGCTTTTTTTGCCCTGCAGAACAACCCAGACCTCTGTAAAAAATGTCAAGAAGATTCAGCCCTTTTGGCTATAATCTCTTGTCCCCCTCCTTTTAAGGAAGCCCCTGCAAAGACACATCTAATAGAATCTTCCTCCCCAGAAGAGACTTCCACAGAAATTACTCAGCCAGAAACTCACCCCCAAACCCTATATCCTGCGCCTCCTCCTGAGCCAACTCTTACCCTGGCTCCCCCTAATTATCCTCCATATCCAGGACCTCTTACACATAAACACCCTCAGCCTAGAGCAAATCTCCTTCCCTTACAGGAGATGCGAAGGGGATTTGGCCTCTCTAGGGTTCAAATCCTTTCTCATTACAGGATCTCAGACAAATAAAGGGAGATTTAGGGAAGTTCGCTTTTTTTTTTTTTTGAGGGCAGTGTCACTGGCCCTCATATGTGGGACCCGAACCAGGGCTGCTGGCTTCCCAGGGCTGCTGGCTTCCCAAGCCAGCGCTTAACCACCGCGCCACTCAGCCGGCCCTATGGAAGTTTTAAGATGACCCTGACAAATGTATAGATGCTTTCTAAAACTTAACCCAGGTCTTTGACCTCTCTTGGAAAGATGTGATGTTACTTTTAAATCAGACTCTCATCAGCTTTGAAAAGCAAGCAGTTCTACAAGCTGCTGAAAACTTTGAGGATAATTTATTCCTAACATATGATGAACAGACTGGACAAGACTTGTTCGGGAACCTTTCCCTACAGGAAAGCAAGCAGTCCCCACTAACAACCCACTATGGGATCTCAATACACCTTTTGGAAATTGTCAAAGGAAACACTTTCTGGCATGCATCTTAGAGGGACTGAGGAGAACTAGAGCTAAGCCTATTAATTATACAAAACTGTCCACTATTAATCAACTTCCAGAAGAAAATCCCTTGGCCTTTTTAGAAAGGCTCATGTAGGCCTCAACTAAATACACCCCCATCCAGTCAGACTCCCTTGAAGGGCAAGTCCTCTTCAAGGACAAGTTTATAACCCAGGCTGCCTCAGATATCTGCAGAAAAGTACAAAAATTGTCTATTGGCCCCGAAGGCACCTTGGACAAATTACTCAAGGTAGCCAACAATGTCTTTTACAACCAGGACCAGGAGACAGCCCAGGAGAGACATAAAAAAATAAAAAAGAAAGCAAAGATGTTGGTGGCTGCCCTGCAGACTACAACCCAACAGGGTGCCCAGGGGAAGTCCAACTGTCACTGCTGTGGGCAGTCAGGACACTGGAGAAAGGAATGTCCATGATGATCAGGGCCAGCCCTGAGGCCTCCGTAATCCTGTTCTATCTGCAAAGAGGAGCACTGGAAGTCAGACTGTCCCCAGAGGCCTCTACCCCTGAGGCCAGCCACTCCCAGCCAGACTCCCACATGGGATTGAAGGGGCCCAGACTTCTAACAGTGGCTCCCTCGTTCCATCTCATGATCAGGACTCCTGAGCCCCAGGTAACCCTAAAAGTAGAAGGAAAATCTATCAATTTCCTTCTTAATACAGGAGCTACCTTCTCTGTCCTCCTCTCCAATCCAGGGGCCCTCACCAACCGACATGTTACTGTCTGTGGTGTCATGAGCAAGCCAGTTACCAAATATTTTTCACAGCCCTTAGGATGTTTATGAGGTGATTTAAGGTTCTCCCACTCTTTCTTAATCATGCCAGAAGGCCCAACACCCATATTGGGAAGAGACATTAAGAATGAAATAGGAACTATTGTTGTCCTAACTCATGGGAATATTCCTAATTGCCTCCCAGTAATGGAAGCCGACATCAACCCCCATGTGTGGGCCACAAAAGGAAAAATTTTAACATTAACAGCCACTCCAGTCCACATTCATCTCAGGGACCCCACTCTATTTCCTTACCAGAAACAATATCCTCTGAAACTTGAGGCATGAAAAGGACTAATCCCAATCATTGACAACCTCAAAAGACAAGGCCTTCCTAGAGAATGTAATAGTCCTTGCAACACCGCCATCTTAGGAATTCCTAAATCAAATGGGGAATGGAGACTAGTTCAAGATCTCCCAGCAGTTATTCCTATACACCCTGTTGTTCCAAATCCTTACACACTTTTGGCCCAGATACCTGAGACTGCCAAATGGTTCACAGTTTTAGATTTAAAGGATGCCTTTTTCTGAATGCCTATACACCCTGACTCACAATATCTCTTTGTCTTTGAGGACCCTAGAAACCAGAGTTCCCAGCTCTCCTGGACTGTCCTCCTGCAAGGATTTAGAGATAGCCCCCACCTATTTGGACAGGCTCTCTCCAAGGACCTATCAGACTTTTCTTATAGTGACAGTATACATTTACAATATATTGATGATCTCCTATTATGTGCTTCATCTGAGGATCTCATCAGCTCAGGTGCCACTGCCCTTCTAAACTTTCTGGCCTTTAAGGGCTACAAGTTTCCAGGGCCAAGGCCCAAATGTGCCACACTTCTGTCAAATATCTTGGACTAATTATCTGAGGAGGGACCAGAGCTCTAGGAGAGGACAGAATTTGTCCATCTCCACATATCTCCTACCTAAGATCTTAAAGCAGCTAAGGGGATTCTTAGGTATCACAGGCTACTGTCGTCTCTGGATCCCGAGGTACAGTGAAATTGCTTGCCCCCTTTATCACTTACTCAAAGAGACCCAAACTGCAAACACCCATTTATTGCTTTGGAATCCAGAGATGGAATGGGCTTTCAACCTTTTAAAACAAGCGTTTTTAAGTGCCCCAGCCTTAAGCCTTCCCACTGGGAAGTTGCTTCACTTGTATATAACAGACAGAAAAGGAATAGCTTTTGGAGTCCTAACATAACCCAGGGGACTCTCACAATAGCCAGTAGGCTATCTCAGTAAGGAACTAGATCACCTGGCAAGTGGATGGCTGGCTCATCGCCGAGCTGTAGCAGAAGCTGCACTCCTGTTGAGGGTCATTGTCCCCAATATTGAGGGGCTTGCAGGCTGGCCTTAGTGGGCTTGGTGAAGCATAAACTTGTTTTTCTGCTTTCATTGTTTCTTTATACACCTGAAGGGTGCTTATGACTTATTGAGGTTTGTGGTGAGGACGGTCAGTTCCTTGGGACACAAAAGAAAGATGGCTATCCAAGTTAATGGAAAAGGAGCCTAAGGCATACACGTATACACGGTTAATGATTTACTGCAGTTTACTTCTTTGAAAAATTTCAATAAAAGCTATGCGTTGACCCGATTCGGGGCTCAGTCTTCTTTGGCTGAGACCCTTGGTCTCACTCTTATCTTACTTCTGTCTCTTGTTTTTATTCAATCTGCGTCGCCCCTCTCGAGTCCCATTTGCCCTTGCCACGCAGGACGTGACAACTGGCGCCTCAACGTGCGGCTCGAAGAAGGGAAGGAAGACTTTGAATCTTGGTGAAAATTCAAGGCGCAGACCTCAGGGCAGGCCGGCACTCTACTTGGTAAGGAGTAGGGAACAAATTCTGTGTGAAAGTGTGTGATTGTGTGTGTGAATGCATATAGTTCCACGGCTTTTCGCTACGGAACGAGTGGGCTCTAATCTGCGGTTCCGTAATCTGTCATAAGGCATAATGGCGACTGACTCGTTCACCAGTGCGGGGGTTTATACCGCAGCACCTTAGCCAAGACAGACTTAGTCCCGCGAGGGGCGCGGCCAGACGAGCATCTGAGTGAATAATTGAGTGACAGTTCTCTTTTCTTTTCTTTTCTTAAAAACTAACATGGGAAATTCTGAGAGTCGATATAGACCATATATTTGCCTCCTTAAGCAGCTTTCTAAGAAGGGAGGGGTAAAAGTCTCAGAAAAGAAATTAGAGGAACTTTTAAAAGTTATTGAAACCCATTGCACTTGGTTTCCAGATTTAGGCACCATAGATTTAGACCAATGGGAGATGGTAGGTAAAGATCTTTCAGAAAAACAACGTCAAGGAAAAGAGATACCAACTATAATTTGGGAAACTTGGAGACAGGTCCAATCAGTTTTAGAACCTTTACACACTGACACAGAAGATGAAGAGGAGGATAAAAACCAGGATTGCAAAAGTCTCATTGAATTATCAGAGGACAACGAGAGAGACGAAGAGTCTGTAGAAGCACCTACAATAATTCCAAAAGCATTATATCCTTCTTTAAAAGACGATCTGTTAATACCTGATCGTTTGCCTCCTCCCCCAATAACTAGAATGAAGGATTGCGGGTTGTTTAAAAAACCCTCCAAATTAAAACAACCAATTTCGTCTGTTATATCGGCACCTTCACCTTATGCCCGAGATCCACATTCGTCAATGTCAGCCATAGAAAAAGCAATTCAACAGGCAAGGTTAGAAGGAGATTTGGATGCTTTAAATTTTCCAGTCATAATTAGGGAGCGTCTTGCACCCAATGATGAACACCCCAATGGTTTGCAGATATTAGAACACCAACCTTTTCCTTTTAAAATCCTTAAGGAACTTAAACAGGCAGTTACTCAATTTGGTCCGACTTCCCCTTACACTATAGGACTAATTCGAGGTATTGCTGATGGAAATAGAATGATTCCAATAGATTGGAATGCTTTGGCTGAGTCCTGTCTTTCTCCAGCCCAATTTCTGCAATTTAAATCTTGGTGGATTGATGGTGCGGAAATTCAGAGTAGGCAAAATCAGGCTGGGGGATAGATATTACTAAGGATCAATTAGTAGGTGATGGAGATTGGATAAATACCGAACAGCAGACTTTAATGACTCGTCAGGCACAAGACCAGCTTAAAAGAATTTGTTTGACAGCTTGGGAAAAAGTAGAAGTGGAAGGAAAAGTCCCAACCTCCTTTCAAAACATATTTCAAGGACCTCAGGAGCCTTATTCAGAATTTATAGCTCGCTTGCAGGATACTATTAACAAACAGGTATCCAATGCTCAAGCCGCTGATATCATTTTACAAATCATAGCTTATGACAACGCTAATGAGGACTGTAAAAAGGCAATAGGAGCTCAAAAAGGAAAGACAGATGCAATGGGATACCTCCGCCTCTGTCAAGGAGTAGGAACTGAACAATATAAAGCTACAATGTTAGCTCAGGCAATTACAGGAATGACAAGAGGAAAAAAGTTTCCAGGTACTTGCTTTAATTGTGGAAAGCCTGGTCATACTAAAAGGGAATGCAGACAGAAAATTAAATATGTTTCTAATATGCTTAATGACTCTGCTCCTGCAGAATCAAAATCACCAGGGACATGCCCTCGGTGCAAAAAGGGGAGACACTGGGCATCAGACTGTAGATCATTCTATCATAAGGATGGAACTCCCCTTCAGGGAAACGGGAAGCGGGGCCAGCCCCAGGCCCCGACAACAACAGGGGCATATCTGACATTGGCCACTCCTCAGAATTACCAGGCCGTACCTCCCCCAAACTTTCAGTACAGCAATTAAGTTCAGCAACAGAAGGGAGTGCAGCAGTAGACGTTTGCACCACTCAATATATTTTATTACTTCCCGGAGAAACACCTCTCCGTGTACCCACAGGAATTTTTGGGCCAATTCCACCAAACACTGTCGTACTTATTCTTGGCCAATCCAATTTGACTTCAAAGGGAGTCACAGTTCATACAGGGATCATTGATTCTGATTATGAAGGAGAAATTCAAATTATAATATCTTCAACCGTTCCCTGGTCAGCTAAAAAAGGAGAACGGATTGCACAGTTACTTTTGCTTCCGTATGTTTCCCCAACACAAAAAGGAATCCAAAAGCGAGGAATGGGTAGTTTTGGAAGTACAAGAGAAGCAGGTATCTTTTTAGTAGAAAAAATTTCAGATATTTGGCCTATTTGCCAAATTGAAATTCAAGGAAAGTTTAAAGGTCTTATAGATACAGGAGCTGATGTTTCAATCATCAGTTCTCAACAATGGCCAAAAAATTGGGAATTGCAAGATCCAGATATTAATATAGTAGGAGTAGGAAGAGCCTCAGGCTTGCGTCAAAGTATTCAGATTTTTCCATGTATAGGACCAGAAAGACAACAAGGATTTTTGCAACCTTATGTTGCTGACATCCCTGTTAATTTATGGGGAAGAGACCTATTGACTCAGTGGAACGAAGAGGTCTGGATTCCACCAAATCAATATAGTCCTCAAAGTCAGAAAATTATGAGTCGTATGGGATTCCAACCAGGAAAAGGATTGGGAACATTTAAGCAAGGCATAACTCAACCTCTTCAACTCTCATCTCAGCAGGGAAAACAAGGACTAGGCTATCAGACCAATCAAAATAACCCTTTTTTGTAGGGGCCACTGTCAAAGAGCTACGTGCTCCTTTGCCTCTTAAATGGAAAAATGACACCCCGATATGGATTGAACAGTGGCCCCTTTCTCAAGAAAAATTAGAGGCTTTAACCAAATTAGTACAGATCCAATTAGAACAAGACCATATAGAACCTTCTACTAGCCCTTGGAATTCTCCAGTTTTTGTCATTAAGAAAAAATCAGGCAAATGGAGAATGCTAACTGATCTTAGAGCTGTTAATGCTGTTATTGAACCTATGGGTGCCCTTCAACCAGGGCTTCCACAACCATCTATGATTCCTAAAGATTGGCCTCTTATAGTTATTGATTTGCAGGATTGTTTTTATATGATTCCGTTACATCCTCATGATTGCCCTCGATTTTCATTTTCCATTCCATCTATTAACAATAAAGAGCCAATTCAAAGATATCAATGGAAAGTGCTACCGCAGGGAATGCTTAACAGCCCAACAATTTGTCAGTTTTATGTAGCTCGAGCTCTTACACCAGTAAGAACTGAATTTCCTGATTGTTACATCATTCATTATATGGATGATATTCTCTGTGCTGCATCATCTATGAAACAACTAGCAGCTTGCTTTGAATCACTTAAACTTCACCTAGACAAGGCAGGGCTATGTATAGCCCCCGATAAAATTCAAACAACCACTCCAGTTAAATACCTAGGAACAATTGTTGATCGACAGACTATTAGACCACAAAAGGTTCAGATTAGAAAAGATCAGATTTCTACTTTAAATGATTTACAAAAATTATTAGGAGATATTAATTGGCTACGTCCTACTTTGGGCATTCCTACTTATGCTCTTAGCAATCTGTTTAGTCTCTTTCGAGGACCTTCTCAATTACCAGTCCTCATGAATTGACTCCACAGGCAATTAAGGAATTAGAACTGGTAGAACAAAAGGTACAAGAAGCTCAGTTCAGCTTATAGATCCTTATCAACCTTTACAGGTTCTGGTCTTCACCACACCACATTCTCCAACAGCGGTTATAATACAACAAGAAAAACTGGTTGAATGCCTTTTTCTACCTAATCATTTTGTTAAGACACTGCCAACTTATGTTGAATTAATTTCTGAATTAATATCTAAAGCCCGCACTCGAGTCTTACACCTTAGTGGGCAGGAACCTAATCAAATTGTAGTTCCTTTTAAAAAACAACAAATTTGTCATCTAAACATTCATAATGAATTTTGGCAAATTGCAATAGGAAATTTTTATGGAATCATTGATAATCATTACCCAAAAAATAAATTATTTCAATTTTTGCAAAAGACTACTTGGATTTTGCCCAAAAAACTCCGACAGGAGCCAATTCCCCAAGGAATTACCCTCTTTTCTGATGGATCTAATAATGGAAAAGCTGCCATCGTTAGTGAAAAGGAATGTCAACTTGTTCACAATAACTGTAATTCAGCTCAAAAGGCTGAACTTGTGGCAGTTTTAACTGCTTTGCAGACCTATTCTGAGCCTTTAAATATTGTTTCTGATTCGGCTTATGTTGTTCATACAGCTCAAAACATTGAGACAGCGTCTCTCTCATTTAATTCTAATCAGTCTCTTCAGATTTTGTTTCATCAACTTCAGCAGGTTGTAAGAAATCGTCAACACCCATTTTTTATTACTCATATTCGCGCTCATACGACTCTCCCAGGTCCATTGACGCGTGGAAATGCTATTGCAGACTCTTTAGTGGGAAATGCTCAGATTGATGAGGCAGCCCACTTTCACTTTAACCCATATCAATGCTGGAGGTTTGCGATCTAAATTTCCCATTACTCATAAACAAGCTAGGCATATAGTTCAGACTTGTCCTACTTGCCAAATTCTTAATGCTCCACAAGAATGTCCGGAGGGAACCAACCCTCGGGGCTTGGCTCCTAATGAATTGTGGCAGATGGTCTTCTTTTGGAAAATTATCATTTGTACATGTCTCTGTTGATACTGCCTCAGGATTTTTAGTAGCCACTGCTCAAACTGGTGAAACTGCAGCTCATTCCTGTCGTCATCTTTTGATTTGTTTTTCTATTATGGGCCTACCAAGCAAAGTTAAAACGGACAAATAGTCCGTTAAAACGGACTAGTGTAAGCGCCAGCTTACACTAGTGCTAAATTTGCCAATTTCTGTTCCACCTGGAAGATTTCTCATAATACTGGCATTCCTTACAACCCTCAAGGCCATGCCATTGTTGAACGTGCTAATTCAACCTTAAAGAAACAATTATTAAAACAAAAAGGGGGTATGTAAAGGAACCACCTCAGGTGCAATTAGCTAGAGCTATGTTTACTTTAAATTTTTTGAACTCCTCTGGCTCTGATCCACATTGTGGACGAACTGCAGCAGAAAGGCATTTTAATACCAGTTCAAAGAAAATGCCGCCAATCCCTATATGGTGGAAAGATATTCAGACTAACCAGTGGAATTTAGGGACTCTGTTGACATGGGGACAAGGTTTTGCTTGTATTTCTCCAGGCAAAGAAGAACGTCCTCTGTGGGTGCCTAGCCGGTGCATTAAACCTTATCATGAGCGACTCACCCAAGAAGGTCGTCATGAAGCCAGTATGGCCTGAGGTGGCACGGTATCCGTCTCCTGAAGAGATTTTACTGGAGACTCCCTCAGATGAGGAAGAAGAAAGATGCATGTCCATTAACCGTCCACAGACACCTCCAGCGTTGGAGACGTCTAAATTATCCTTACAATCTAATCGTGTGAGGACGGCTGTCCTGCCCACGCCTGCGTCTCCAGTTATTGCAAGAAGCACTAGAAGTGCTCCTCTCCCTACCTGGGGACAAATGAAAAAATTGATACAAGTAGCAGAACATCGTCTCCAGTAGGAAAGGCTACCTAAGACGGAGGCCAACCTGATGTTGTCCATGATGGCTGTCCTTACTATTGTAAGTTGCTTTCCTCCAGGAGCCATTGCAGATAATTTTACTTATTGGGCATACATTCCAAATCCTCCATTATTAACTCCTGTCACATGGAATGATGATCCTCCTTTAATTTATCTCAATGATAGTTCATGGTTCCCTGGGCCTGAGGATCCCCGAGGACCTGAGTTTCCCGAGGAGGAAGGGAGACTCTTTACTTTATTTAATCATTCAGCCCTTGGATATTTACATATTCCCATATGTATTGGCTCTGTTCCACCATGTCTCTCTCTTTCAGAGCAAACTTGGGCTATTCCAAGTGGAAAAGAAAATAATACCTTTAAAGATTTATTTATGATTTCTAGTAAAGGATTTGTTACTCAGCAATTTAGCACTCATAGCTTCCCACCTTCAATTCCTACTTGCCCTCTTATTAATCATTGGGATAAAAATCAAGAATTCATTGGGATGAATGTCGTGGAACTATAGATAGAGTAATTATAAATAATACATTGGAAACCATTGTTGATTGGGGACCTTTTGGTCCTGCTCTTCAAATCTGTAGGAATAAAATATGTGCAGAACCACGACAACTAAAGGATCAGATAATTGGAGATAACTTCTCTCAAACTATCAAACATCCTTTTAATATTTCTATTTTTTGGAAGGAAAGGGTTTTAGCCCCACCTCAATTGAGAATGATTAGACCTATTAGGGGTCCTTTTCAAAGGACCCTGTGGAAAATTGCTCTAAGCATTGGACCTAATAAATTATGGAAAGGAAATCTTACTCATAATATCAATAATAGTTATACCTTCCGGTATGAAAACACTGGACAAATTTATTTACAAGTTTGTATTAAAAATCCATTTGTGTTCTTAATAGGAAAATTTACCGTTAATCAGAATTTGAAATTGGTTGAGTGTCCCTTATGTCCTTTATTTACCTGTCTTAATTCCTCAATCCTTAATTATCCCCAAGACCAAATTATGATTTTGAGACGTAGAAAAGGATTGTGGATTCCAGTCCAAACCTCTAGGGTTTGGGAGGGTTCTCCGACAATTCATATTGTCCTCCAACTTCTTCATAAAAGTTTACCTCGAGCTAAAAGATTTATTGGCCTTTTAATAGCAGCAATTTTAGGAATTATAGCAATCACAACCACTGCTGCCGTCTCTGGAGTAGCTCTCCATCAAACAGTTCAAACTACTCAATTTGTACAGCAATGGCATGAAAATGCTAGTAAAACTTGGAACCAACAATTAAAAATTGATCAAGAAATTAGTGTTCGTTTAGCTGATTTGGAAACCATTGTGGTTTATTTGGGAAACCAATTAGAAAGTCTCCGGACTATTATTACTTTAAAATGTGATTGGAATACCTCTACTTATTGCATAACTCCTTTTTCTTATAATCAGACACGTACCCCGTGGTCTGAGGTACGTGCTCATCTTTTGGGTCATGTGCCCAACCTCTCTGTGGATATTCAACAATTACAGCAAGAAGTAGACCAAATGTCATCTGCTAATCTGCAGCTCCTCCCTGGAGAGGATGCCTTATCCGCTGCTGCGGAAGGATTATCTAATTTGAATCCCCTCAATTGGATCAAAAACCTCGGTGGAGGTTTTGCTGGTACATTTGCATTACTAATCATTATTTTATTTCTGTTCTGTTTAGTCCTCCGGTGTGGCCAACAAACCCTCCGGCGGGCCATAGATGAAGAAACTGCAAAATCCATGTTTCTCCTTCTACAACAACAGAAGGGGGGCGATGTTGCCTTACAGCCTATTCCACGACCACCCCCTCTTCATTAGCCTCTGAAGGCATAGCATTGGTTTTTGTGTCTGCTCGGTTTTGTGCCTACTCCCCATCCTCATTAGATGTTTTCTCAAGCAGATCATGGAAGTCCAAACTAACATCCATGAGATCAAACTTAAGGCAAAGCCTCAAGTTTAGCCACCTGCTTATTAGTCCCACTACCCCTAAACTTTAGTGAGGACAGGCTAGCCAAAGACGGGTAAGGACCTCCTTGAATGTAACTAACCTAAGACAGGGCTTGATCGCCAGAGGATCGAGTTCCGATGACGGGTTGTTATTTCATTGGAGGACACCTAAGACAGGCACTGTGACTCGCAGCCACCTGGGGTCACAGGCATGCTTTTTAAATAAGAAAAAAGGGGGAGATGTTGAGGGTCATTGTCCCCAACATTGAGGGGCTTGCAGGCTGGCCTTAGTGGGCTTGGTGAAGCATAAACTTGTTTTTCTGCTTTCATTGTTTCTTTATACACCTGAAGGGTGCTTATGACTTATTGAGGTTTGTGGTGAGGACGGTCAGTTCCTTGGGACACCAAAGAAAGATGGCTATCCAAGTTAATGGAAAAGGAGCCTAAGGCACACACGTATACACGGTTAATGATTTACTGCAGTTTACTTCTTTGAAAATTTTCAATAAAAGCTATGCGTTGACCCGATTCGGGGCTCAGTCTTCTTTGGCTGAGACCCTTGGTCTCGCTCTTATCTTACTTCTGTCTCTTGTTCTTATTCAATCTGCGTCGCCCCTCTCTAGTCCCATTTGCCCTTGCCACGCAGGACGTGACACACTCCTAATTCCCAAAGCCACTAAACTTACCATGGGGCAGGACCTAACTGTTTTCTCCCCTCACCACATTCAAGGGCTTTTAAATACTAATAGTCATTGACTTACAGACAGCCGCCTCTTAAGATACCAGGCTCTTTTACTGGAAGGTTCCATTCTCCAAATAGGGACTTGCTCCACCCTTAATCCAGCTACATTCTTTCCTACGATATAGGAGGAATTAACCCATGATTGCCCACAGGTTTTAATGCAAACCTATGCAGCTAGAGCGGACTCACAAGAAACAGCCCTAGAAAACCCAGACTGGATGCTCTTCACTGATGGAAGCTCATTTGTAGAAAATGGCATACAAAAGGCTGGATATGCTGTAGTTACTTTACATGATATCATAGAAAATGCAAGCAAGCCTTCCAACTGGAGTGAGTGCCCAGCTAGCTGATCTAATAGCTCTCACTCGAGCACTAGAGATGAGCAAAGAAAAGAGAGCCAATATATATACTGATTCAAAATATGCCTTTTTAGTAATACATGCCCATGGCAGCTTTTGGAAAGAAAGATTTGTTAACAGCCACAGGGTCACCCATCAAATATCACCAGGAGATCAACAAACTGCTACAAGCAGTACATTCTCCTCAGGAAATTGCTGTCATACATTGCAAGGGATATCAAAGAGGTGAAGGTGAGGTTTCTGAGGGCAACAGCTTAGCAGACCAAGCAGCAAAAAATGCTGCTAAAATGGGTCTGGGTCTCAAACCCATACTAGCCCCTCTAATGTGGGATGGATCCATAACTCAGATTATGCCCCAATATGCTCAAAAGGAAAAGGATTGGGCTGAAACAAGAAGCTACACTGCCCAACCGACAGGTTGGTTACAAGGAGAGGATGGTCACCTACTCCTCCCAGCTGCCAATCAATGGAAAGTTCTTAAAACTCTCCACCAAACCTTCCATTTAGGAAGGGACAAAATTTTACAAATGGCCCAAAGATTATTCACAGGAAAAGATCTCCAGAAAACTATACAACATATTTTTACAGACTGTGAAATTTGCCACAAAAATAACCCTCTAACAAACCCTCAAACACCCATAGGGATGGATACAAAGACAAGGCAAATGTCCAGGGGAAGACTGGCAATTAGACTTCACCCACATGCCCAAGGCCAAGGGGTATAAATATCTCCTAGTATGGATAGACACCTTTACTCACTGGTTGAAGCCTTTCCCTGCAGGACAAAAAAGGCATTAGAAGTAGTAAAGGTTCTAATCATGGAAATTATACCTAGATTTGGCCTCCCCAGTTCTCTTCAAAGTGACAATGGACCTTCCTTCAAGTCCTCAGTCACTGATGGTGTATCTAAGGCCTTGGGAATTGATTGCCACCTCCACTGTGCCTGGAGACCCCAATCCTCAGGCAAAGTGAAAAAGACCAATCATCAAAAGACATCTTCAAAAGTTATCACATAAGAAACCAGTCAGGATTGGATAGTTTTATTCCCTGTAGCTCTCCACATTTGAAATACTCCCATCAGATGTGGCCTAAGCCCTTTTGAAATATTATATTGGAGACCTTTTCTAACTAATGACCTCCTGATCGATCGAGAAGCTATAGAATGAACTCAACATGTAACCTCTCTAACTCAATTCCAGCAGGCTATTCAACAATTATCAGAAACTCAGCACAGACTGGATCAAAAGCCCTTATTTAACCCAGGAGATGAAGTTCTTATTAAATCTTTTCCTTCCCTATCTCCAACACTAGATCCAGTTTGGAAAGGACCTTCCACTGTGATTCTCTCTACTCCCATGGCAGTAAAAGTCCCAGAATTTGACTCCTGGATTCACCACTCTCAAGTCAAGCTTTGGACAAAAACACTCCCAGAAACAGATGGAGAAACAAGTCCCAACTCAGAAATCCTAACTACGCCAGCGAACCCCTGGAGGAACTCAAACTCCTCTTCTGTCGTACAAGATAAGTAAAGATGCATCTATACCAGATCTTACTTTTCTTATCAGTTTGTCCAAAGGGAATTTCTGATGATCTTATTCCCTTTCAGAAAAATGAAAATATGTGGGTATACCTAGCCAAACACGTAATGACTATCTCAGACTTTTTCCTTAAAGGTGGAACTTATGTAGAACAAGCTTTCATCTCCTGTCTAGTTGGAGTCTGTACCCCCTTAAGTCATATAAGAAATTATACTACCTTCCAATACATTAATAAGCCCATATCTTACTCTGATATTTACAACTGGGGTCCCATTACCACTGAAAAATATGGGAGCATGTTTTCTCTACAAGTTAAAATTATAACTCCATTATGCTTGTATTTTTTTTGTGTTGAATATCTATATAGGATTTGCATAATTGTGCTTTAATCTTTTCATAATTTTTCATTTCATGGAATTGATTTACATTGACCATAAGCTGTAAGTAAATAAAAGAAATAAATGTGGGCTGGCCGAATGGCTCAGTTGGTTAAGAGCTCGCTCAAGAGTGTGAGCTGAGCTCCGAGCAATGGTGGTTCGAAGAAATAAATGTGTGAAATAAAAAATAAATAAATAAAAATAATATAAAATAAAACTATAACTCCAGTGGACCAATGTGTTATTTTCACCGGCTGCCCCAACCAATGTTTTTTGTTTTTTCCAACCAATGTTTTAATCTTTCGACTGGTAATAGCCTTAATTGCAGCTCTGCTACTTCTGTGATTTATGCTAATACACATGTCTAATTACCAGCTGGATGGTTTCTCCTCTTTGGGAAGACTGCCTACTCTTACGTTCCAGCTTTTGGCACCGGGGGACCCTGTTCCCTCAGCAGATTAACTATTTTTCTTCCCCAAAAGCCTCATCAGGTTAGATATTGCAGAGAGCTCACTCTAGAGCCCAGCTGCAACAGCGATATACATTTATTTAGTCCAGCTGAATATGTTTCTTTATCTCTCCTTGTAGTACCTGCTATGACCATAGCCTTAAATATAGAAATTAGTCACATGGCTTGTACAATGGCAAAAACCCTTAATGCAACCTCACAGGCCATCCATGCTATGGGACCGGAATTAGGACAAGTCAGAGAAGCCGTCCTTGAAAACAGAGCTGCTATAGATTATCTGCTCCTCAAACATAACCAAGGATGTAAAAACTTCAAAGGATTATGTTGTTTCAACTTATCTGATAATTCCTACTTAATCGAAGATAAGGTCCAACAAATTCAAAGAGCTGGATTCTTTAACCTAGGTCTTTCCTTCTTACATACTTGCTCCCCAACCTAACAGGACTTAAAGAAACATTTCTCATTCTTCTTTTATTCATTATTATAGGAATTACTTCATGCTGTTGCCTGCAATTCATCTCTGCTTGCAGACCACTCACCAGTTGGCTACATCAGCCTAAATCACCACAACTAAACCTGGAGCTCATCTACCAGGGACCATTAGATAGGCCTCTGTGTCACGTCCTGCGTGGCAAGGGCAAGTGGGACTCGAGAGGGGCGACGAAGATTAAATAAGAACGAGACAGAAGAAAGATAAGAGCGAGACCAAGGGACTCAGCCAAAGACGAATGAGCCCAAGGGACTCAGCCAAAGACGACTGAGCCCAAGGGACTCAGCCAAAGACGACTGAGCTCAAGGGACTCAGCCAAAGAAGACTGAGCCCCGAATCGGGTCATCGCATAGCTTTTATTGAGAATTTTCAAGGAAGCAAACTGCAACAAATCATTAACGGTGGTTTGTAGTTCTCAGGATTTACACAGTCTTCTACTCCCCTGTAAGTGCTCTCCCAATTAAAAGATTTATCTTGTTGTGATAACCTCTGAGACTCAGACCCAGTCTCTGCCTATCATCCAAAGAATGTTTATCATGACTATCTTATGTTAAGGATAGACTTGTCTCTATATATCTCCTAAAGAATGTTTACCATGACTACCTAGTCATTATCCCAAATTCCAGCAGTTAGACTTTCAGGGAGTATACTTGAATTATTACTAAAAGACTAGCTTTGACCCTGTTCAGGGTAAAAGCATCTAAAGTTTTATTCCTATGTAAATACAATACCTAGCAATTAAAGGGGTCTCACACCACTCTATCCTACAGAGGGCTGTATCTGTTTCTTAGTTAAAGCTTCAGTATCTGTTGCTGCAACAAGGCACTAAACAAAGGAATTTACACAAGGCTGTTAACATAACTCATGGTCAGCAAGCTGCCTGGAACTCTCATGGCCTGGAGACCTTTGGCCTCTGAGGAGACTTTTCACAGCAGAGCCCTTAGGCAAATGCATCAGCTTCTCACAGGCCTGAGTTTTCTGGCCTGAGTTTGTCAGAGATCTGTGCCTCAGTTTCCAAGGGGCTTGAGTTCCCAATATCTTAGTTCAGGGGTTCCCCACGGAACTACCGCCTGGCTTAGGTTGTCTCCCCTCGTTTAGGAGATCTTACCCGTCTTTGGCTGCGTAGTTAGCTCATTGGGGTACCACAGGAACATGTCACAAGTGTAGTGAATATATTGTCTCCTATAGGAGAAAAGGCACATGGGTTCATAGAGGCAGGAGATATTACATGACCAACCATAAGGCAGCACCCCTAATATCCAGTGCTGAGCAGGGCAATGTGGCCTTGTCAGACACTGGGGGGCTGTCGGCTTCCCACACCTCTGGACAAGCCCTAAATGTAAGTCTCTCTCTACATCCTTCCACAGCCTGAAGCAGCCAGAGTGGTCATCGCCCCCAATCCCTGATGTCAGTTAGGGTTTTGTTTTCAGAGGGGGGAATAAGACAGGTTAGTTAGTGTAATAATTAGGAAGTTAGTAATTCCCTGGTAGAATCAGCAGAAAATAAAAATACCTTTAAAGCCTCAGCCTAGAAAAGTCCAAACTTGAAGATAACACTTTCCTGCCAGAGCAGAATCATCAATTATGCTCTGGGACAGGCCTCAGTCTTGGCCTTGAGAGCCCAGCCTAGAGATAACACACCTGCCAGAGCTAAAACACCAATTAAGCTCTGAGACAACTAGCCTATTTAGAAAAGACCCCTCCAGGCTACATAAATCTGTACTAATAGACACTGGGTTTTCCCCTCAGATAACCTTCCCCCCAGTCAGCGGGCATTCCAACTTTCCGGGTGCCCCCCTCTCTATTTTAGAGAGCTGTATCTCTTTGTTCTAATAAACTGTTCTTTTCTGCAAACTTTGCCTCTCTGATCTGTGTCTCCATTCTTCAGTGCTACGAGACCACAAATCCGGCCACACACAAAACATCCTGCATCAGTATTTCCTGTCTGTTTCACAGGAATGCTGAAATAGGCACTACATAAATCTATCACTGAAAAAATATTGGCAATACACACAGAAATAGCTGATAATAGGATATGTGGACTTGGAACCACAGGATATCTATTCATAGCAGAGATATTTTTTGTAGTATTTGTATTATTATTAATAGTTACAGATGTAAAAAACTATGCAATAGTTATCTTTTTCACCCCTTATAAAGTTACTACCCCCTCCCCCTCCTCTGTCCCCACCCCTGATATCATACATATCTATTGCAATTCCATTGACTCCATCCCCACACTATATTCCACATCCCATGACTATATATGTGTTAAATTATAGTCAACATCTAATATTAATCATCATAGCTGAGATTTTGTGCAAATCTCCTTCCTTTCCCATTGGGTTTCTTTACTGAAATGATAGGAGAATTACAGGTGCTCATACATGGAATTATAAGCCCCCTCCCCCTTTTTAAAGGTAATTTTGTACAATGAGCTGACTCAAGCTGGTGTATCAGACCTCAAAAAATATTGGCCAATATTAGACAGAGGCAAAGTATTATCAACGGTTATTTTAATAGGAGTGGCTGACTTAATCTTGTCAATCAATATCTGTACTGGAAAAAAGCCTAAAATTGTATTAGAAGATCCTGTAGCAAACATTCCATCAGTATCAAGACTAGTTTTCTCTTCTGGGGCTGTTGGGGTGACTCTGAGGGCCCTGGACTTGGCCTGTCTAAAATCTGGCCTGCCTGTTAATGTCCAGGAGGGAAGATGAATTCCAGGAGTCCTAAAATACAGGAGTTTACATAACTATTAGCAAAACTTAGTTCTTAGATTTAGTTCTCTTGAGTAACTAAAGACCTAATTAAGACATTATAAAATACAGAGAAATTTTTTTAAAAAAGATTTTATTGGGGAATTGGGGGAGAAGAACAGTTTTGGGGAATCAAGGAAGGGGAACAGACAAGTTGCTGTCCTTTTGTTCTTCAGTCTAGTTGTGGAGGACATCACTTCACTGGCCCATGTTGGTATTATCATTGCACTCTTCCCAGGTGAGGCAGTCACTTGCCGGCCATTGGATGGCCACTCACGGCAGCTCACAGCAACTCACACTGGCTGCCGGCCACTCATCCTGGCTGCCAGCCACTCAGGGTAGCTCATGGCAGCCCTTTGCAGCCTACACTGTCGCCCACAACTCATAGGCAGCCCAGCTCCAAATTGAGCTGTTGTTCACCACCTTAGCTATAGAGGGCACAGTGTCACTGGCCCTCATATGTGGGACCCGAACCGAGGCCGCTGGCTTCCCAAGCCAGTGCTTAACCACTGCGCCACTCGGCCGGCCCTAGAGAAATATTTTGATGACACATAATTTTTGTCTTTTAGGCAGAAAACGTTCTCATATAAGTAGCAGACCAACAGTCTTGTAACAAACTTTGTCTTACTTAGCAGAGACAGAAAACTTAATTTTGCATCAGCTTACTCTTGATATTTAAATTTACTTAATTGCATTTAGCTTAACCATACATAAAATTCTTTTAAGATTTTCCTTTACAAACTTTTTATAACTTTCCCAGTTCCTCTTAGTTTGTCTCTTTTAAAATCATTATTTCCCCAATCTGATTTATTTAGTCCTAAATACATTTCACCCTTCTGGGAGGATATGTGAACATCATTGATTAGAAAGTCTCACACTATTAGGTGAGTTGAGGCAGATTTGAGTAATAAAACATATGTTGTCCATTAACATTTCCTAGTTGGAAAGAACAGGTTCTGATTTAAAAACAGACATCGGTTGATTAGATGTCCCTATACCACTTGTACAGAAGCTTTACTCCAAGGGGGAGGGCAACTTAGCCAGGTGGTATTAGCCCCAGTGTTAGTAAGAAGGGGAAATGCCCTCATGTTCCTTGGATACAACCTACATACAACTGTGGATTCCCCTCCATCCAAGACCAGCTCCTCTCCAAATCCAAAGGGAGCTGCAACAGAGGAGAGAGAGAGAGAGAGAGAGAGAGAGAGAGAGAGAGAGAAGTAATTCCGGACAAATAAATCACCTATTGGGAAAGGCGAAGAGGGAAAAATGGGATGTTGGCATTTAGCAGCTTCAGAAACCTTTAGTTCAGAGACAGTCTCAAAATTTTTCTTACTAACTTCTTGGAGAGAACATCTCTGTACCATTTCAGAGGCCTCTATTTGCCAATTGAGGTAAGCCTCCCATTCCAGTTTCACCTTTAAGCCGGCTTTTGCTAATTGTGCACACAAAAATTTAGACTTCAAAAGAGCTCCATTTTGGCCATCTTAAGTTGATATCACTTCTAGATAAAATTTTCCATGTCTGTAAATACTTGCAAACCTCCTAGGAGCTGTATATCTATCTGCAGGAGAATAATGGCGCTGGAGTCTGGGAGCTTGTCAGCCTTTGAGGCTCGATTTCCCATGTTAATTTTCAGTTTTCTTTTGAGATCTACAGTCTGAACAAATATCTATTGATATTATGTGGTGGGTTGAAGTGTGCTGTTTATGGTTGAGCTCCAAGGGGCTGTCACCTCCTGAGTCGCTTCAATCCTCTTACATGCCTCAGTTTCTCTCCCCGGCTATCTAGTACAACCGTGAGGGCTCGGAGTACTAGGTAACCAGTCTTTTGTGCATGTCCCCAGATAAGTCAATATTTAATTACAGTTGTATTGGAATTCCCTATTGGGCCACTGCACGTTTTGAGGAGTACCCTCAAACACCTCCACAAAGATTCTTAGTCACCTAAGAATACCTGGAATTCAAGCTGGAGGGAGTAAATGCCCCTTATCTTTGGAGTTGAACAAGTTCAGATTCTCATCTATCTGGTGAAAAGTTTTATTCAGACTCACAGTAAGCAGTTCCAATTGAAAAGCCAAATTAAAACCAGCCACCCATTTTTGTTTTCTCCTCTCCAAGAGTTAGCGTAACTCTTGTCCTTAACCTGGGTTACCTCAACCCTGACACCTTAAGGATTTAAAAACAGTTCAAATAAAGTTAGGGCCTCCTATCTTAAAACAGGGAGGTCCATAATTCCAAGAAAAACTCACCCAAGGTCACCGGATGCTGCAAGGCAGGGAGCTGGTGGGGCATAATGGGCCCCTGCTGGTACCTAGCACTGAATCTAGGTCCGCAGAGTTTTCCTGAGTGTGCTCCTTTGGAACCCTGCCCAAGTATGCCAAGTAATGTTGATGAAAAATATCTAGCCTAAGAGAAAACTTATAAAAGTTTAGAGCCAAACTGTCGACAATTGCTGGGAAGTAAAATTCTCAACAGATTGAGAAAATGCTCCACGAAATGGCAGTTTGCACCTTATTTTATACATAAAATCAAAGGATGAAGGTTACATCAAATCCATTGATTATAGATTAAGGGGATGGGAGAAAGCAAGTGGGGAAATCTCCGGGATTGGATCAAAGTAAATTGGAGAGACAGTACTTCTTTTACATAGGTGGGTACAGGATAGTTAACAGTTAGCTTTTTACAGCATGTAGAGATGGTAATCAGGAGACAAGCATAATAATGAGGAATTTTGCAGTTTCCAGCTCTAGTCCTGAAAAAGGATTAAAGATGTTATCTTAGGTACAAAAAGACAACAAACAGGCCCACTGAAAAGGCACAGATGAACTTTATGAGGAAGCTGAAGATGTAACTTCACACCATGGCTCACTTAGTTAAAAAAATTGTGTGTGTGTGTGTGTGTGTGTGTGTGTGTGTGTGTGTGTGTGTGTGTGTTCAAGCCATCTTATTTTCAGTCTTCTGAGCTTGTCAAGTTTAACCTGTGGCCCCTTTTCCATCCACAGTCTCCTTTTCCTCATTCAGAAATAATCAACTTACTAGGACAAATGACTTCCTTTTAACCTCTCTCAAAAATATACACACGTCCCTTTTTTCCTTCTACAATAACATTCCTTCTAAATTTCAAAACCATACAAAATATTGTTGATAATAAAAAAGTTATCTTATATGCCTTTAGCAATTATTAACAGTTGGGCTCTATAATACAGGGTTTGAGAAAAGCCTAAAGAACAAGTATTATCAATATTATTAGCAGACAGTTAAAGACAATGAAAAAACTTGTTGTTTTCTGTTTAGTATCAATAATGTAGGTATACAGGCCTTCTTGATGTCTTGGGATAGCTGTCTAACCCTGATGTCAGCAGCTTCTCATCCTTGAGGAGTCTTTGATATCCACTGATGGGTCCCTTCCAACAAGGTTGGAGAGTCTCTCATGGGTGCCTTGTCCAATAGACAAAATTTCCCAGTTGTGAGTCATGGTTTTTGATGTCTTCATCTCCCGGGAGCACATTGCAGTGAATCAGTTACTAATTTATTAATTTCTTTAAGATAATTTATAAATCCTTGATAATAATGTAGAATATCTTCTCTTTTAGTAAGATTTGTTTATATGTCCCTTTACACAGAGTGAACAATGACTAATGAGGAGAAAGTCTGTGTTTACCAAAAGGAGCATGTCTCAGGTTGAGAAGCACTGTAAGGAGAGCTTTTGGCCAAGAGAGATTAAAAGCTTCTGAAATTTTATCTACTTGACTTTTTATTGTACTATTTGTACATGCTACCAATCCTGAAGACTGTGGTGATAAACACAATGAAAATGCTGTAAGGGCCGGCCGAGTGGCTTGGTGGTTGAGCACTGGCTTGGGAAGCCAGCGGCCCCGGTTCGGGTCCCACATGTGAGGGCCGGTGACACTGCCTTCAAAAAAAAAAAAAAAGAAAAAGAAAATGCTGTAAAATAAGCCAAATATTACAAATAGATTATATTATTGACCCAGTGAAATGAGTTTCTCAGTTACTATGTGGCTTACAAGGAGTTCTCCAATTGGGGATTATTATCTATATGATTATTATTATTATTATTATTAATTACCTACCATTAAGGTTGTTGCTCTCCTGCAAGGAAATGTCTCAACCCAGTGAGACTACATACAAATCATGGCTAATAAATATTTGTATCCTTGAGATGGTGACATTTGGATAAAATCCAATTACCATACCTCAAATGGACCTAAAGGAAATGAGAAATGTCTTTGGGACCCATTGAGTGATTTTCCAAGGTTATATTTTACACAGATAGAACATCTGTTATATACTTTATGAGCTACAGTAGGAGGGTTTTTTTTGTTTTGTTTTGTTTTTTGAGGGCCAGTGACTGGAACCTGAACCGGGGCTGCTGGCTTCCCGAGCCAGCGCTTAACCACCGCGCCACTTGGCTGGCCCATGTAGGAGGTTTTTAATAATATTCTTTACTCTATGAAACTATTTTTCCAAGACCCCAATGTATTAGCTCATATACACGCTAATCTATATCTTTTTGGGTCAAAGTTTCCCCCTTTTGTTGCTATATTTTCTTTTCTTCTTCTGCAGCTGTCCATTGAAATTGTCAGAGTCTTTTATTTATTTAATAGGGAGAAGAAACATTCTCCACAGTCTTGATATTTTGGCTGTTGATTGCTGCTGGTCTAGCTGCAGTATCAGCTAAATTATTTTCTTTTGCTTCCATGGTGGGGGCTTTAAGAATGTCCTGGAATTTTTATCATTGTCAATTGTCTCGGTTGATGTAGGGTATATAATTTAAGTTCTGCAACCTGTTTTCCATTCTTTTTTTTTTTTTTAAAGATTTTATTGGGGAATTGGTGGAGGGGAACAGCGTTGGGGAATCGGGGAAGGGGAATAGACAAGTTGCCGTCTTCTTGTTCTTCAGTTTAGTTGCGGAGGATGTTGCTTCACTGTTGGTATCATCATTGCTCTCTTCTCGGATGAGGCAGATCGGTCGCTGGCCTCTGGATGTCGTTCATCGCAGCTATTGGCAGCTCACGCTTGGCTGCCAGCCGCTCACGCTGGCTGCGGGCCACTCACTGCAGCCTATGGCAGCCCACTGGAGCAGGGGCTGCAGCCCACACCATCACCGGGGCTCACACAGCCCAGCTCCAGGTGGAGCTGTTGTTAGCTGTAGAGGGCAGTGTCACTGGCCCTCATGTGGGATCCGAACCGGGGCCGCTGGCATCCAAAACCAGCGCTTAACCAATGCGCCACTTGGCTGGCCCCCTGTTTTCCATTCTTATGGGCTGCCCTGGGGTTGTTCAGGAGCCTTGCTGTGTCCACAACATTCCAAAGTTGTGAGCTACACCAAAAGTATAGCAACTGTCAGTGTAAAGATCGGCTATTTGACCTTCGGCTCATTTACAAGTTCCTGTTAGATCAGTTAATTTAGCTTGTTGGGCAGATCTTATTCAGGTAAATAAGAGACTTAAATGTATGTTTACCATGGAAGTTACTGTATATCCAGCTTGGTAATATCCCTATTCATCTTTCAGATAAGAGTCACCATTATCAATAAGGGTTTCCTGTAAATCATTCCTAAGGAACAAGATGGTGGTCAGTAAGCAAAACACAGTTGTGGATGTCTTCATCCTGTAAAGAGGGTAACAAAGTTGCTGGGTTAGACTGTTACATTGATTTCAAGTAATATTAAGCACAGAAAGTGAGAGTACTTTATAAGGAGCCAGTTGACTGACACAAGTGTTGAGCATGATGAGAGTTTAGCAAGGCCTCAACAGAACAAGTCACATAGAGGAGCATCTATAACTCTCGCGCTTGCAACTGGAGATGCCAAGGATGAGATAGAAAATGCAATGCGAAGAATGGGGAGGAGGACAGACAACGCAGTCTGACCCTGCATCCTCACTGACTTTAGTTTTTTATTAGAGATAACAGAGGAACAGGTGGTAAAAAATAACAAGTACGCCCCTAAGGCTAAGGGAGAAATGCTTAGTCTAAGAGTTGTTTTTTAGCTCAAGAGGAGCAAAACAGTTTCAAGGACTTTGGCTAAATATACACTAATTCCAGTGTGGCAGGCATCCAGCTTTTCAATTAACCCTTAGTTGACCGCCGAACTTTGGCTCAAGGCAGTAACCTTACAATTTTGGTTTTGGGGGCTTATGTGGGGGAATCCCTAATGTGTCCCTACATATACCTATCTCCTCTGTTTGCATCACATGACTGTAGCAGAGATGGCTGTTATGCAGGAAAAGAGCCTTTTAACTACTGAGTTTCATTGTCTACAGCTTCTTTAGCTTGTTTCCCTTCAGGGTTCCATTGAGCTGGATAGGATAGATCTGATCTTCATAAGATATATAGAGGCTGAGCTTTAAGGAAAAATGTAGACTCTAATTGAGACAGCATCCAGTCAAACCCAGGAATCCTCTAAGCTGTTTTTGTTCTTGGGAGAAGACAGGATAGTATTCCTCCAAGTCTTTCAGGGTTAATCAGTAGCCTATCTTTAGATATTAGATCACCAAGGTATTTTACTTGGTGTAAACAGAATCAAATCTTGCCCTTTGAGTCTCTCTGTCTTTTATGACTAGCTATTGTAATAGGTAAGTCGTGTCCTCTTAGGAATCTAATATATCCTAGAGCATAAGAGTAAATCTCCCACATATTGGGTCAGAGTAGAATTTCTGGGAAATTTAACATGATTTAAATCAGCTTTTAGTATCTGAGAGAAATAGGTGGGACTCTCTGGTATACTCCTGGGTCATTATTATCCAAGTAAACTCTGATCTTCCCAGGTGGAAAAGCAATTAATTATAAGACATCGCCCCTCCCCCTGCCACCTTTTTAAAGGTAATATTATATAATGAGCTAATTTCAGCTAATGTATCAGGCCTCAAAGGATATTGGCAAATATAAGGTAGAGGCAAAATATTATCAATAATTATTTAAATAGGAGTGGCTGGCTTCATCTTGCCAATGCAATGATCTGTACTGGAAAAAGCCTAAAGTTGCACTGGAACATCCTATAACAAATATTCAGTCAACTTCAAAACTAGTTTTCTCTCACATACTTTCTTTTGAAATCATTTTCCCAATCCAATTAATTTAGTTCTAAGTACATTTCACCATTCCAGGAGAAAAATATGTGAGCATCATTAATTAGAAAGTCTGACACTATCCAGTGATTTGGGGCACATTTGACTAGTAAAAATATATATTGCCCATTAATATGTTCTAGTTGGAAGGGAACAGGTTCTGATTTAAAAACAGATGTCAGTTAATTAAATATCCCTACCATTGTATGGAAGCTTTACTCCAAGAGGGAGGGCAACTAAGTCAGTGTTAAGAGATAAAGTAGCCCCAGTGTTAGTAAGAAGAGGAAATGCCCTCATAGTCTTGAAGTAGACCTATACTTGCTTCTATTTCCTTTCTTTTTGTAAACCCCATTTCAGTTTTCTACAATCCTTAAGGTGACTTGACTTTTCACAATAAAAGCAGATTCCTCTACATGAGTTTCCCTAGCAAAACTTATTTGGTAATTCTGTTGCTTTGCTCTGAGAAACCAGTAGTTGTGTTAATTGGGATATAACAGAAAAGCCAGAATCATAATAAGTTCATTCTAACACTTCATTCAGATTCCCCTGTGAAGTTACCAGGGTCCTAGAGAGGACTGGGGGAATCTTTAGTAGCCTGAAAGTTGAAAGTAAGCACAAATGTGAGACCTTGAGTTCGTTGTTCCTTGGCTGTAAAACTATCATTTATTGACTGCTTACTATGGCCCAGAAACTGTCTTTTTTTTTTTCATAATAAAACTAAACTAAACTAAACTAAACTAGAAACCTTTCACAGCATCAACACTTTGAATCAGGTGTGACTTTTGAGTCGCCTTACTTTTCCAGTCACTTACTTCATCAATGGTGATGTCGGGATGAGAGGTAGGGAGGGAGGGAGGAGAGAGAGGAGAGAACACGGAGACCGCCAAGGAGCTAGTCAGGTAATGACACTGGGCATGGGTGTTTTTCTGAGGTGTTTTTTGCTTTCGTTTTGTCGGTTTTGTTTTGTTTGTGTTTTATCTTGTTTTGTTTTTATTCCTCTCCCCAGAACAAACCAAAGGACCTCCATGGACACAAGGGTCAGCTACAGAGAAAAAAGGACTTCTTAATGGACAGCAAGTCAGCAGGCCCCACCTGCCACCGGCATTTGTCATAGGCTCAAATGGAAGTCAGGGGAAGGATTGGGAAAGCTTTCTAGTGACCAGAGGAGGGGTCCGGTTTCCCGCGAGGTGGGGTGGGGGTGGAGGGGTGTTCCGTTCAGATTAGAGGTGGTTGCCTGGGCACGGAGAAGCTTGAGGCCGGCTGAGCAGAAGAGGGGCATCCTACATATTCGATGGGGGGGAGGTATATTTTCTACCCCTCCTCCCTCATGGACTGGTTGGGGGGTGAGGGGGAGCCAAAGAGGGGGGCGTTCTCTTTTCGGGGGTTTGGGGCGCGGAGGCGGAGGGGGGGGCGCGGGTAGAGGGTTGGGAAGAAAAGGAAAATGAGCGAAGCTGCCAGTTAGGTTCAGTCGCCGCAGAGGCGCGCTTTGGGCTTTTGGGCCAGAAACCCCCGAAGAATCAGAATCGTTCTCTTCTGTCCACCCGAGAGATACCTTTCTGGGCCCCAGAGGAAAAGCTTTGTGTGGTGTGGACAACGGCGACCGACAGTGACGGGATAGTTCATCGCATAGGTACACGTCTGCACCACCACACAGGTAGAAGGTATCTACCATAGGCACTTCTCGCTGTGATTCATAAACGATGGCATATCATTAAAATGATTCTGACAGTCACCGCTGTTCCAGGTACCATCCACCTCCCTCGAAAGCACGTCCCACTCCCGGGTGCGTGTTGTGTACACCCCTCCTGCAACTCCTCCCCCACGCCCCACGCCCTTCTCTTCTTCCCGCCCCACCCACCTCAGCCCGCTGCTCTACGGTTGACCCCCTGAGGAGGCTAGAAAAATGGCGCCAGGCCACCTAGGCGGCTGGCGCCCACTCCCAGCGACTCGGTCGAATCGGGGTCTCCTGGAAGTCTGGCCGTGCATCCCGCCCGATGCGACTTGGGACTTGTATTTCACGACCAGGCACAGCGGGCAGTGGATGCCTTTGCAGCGGAAGCGTCCCAGCCTTGGAAGCTTTTCTTTTATAACGCCTCTGAGATGGGGACGTTTCACGGACAGACTCCCCCATGCTCCACCTTTGCCGGTGGAGGCCCCCAGGGCGGACTGGGAGATCTGATCCCCGAGGCGCCCGCCTACCTGGCCCAAGCGATTCCAGGGTGGATTCAGCCATTTCCACGGACAGAAACACGTCCCTCCGCCGTCATCTTCAGCCCGTCCATCGGACACCGTTTGGGGATGGATGGAAGCATTTCACTCAGGTCGCTAGGCTTTGGAGTCACCGCTGCCCAACATCAGTAGACGAGAGTCATAAAAATGGTGAGCGTGGCGGGTTTTTCCTATTGTTTTATACACAGGTATATCTTTTTTTTTTTTTTAAAGATTTTATTGGGGAATTGGTGGAGGGGAACAGCGTTGGGGAATCAGGGAAGGGGAACAGACAAGTTGCCGTCTTCTTGTTTCAGTTTTAGTTGCAGAGGATGTTGCTTCACTGTTGGTATCGTCATTGCGCTCTTCCCGGATGAGGCAGATCGGTCGCTGGCCTCTGGATGTCTCTCATCGCGGCTATTGGCAGCTCACGCTTGGCTGTCAGCCGCTCACGCTGGTTGCAGGCCACTCACTGTAGCCTATGGCAGCCCACTGCAGCAGGGGCTGCAGCCCACACCATCACCGGGGCTCGCACAGCCCAGCTCCAGGTGGAGCTGTTGTTAGCTGTAGAGGGCAGTGTCACTGGCCCTCATGTGGGATCCGAACCGGGGCCGCTGGCATCCCAAAACCAGCGCTTAACCAATGCGCCACTCGGCCGGCCCATATCTTTTTTTTTTTGAGGGCAGTGTTACTGGCCCTTATATGTGGGACCCAACTGGGGCTGCTGGCTTCCTAAGCCAGCGCTTAACCACCGGGCCACTCAGCCAGCCCAAACACAGGTATATCTTTATCATGTCCTAGGGTGTCTATTTCAAGTTGTGTCTGAAGTGGGGGAGGGGAGGACGGATGGGTGAAAGAAAAACAAAGCGCGGTGGTCAAGAGCTGGCGTGGGACACCAGCGGCCCCGGTTCGAATCCCACATATGAGGGCCAGTGTCACTGCCCTATAAAAAAACAAAAAGAAAAAAAAACAAAGGGGAAAGTCACGTGTCTGGTTATCACAGGGTAAGCTGTGTACACCTGAAACTAATAGGCTTCTGTATAGCTAGAGTACTTAAAAGAACAAAAAATTATATACATATATATGTATTTTATATATGTATTTATATGTATATTTATAAATATATATACACATATGTATTTTTTAAAGTGGTGGCGTTATACACACACACACACACACGGCATGAGAGTGGGGGTTTGGGGGGGCGCCTGTCTGGGCGAGTGCAGCGGCTGGGTTCTGCCTCCCGGGTCTGGAGTGGGAGAGAGCCTGTCGTTCCCTGGAAGTGAGTGGCGGTGTGCCTTGCCTCTGGTCCAGAGCCGAATCCAGAGCCGAATCTGACTGGATTTGTTGGTCTAGAGAAAGCCCCTCCCACAACATAGGGATTCCGGAATGATCTTGAGAGAGCCTGGGGCAGGCCAAGTGATCAACAGGAAGTGGAGAGGGGCAGGCTGCCCATACCTTTTATCCACACCCCTCTCCCTAACCTCCTTTGGATTCCTTGTCCTGTGACAGACACCTCTGCTCAGAGTTTCAGCTCTAGGTGAGACCCACCCAGGGCAAGTGATTTAACCTTGTTCAGCCTCAGCCTCAATCTCAATTTCCCTGTCTGCCCAGTGGGGAGAATCATCTTTCCCGGGGCTGTGGGGCTGTGAAGACTGGAGTGCTGTGAAGACTGGAGTAACTGAAGGCAGCAGCTGAGCCTTCACAATGTGAGCCTCTCCTCAAAGGGATGGGAAAGGGATGGGCATAAGAGAGCAGAGCCCTGCTCACATTGAGATTTCCAGCTGTGGGCAATGATCAATGATGGAGCCTCCCTGAGCCTCAACTGCCCCATTAGTTTTGTTTTGTTTTTTAGCTGAGCCATCCTGCCACCTGTTGGCAGCTCAACGGCAACTCAGCTCGGGCTGGCATCGAACTGCCGTTGCTCAGAGCTCAGCTTGCACTCTTGAGCAAGCTCTTAACCAATTGAGCCACTCGGCCGGCCCTGCCCCATTAGTATTGACAGTGAAAGACCTATGAAAGGCACTGCAGGACCTCGGGCAGCTGATCGGGAAATGATGAGGAATGGGAAAGTAGAGGGTGAGGACTAGAAGTCATGAGGTGAGAGCCCAGAGAGTGAAGAGGGAACAGCTAGGCCATACAGATTAAGCAGAGGCCCAGAATGGAGAAATGACTCACCCAAGGACATACAGCTTGTGAGGGGCAGAGCTGTTACTTGAACCCTGCTCTGTGTGCCTCTAAACTCATTGCTGTTGTCTGCCCCAGGAGACTTATGATATAAGAAGGGTGACTTACCAAGTTACATTAATCCCAGCCAGAAAAGCCAGTGTGCCAGTGGATTATAGCCAGCCTTCACTATGAGAGGGTGGGGCTCCACAGGCTCAGTGACTAACAGGTGGGGGAAGGTGAGAAGGGCATTCAAGTCAGCTTGCCTCTGGAAATTCGTAGAGCCCCTTCCCACCATACTCTCCCCTGATCCTCACAGCACGAGAGGAAAGCAGGGGTCCCCTTTGACAGATCGGAAAACTGAGGCCTGAGGGTTTCAGGGACCACACAGGATGTGTGGTTGCTCAAGGTAAGTCTCTGACAAGTTACTGATGTGATTCATCTATACGAGGTATGATAAAAAACTATGGTGAATGCTGCTGCCGGGTGCCATCCAACTGACAGGCATGGATCTTCAATATGGAAAGCGGCATGTCAAACCTTAGTAACAGTGTGTGACAAGTTTCAACTTGTTCAGTGCAGTCAGTCAAGTGTGCATTACGGCTGAGAGAAGGTGTGTTTTAAATTGAGCCATCTGGTAACCACTAAACTATTGGTAGATGAGGGTAAACAGGGTCAAATATATGGTAATAGAAGGAGAACTGACTCTGGGAGGTGAACACACAATGTGATATATAGATGATGTATTACAGCATTGTACACTTGAAACCTATGTAATTTTACTAATCATTGTCACCTGAATAAATTTTAATTAAAAAAAAAGTTGTGTTGTAAATCATCCTCCATCATGACAAGGCTCCATGTCACACAAGGCTTCTGGTATACTGCAATTTCTGTCCAATAAAAACATTACAGTGTGTCCTCATCCACCTTTTTCACCGAATCTGGCACCCTGCAACTTCTGGCTCTTCCCCAGAAGTCAAAATGATTCAGGACATTGGGGCGGCCAAGTGGCACAGTGGTTAAGAGCTGGCTTGGGATGCCAGCGGCCCTGGTTCGGGTCCCACATGTGAGGGCCAGTGACACTGCCCTCAAAAAAAAATGATTCAGGACATCAAGGCAGCCAGAACATCGCAACTAAAGATACTCACGAAGGAGGACTTCCAGAACGCTTCAGAAAGTGGCAAGGATGATGGCATAAATGTGTTTGAAGCTAGAGGGAGTGTTTTGAGGGAGAATAATGGCAATGTGTCTTTTACTGCAATGAATTTTTTAAATTTAAACATTCACTGTATTATTTTTATCACACCTCGTATAGTCACCCATCTATATACCCACTCATGTATCCATCTATCCTACCAACCACTTCATCCAATCACCCATTCATCCATTCCTATGCATCTATCTACTCACCCACCCTTACGCGCGCGTGCGCACACACACACACACACACACACACACACACACATCCATTATCCATCCATCATCTATCCATCTGTAGCCTACCCATCCATCTATCCATCCTCCACCAAACCATCCACTGCTGGGCCCTGCGATTGGTATTGGGAAGGCTCTGCACGTGATAACTAGGAGCACAGGCTAGGGACCCAAGTTGCTCTGTGACCTTAGGAGAATCACCACATTACCTACCTCTGGAACGGGAGCAGCAATTGTTCCAATCTTGTGGGGTTGTTGTGAGCACTACATGAGTTGAGGTCTGGACACCTATCACAGTGTCTGGAATGTAGTAGGCACTCGCTAAATAGCAGCTGTTATTTTCTCTGGGGACCCCTCTTGTATTGCCCTTCTCTGATTCTGAAAGTTTGTTATGGACAGGCTCACATGCTGCGAAGATGAGGGGCATCAGAAGTGTGGGAAGCCCCTCCGCCTCCCTTGGAACCCTGGAGGAAGCAAGCAGAAATATGGGTTCATGAGAAAATTTCTGACTTCCAAGCCCCTCTGAGGACAGTGGCACCATCTATAGTAATTTGGCTTTGCTTTGTTAACTTTAGGGCCTTCTAGCAACTGATTCCTCTCCAGCTGGTGTCTGGGAAATGGCAGCTGCTGCTAATGCAGCCTTGAAGACAGCCACTTGCTACTCAGCACTGTTACTTAGAAGATAGGATTCAAGAGGTAAGATTAAGGTCACTGGTGTGCACCTGTCATCCATTCAACCAGACACTCATCTACGCACCTACCCACCCACTCATCTATCTATTCGTCTACTTACTCATCCACCTACTTATTTAGTCTCTCATTTACCCATTATCCATCCACTAGTTCCACACATCCCTCCATCCATCTACCTATCTACTCACCTACACAACCCATCCAGCCATCTTTCCATCCATGTATCCACCCATCTCCCAACTATTCATCTACCTTCTCCAGCCATTCATCTACTCACCCAACCACCCATTCATCCTTCCATCCTCTGATTCATCCATCTATTCATCCACTCACTAATCTATCCAATCATTCTCCACCCACCTAATCAATCCATCTTTCTGGTCACCACCAATCCATCCATCCATCCATCTGGAAGTTTTATTTATCCATTCATATGCTTGACCACCTATCTGTGCATATGTATATCTGTTTCCTCATTCATTGATCCATCCATATCCTCATCCATGTCTCTATTCAGCTGCTTACTCCCTCATTCTTTTGTATGGTCAGTGAGCATTTCCTGGATGCCCTGTCTGTGCCAGGCTTACATCAGCCTCTGTGGGCCTCTGAGGTTGGCCAAAGATGGGGCTTGGGCAAGGTCAACTGTCACACAAGGTAGAGAGTAGTTTCTGGCTTTAACAGGAGAAACTCGGAGCCAGAGAATCCAAAAGGGCATCATGGAATTAATGGCCTTCAGCTGATCTCTAATGGGTGGGAAGATTTTAAATATTCCCTTTAGCTATGATTTTGGGGTTGGGCCACATGGGGCAGAGGGGCACCATAGTGAAATCCATCAAAAGCCTGTTGCCATGTCCAGAAAGGAGTGGCCTGGACAGGAGGGTGGCTGTGGGCAAGGAGACAGTAGATGGCTTTGAGAATTCAGGGGGTAAAATACATAGGACCTGGTGGGGGAGTAGATATGGAGACTGAAGGAGAGGGAGGAAGCCAGGCTTCTGGTTGGGGTGACTGGAGAATTGGTCAGGCTGTCAACTGACCCCATGAAGAGGAGAAAAGTAAGAGTGAGGAGAGGTAAGGTAAGGAATGGGGAGAAGAGGGAGAAGAGAAGAGGAGGTGGGGGAGTGGAGGGGGGCAGAGGTTTAGAAGAAAAGAAACCGTATTGGCCATGTGGTACTGTGGAGCATCCAAGAGGGGAAGCTTGGATTCTAGAGCTTTTGCCACAGAGGGACCACCTGAGGCCTGCGAGGGAGGCCCAGGAGGCAAGGTTCTCTGCAGGCAGTTTAGTGGTTGGTGATCCCAGGAAGTACTAGAGGGGAGAGACCAGGAAGGAAGGAGTCACCATGGGGTGTATTTTCAACAAAGTTACTGCTGGGGGCAACTGGAGCTCAGTCTTCTGAGGAACCTGGGGAGGCAGCATAGAGCAGGCACCCCAGAGTGTGCCAGTAGGAGGCAGGGAGCTGACCACTGACCGAAGGCTTCTGGAGCATTCATTCCCTAGCCTGCCTGACACATGGGCAGAGCATGCTCCAGAGGCCAGAGAGAACTTTCCAGGTAAAAAGATTGGTATTGGTCGTTGGATTTGGGGCAGTGGGCTCTAGAGTGGTGAGGGCTCTACAGTGTATGATACAAAGATAAAACACAAAAATCAACAATCTATCAACAATACTTCCTCCATTTCTCCACTTCAAGGAGTTCACCCAGTGTCCAAGTCCACATTTCTAATATATATGGGAATGACCTTAGGGATCCTTCAATACTGACAAATGACCAGAAAGCATGCAGGAAGAATTCTTACAAATTTAATGAGTGTGGCAAAGACTTTAGGATGCATTCAACCCTTACTAGACATCAGGTAATCCATACTGGAGAAAAACCTTACAAATGTACTTTGTGTGGCAAGGCTGTTCATAGAAAATCACACCTGGCAAGTCATCAGAGCATTCATATAGATGACAAACAATTCAATTGTAATGAGTGTGGTGAAGCATTTAGTGTGCATTGAAGCCTAACTTACCATCAGGTCAGACATCCTATCTTAGGTGACAAACCATAGAAATGTAACAAGTGTGGCAAAGACTTTAGTGTGGGTTCTTTTCTAACTAGTCATCAGTTAATTCACAGTGGAGAGAAACCTTAAAAATGTATGCGGTGTGGCAAAATCTTTAGTGAGACTTCAAGCTCAACTTATTATGAGATACTCCATACTGACGAGAGACTTTACAAATGTACTGGTTGTGGTCAGACTTTTAGGTGTCGCCTTGAACTCAGGATTCACCCAGTAGTTCATACTTGCAAATGTAGTGAATATGGCAGAAGTTTAAATTAGAGCTCACTCTTTACTAGATACAAGAACATACATTCTGGAGAGAAACTGCACAACTTAATGTTTGGCAAGGTTTTTACAGGCACAGTGAGTGTGCCAAAGCCATTACTTTGAGTTCAAGTATTATGCAACAACGGAGACCCCATAGTAAAGAGAAATTATATAAATGTGTGTGGCAGGTCTCACAATTCACTGAACATAAAAATGCATGTCTTTGAGAGAACCCACACAAAAGTGATGTGCGTGTTAATGCTTTCACCCAAAGATCAAAAGTGTGGGACATCAGAGGATTCATACTAGAGAGCAACCTTAAAATGTAGTGAATGTCATTGGCTCTTCCTCACATGTGTACACCTTTGGAGTAACAACAGTTCATGCAGGAGAGAAACTGCTCTAATATTCTGAACATGGAAATACTTCTAAGAAACCATGTCCTCAGGATTCATTCCAGATTTCATGCTTGGCAAAATCCTTACAAATGTACTGAATGTAGTTAAATTTTTTTAAAAGTCTCACAATTGATCTCACACTCAAGAATCCATACTAGGGCCGGCTGAGTGGCTCAGTTGGTTAAGAATTGGCTTAGGGCCGGCTGAGTGGCGCATTAGTTAAGAACTGGCTTGGGACACCAGCGGCCCCTGTTTGGATCCCACATATGAGGGCCAGTGAAACTGTCTTCTACAGCTAACAACAGCTCCACCTGGAGCTGGGCTGCAAGCCCCAGCGACAGTGTAGGCTGCAGCTCCTGCTGCAGTGGGCTGCCATAGGCTACAGTGAGTGGCCAGCAGCCAGTGTGAGCGGCCGGCAGCCAGCGTGGGCTGTTAATAGCCACGATGAGCAACCACCCGGGAAGAACACAATGGTGATACCAACATGGGCCAGTGAAACAACGTCCTTCACAACTAGACTGAGGAACAAAAAGACAGCAACTTATCTGTTCCCCTCCCCCAATTCCCCAATAAAATCTTAAAAAAAAAAAAAAAAGAGTTGGCTTTGAGTGTGGGCCCTGAGCAACAGGGCCGCTGGTTTGATTCCCACATGGGCCAGTGAATGCTGCGCCCTAGTTGAGCTGTCGCTGAGTTGCCAACAGGTGGCAGGATGGCTCAGCTGGTGTAACAACAAGATTGCCTGTTAATGGTGGGCTATGCCCACCCGCAACTAAGATTGAACACAGCACCTTGAGCTTAGAGGCCATGAGCTGCCGACAGGAAGCCAGATGGTGACTGGCGCCCTCCACAAAGATTGAAGAACAACTTGGCTGGTCCCCTCCCCCAATTCCTCAACACTGTTCCCCTCCCCCAATTTCCAAATAAAATCTTTAAAAAGAATCCATACTAGGAATAACTAAGTCTCTAGTTCTCTGAGGTTAACCTGGGGCATTACATACTGCAGAAAAATTACTAGTCAAACTATTTTAAAACTCAGGACATTCCGTATATTACAGAAACAAGAACATGTACACACAGCCCATTCTTTTTAGTGTTTACAATACTTAGTTGAGTTTTGTGGAAAAGACTACATTACTATTTATTAATTTTAACTTGTAAAGTTAAAATTCTATTGAAGTTAAGCATTTCTTACAGGCCTTTCATGATGGTCCCTGGGAAGCAATAAATACAGTGAAGGCGCCTACTTCATTAGGCATTTATCCATATGCACTGGAAAAACAAGGACACTGAATACCAAGTTCGTTATTGAATGAATTAGCATCAGGGAAGGCAAGGGGTAATGTAAAAACTATGTTGTCAGCCTTCATATTTAGTAGGCTCAAGGTGCCCACTTCTAGACAGGCCCCTGTAGGTCACAGGAAGGAATATTCTATCAATGAGCATGAAACAGCAGGCTGGACAGCAAGGGACTGGGCTTTTCATGGGAGGAGAGTGATAGGTTAATGGGGTGATTACATGGTAGAAATAATGCAGAAGAAATGGTGAGTTTCTCCATTGAATGGCAATAACTGCTCAATACTAAGAGTAATGAAAAATTCGTCTTATTCTTGGAAATTATAGAGAACAGTTATCTGACAGCGGAGCTGAATCAAGAGAACCAAAATGGTGTGTCCATGTGTGTGATTCACACTGAAGTGCTGGCATTACCGTTTGCCCGTGTTATTGGGAATGTATCTTAGGGCTCATGCTTTGATGAGTAAAGTTAATCATTTTTCATAACCCTGAATGAATCATGTTACTTGTACCAACACTGTTTTATCCCACCTCTGTAGGGTACTTCATAACAAACAAGCAGTGCACCATTAGACTATGAAATTTGAAGGAATTGATAACAATTTCCTTCCATAGTGGATCAAGGAACATACAATTTAGAGGTCATGTATTCATAAATTACACTGGAGTTATTCTCTCCACACCCTGGTCCATAACCTTTATAATAATAAAAATGTCTTATCGGTACAATCTCAGCCTGGCCTTTAAAACCTGCCTGCCATTCGAATATACACCATAGGATTATATTTATGTCCTTATTTGTACCCAAATACAACCCATGGTATACTCCTTGATTTATGTGAAGTGAAAATAGAAATGTAGTAAATATGGAAAAAGTATGAAATCAAACATTTCAGGAATAAGGATAAATCTTTTGAGCTTGGAGCACTCAGTGAAATAATTTAGGTGAGCAACATACAATGGAAACATTTTGTTGTTACTGTTGTTGGCAAAATTGGAAATTTCATACATTCACTCTCAAAACATTTTTGTTAATTTGCCCTTGTAACCATTCACAACAGGGTGGAATCCTGTCCAAAGCTTGGTTTGCATATAGAGACTGATGACGCCATACACTCCAATGTTAAGAGATTACTTTTTATATAAAACAGCTTGCTTTCTGAAAGGAGTGCCACATGCTCTTTCATGTCAGGAAAATCAGAGTTACAACCATAAGTTAATTTAATATGAGATTTAATGCTACAGAGATAAACTATGAACCAATCATCAGTGAGGTTTACACTGCAGTGAATTAGCCACACTCATGAATGTGGTGTTTAGGACCACTAGTTTATCTCCACACACTCAGTCCACTTGTAGGAATTAGTCCTCCTACCTTGTGTCTTTGCCACTGAACTAGTTTCTACCCCGCAGGAACCCCTTTTTGCTCTGTGAACACTTACTCCATCTCCTTGTCAACCTCCTCCCCTTACAGACACTGGCTCTCACATTGAAATGGGAATAGAGTCATCAATTCCTTCCTGCTGCCTGGACAGCGGGCTCCTCATCATTCTGACAATAAAAAATGTCTTCAGATGTTTGGGGATAATTCTTAGGAGGGGTGTGACCACTCCTGGACACCACCTGCATCCATGTAGAGATCAGAAAGGCAAGAGATAACATGCCATGTTCTTTTCCATTGCATATGGCAATATGACAATGAAGATCCGACAGAAATGAAGGAACTCATTTGCAGGCAGGATTTAAGGAAGTATCTGTGTTTCACCTCAGACTGATAAAACTTACCATTAAGAAATGCTCTGGGCTGGCCGAGTGGCTCAATTCGTTAAGAGCTCGCTCAAGAGTGCGAACTGAGCTCTGAGCAACTGCAGTTTGATGCCAGCCTGAAAAAAAAAAAGAAATGCTCTGTGGGTCAAGGGCAAGTTGAAACTCAAAACCACAGCACAGTCTAAATGAAGGACATGGTCCCAATGCTCTTTGAGCTAAACTGCTAGTTGATAAAATGGCTACCGTGAAATTGCTCCCCTTGGACAAAATGGTTCAGTGAACAGAAATGACAAATGTAGCTCTTCTAGGAAGACCTAAGAAGCACAAGGACCCTGAAATAAATATAAAGAGATAGGCATGCCTTGCAAAAAATAAAGATTGGAGCTACTGGAAAGTGGAGCTGTTGGGTATTAGAAAGTATTATTTTATTTTTCATTTTTTTGAGGGCAGTGTCACTGGCCTTCATATGTGGGACCCGAACCGGGGTCACTGGCTTCCCAAGCCAGCGCTTAACCACTGCGCCGCTCAGCGGTCCCTAGAAAGTGTTATTTTTTTAATGGGTGTTGTACTGTTGAGAGTTCTATAAATGTCCTATAAAAAAAACTGAGGGCCGGCCGAGTGGCACGGTGGTTAAAACAAACAAACAAACAAACAAATTAGCTAATAGAATATCTTTCAAAGTATAACTATTTATGAGAAGGAAGTAGCTTGGGAAAGCTGCTTTTTTCACCAGGAATGCATAGTTTCTAATCCTGTATTAGATGTGGCTTGGTGACGTTAGGAACAAGAAACAAAATGACTGGATATCATTCGCAGGTGAACTGGAGTCAAGAAAGGATCCTTCCTGATTCCCGCCCTTGTGGACAAGGGCCCCAATTCCCTTTTGGAGGGTTTACTGAGATGTTATTTTTTTGTTCCACCATAATGTGTCATGTGATGAGGACTCCACTCAGGGCTCTGAATGAGATGAATCTTATGACAGCCTTATAAGACACTCATTTGTGATGAAGTAATGTGTAAGTAAGACTTTTTAACATTTCTTTTGGGACAGAAGTAAATATATATTTTTGTCAGCAAAGGAGGAACAAATATTGGGTTGTTGGGAAAGTCATGACGTATTTTTTCTATGTTTTTCATTGCAAAAATGAGTCATGACATTTCCAACAACCCAATACTTCTGATGGAAGCTGCACTTCCATACATTGTAGCATTAATTCCAATTATCATTCTCCTGTGAGATTACACATCTCTGCCCCTTGATATTAACCTTGACCACTTGACCCAAGCCACCCTTCTTTCTTTTGGAATGATTGTACTTTGTACCAACATTATGGCAAGCTTGGCTGTAGTTTTCGTGACTTTTTTGGCCAATTTGATGTGATTAGAGGCTACATATTTCAATATTAAAGGGAAGCTTTAGGAATAGTCTTTTGCATCTAACTCTGTCTTTCTCTGCTCCAGTCCCAGATGGACTGAAATTTCAGAGAATCTAATTATGGGGCCAAGCAATAGGTGGACAATGAGAGATATAATATGAGGAAGAAAGAAAGGTTTGTTGTTGTAAGCCAAAGAAAGTGAGCGGTATGTATTATCACAACTAAACTTCCAGAAAGCTGACTGGTATTCTTTCAATGACATTTTCTTTTTTCTGCACCCACCCTAATATCCCAACATCAAGGTTACAGGTGGGAGTGCATTATGACCGGTAATGGTACAACCTTTGAAATCTTGATTTCAAGAATTCCCTTTCTATATTGTTACACACATTCCTTTCACTTTATATATTTTATTCCCCTTAGAATATCCATTTATTTTTAATTCATTGGGGAACATATTGCCTTTCATTGTCTAACAGCCCTCCATGGCCTACGTGGTATCAGTTACATTTTCACCTGGTTTATCAAATGTTTGGAAATGACCTCACACGCCTTGCCCATGTTCACCCTCTACCTTCTCCTAAGTCAGCCTCAGGACCTGTTGAGCTGTTTTCAACTTATGTCCCTTCATAGTCAGGAAGTTCACAACAATGTACAGAAAACCAAAGCAAACAAACAAATAAAAGAACAGTTAGCTTACAGGTGTTTGGTTAAATTGTTATCTGTTTTTGAAGAGTGCTATTTATAATTTCTGTCTTAGTGGCAAATTATAAATATTGATATATTCTGTTCTCATTTATTCAGATTACATCTTACATGGCAAAGAGCATGATTTGTCTTGGTACTCGTATAGTATTATGTGCAGTTTTAAAGATTGTGTATAATTCTCTTGATCGGTGGGGTGTTCTTCTGAAAGAAGACCTCAGTTTTCCACCCCATGTCAGAAAAAATCCAGTTCTTCACTACTCTGTGTTTCCTTCCTCTGTGTCCCCTTTACTTTCACAATACTAGCACACTCAGAATGGTTTACTTCTGACACTTGTGGTCAGCAAATGTGTGGAAGCCTTCCCCCACACCAAGCAATTCTCTGGGACACCAGCCGGGTTTTCTACATGTTAATGCAATTATGACTCTATCAGCATCATATTTTACAGGTTAAGGGCTTTGTTTCATAGGCTGCCCATCCTGCCTTCAACACAGATGCCAACCAGAGCTCCAGGTCGTTACTGACCGACCAATCAGCTATAGATTGGAGGTTTCAACAACCCCCCTCTTTGGGTTCAATTAATTTTCTAGATCAGTTCACAGATCTTCAGTTTACTAAAGAATGTGATAATATAGATGGAAAGTCAGATGAAGAGATACATAGGGTCAGGTCTAGGAGGGTCCCGAGAAGAAGAGCTTCTGTCCCCATGGAATTGGAGTGCATCACCCTCTGGGTGTGGATGTGTTCACTCTCCTGGAAGTCTTCGAATGACCAACTTTTGGAATTTTTGGTGGCTTCCTCAAGTAGGCATGAGCAGTATGTAATTCCATTTTCAGCTCCTCTTCCTTCTGGAGTGTGGGGGTGGGGTTGAAAATTCCATGCTTCTGGGCCAGCCCAGTGGCTCGTTGATTAAGAGTTGGCTTGGGAGCGCGAGCTCTGAGCAGTAGGGCCACCGGTTCCAATCCCATATGGGCCAGTGATGCTGCGCCCTCTACAGCTAAGATGGTGAACAACAGCTCAACCTGGAGCTGGGCTCCCATGAGTCGCCAGCAACCACATAGGCTGCAGTGGAGCTGCAGTGGGCTGCTGTGAGCTACTGTGAGGGGCCGGCAGACAGTGTGACTGGCTGGCAGCCAGTGAGCGAGGGAGAGCTGCCATGAGCTACCGTGAGTGGCCGTCCATTGGCTGGCGACCAATTGCCTCACCTGGGAAGGGTGCAATGATCACAATACCAACATGGGCCAGTAAAGCGATGTCCTCCACAACTAGACTGAAGAATAAAAGGACAGCAACTTGTCTGTTCCCCTTTCCCAATTCCCCAATGCTCTTCCTGAATTCCCCAATAAAATCTTTAAAGAAAGAAAGAGAAAATTCCATGCTTCTAATCATGGCATGGTCTTTCTGGTGACCAGTCCCTATCCAAGAGCTCACCCAGAGTTGCCTCAATAGAACAAAACATGCTCCTAGTACTCTCATCACTTAGGAAATTGAAAGGGTTTAGGAGCTCTGCCAGGAATTGAAGGCAAAGACTAATATATAGACTTTGTTATCTCATAGTTTTATAGATGTCAATTAGGTCAACTTCATTGATTTATTAATTTCATTGTTAGAGTCTACTATGTACTCATTTTTCTTTCTAAATGTTCTGTGTATCTTTGAGAGAGGGGGCATGGGAATCTCTGAACAAAAGTGTGGATTGCATTTTTGCCCATTGCACCCTGGTCAGTTTTTTCAGGGGTTTGGAAGTTCTGTTGCTCAGTGCTTGGTTTCATGATTATCATGTCCTTGTGATGAGTTTATCCCTTCATGATTGTGAATTAAATTTTTATTATCTCTGGTCATAGTATTTGTTCTCTATTCTACTTTGATCTTAATATAAGTACTGTATTTTAAATAGTGCATATATGGTTTACTTTGTTTTTTTTCAAGCTTTTATTTTCCATCCTTTTTTTTCTAATGTTTTTTGTTGTTGTTTGAATTTTTTCTCTGATAGTACTTCTAAAATTTTAACATATCATTGAATGACATATTTTCCTGAGAGTGTTTATTGTTCAGTAATTATAACTTTCACCCATGATGAGGACCTAGAATGATTTATGCCACCACATCCACCAATAATTGTGTTATTGCATTTACAGTTTTCACTTCCCCTTTTTTTATAACACATTTTTGGTTTATTTTATTATTCCCACCCCACCCCTCAAATTTTGCAACCATCAGCATGTTCTCCATATGTTTGGGTCTGTTCATGTTTTGTTTTCTCCTGCTAGCCAAGAGAAACCCTTTTCTGTCTGAACTCTTAGTGTAGACCTTGTACACAGAGCATTATATCTAGAATATTAATATTTACTGTAAAGTCTCCCTTTACCTAAGTCCAGATTTCAAAAAAATTTTATAATAGTAAATGTTATATTTTATGTGTGTTTAAAACTATATTTTCTGTATTCATGACATAGAATTTAATTCACCGGGTCAAATTAATTCCTGTGTTTTTCAAACTTTTGAAAAATTTTTTGAAAATTATTTTTGTCAATAATTTTGACATCTTTAATAATGAAAAATTTCAATGTGTTTTATAATGATTTTACAGGGAGACATAGTCAAATTTTTGCATTGATTGAGGAAATTCTCTTTTTCTTTCTGTGAATATGTTCATTTGCCTTCATTGTAAATTTTACAAACACCAAAACTCCCCATAAACAAGATTAATTCTTGACTTTCACCTGTAATAGACTTTGCCTCAACAATTCTGAGTTTGATGAAGAGTCCACCAGCCATGTATTTATTTGCTTGGGAACATGGGAGTCCAAGTTGAAATCTTTTTCATGCCAACATGGCTGGTTGGCACAATATTCCATAATACCATATAATCTCCATAATCTAACTTCAAAAGATCCCAAAATCTATTCCCAACATTGTTTTTTTAAAACCATGTTCAAGAAATAAATGTATGAAATGATTTGATGAAAATATTGGATCAAACTTTTAATTAGATCAGACTAAGCCATAGAGATTAAAACTGAGGATGCATATTATAAGTATGATCAAGTTAAATCTATCGAAATGGTTCCAGTTTGCACAACTGGAAAGAATCCTTGCTAGTGTCAAAAACGACATTTACAATACTGAAGGGAAAGTTTGGATCCATTCTTCATTAATAACCAAATATCAAATTATATGTATTAGAGAAAAGTTTTACAAATATAATGAACTTGGAAGGTCTTTATGCAGGATGAATCTTCACTAATCATCAGAAATTCATACTGGGGAGATCTTAAAATATTTGAGCTACATATTAAACCAAGAGCCAAGTATTACCAAACATTAGTAAATATACGTCTTACAGAAATCTTAAAAATATGTGGGTGCGAAAGAATCTTACCTAAAATAAAGGTAATGAACAATAGTAAGTAGTCTCTAACCAATGAAAGCGAGTCGGAGGAGAGCCCCGCCCCTCCCCAGCTGTGGCCCCACCCCTTCCTCTGGGTCCCGTCTCTCCCTCCGGTGGGCACCGCTAGCTCAGGGCCAGGATTGCCGCCCCGCCCAGAACCTTAGCGCTCCTCACAGGCCCCGCCTGCGGCCCACGTTTTCTGGCAGCGCCGGGGCGGAGTTTCTTGCAGATCCGGAAGCGGCCAAGGCAGAGAGAAGATCTAATTGAGGACCGTGAGTTTCAGTTTTTGTGGTTTAAACATGAGCATCTCAGTCCACGGTCCCACACACGTGACACATGGGGGTCACTACGGACTTTGAAGTCCCCGCATCCGCGCCCCTTACAGCGGGGAGTCCGGCGTCCTGGGGAGACATCTCCATCTTAGACTGCTTCGCTGTCGGGAAGAGGGTCCGCGTGGGTTTGCGGGTAAACTGAGGCCGTTCCCCTGTGGTCTCTCCGCCTCCGGCTCCTTAGACCCCGCCTGCCGCGTTGTTCTCCCGGTTAACCGCCCCCCCTCCCGCCCACGGGCAGCGCTCCGCTGCGGAGTGTGACGTCCTGGGAGATGGACTCGGGAGATGGGAGTCCAGCCGTTGGCGCCCCTCCCCCAGCCTCGCTCCGCGGACCCTCTCCGCCGCCTGGAGACCCCCTCACCCCGGTTTAATAAGGGACCTGAATCCCAGGAAGAGCACACTTTTCAGGAGGGTGGGATGTAGGAAGGAGCACCGCGGGGTGTCACTAGGTCACCCCCTCACGTGAGGAGGGGCTTTGTGGAAGTGGTGACTGAAGAGCAGGCCAGGAAATCGGCATAACGAGGGTATGAGGGGGTCCCGAGAAGGAGACAGAATGAGAGGAATAGACAGGTGAGATGGCAGGTCAGTGCGGGGTCCGTAAAGAGCCGGTAAAACAGAGGATGTAAGAGGGACTTGTAAAGCGACTGTAAGACTGATCGAGTAACTCGGGTAAGTAGCCAAAGAAGAAAGAAAATGGAGACATAGAGGGAAGGGTGGCGCTCCAGAGATGAAAAGGAGCCAAAAGGGAGAGGGGCTCTGGTTAGCAGAAGTGGGACATCAAAGCACAAGGCACTTTAGACAGAGGAGTTAGAGGAAGAGCTGGGGGAGCCGAGTGTGGGAATGGCGTGGGCTGGTGACAGCAGATTGAGAAGCCACACTGAGAGCTAAGCTGGGGGTGTAAGAGGAAAGAGTGTCACAGGGGAAAGAGAGGGGCACAGGGAAAAGGAAGGAGAGAGAGGCAGAAATATGTGGAGATGGGGAGCAATCAGACAGATTAGGGAGAAAGAGCAACTGAAGGTGAAGTGGGTTTCAACAGTTTCACGGAAAAAGTGCAGAGAAGAAAACAGAGAGAATGGGAGAAATCAGGATGGGAGAAGGACAGGAGAGTACAGCAGTGGAGAGAATCTGGGTGAAGAAGGACACACAAACCATAGACAGGAGTACTTGGTGGCAGAGGAAGAAGGGGTGCCCTCACCTAGATGCTCTGTGAGCTGGTGGGATGTGGGTGATCAAGTCATGATATATTGATTGTGGCTTTTAATCGAGTTAATTTTACACATGCTGCATTTTTAGTCACACAGATGAGAATGAGGATTACAAAACTCCAGTTTTTTAACACTTGTGCTCTTAACAATTTCATCACCCAATAGGCTTCCATGTGCAACCCTCATGCAGCCAGAGGACAGAGACCTGTGTCAGTCAGTCTGGGTCCCTTTTTCCTGGGATGGCATGAGGGATGTGACCTGGGAAAAGAAATAACTTGAGTCTGTCACCACATGATGCTCTTTCAAGGTCCTGCCTGTCAATTTGGAGGAAGTAGATGAAGGGCCTGAGCTGAAGCCCTTGTGGACACTTCTCAAGATGCGGACATGATTCCTCCTGGGAACTTCGCCTGAGGAAACAAGGCAGAGCAGGAGGAGGACGAGGACGAAATGGCTGTTTCTCGGGTAAGCGCTTCATCCCCAATCACAGGCTCTGTCTGCTTTTCCTCCTAAAATCCGGGGTTTCAAACCTGCCACCTTTACTTCTTTACTTCTGACGTTCCTGCCTAGCAAGGTTCTCTTCAACTACTTACTTTTTCCTTTTCTTCTCTTGAGAGAAGGTCAGCTCTGTAGAACACTGCCTTTCTCCTAGAGCCTTCTCTATATTGTGTCCATCCAGGCTCCCTTAGGACGTGAGGAATTCTCACCGTGAATTACTGACCTTCAACTACTAAAAAAAAAAATCTCCTTTGTGACAGATCTACCTGGGAAGGGGAGTCCCTATTGGATGGGGCCAGATGCTTGGTGCCCTGAAGAAGGGAGGTGTAGGTATGTGTCCTGTGACTGCAGCATCAGGGCTGTAGAACAGGGGTAAGAACATGCACGAGGACCCAGGATGCCTCAGTACTCAGAATAGCCCAGAAAGTTCTGAAAAAGACTGAGTAATCGGAAGAGACTTGCTCAGTAGATTGGTAAGATTGACTTATTATTTAAATGCACTATTAGAGTTACAGAACACGGGAACTATATATACATTCAAATTTGCATAAAACTAATGGTTTTTATGATCAGATTCAGATTATGATTTCCTTATTTGTTCATTTTTGCCGATAATATCACAGCAGTGATGGTGTGTCCTTCCGTGTGCCTTCTCCAGCTGATACCCATTTGTTCCTTCCATCTGATTTTCATTTGGGTGAGGTCCTGTCTTCACTATAAAGTTAACATTTTTTTCTTGATCATTAATGAGGGTCTGGAGGGATTTATAGAAAGATGTGCAAAAACTATCACATTTCATCTGGAAACTCCGTTTTTTGTTAGTTTCTCTGCTTTGGAAAGTAAAGGCCCTCAGCTTTCTTTACTAGAGATAGTTAGCTTTTGGAGAGGAGGCTTTAATGAGTCAGGCGTTGTTCCTGTAAATTTTCACTGTATTCCACACTCATGTCACAGACATTCTCTACTTCATCACTTTTTGTGTTTTCAAGACAGTTTACAAAAATCACATTAAGATGTTGAAGTGTGGTAAATCTGTAATGTATAGCTCAGTATAAATGATATACAAATTTTTTCAAAGAAACAGCAGTTCTGACTTACCTGTTATTGTGTGTTCCTTTCCCTCTTTTTTTTTTTTTTGAGGGCAGTGTCACTGGCCCTCATATGTGGGACCCAAACCCAGGCCACTGGCTTCCCAAGCCAGTGCTTAACCACCATGCCACTTGGCCGGCCTTCTCTCTTGTGTTTATACAATACAAAGTATCATCCACAAAGACATTTATGAGATTTACAGAATTAAAATAATTGTGATTTCAGTGAAAATTTCCTTCTCTCACTTTTCATATACACACAGTTCCCATATGTCTATGTGTCTCTGTGCATAAAATCTTACCACTATTTAAGCCATTCTTTCTTACTTATTTCTCTTCTTCTGATTTATAGAAACTGCTATGAATGTTCATGAGGGTTGTCTACTCATATTGGTTTCTGTCCTGTTTTAAAAATCTAGAGAGCCAGCTGAGTGGCTAAGTTAGTTAGGAGTTAGCATACAAGCGTGAACTCTGAGCAACAGGGTTGCTGATTCGGTTCCCACATGGGCCAGTGACACTGCACCCTCTGCAGCTAAGGTTGTGTACAATAGCTTGACCTGGAGCTGGGCTGCCGTGAGTGGCCTGCGAAGACATAGGCTGTAGTGGGCTGCTATGAGCTACTATGAGTGGCTGGCAGCCTGTGTGAATGGCCAGCAACCAGCGAGAGCTGCTGTGAGCAGCCATCCAATGGCTGACGACTGACTGCCTCAGTCAGGAAGATCGCAATGATCATAATACCAACATAGGCCAGTGAAGCGACGTCCTTCACAACTAGACTGAAGAACAAAAGGACAGCAATTTGTCTGTTCCCTTTCCACCAATCCCAAATGCTGTTCCCCTCCCCTAATTCCCCAATAAAAAAAATCTTTAAAAAAAAAAAAATTCTGGAGAAAGTTTGGAATAAACCCAAGCTCTACCATTTACTGGATGCTTCACAGAATATTCTCATAGAAGAATAATAATAATATTGTTCTCAGATTACTTACGTGCATTATGAATTAATATTTAAAAAACAGAACTCTCTGTAGTATACAGCCATTTTCAAAAGGAATTTTGTTGCTATGCTTCTATGAGAAGTGTAAATTCCATAAAATCCTGTCAGTTCAGTCATGTATGAACTTTCCCTGCTTTCTTCCTCTGTGTGACACACAGACCAGAGACATTGGCCTCATTAGTCAGAAGTGAGTTTGTTAAATGTGGAAACTCAGGCCCCACCCCAGAACTCCTCAGTCGGAATCTGTATTTTTATAACAGTGCAGTTCCTTTTTGTCCATGTGAAAATTTGAGAAGTACTTTGCATTTCTAACTCTCCATGAAGTGTACACAATGTATCCTGTATGATACAAATATAACACTCAAAAATCCATGTGCCTGTGTTGATGCCTAAAAATTTATCTTCCAGAAAAGGAAAGCCTATACCGTTGTTTGTGAATCATCATCGCATCTCAGAGTTAGAAAATACACTAGAGAGTACTACTGTCAGTGACTTTAATGTTTAATTCTGGACATTCTCGTAGGTCAAAACCAGTTCTCTTAACTCTGTTTTCGTATCGGGTCACTGTATGACCTTGTCTGTGGCCAGGTGGTAAATGTGTCTTTTGTTTCAGGGATGGTTGACATTCAGGGATGTGGCCATAGAGTTCTCTCAGGAGGAGTGGGAGTGCCTGCACCCAGCTGAGCAGAAACTGTACATGGACGTGATGTTGGAGAACTACAGGAACCTGCGCTCCCTGGGTGAGGCTGACTTCCTTCCAGAACTCCCACCCCACCACAGGGTTGTGTTCCCTTCATCAGTATAGTGTCTCCTGGGAGCCTCTGCTCTGTGTGGGAGAGTTTCAATACCCTCTCTGAGTACAAACTGGGGGTTTACTGGTATAGAAAAGAAGCCTTCATGATGTCCTTGAAGTGGAACTCAGGATCTGAAAATATTCTATGTTGTCTAATAAAGGTGCTGTCAGAAAAGTGTATTTTGGGGGAATCCTTTTCTAGAATATACTAGTTTTCTGCAGTGTCCTCTCTTCTCAGCTGATCACATATTGAATTGGAAATTGGAGAATCTTCACCAAAACTCATGTTCCCTTTTCTATTAAACAGGTTTTGCTGCTGTCTCTAAGCCAAACCTGGTCACCTTTTTGGAGAGAATGAAGGAGGCCTGGGATGTGAAGCAAAAAAAGACAGTATCCATCCACCCAGGTAGGTGGGAATGAAGGAAGCAGATGACACAGGTGAGAGAGCCAAAGGTCCTGGAGGAAGCCAGACCTTAAGATGTGGCTAGGGAAGCGCTGCTTCAGTGGAAAGGATGTGAGAAGCCCAGGTTTCTTTCTGTTGCTGTCACAGATGGACATCCCTGTGCAACACATCGTGTGCTCCTACGTCCTCTAGTGACTGTCCTTCTTTGTGATCTGGGTCCCATCGCAGTGAGGGCGGATGTCCTCCTGACTGTGAGGGCTGCTATAGGCTGGCTACTGTTCCGTTGCCTTGGAGGCCCAGGAAAATCTGTGCACACTGCTGAGGAATTCTCCCTGAAGCCAGATTTTGTTTGTTTATTTGTTTGTTTGTTTTTTTAGCTGAGCCATCCTGCCACCTGTTGGCAGCTCAGCAGCAGCTCAGCTTGGGCTGGGAATCGAACTGGCGACCCTGTTGCTGAGATCTTGCACACTTGAGTGAGCTCTTAACCAACGGAGACCCTCCTGAAGCCAGGTTTAAAGTTCCATTTTTTTTTTGTTTGTTTGTTTTGAGGGCAGTATCTCTGGCCTTCACATGTGGGACCCGAACCCGGGCCTTTGGCTTCCCTAGCCAGTGTTCAACCACCACGCCACTCGGCCATTCCCTAAAGCTCCCTTTTTGCTTCATGTAAGTAGTTTGTGAAGGAACTGATGGATGTCCTGGCATTTGGAGCAGAAATCCCAGAGGCACTAGGAATAGAAGTCACACATTTTCTGCTTTATAATTTCTAATCCTAAAGAGACTTCAATCATGACCCTACAAAGTTCGACTCAGTAATTTCATCTCAGCCCTGGCACCTCCCTAAAGTGAGAAACCATCAGTCTTGGTTTCACTTGAAAATGTCCTATTGCTTTGTATGAACTAACATTAGAAATTTTGAGTGTCTGCTCCGAATTCCTACATGTAAGAATAGTTTAATTTATCTGTTTACCTCACAGAATTCTTTTTTTTTTTTTTTTTTTTTTTTTGAGGGCAGTGTCACTGGCTCTCATATGTGGGACCCGAACTGGGGCCGCTGGCCTCCCAAGCCAGCGCTCAAACACTGTGCCACTCGGCTGGCCCTTCACAGAATTCTTAAATGAATTAATGCCATAGGGGAACTTAGACCATTGTCCACCATATAGGAAGGTCTCCATTGTTCCCTGATTTCTTTCTTAATGACTATCATGTTATAATTCTATCTTGTTCAGTACAAAGCTGCTTAGTCCTGTGTCTTGTGTGTTTTCCATTTCTGATTACATCTTTGTGGTTTTACATGCAGCAGTGATGATACAACATCCCCGAATGAACCCCTTCGGTAAGAAATGAGTTGTAGAATTGTTAGGTTCCCATATTTTGGAAAATGTTTGCTTCCTCAATTTCAGTTTACTTCAGGCAAAAAGTAATCATGAGGTTTGTCACCTGACTTCCTCATCATGTCTTTTAAACATGGTGTACTTTATCTCAAGTGTTGATTTTATAGATCATTGATTGTATGATATTTTACAACTTTTTTGTTGTTTATTTAGAAATTAAGAGTTTTTTTGTTCTCTATATGATGGATTATAGCCTACATATTTCCTGTAAGAATAGTAGCAATATATTGATAGCCTAATAAATTTCTCCAATGTCATTTCCATGCTTATTTATTAAAGTTTTTCCTTAGAGCTATTGATGAATGATTCTAATGGATTGTCTGGAAAATTTTCCTGCCCTACAACACATATTCTGATGCTTGAGAATGCTTGCTTTTTATGAGGCCACACTGATGATGGAAACTGAGTTCTATGGAAGGATCCTCTTCAATAATACATCCGTGTAGTGTTCACAGTTCTGGGGATTCTTTGTCTCTTATTCTCATGTTGCAGTTCTGTAACAGTGTGTTTCCTTTTTTATGGTAGTTTTCTTAAATTTAGTTAGTTGTATTTTTGGTTTTTATTCATATGTAATGAATGTCAATGACAGTTTTCAGCTTAGTACACTTAAGACAATGTGGGGTTTGATTCACATATGAATGAGGCATAAAGTTATGTCATGTGTGTCTGTATCACTTTATTCTGACTTTATGCATGACTCATCTTGTTTATGTCTTTTGTTAGTTAATGGTCAGTGCTTTTCTTATCCTGTGCAGGTTAGTAGTTGTGGTAATAGTCTTCATTTCACATCTATTTACTATTGATTTTATATTCTCTTTGTGAGAGAACCGCTTTTTTGAATTCAAGGTAATAGTTGAAATGTTTTATAACTATGTTTCTTAGATATTTTTCATTTTCAATTTTGGTAAAAACATGTGACTAAAATTCTACCCTTTGTAACTATACAGTCCATTCGTGTGAAGTATATTCACATTGTTGTGCAACTGATCTCTGAAAATTTCCATCTTGCAAAACTGACTCAATACCCATTAAACAACCACTTTGTCATTTCCCTTCATTCCATGCCCCTGGCTACGGCCCTTCTTTTTGTTCTATGAAGAGAACTGTATTAGGCAACTCACAGAAGTGGACTCATACATAGCATCTGTGTTTTCATGACTGGTGAGCTTTACTTAAATGTCCTCAAGGTTTGCTTGTGTTGTATCAGGTGAAAGGATCAGTTTTTATTTGAAGGCAGAATAATATTCTGTTTTATGTATATGCCACATTTTCTTCATCCTTTCATCTATCAATGGCTATCTGAGCTGCTTCTACCCATTACAGGTTTTGTGGATAATGCTACAGTGTGCATAGGTATGCACACGGCTCTTGCAGAGCCTCCTTTGAAGCCTCTTGGAAATGTACCCAGAAGTGGGATGGCTGCATCATAGCATGCTTCTGAAATTCTGAGAGACCTCCATAGTGTTTTTCATACTGTATTCATTAATTGATATTTCATCCACCCATCCATAGGGGTCCAGTTTCTCCACATGTTTGCCAACACTTGATATTTTCTGTTTCTTTGATAGTGGTCAGCACAATTCTGTTTGCAATGATGTTCTGTTCATTTTAAATAGCAGATGCGAACATTTATGTTCTTTTGTAAGCATAATGAGCTTCTGGAAAGGCATGGAACTAAAATCAGATATTTCAGAGAAGCAGAAGTCTGGGGATGAAATTTATGTTAAATGCAGTTTTAGGTTCACAGCAAAATTGAGTAGAAGTTATAGAGAAGCACATGCCCCTGCCATATGCACAGCCTCCCCCTTCAAGCATCACCCACTCCCCCAAGTGGTACATTTATTACGTAGATCAAACTACACTAACATGTCATTGTCACCCAGAGTTCATAGTTCATGTTGGGGTTCACTGTGGAGCTGTGCATTCTGCAGGTGTGGACACATTTATGATGACGTGTTATGCAGAGTAGTGTCACAGCCCTGAATATTCTCTCTGCTGTGCCTGTTCATCCCTCCCTCCCCTAAACCCTGGCCAGGAGTGATCTTTTTACTGACTCCATCATTTTGCCTTTTCTAGAAAGTCATAGCTGGAATCATAGACTATGAGGCCTTTTCATATTGGCATCTTTCACTTAATAGTATCTACGTTTTCTCCACATCCTGTCGTGGCTTGGTAGCTTATTTATAGGTCTGAATAATATTCTATTGTCTGTATGTACCACATTCACTCATCGATTTAATTCTTGACAGACATCTTGGTTGCTTCCTAGTTTTGGAAATGATGACTAAGATGCTGTGGACACACATTTGCGGGCTATTGGGTGGATAAACATTTTCAACTCTTTGGTTAACTACTGAGGAGCACAGTCATTTGATCGTATGGTAAGAGGATGTGTAAGAACCACCACACTACCCAAGAGGCTGCTGCATTTTGCATTCCCGTCGGCAGTGAGTGCGAGTTCCTGCTGCTCCACGTCCTCACCAGCACTTGATGTTTTCTGTGTTTTGGGTTCTGGACCCTCCTAATAGGTGTGTAGTATTGTTTAATTTGCTGTGTGCTTAATTCTCATTTTCATGTGTATTTCCCTGATGACACATAATGTGGAGCATCTTTTTATATACCAGTTTGCCTTCTGTATATCTTGCCTAGTGTGGTCACTGTTTAGGGATTTGGCCTAATTTTAAATTAGGTTGGTAGTTTTCTCATCGATCACTTTGAAGTCTTCTTTGTATGTTTTGCATAGTAGACCTTTACAGGTATGTCTTTGCAAATATTCTTTCCCAGTCTGTGGCTTCTCATTTTGTACTCTTGATGAGGATGACTCATTCATTTTGCTCCTTAATATTTGGTTTCAAACATGGGAGATCTAGAACTTAATATTACAGATTGCAAAAACAAAAACTTGGTTAGAAATTTGCCTTGATGTGATACATAGATGACATATTACAGAATTGTACACTTGAAACCTGTATAATGTTACTACATTTTTACCTCAATAAACTTTACTTTAAGAAAACAAAAAAAACAGTTTGCCTTGGAAAAAATCTGAAGTGTATGGAATTAAGTTTACTTTATATTTAATAACATTTAATTACAGTTCCACCTATGTGTTCATTCCTGGAATAAACACATAATGAGTCATGTGCTAATGGAGAAGAATTTACATATAAAATTTCTGGCAGTATTATGTCATCTCTAATGAAGTCTTTTAATTCATTCCTAATTATACAGCACCATCAAAGATTGGCCTATTGTTTTCACATTTTTTTCACTGTTTTGGTATTTATTGCATTATAAAAATACATGAGTGTTATAAAAATTGAAACAGTAAAAAGTTACTAAAATTTTCATTGTGGTCCAAAATATGATCAACTATTTTACTTATTTGTTTAGTTCTGTTATTATAGTTGATATAACAATATTACATTAGTTTCAGTTGTGTGCTATGGTGATTCTTCATTCACATATCTTACAAAGTGATCACGTTAGGTCAAGAACCCATCTCTCACCTAACAAGTGTATTACGATATCATTGACTATATTCCCTATGGTATATTACATTACGTGCCTTACTCATTTCATAACTAGACATTTATATCTCGCCTTACGCATTTCATAACTGGACATTTACACCTCACAACCTTCTTCACCATTTTCACCTTTCCTTGTGGTCCTCTCTTCTCTGGCAAACAGTAAATTGTCAGTATCTGTGAGTCTTTTCTGATTATTTTTGTTCTTTTTCTCTTTTAGTTTTTACATTCCATATATGAGTGAAATTGTGTGGTAGTAGTCTTTCTGTGTCTGACTTATCTCACTTAGCATACATAGTACCCTCTGGGTCCATCCATGATGTTGCCATTGGCAGGATTTCTGTCTTCCTCCTGGCTGAGAAACATTCAATTGTGGACATTTGTCACATCTTCTTTATCCATTGATCTATTGATGGACACATAAATTGGTTCCATATCTTGTGTTGGTTTTTTTTTAAAGATTTTATTGGGGAATTGGGGGAGGGGAACAGCATTGGGGAATCAGAGAAGAGGAGCAGACAAGTTGCTCTCCTTTTGTTCTTCAGTCTAGTGGAGGACGTTGCATCACAGGCCCATGCTGCTATTATCATTGCACTTTTCCCAGTGAGGCAGACTGGTCGCTGGCCTCTGGACAGCCACTCATGGCAGCTCTTGGCAGCTCACGCCGGCTGCCGGCCACTCACCACTCATTGTAGCTTGTGGCAACCCATTGCAGCAGACACTGCAGCCTACATCATCGCCTGTGACTCATGGCTGCCAAGCTCCAGGTGGAGCTATTGTTCACCATCTTAGCTGTGGAGTGCAGTGTAACTGGCCCTCATATGTGGGATCCAAAACGGGGCCCTGCTGCTCCGAGCTGGCGTCCCAAGTCAGCTCTTAACCAACGAGCCACTCGGCTGGCCCCATATCTTGTTTATTCTAAATAATGTTGCAGTGTTTGGTATTCCTTTTATAAATGCCCAGCAGTGGAATTACTGGGTCACATGAAAGCTGTGTTTGTAATTTTTTGAGGAACAGTTTTTGCTGCATCACTTTTTACATTAATATAGCCTCATGTTGAATTCACCTTTTTATCATTGTACTATGTCCTTTTTTGTGTTGTAACAGCTTTTGACACTTCCTGTGTGTGTCTTGATTTAGTATGGCCACCCATACTTTTTATTGGTAACAGTTTCTATGAAATACCTTTTTCCATCCTTTTAGTTATGTCCTATGACCTGACATCTAAAATGAGTTCTTGTGGACAAAAGGTATTGGGTTTTATTTTATAAGCCATTCAGTCAACTTGTGTCTTTTTTTTTTTTTTTTTTTTTTTTAGCTGAGCCATCCTGCTCGTAACCAATTGATTCATTCGGCCGGCCCTCCAACTTAATGTCTTCTGATTGGGGGAGTTTTATGTTTTCACTTAAAATAATTATTGAGAGGGAGAGACTACTATATCCATTTTAGACTTGTTTTCTGCACTTTCTATAACTCATTTGTCCGCCATTCCCCTCATTTTGTTTCCTTGATTTTTTTTTTTGGTGGCAGTGATATGCTTCTGATTTTTTTCTCACTTTTTGTGGTCTGCTATACTTATTTTATTGTGGTTACCATGGGGGTAACTTAAAACATTTTAAAGTTACGAGAGTGTATTTTGAGTTCTTGATCAGGCTATTAATAGCTCTGTTAATTTAGTGCTAATGTATGGAGATTTAGCTTGTTTATCTGATTGGACCATGTTTTTCTGTTCCTTTGTATGCTTTGTGATCTTTTGTTGAGCTTTGGGAGAAGACTGCCACCATCTCAGGCTTTGTGGACTTGCTTTTTACAGGAGAACACATACTACAGGTAGCTATGCTTAAAGTTCTTAGGCCTATCAAACCAGTTCTGGGGATGTGTGTTTTTTGTTCATAATTTTCTATGAAAATGTTTTCTGTTTCTTCTTAGAGACAGTGATGTCTTCCTATCCTTGATGTTTGTCTTTAGTACTGCAGTCTTTGTGGTGTTTAAACAATTACTCACTGTTTTTCTTAGTGGCCACCACAAAGCATGCACATTGCACTGCCATTCCGTTGGCACTTGGTGTCATGCAGAAGATAAATGAGTCCCTCAGGCAACTGCAATGAAGGGAGACCATTGGATACACAGTTTACTCAGCTGTTTCCCTCCTGAGAAAAACTGGTAATTGGCATTTCTCACAATATTGCCATGGTGTGCCAGGGAGGGATAGCAGCTATTATCCACAAATGTAAACAAATTTTCTTTCCTTTTTGATGTGACTCTTTCCTGGGCATGCTGTGAACTCTGAACTCCCTTGTGAAATTATCAGTACTCAACCATGGAGGAGCAAAAAGCTTTGCTGCTTGCTCTTAGGCCATCTTCCTAAGTCCTATCTATAATCAGTATTAAATTTGTATGGTAGAATTTACCTGACTGTGAAAAAAGTGATCATTTGTTTGGTGCCTTTCAGCTATGTCTTCTGCCGACACCCAGGGCTTGTTGCCAAAACTGGACATAGAAGATCCATTCCACAGAATGCTTCTGGTAAGATATGGAAGGTGTGGCCTTGAGTATCTACCTTTAATGAAAAAGTGGGAATGTGAGGGGGAGTGTGAAGGGTAAAGGGATATTATGATGGACATAACCAAACTGGGATCATTAATCATAATAAAATCCCTGTTGCCAAAAGCGATCAAAGATATAAGACATCATGGGAAAACCATCACTTTAAGGCAGTTACATTTGCAGAACAATTTGTTTCTGAATGTAAAGATGGAAAACAGTTATGTAAAGATATATATTCTCTATAGGAAAATATGGAATATCTGGGAAGTTCCATACTGCATGGTGTGTATTCACACCATGTAGGATTAGATTTAAATGTAGGATTGGATTAAACATTGTAGGCTTGGATTAAGCATTGAACCAAAATTTCCAAAAACCAGACATTTCAAAATGTAGATAGAAATTCTAAACCTCCTACATATGACAATCCCTTAACCAGGGATTTATTATTCTTTCACCAAGAAACAATTCCTCCTTGTTCCAAATTCTATAATTTTCATGAATGTATACAAGCATCATTGTTGCATAGGTATCATGAAGTAATTGGGAACAACTTTACATGTTTAATGAAATTGGAGCCCTCACTAGAGGTCTTTCTGTCTTCAATGATTACCAGAGTACGTGTAATGGAGAGAGAAGTTATCAATTCAATGAATCTTGGAAAAACTTTAAACAAGGCTCAGATCGTAATACGCATCAGAGAACTCACCTTCCAGAGAACCATTGTACATGTGGGAGTGTTTTAGATCAAAGCTTAAGTCTTATACATCAGAGTCATCATATTGTAGAGAAGACAAGCAAATGTATTGAATGTGACAAATCTTTGAACCAATCTTTAAATCTTACTAAACATGAGATTATTCACACTTTGGAGGAACCTTACAAATGTAATCCATGTTGGAGAGTCTTTAGTCGATTACCCAGTCTAAAGAGACGTAAGAAAATCCATACTGGAGAGAAGTCTTACAAATGTAGAGAATGTGACAGAGCCTTTATTTGGCGTTCAAATCTTACTAGACATGAGAGAACTCATACTGCAGAGAAACCTTACAAATGTGAACAATGTGGCAAAGCCTTTACTCGGCGTTCACATCTTACGGTACATGAGAGAATTCATACAGGAGAAAAGCCTTACAAATGTGAACAGTGTGGTAAAGCCTTTAATCGGCGTTCACATCTTACTAGACATGAGATAATCCACAGTGGAGAGAAGACTTACCAATGTAGAGAATGTGGTAAAGCCTTCTTTCGGAGTTCATGTCTTACTCAACATCAGAGAATTCATACGGGAGAGATGCCTTATAAATGTGAGGCATGTGGAAAAGCCTTTATTCACTGTTCAGAGCTTATTACACACGTGAGAATTCATACTGGAGAGAAACCTTACAAATGTGAACAATGCGGGAAAGCCTTTTACCGCCGTTCACATCTTACTCTACATGAGAGAATTCATACTGGAGAGAAGCATTACAAATGTAGAGAATGTGGAAAAGCCTTTATTCATTGTTCACAGCTGACTCGACACATGCGAATTCATAATGGACAGAAACTTTAAAAGTGAAGAATTTTGGAAACCCTGTTGCTGGACCTACAGCCTCCCTTAGTATCAGAGAATACATACTGGAGAGAAATTGTACTTTTGTAATACATGATGAAAGATCTTTGTCGAAAATATACACTTCAGAAAAACCCACAGAATTCATGCTATAAAGTGATTGTAAAGATGTAAATGGGCCGGCCAAGTGACACGGTGGTTAAGCGCTGGCTTTGGAAGCCAGTGGCCCTGGTTCGAGCCCCACATACGGGGGCCAGTGACACTGCCCTCGGGGGGAAAAAAAAAAGATGTAAAAAGATGTGGGGAAGTGCTTAATCGGAAAACAAATCTTAAATATCAGAGAATTGACATTAGAATGTAGTAAGTCAAGAACTTTTGATAGATTACATAAGAATATTTATAATAAGCAAATGTTAAAAAACTTAGAAAACTTCCTTGCTAATGTTTCAACTTATCAAGGGGATGGATGTTGGACAGGTGTAATTACCTTCAGTGTATTTTTATATATTGACATTACAGGAGGGCTTTTTTCAAAAGGAAATAATGTGATTACAATATGGAGTCACTTAACACTACATTTTTTTTTTTTTTAGAGGGCAGTGTCACTGGCCCTCATATGTGGGATCCAAACCTGGGCCGCTGGCATCCTAAGGCAGCTCTTAACCACCACGCCACTCGGCCGGCCCCTTAACACTACATTTTTACACCTAGTGTGAGTGTGAAGTCATGGGTTGATTGTTGCTGCCTCAAAGACCTGAGAGCCCTTGTATGTTGGGTGGGATTCACTCAGATCTCCTTTTCCCTGGAAGACTGAGGGCACTGTAATACACAATGTATGAAGAAATCTAAATGGAGATGCTGTTTTGTTGACTTAGAACATTGATGTAAGTCACTGTGAATTGAAGTAGGCTTTCAGGGCATGATTCTCTGCATTAATGTAAGACAGGAATATTCTGAATTTTAACTAGTTTTTCCAATTGTTCTTTAAGGAAAATAGGTGGTGGTTCATTAAAACCCTGATGTGACTTTGTAGTAGCTATAGATAGGAATCATTGAGTATTATTCGATGTGGTTGAAATAAGTCTTCAGAGCTATCTGAGAAAGTACAGAAACTCATCCCTAAGTGCCTAATTATTGTACATCCATGTTTCCCAAATAATTAATCTCAGTCTGCAAACCCATAGAAAACAGAGCCCTAAGATCATTATATTAGAAGAACCAGAAATGCTTTTTAACTGCTTGTTATCTGTATTTTGTCCATGGATCCCACAGGTAGTTTGCAATTCTATATTTAGACTATGTTTGAACTCATATTTTTATAATAAAGGCAAATTGTTTTTAATATACTAACACTGATGTGTACTGAATGACTTGTTATCCTGCCACAGATGTTAACCTGTCCCACCTTAGCCATATTTGTAATCAACAACGCACTATTTGGTGATGCAGTGGAATGACAGCACTATTAACCCCTTTTCCCTGTGGCTTTAATCTGCAAATAATGTGAAGCTATTTTCCCCATAATTTATATATTGTATCCTCTTCTCCTGATTGTTGCTACTGGAGAATTATGGTTACAATAAAGGTGATACAGTAGTGCTGTTTAGAGCCTTAGAATCCATGTCGTGTAGCAAAGTTGCCTTGAAGTGACACTGGCCACTCCTACTAGTGCATACACTAGACAACAGGTCACAGACTCACAAGTAAATGTAAATCCCAATAGACTTCTCCAGAAGCCCTTGTGAGCAACAGTGTCCCCTGCCTCTGAGGGACTTCACCTTGTATACTCCCTAAGTAGATCCCTGCAGAGCTTACCAAAACCTTGTTTTTTGTTTGAATTGACCAGTCTGGGCTTAGCTTGAGAATCCCAAAGCACTTCTCCCATGGACCTTAATAAAGGCATGTGCCCTGGTCCTTCCCTTCTCTGGTGCATCCTGTCTTGGATACCCCATGTGTCCCTTCCAGGCATGCTGTGTCCTTCCTCCAGTACGTGTTAGGATAAGAGACTTGTCTATTTCATTTTTTCTGTGTTTTTTTTTTTGTTGAACTGCAGATTCAGCATCCAACCAAAGGGGGCTCTCCTTAACAAATGCTAATTTATCAAATCACAAGAAATATAATTATATGCCATACTTTGGTCCAAGGGGAGGTAATAGTCTGCTGGACATGGACTTGCAAGATGGGCATGTCTGTGCTCCCCACATTCCCTACCTGTATTAGAATTTGTGGGCATCTGTGAGAAAGGAGGGATCCAGAGGACAGGATAGAACTCAGTTTGGTCTCCATGTATAGGAGTTCATTATCCCTGACTCTGTCCTGTGACTGAGGACAGGGAAGGGGGTCCCTTTGCATTTCAGGGTCCTGCCTGTGGATGTGGTGATAGCAGATGAAAGGGCTCTGCTGGTGCCTTTAAACACAGATTCTCAAGGTGCAGGTGTGCATCCCCTCGTCATCACTAGATAAGGAGGAAGAGTTAGAAATGGCAGGTTTTCCAGTAGTGTCATATCTCAAATCAAGAGCTTCCCCACCCTCCACTCCCCACCCCCATTAATGTCAGGTATTTAGAACTTGCAAACCTTTACTTCTCTACTTCTGATTTTCCTAGCTAACCAGTATATTTTCAACTAGTTTTTTCCCTCTTTCTCTTTTGAGAGTCATGGTCAGCTCTTTCAATTACTTCTTTCCCGTGTCCCAGATCTGTCCATTTCTCCATCCTGACTTCCTACATCTTCAACTTCTGACCTGCAACTATTGAAAGTGTCCCTTTGTGATAGGCCGACATAGGAAAGTGTTGATAGCCAAGATTTGCATTGGAGATGGGGGTCAGGTCCTGGGATATCAGTGAAAGAGGAGATCGTTTCGTGTTTAGGTCCCATCTGGATACTCCATCAGCGATACTGGAGACCAGGATTCAAAAAATGTAATAGACAGTATGGAAAGAGAGCCTTGCTGTCTATAATGCTAAGGAAAGACTATTTAAAATAAACTAAAGGTTAGCAGACATGGGAGCTACATGTGGTTTGAAAGGTGCATAAAGCAGGTGTTTCCTTATGGTTAGATTCATGTCATAATTCACTTTCCCCCAATGATAACAGGATAGATGATGTGTTTATCCATGTGCATCAGGCAGCCGACACCAATTTGTCCTGTCACAGTTGGTGTTACCTTCATCCACTTGATTCAGGTCCTGTGTGCTCTATTCCTCTATAATATTAACAGTTTTCCTGTCATCACTAAAAAGGATTGGGATTTACTGCATTTTTTATTAAACATGACATTTACTCTGAAAACTCTTTTCTTCTGAGTTTGTCTTTGTTTTGAAAAATGGAGGTGCACATAAATGTTTATTAGAGATACTGGTTCTCACAACTGGAGGTTCTAAGTCAGGCTTCAGTCCAGTATGTTTCAATTTTATTCCAAAGCCATGTCCAACATACATTTCTTCATGTATTTGTTGTATTTTCAGAACAAGAAAATAAGACTAATATAATTAAAAAATGTTCAAGTTTCTTCAAATTCTAACATAACTTGGCACAATAATAACTAAAATTTTTTCAGTGAAGTTCACAGTCATAAACAATAGTTTTTATATGAGTTTACATCATTGGCCATATTTGTCTCCATAGTATTTTTAAAACAAAAAACACTCCATCCAAAAATAGATGCATTAGTTTATGCAGTTAAAAATATTTCTTAATTTCAGTGACACTAAGATTTTTCCACTGTCACTTTTACCATGTACATTTTTACTTTTTAAAAATAGGGATGTGGGGCCAGCCGAGTGGCACGGTGGTTAAGAGCTGGCTTGGGACGCCAGCGGCCCCGTTTCGGATCCCACATATGAGGGCCAGTGACACTGCCCTCAAACAAACAAAAAAAATAGGGATGTGGGGGCAGCTGGATGGCTCAGTTGGTTAGAGCGTGTGCTCTTAACAACAAGGTTGCTGGTTTGACTTCCACATGAGATGGTGGATTGCGCCCCCTGCAACTTGATTAGAAACAGTGACTGGACTTGGAGCTGAGCTGCACCCTCTACAACTTAGACTGAAGGACAACAACTTGACTTGGAGCTGATGGGTCCTGGGAAAAACACAATAGTTCCCCAATAAAGTTAAAAAAAAAAAGGGACGTGTGCAGTATTTGCTTCAATAGCACATATACTGAAGATATGGTTGTGTGAATAAAATGTAAAAGTTATTTGATCAATTCCATTTCGATACCTTCTTGTTTACATTACTCTTTTCAGTTACAGAAGCTGCTATGATCATTTGTTGATGATTTTTCTCTGAATATTGGTCTTGCATGTGTCTTCCTTGTAGATAAATTGTAGGTCAGAAAAACTAGGTTAAATCCCAGGTTCTATTTACTGGATATTGGACATATATTCTTTTTTTTTTTTTTTAGCTGAGCCATCCTGCTACCTGTTGGCAGCTCAGTGGCTGCTCAGTTCAGGCTGGACATCGAACCGCTGTTGCTCAGAGCTCAGCTCGCACTCTTGAACGAGCTCAACCAACTGAGCCACTCGGCCAGCCCCTGGACATATATTCTTATAAAATAAAAATAATTTTGCTTTCATAGACTAGTTTATGTCATTTTAAGCATTAATTTCAGAAAAAAGTTAGAATAATGTCTCAGCATAGGGAATGTTCAAGCCTATATTTGCTGTGAAGCTCTTTCCTTTTCAAGTCATTCATCATGTCTTCCCATGTGTTTAACCACTTTGGTATTAAAAAGTATGGCCAGAGAGGTGGTCCAAGATGGTAGATTAGGTGGGCGCCTTTACCTATTGCTTTCCAGGATCACACCAAAATTACAAATAAATTATAGAACAGTCAACCATGGGATTCATCTGAACACTAGCTGAGCAATACCACTAAAGCTAAGAATTTAAGAAGAGGCCACATCGAGACTGGTAGGAGAAGCAGAGACGTGAGACAGGCTGACCCCAGGTCCACAGAGAGGGGGCTAATGCTGAGAGGGACACCTTGGTGGCAGAGGTCCCCCCTGAAGAGGGAGGGGCTCCCCAGCCCCATGCTAGGCATCCCAGCCCTAGAGTCTGGTGCCAGGAAAGGGAGTCACCACGATAGCTGGTAGTGGAAATCAGTGGGGCAGAAGGCAGTTGGGGGCCCAGACACCCTCTTGAGCTGGCACTCACTTGGTCTCTGGAGGAGGGAGTGGCAGCTCAGGGTTCCTAGGAACCTTTGGGGAAGGACTGAATTGAGTGCCTTTGGCATGGGAACTGGAGGGACCGGGGCCATTGTTCATCCTGTGCAAAGCCTGCACACGTGGATTATAGGAGGGCACCATCTTTTCCAGGTTAAGGCCTCCATGTCTGGAACCACATTGGTTTGGTGGAATCGGTGCAGCCTTGGTGATTCCCTGTGACCCAGCCCTCTGCACAGTTTGGGCTACAGTTCCAGGGAAATGCCTGACTGCCAGGCTGCTGGCCCTACCCCACAGGCTGTGCATTGGGATGGGCAGAGGGACTGTGGCAGTGGGAGAACATTTGCTGGAGGGCGTTTGGCCAGGAGCTGCGCCCCTCATCCGGAGCAGTGGCTGGCTGTAGCATTCTCAGTGCATTTTTTCTGGCTGGTTGCTATTGTCGAGCAGAAACTACACTGAATTTGTGAAAGCCACTAATCACACCCCTTAGCACCCTTGGGGCGTGCCCTGCCCACCTAGCGCTGCATTGCCAGGGCACCCTGGGCACTTGATGGCCAGCCCCACCTCCACAAGCTATGGAGGTTTTTTATAGCAGCAGACATCCCCCAGCAGCCTGGGGAGATTTTGGAGGTGAACAGTGTCCTGGGGCCACCAGAGTTACTTGTGGGCAGCTCTCAGGAGCCTTCAAGCCTGAGGTGGAGGACAGCTCATGTGTGCCTTGAAGAGGGGTGCCATTTTTTCTGGGTTTGACCCTCCTCCAGGGTTCCAGATCTGGGACCAAATTAGTCTGGTGGAATCCGTGAGAATGCACTGCCTTCTGACAGCTCATAGGACCCAGGAAACTATTTCCTACTGGGTGTCTGGCCCTGCACCACAGGCTGAGTGCAGATTAAAGTGGGCAAAGAGCCTTTTTTCATTTTATTCCCCCACTTATTTTTCTTTTATTTTTTTCTTTTTTGTTTTCTTTTTAGTGTTATTTTTCTTGTTGGTTTTTGTTATTTTTGTTTTGTATTTCTGGGCTTTTTTGTATTTTTATTTGTTTTGTCTGTTTCTTTTGTGTGTGGGTGTATTTGTTTTTTGTTGTTGGTTTGTTGTGTTTTGTTTTTTTGAGGTGGTTATGAGCCCAGCACTGTCCAGGAACCTAGAATACACTAAATTTGTAGAAACCACTAACCACATCCTATAGCCCCCTGCAACACTGTCCTGCCCACCTAGAGCTGCATTGCCAGGTGTACTCTGGGCGCTTGGGGAACCAGCCCGGCCACTACGAACAAACCATGGAGGTTTTCTACAGAAGCAAACAATCTGCAGAGCCCTAGGGAGATTTTGGTGGTGAACAGTGACCCAAAACCTACACCACAGCCATTTAGGAATTTGCAAGCCTGAGGTGGAGGTTGGCTGCAGTGCTCTCGGGATGCTGAGCCAAGTGGTCACAGGCCAGGTATTGGCATAAGATCTGAATCTGCATTAACATTTTAAAAACCACTGGTCATGTCTCATGACTCACTTGAACTCCACCCCACCCAGCTAGTACTATATCACTGAGGGTACTCTCAACATTGGATCAACCAGCCAGAGGCATGCACCTAAGGAGCCTCCTTCAAAAGCTGCACCTTACAGACAGCTGACAGGTGGCAACAGGCCTATGAGGCCCTGCACATTTTGCTATGCTGCCTCAGGCCTAATACAGGTGCCAGCCAGACTCAGTTCGCAAAGAGGCCACCCCCACATGCCCCCAGGTCCAGCACAGGCAGCAGCCAACCCATACAGCTTTGAGGCACTTACCAGGTAGCCACCAGCTAGTAATAAGCAGGGCTGAAATTGCCCTGCACAAGAACCCAGCCCAAGAGGCACCAGAAACAAAATGTCCACAGGCCAACTTCAGACCACACTAGAGCACTACCTAGTTTGACCCACAGGTGGTACACCTTCTCATCAGGCACAAGAGTCCACAGGAGTGAAGCCTTCACTGAGGGATCACCCCCTCACACAGCAGCTCATACACTGTGGACATAGCCAATCCTCGTAGCTAGTCAGCCTGGGAGTCAATCCCACCCACTGACAATCCAAAAGCAATCAAGTCTCAACTACAGTAGGAGAATAAAAACTACCTCTGGAACACACACACAGAAGAATAGGGAGACTTCACAATTCGACTATAAAGAACACATAAGGCCACCCAGCAAAGACTGAGACACATAGGTGATCTACCTAATACATAGAAGCACACACAGAGCAACAGCCAGAATGAGGAAACAAAGAAACATATCCCAAATAAAAGAATAAAAAGAATAAAGGAAAACTCCAGAAATAGAACTAAATGAAATGGAGGCGAACAACCTACCAAAGGCAGAGTTTAGAACACTAATTATAACAGTACTTAAGGAGGGCCAGCCGAGTGGAGCATGGGTTAAGAGCTGACTTGGGACACCAGTGGCCCCAGTTCAGATCCCACATATGAGGGCCAATGACACTGCCCTCTACAGCTAAGATGGTGAACAACAGCTCCACCTGGAGCTGGGCTGCACGAGTCCTGGTGACGGTGTAGGCCTGCAGCCCCTGCTGCAGTGGGCTGCCATAAGCTACAGTGAGTGGCCAGCAGCCAGCGTGAGCAGCCAGCAGCTGGAGTGAACAGCCAGTAGGCGCTGTGAGTGGCTATCCAGAGGCCAGCGACCGATCAGCCTCACCCAGGAAGAGCGCAATGACAATACCAACATGCACCAGTGAAGCAACATCCTCCACAACTAGACTGAAGAACAAAAGGACAGCAACTTGTCTGCTCCCCTTCCCCAATTACCCAATAAAAATCTTAAAAAAAAAAAAAAAGACATAGGGTAGGGCAGCCAGTTAGCTCAGGTGGTTAGAGCACAGGCTCACAACACCAAGATTGCTGGTTTGTTCCCACATGAGCCAGTGAGCTGTGCCCTCCACAACTAGATTGAAAACAATTACTTGACTTGGAGCTAATGGGTTCTGGAAAAATACACTGTTCCCCAATCAAATTTAAAAAATTAAAAAATTAAAGGGCTGGCCGAGTGGCGCAGTGGTTAAGCGCTGGCTTGGGAAGCCAGCGGCCCAGGTTCAGGTCCCACATATGAGAGCCAGTGACACTGCCCTCAAAAAAAAAAAGACAGGGTAGATGAGTGGGTAAGAAAACAAGACCCATACATATGCTGTTTAAAAGAGACCCACCGAAGGCCGGCCAAGTGGCGTGGTGGTTGGGAGCTGGCTTGGGATGCCAGCGGCCGGGGGTTCGGATCCCACAAATGGGGGTCAGTGACACTGCCCTCTGAAAAAAATAAAAAATAGGGCCAGCTGAGTGGTGCAGTGGATGGGTACTGGCTTGGAACGTCAGCGGCCCCGGTTCGGATCCCACATATGAGGGCCAGTGACACTGCCCTCTAAAAAAATAAATAAAATAAAATAAAATCCAATTAAAAGAGACCCACCTCAGATCACAAGGCACACACAGACTGAAAGTAAAGGGAAGGAATAAGATATTTCATGCAAATGGAAATGAGAAAAAGGTTGGTGTAGCAATACTTACATTGGACAAAATAGACTTCAAAATAAAGACTGTAGGGCCGGCCGAGTGGCACGATGGTTAAGAGCTGGCTTGGGACACCAGCTCTGAGCTGCAGGGCCCCAGTTTGGATCCCACATATGAGGCCAGTGACACTGCCTTCTACAGCTAAGATGGTGAATGGCAGCTCTACCTGGAGCTGGGCTGCCATGAGTCACTGGCGATGGCGTAGGCTGCAGCCCCTGCTGCAGTGGGCTGCCATAAGCTACCGTGTGTGGCTGGCAGCCAGCGCGAGTGGCTGGCAGCCAGTGTGAGCTGCCAAGAGCCACAGAGTGGCCATCCAGAAGCCGTCCAGAGGCCGGCGACTGATCTCCTCACCTGGGAAGAGCGCAATGATGATACCAACATGGGCCAGTAAAGCAACGTCCTCCACAACTAAAACTGAAGAAAAAAAGGACAGCAACTTGTTTGTTCCTCTTCCCCAATTCCCCAATGCTGTTCCCCTCCCCCAATCCCTCAATAAAAAAATCTTTAAAAAAAAATAAAGACTATAATAAAAAACAAAGGACACTCCTATATAATAAAGAAGAGATTGATTCAACAAGAGGACATATGCCTAGTAAACATATATGCAGTCAACATAGGAGCACCTAAATATATAAAACAGATAATTGACCAACATAAAGACAGAGATCAACAGGAACACAATCATAGTAGTGGGACTTCAACACCACACTGACACCAATGGACAGATCCTCCAGACAGAAAATCAATATGGAATCAGTGGACTTAAATGACACACGAGACCAGTTGAATTTAATTGATATTTTTAGAGCATTTCACCACAAAGTAGAATATACATTCTTTTCAAGTGCACATGGAATGTTTTCCAAGATAGAGCACATGCTAGGCCAGAAAATGAACCTTAATAAATTTAAGATGATTGAAATCATATCAAACGTCTTCTCTGACCACAGTACTATGAAATTAGAAATCAATTAGAAGAAAACTCGAAAACACAAAAACACATGGAGAATGAATAATATGCTACTAAATAATGAATGGGTCAACAATGAGATTAAGGAAGAAATCAAAAGATACCTTGAGACAAGTGAAAATGAAAACACATTGACACAAAATTGATGGGACCCAGAGAAAGCAATCCTTAGAGGGAAATTTATAGCAATGCAGGCCTACCTCAAGAAACAAGAAAAATGTGAAATCAACAGTCTATCTTTTTTTTTTTTTAAGATTTTTATTGGGGAATTGGAGGAGGGGAACAATGTTGAGGAATTGGGGGAGGGGACCAGCCAAGTTCTTCAATCTTCATTGTGGAGGGTGCCAGTCACCATCTGGCTTCCCTTCAGCAGCTTGTGGCCTCCAAGCTCAAGGTGCTGTGTTCAATCTTAGTTGCAGGTGGGTGTAGCCACCATTCCATGTGGGAGTCGAACTAGCAGCGTTAAGAGCCCATGCCCTATCCACTGAACCATCCGGGTGGCAACTCAGCTCTTAGTACCGAGTTCAGTCTTAGTTGCAGGTGGGTGTAGCCCACCATCAAACACGCAATCTTGTTTTACACCAGCTGAGCCATTTTGCCACCTGTTGGCAGCTCAGTGACAGCTCAGCTCAGGCGCAGCATTCACTGGCCCACATGGGAATCGAATCAGCCGCCCTGTTGCGCAGAGCTTGTGCTGCAAGCCAACTCTTAACCAACTGAGCAACTCGGCCAGCCCTCAACTGTTAAGGGTCATTGTCCCCAACATTGAGGGGCTTGCAGGCTGGCCTTAGTGGGCTTGGTGAAGCATAAACTTGTTTTTCTGCTTTCATTGTTTCTTTATACACCTGAAGGGTGCTTATGACTTATTGAGGTTTGTGGTGAGGACTGTCAGTTCCTTGGGACACAAAAGAAAGATGGCTATCCAAGTTAATGGAAAAGGAGCCTAAGGCACACACGTATACACGGTTAATGATTTACTGCAGTTTACTTCTTTGAAAATTCTCAATAAAAGCTATGCGTTGACCCGATTCGGGGCTCAGTCTTCGTTGGCTGACACCCTTGGTCTCGCTCTTATCTTACTTCTGTCTCTTGTTCTTATTCAATCTGCGTCGCCCCTCTCGAGTCCCATTTGCCCTTGCCACGCAGGACGTGACACTCAACAGTCTACCTTTACATAAAAGGGAACTGGAAAAACAACAGCAAAATAAGCCCAAAGGAAGTACAATGAAGGAAATAATTAAGATCAGAGCAGAGGGGCCAGCAAAGTGGCTCCTTGGGTTAGGAATTGGCTTGGGAGCATGAGCTCTAAGCAGCAGGGCCACAGGTTTGAATCTCACATCCCACATGGGGGCCAGTGATGCTGCAATGGTGTAGGCTGCAGTGGGGCTGCAGTGGGCTGCCATGAGCTGCTGTGAGAAGCTGTCCAGTGGCTTGCAACTGATCTGCCACAGCCGGGAAGAGTGCAATGATCACAATACCAACATGGGCCAGTGAAGCGATGTCCTCCACAATGGGTTAAAGAAAAAAAGGACAGCGACTTATCTGTTCCCCTTCTCCTCATTTCCCAACGCTGTTTCCCTCCCCGACTTATCTGTTTCCCTTCCCCAATTCCCCAATGGTCTTCCCCTCCCTCAATTCCCCAATAAAATCTTTAAAAAAGAAAAATCAGAGCAGAAGTAAATGAAATAGATACTTAAAAAATAATACAGAAGATCAACGAAACCAAGAGCTTGTTTTTTGAAATGATAAACAAAATTGACAAACATTTAACCAGGCTCATCAAGAGAAAAAAGGAGAGGACTCAAATAAAATCAGAAACAAAAGAGGAGAAGTGACAACACATACCACTGAAATTCAAAAAAAGTTTAAAATGCTATGAGCAGCTATATGCCAACAAATTACACAATCTGGAAGAAACGGATAAATTCCTAGAAGCATACAATCTTTCAAGGTTGAATCAAGAAGAAACAGAAAATCTGAATAGACTGGTTACAACAATATTGAATCAGTAATCAACAAGCTCCCAACAAACAGAAGTATTGGACCAGATGGCTTCACAGGTGTATTTTACCAAACCAAAAAACAATTAACACCTATTCTCAAACTGTTCAAAAAAATCCAGCAGGAGGAATGCTCCTAAGCTTATTTTACAAGGCCACCATTACCCTGATTCCAAAACCATACAGTCATTACAAGAAAAGAAAACTATAGCCTGATACTCCTAATAAACATAGATGCAAAAATCCTCAACAAAATATCAGCAAACTGAATTCAGCAATACATTATAAAGATCATTCATGATCAGTGGGATTCATTCCTGTTTTGGAAGCTTGGTTCAATATTCACGAGTAAATTAACATGATATAGTACATAAACAAACTTAAAATCATATGGTCATATCAATGAATACAGAAAAAGCATTTGACAAAATCCAGTATCTATTTATGATAAAAAAGCTCAGCAAAGTGGGAATAGAAGGACCATATCTCAACATAATAAAGGCCATATATGACAGACCCACAGTTAATATCTTACTCAATGGGTGAAAAGCTAAAAGCATTCCACTTAAGATTGGGAACAAGACAAGGATGCCCACTTTCACCATTTTTACTCAACATAGTACTGTTAGTTCTAGCCACAGCACTGAGACAAGAAAAAGAAATGAGGCATCCAAGTTGAAAAGGGGGAAGTAAAATTGTCATTATTTGCAGATGACATGATACTATACATAAAGAACACTGACGATTCCACCCAAAACTATTAGAACTGATCAATGTGTTTAGTAAAGTAGCAGGATACAAAATTTATATTTAGAAATTGGTTGCATTTTTATAAACCAATGAGGAAATTTCAGAAAGAGAAATTAAGAAAACAATCCCATTTACAATTGCATCAAAAATAAAATACTTAGGAATAAATTTAAACAAGGAGGTAAAAGATCTGTGTTCAGAAAATTATGTCATTGAAGGGAAATTAAACAAGATACAAATAAATGGTAACATATATGATGCTTATGGATAAGAAGAATGAATACAGTTAAAACGTCCATACTACCTAAGGCAGTATATAGATTCAAGGCAGATGTTATCTAATTACCAATGACATTTTTCACAGAATTAGAACAAATAATCCTAAAATTTATATGGAACCATCAAGAACCTCCGAATAGCCACAACAATCTTGAGAAATAAAAACAAGGTGGGGGTATCATGCTACCAACATCAAATCATACTACAAGGCTATATATAGTACTCAAAACAGCATGGAATTGGCATAAAAACAGACAGATAGATCAAAGAAACAGAATAGAGAGCCTAGAAATAAATCTATGCATATATGATCATGTAATATATGACAATGGAAGCAAGAATTTACACTGGAGCAAAGACAGTTTATTTAATAAATGGTGCTGGGAAAACTGGACAGACATATACAAAAAAAAAAAATTAAACTGGGGCAGAAACCTGAAACCAGGCAAACGGGGGAAAAAAGAATACTCACGTGGAGACGCGGCACGCGCCAGGCGGAGACGCAGGTCCCCGAGAGACGGATCGGGGATCTGAGCCACGGGGCAGGGTGCATGCAATCCCCTAAACCCCAGCAGCACCTTGGGGAGAGCAGCAGGAACTCTGCTGGAGCGTATGAGGCAAAAGCCTTAGCTCAAATCAGTGTTGGAACTGTGTCTTTTTTTTTCTTTTTTCATTCTTTTCCTTTTCTCCTCTCTTGAACAGAAAGCAAAAAAAAAAAAAAAAAAAACCAAAGGAAAAAAAAAACAATAACCCACCCACTCCCACAAACTTTGGCCCCCGCCAAGCCAGAGTCTTAAACTAACCCCTTAATGGAGCAGTAGGGCAGACTACAGAGGTATTCCTACCTGCAGGAGGTTGAGAATTTCCGCCCCAGTAAAGGTTACAGAGTGAGACTACCTACCCCGTCCCCACCTTTCCTGCAAGGCTTGGGAGGCAGGGCAGGTTCAGCTGTTGAGGCACTAATTAAGAGACTCTTGGCAGCTGGCTTTTGACAGTGAAGAGCTCTTTCACTCTCCACAGCTGTCAACGGAAAGGGTGCCCAAAGACACCCATTGAGCCTTTGGGGGTGCAGCCTGACTTGGGATAGGCAAAAGCAAAACGGCAGTGACTTTGTAAAAACTACCAATCAAACGTCACAACTACACTCAAGTACAGCAAACCTGCAGTGCCAGGATCACGCTAGGCATCAGGTGGCCTACTCTGTTCCTACAAGATGCACAGGAATTCTTGTACAGCAGAGGACAAACTGAAGAGAGCTTGGTGGACTTTAGCCAAGACCAGCACGGGTATTTTTGTTTGTTTGTTTGTTTGTTTTTCCCTTTATTGGTTACTTTATCTTGATTGTTTTTGGTTTTTATTTAATTTTTATTATTTTCTAGCTCTTAATATAGGCATATATATGGGTGTAGATAGGTGAATATATGTCCATATATATGGGTGTGTAGACAAATATATATATATATTTTCTTTTTCTTTTTTTCCCCAACCTCACTTTCTCCCTTCTTTTAGTCATTCTTCTCACTGCTATACTTTTCCTCCTTTCCTTTTTTCTGCAAATTTTATTCTTTTTTTATTTTTATTTTTACTTTTTTTTAAACTATTTTAATTTTAATTTAAATCTTTATTTTTTGGTATAGTTATTCGGTTTCTCATGTTTATTCTATTTTTTATTTTATGATATTATATTTTATTTTGTTTCCTCTTCTGTTCTTTTTGTGTGTGTGGTTATTGTTTTGTTTCTGTTTGTTTTATTCTTTTGTATGTTTGATATTTCTGTACAAGTTGACTGTAGATTGATGGTTGGTTTTTTTTTTTTACATGTGAGAGCCTTTGGTGGCTGTGGAGGTTGTTCTTGTTGATCTGTTTTGCTCCACTGATTATTAGAATGTTCAAGGAAATTAATGAAAATATAAAGCATGAAAAGCAACCAGCTAGAACTGAAGAACACAATTACTGAATTAAATAACAAACTTGATGGAATGACTAGCATATTGGATGAAGCAGAAAATCGAATCAGTGACTTAGAAGACAAGATAGCAGAGATTACCAAAGCGGAACAACAAAAAGAAAAAAGAATGAAAAACATTGAAAATAGTTTAAGAGAGCTGGAAGACAACATTACATGCAACAACTTTCAGATCTGTCATTGGAATACCAGAAGGAGAAGAGAGGGAGCATGGGATTGAGAACATATTTGAAGTAATAATGTCTGAAAACTTCCCTAACCTGGCAAAGGACAGTGAAATACAAGCCCTGGAAGTGCAGAGAGTTCCAACCAAGATGATCCCAAACAGGCCCACACCATGACACATTATAGTGAAAATGGCAAGGGTTAAGTACAAAGACAGAAAGAATCCTTAAAGCATCAAGGGAAAGGCAGCAAGTTACATACAAGGGTACCCCCATAAGATTATCAGCTGACTTTTCTACAGAAACTCTGCAGGCCAGAAGGGAGTGGCAGGAGGTTTTCAAAGTGATGAAAAATAAAGGCCTACAACCCAGATTGCTGTATCCAGCAAGATTATCATTTAAAATTGAAGGCGAGATGAAGAGCTTTCCAGAAAATAATAAGTTAAGGGAATTCATTACCACCAAGCCAGCTTTGCAGGAAATGTTAAAAGGGCTTCTTTAAGCAGAAGAAAAAAAAACAACCTAACTAAGGAAGACTAGGAACACAAATAACAAAATGGCAATAAATACGCACCTATCAATAATCACATTAAATGTAAATGGATTAAATGCTCCAATAAAAAGACATAGGGTGACTGAATGGATAAGCACGACCCCAGCATATGCTGTATAAAAGAGACTCACCTCAGATCAAAAGACTCATTCAGGCTGAAAGTAAAGAGATGGAGTAAAATATTTCATGGAAATGGAACTGAGAAAAAAGCTGGAGTAGCGATACTTGTATCAGATAAAATGGACTTTAAATTGAAGAATATAACAAAGGACAAAGAAGGACACTTCATAGTAATGAAGGGATCGATCCAACAAGATGACATAACCCTAGTAAACATCTATGCACCTAACTTAGGAGCTCTTACATATATAAAACAGAAATTGTCAGACATAAAGAAGGAGATCAACAGTAACCCTATCATAGTAGGAGACTTCAACACCCTGCTGTCACCAATGGACAGATCCTCCAGACAGAAAATTAATGCGGAAACAGAGACCTTAAATGACACATTAGACCAACTGGATTTAACTGATATATTCAGAGCATTTCACCCCAAAGCTACAGAATATACATTCTTTTCAAGTGCACATGGAACATTGTCTAAGATAGACCACATGTTAGGCCACAAAATAAGTCTCAATAAATTTAAGAAGATTGAAATCATATATCAAGTGTCTTCTCTAACCACAATGCTATGAAACTGGAAATCAATTATAAGAAGAAATCTGGGAAGCTGACAAATAAATGGAGGCTAAATAACATGCTACTAAATAGTGAGTGGGTGACAAATGAGATCAAGGAGGAAATCAAAAGATACCTCGAGACAAACGAAAATGAAAACACCATGACCCAAAATCTCTGGGATGCAGCGAAAGCAGTCCTAAGAGGGAAGTTCATAGCACTGCAGGCCTACCTAAAGAAGGAAGAAAAATCTCAAATCAACAGGTTATCCTTACATCTCAGGGAACTGGAAAAAGAACAGCAAAAGAAGCCAAAGGGGACTACAAGGAAGGAGATAATAAAAACTAGAGCAGAAATAAACAATATAGAGAACAGAAAAACAATACAAAAGATCAACAAAGCCAAGACCTGGTTTTTTGAGAATTTAAACAAAATTGACAAACCTCTAGCCAGGCTCATCAAAAAAAAGAGAGAGAGGACTCAAATTAGTAAAATCAGGGATGAAAGAGGTGAAATGACTACTGACATCACAGAAATACAAAAAATTCTAAGAAATTACTATGAGCAACTATATGCCAACAAATTTGACAATCTGGAAGAAATGGATAATTTTCTAGAAGCATACAACCTTCCAAAGCTAACTCAAGAAGAAATGGAAAATCTATATAGTCTGATTACTACCAAGGAAATTGAATCAGTAATCGATAAGCTCCCAACAAACAAAAACCCTGGACCAGATGGCTTCACAAATGAATTTTATCAAACATTCAAAAAAGAACTATCACCTATTCTTCTCAAACTATTCCAAAAATTCAGAAGGGAAGGCTCCCAAAATCTTTTTATGAAGCCACTATCACCCTGATTCCAAAACCAGATAAAGACAGCACAAAAAAGGAAAACTATAGGCCAATATCACTGATGAACATACATGCAAAAATTCTCAATAAAATATTAGGAAACAGAATTCAGCAATATATTAAGAAGATGATACATCATGATCAAGTGGGTTTCATCCCTAGTACACAAGGCTGGTTCAACATCCGTAGATCAATTAATGTGATACACCATATCAACAAAATGAAGAATAAAAATCATATGGTCATATCAATAGATGCAGAAAAAGCATTCGACAAAATCCAACAACCATTTATGTTAAAACCCTTAGCAAAGGGGGTATACAGAGATCATATCTCAATATAATAAAAGACATATATGATAAACCTACAGCTAACATCATACTGAATGGGGAAAAGCTAAAATCATTCCCCTTAAGATCAGGAACAAGACAAGGCTGTCCACTTTCTCCTCTTTTATTCAACATAGTTCTGGAAGTTCTAGCCACAGCAATCAGACAACAAAAAGAAATAAAAGGCATCCAAATTGGCAAGAAAGAAGTAAAATTGTCATTATATGCAGATGACACGATACTGTATATAGAAAACTCCAAAGACTCCATCAAAAAACTATTGGATAGACGAATTCAGTAGAGTAGCAGGATATAAAAATCAATGTTCAGAAATCGGTGGCATTTGCATATATCAATAATAAACTAACGGAAGGAGAAATTAAGAAAACTGTCCCATTTACAATTGCTTCAAGAACTATAAAATACCTAGGAATAAATTTAACCAAAGAAGTAAAAGATCTGTACTCAGAAAATTATAAGACATTGAAGAAAGAAATAAAAGAAGATTCAAATAAATGGAAACACCTACCATGATCATGGATAGGAAGAATTAATATAGTTAAAATGTCCATACTGCCTAAAGCAATATATAGATTCAATGCAATTCCCATCAAACTACCAAGGGCATTTTGCACAGAAATAGAAAATATAATCCTAAAATTTATATGGAACTAAAAGACCCCAAATAGGCTCAGCAATCCTGAGAAATAAGAACAAAGTTGGGGATATCACGCTACCAGACATCAAAACATACTACAAGTCTACAGTAATCAAAAGAGTATGGTACTGGCATAAAAACAGGCACATAGAGCAGTGGAACAGAACAGAGACCCCAGAAATAAATCCATGTATATACGGACAGTTAATCTATGACAATGGAAGGAAGAATTTACACTGGGGTAAAGATAGTGTATTTAATAAATGGTGCTGGGAAAATTGGACTGACACATACAAAAAAATGAAACTGGACCACCTCCTTACGCCATATACAAGAACAAATTCAAAATGGATGAAAGACTTAAATGTTAGACCTGAAACCATAAAACTCCTAGAAGAAAATATAGGGAGTAAATTTGCAGACATTACACTGAGCAATATTTTTACTGATACATCCCCAAGGGCAAGGGAAGTAAAAGAAAAAATGAACATATGGGATTATATCAAACTTAAAAGTTTTTTCACAACAAAGGAAACCATCAATAAAACAAAAAGGAAGCCTACTGAATGGGAGAATATATTTGCCAACGATATATCTGATAAGGGGTTAATGTCCAAAATTTATAAAACACTCATGCAACTCAACACCAAAAAAACGAACAACCCAATTGAAAAATGGGCAGAGGAAATGGAGACATTTCTCTAAAGAGGACATACAGATGGCCAACAGGCATATGAAAAAATGTTCAACCTCACTGATCATTAGAGAAATGCAAATAAAAACCACCATGAGATACCACCTCACTCCGGTCAGAATGGCTATCATCAATAAATCAACAAACAACAAGTGCTGGTGGGGCTGTGGGGAAAAGGGAACCCTGCTGCACTGTTGGTGGGATTGTAGATTGGTGCAGCCACTATGGAAGTCAGTATGGAGGTATCTCAAAAAACTGAAAATGGAACTACTTTTTGACCCAGCAATTCCACTCCTAGGTATTTATCCTGAAAAACCCAAGACACTAATTCGAAAAAAATATATGCACCCCTATGTTCATTGCAGCGCTATTTACAATAGCCAAGACTTAGAAACAATCGAAATGCTCATTGGTAGACGACTGGATTATAAGAAACTGTGGTACATTTACACAATGGAATATTATGCAGCTATAAAGAAGAAAGAAATCGTACCATTTTCAACGATATAGATGGACCTAGAGAACATTGTTATGTGAAATAAGTCAGTCAGAGAAAGACAAATACCATATGATCTCACTTATATGTGGAATCTGAAAAACTGAATGAACGATCCAAGTAGAGACTCATAGATATACAGGAAAAACTGAGGGTTGCTAGTTGGGAGCGGGGTGGGGATAAGGGGTAAGGGGAAGGAATTAGACAGCATAAATAGACAACTACAATATTGCCACAGGGATATGAAACACAGTTTGGGGAATATAATAATGTTGTAAAAATTTTGTGGCATGTCAGATAGTCACATGTCTTGTTAGGGAGAGCACTTCATGGATGGAGTAGAGGCTTGATCACTGCACTGTACACCTGAAGCTGATGTTGTATAATATTGTATGCCAACTGTAACTGAATATGTAGATAGTCACGGGATGTGGAGTATACTGTGGAAGGGAGTCAAAGGATGTAATAGATATGTATGATATGGGGAAGAGTGGGGTGACGCACTGGGGGAGGGGGTTGTCACTTTGGGGGGTAAAGAGTATAACTATTGCATTGTGTTGTACACTTGAAACTAATAAAAAAAATGACAATAACTATATACCTATCAATAATCACTTTAAAGGTAAGTGGATTAAATGCTCCCGTCAGAAGAAATAGGGTTGCTAAGTGGATAAGAAAACAAGACCCACATAGCTGCCTACAAGAGACCTATATCAGATTGAAAGACACAAAGACTAAAAGGAAAGGAATGGAAAAAATATTTCATGCAAATTGAAATGGAAAATGACAATAAGAACAAAGCTGGGGTAGCAATACTTACATCAGATAAATAGAATTTAAAACAAAGAATCTATAACAAGATTCAGGAAAGGACATTTAATAATGATAAAGGGATCAATCCAAGAATATACCCTTATAACATTTATGCACCCAATATAGGAGCAACTAAATATATAAAGCAACTATGTATGTACATAAAGGAAGAGATCAACAGTAATACAGTCATAGTAGGGAACTTTAACACCCCATTGACATCAATGAAGATATCATCTAGGCAGAAAATCAACAAGCAAAGAGCAGCCTTAAATGACACATTAGACCAGATGGATTAAATTGATATTTTTAGAATATTTCACCACAAAGCAGCAGAATACACATTCTTTTCAAGAGCTCAAGGAACATTTTCCAAGATAGAACCACATGTTAGTTCACAAAACAAGTCTCAATAAATTTAAGAAGTTTGTAATCATATCAAGCACCTTCTCTGATTACAATGGCATGAAACTAGAAATTGGTTACAAGAATAAAACTGAAATCACACAAATGCATGGAGGCTCAATAACACGCTACTAAACAATGAATGAGTTAACAATGAGAATAAAGAAGAAATCAAAAGATACCTTGAGACAAACGAGAATACAACCCAAAAATCTATGGAGACCAGCCAAAGCAGTTCTAAGAGAGTAAGTCATACAAATTCAGGCCTACCTCAAGAAACCAGAAAATCTCAAATAAACAATCTAAAATTACATCTAAGGGCGGGCCAAGTGGCTCAGTTGGTTAAGAGCTCGCTCAAGAGTGCGAGCTGAGCTCTGAGCAATGGCGGTTCGATGCCAGCCCGAGCTGAGTCGCTGTTGAGCTGCCAACAGGTGGCAGGATGGCTCAGCTAAAAAAAAAAAAAAATTACATCTAAAATAACTAAAAAAATTAGAACAAACAAAGCCCAAAGTGAGTAGAAGGAGAAAAATAGTAATAAATATCAGAGTGGGGGAAAAAAAAAAGACTAAAAACATAAAAAAAAACAACAGTGAAATGAAGAGCTAGTTCTTTGCAAAAATTAAACAAAATTGATAACATTTTAACCAGATTCATCAAGAAAAAAAGACAAAGGACCTAAATAAATAAAATCAGAAATGAAAGAAAAGTGACAACAGACACCACTGAAATACTAGGGACTATAAGAAAATACTGCAAACAATTATATGCCAAAAAATTTGACAACCTGAGAGAAATGGATAAATTCCTAGAAACATACAATCTTCCAAGACTGAATCAAGAAGAAACAGAAAAGCTGAAGAGACTGATACCTATTTAAAAAAAATCAAATCAGTAATCAAAAAACTCCCAACAAATAAAAACGTCCTGGATCAGATGGCTTCACAGGTGAATCTTACCAAACATTCAAAGAGGAATTAACACCAATTCTTTTCAAAATACTCCAAAAAATTCAAGAGGAAGGAAGGCTCCTACTCATTGTACAAAGCCAGGTTTACCTTGATTTCAAAACTAGACAAAGGAAGGAAAGAAGGGAGAGAGGGAGGAAGATAGGACAGACACAGATGCAAAAGCCCTCAAGAAAACATTAGCAAATCGAATTCAACAATACATTAGAAAGATCGCACACCATGATCAAATGGGATTTATTTCTGGGATGCAAGGTTCATTCAACATCTGCAGTCAATTAACATGATACACCACATAAACAGAATGAAGGAAAAAATTATATCAATAGATGCAGAAAAAGCGTTTGACAAAATCCAGCATCCAGTTAAAAACTCTCAGCAAAGTGGGAACAGAGGGAACATACCTCAACATAATATGACATACCCAGAGCTAATATCATACTCAACAGTGAAAAGCTAAAAGCATTTTTCTTAATATCAAGAACAAGACAAGGGTATCAAGTTTCACCATTTTTATTCAACATAGTGTTGGAAATCCTAGCCACAGCAAACAGACAAGAAAGAGAAATAAAACGCATCCATATTGGAAAGGAAGAAATGAAACTTATAATTTGCAGATGACATGGTAATATATAGAGGACCCTAAAAAGTCCACCAAAAATCTATTATACTAATAAATGAATTCAGCAATACAGGATACAGCCCAGAGTGACTAGTAACTGCTCCTAACAATATACTTTTAAAAAAGCACAGTCATCGTATTATTTGATTTGCCATTTATAATCGACATATCTAAAACCTAAGGAGGCTGAAAGTTTAAAAGTAAAAGGGTGGGGAAACATACCGTGTAAATACTGAACAAAAGAAAGTTGGTGTAGCTATATGGGTATCAGAAACGACTTGAAAGAAAAAAGGTACTGCTCTATCTAAAGAGGGTAATTAATTTCGTAAGGATAAAAGATTGAATTCACCAAGATATAAAGCCTTCATTTTATGACTCTACGAACATGACTTCAAAATATATAAACATTTACAGAACTGAAAGAGAAAGCAGGCAATTCTACAACTAAAGTGCCAGTTTAGCACAATTTCCTTAGCATTGAATTCTTTTTTTTTTTAATTGGGGAATTGGGGGAACAGCGTTGGGGAATCGGGGAAGGGGAACAGACAAGTTGCTGTCCTTTTGTTCTTTAGTCTAGTTGTAGGGGACGTGGCTTCATTGACCCATGTAGGTATTATCATTGCGCTCTTCCTGGGTGAGGCAGTCAGTACTGGCCATTGGACCGGCCACTCACGGTGGTTCGCGGCAGCCCACTGCAGCCCCACTGCAGCCTACGCCGTTGCCAGTGACTCACAGCAGCCCAGCTCCACATCGAGCCGCCATTCACCATCTTAGTTGTAGTGGGATCCAAACCGGCGGTCCTGTTGCTCAGAGCTCGCGCTCCAAGCCAGCTCTTAACCAAGGAGCCACTCATCCGGCCCTGAGTATTAATTTTTAAAAAGCAGAATTAATTTTGAGACAAATAGCAGGTCTGCTCATCAACAAATAATAAACTTGATCTTTGGACTGAATATAGAATGTTGCTCCCAACATCTGCAGACTACACATTCTACTCTCTATGACACAAAGAGATTTACAAAATTTGACCAAATACTGGGCCTGTAAGTCTCAGCAGGTATAAAATTTTTTAAAAAATATCATATATATTCTCTAATTATCATTCGATGAAGGTAGAAATTGAAAGCAAACATGTTAGAAAATCCTATTTTTTTCAGCTTAAACAAAAACATTTATTTCTCACAATCTGGAAGCAGGGAAGTCCAAGATCAAGGTGTAGACAGATTCAGTTCTAGAAAATCCTCTTCTAAACAGCACTTGAAACAAATAGTATATACAACTTTGTGGAGAGAAAATTCCATTTTTTATTTTTTTTTTGAGGGCAGTGTCACTGGCCTTCATATGTGGGACCCGAACCGGGGCCACTGACTTCCGAAGCCAGCGCTTCACCACTGCGCAACTCGGCCCGCCCGAAAATTCCATTTTATACTTACAAACCTACTTACCTAGACCAGGGATTGCAAAGTAGTCTGTGGGCCAAATCGGACCTGCTGTCTGTTTTGGAGGTGGGATGGGGCTTGGTGGTGGTTGTTTTTCATTGAGATGTAATTTACATAGCATAAACTTTATAGTGTACAATTCAGTGGCTTTTAGTATATTTACAAAGTTGTGAAGTATATGTACTCCCCTAAGAAACCCCAATCCCATAAAGCAGTTACTTACCATTGCTCCTCCCACTCCACCCAGCCACTAATCTACTTGGTCTCTGTTGACTGTTCTGGACATTTCATATAAATGGAATCCTACAATATGTGTCATTTTGTGTTTGGCTTCTTTAACTTAAATATAATGTTGCCCAGGTTCATCCATGTTGTAGCATGTATCAATACTTCACTAATTTTTAATATCCATTCTACGAGTAATATCCAATCTATGGATAGACCACATTTTATTTGTCCATTCATCAGTTGATGGACATTTGGGTGGTTTCCAGGTTTTGGCTATTATGAATAATGCTGTTACAAATATTTGTGTACCAATTCTTGTGTTGCCATGTTTTTAATTATCTTTGGGTATAGATCTAGAATTTCTGGGTACTTCTTTTGCTTGGGACTGTCGCCAGAATGTATTCCAAAGTGGATACACATTTTATATTCCCACTAGCAGTGTAGGACGGTTCCAGTATCTCCACATTCTCACTGAACACTTATCTGCAATACAAATGATTTTTGTATATTCATTTTGTATACTGCAATCTTGCTGAACTTATTAGTTCAAAAATTTTTTTAGCCCATTTCCTATATACAAGATCATGTCATGTGACGAGTTTTATTTCTTCCTTTCCAATCTGCATGCTTTTTCTTTTTCTTGCTTAATTACTGTGCCTAGAATTCCAGTGCAATGTTGGATGCAAGTGGCAAGAGTGAACATCCTTTTCTTGTTTCTGATCTTCAATGGAAAGCACACAGCGTTTCCCCATAGAGTGTTAGCTGTGGGGTTTTTTTGTAGGTATCCTTCGTCAGGTTAAAGAACTTGCCTTCTATTCCTAGTTTGTTGAGCATTTTTATCACAAAAGGATGTTGGATTTTGTCAAATGCTTTTTCTGCACCAATTGAGATGATCATGTGGGGTTTTTTATTCTATGGATATGGTATATTACATTGATTTTCCTGATGTTAAACTTGAATGCTTGGGATACATTCCACTTGGTCATAGTGTATAATTATTTTTGTGTTGCTGGATTTGGATTGCTGTATTTTGTTAAGGACTTTTCCATCTATGCTTGTAACGATCTGTATATTTCTTTCATTTGGTATCTGTCTGGTTTTAGTATCAGGGTAATGCTGACCTCAGAAAAAGTTGGCAAATGTTCTCTCTCCTACTTCTTGGAAGTTTGTGAAGAATTGGTATTAGCTCTTTCAATGTTTTGGCAGAATTCCGAGAAGCCACCTGGGCCTGGGGTTTTTCTCTGTGGAGTTTTGTGATTACTAATTCAATATACTCTGTATGTTCCATGTAAGAGGATAAAACTCTAAATAGCAGCCTAAGTCAGGTTTTGTCACTACAGGAGCTCAGGTCAGATCAGGTTTTGCCCCCAATAACATTAAAAAGCCTAACAATGATTTCTACATTTTGCACCATGGCTAAGAAGAGATCAGGACCAGTATTCCCTACAGTGCTACTAGCCAGTCAAGCCCTGCTTTTCCTCATCTAGCCTGTAGGGCCAGCTTAGCTTCCCTCCTTGGTTGGGCCTTAGAAGGATTTTAAGCTACCAGTGAAGGGTATTTTTCTTCTAGGAGAGATTTGTGAAATTCTGATCTGGTCAGTCTGTAAGAGCCCACATCACACACTCAAAACATCTTGGGTCTGTTCCCCCATCTGGAAAACACAACACAGGGATCAACTAAAGGGAGTGGATAGAGTGGGGATTTCCTCCAGACAGGAGGGCCAGTAACAAAACATACGTAGAAGCTTCAGATGTTTTGACTAGATCTGAGGACAGGGCCTTCCTTCCGGCCACTCCTTGCATAACTTGTGGGTTTGAAAAGGAGAAATGGCATCAAGTAAACCTCCTCAGTCTCTCTGTCCTCTTCCTGACTTCACCCTCCAGGACCTTCCAGCTACCTCCCTGGTGTCCTGGCCGTTTGAACCCAGAAGAATCTTCCGTGTCCCTCAGGGCCAAGTTCAAGCTCTTCACCCTGACATTTGGAGGCTCTTCAGGCTCTGACCCCTATATATTAATACTTCGTGCTCACCTGTACCTCTCCATGTATCACTTCCCCACTCTCCATCTTGAATTACTTCTGTTTATCTGAGGAACAAGGAGGAAAACTTTGCAGGCAGAACTTCATGTTACAATCAAAAGGTTGAAGCATTTATGGGCTTACAGGAACCAAGCAAGTTTCCCAGTGAGTAGTACGTGGTGAAGCCAGGAAGACTTGAATCCTGGTTGCCAAGGTACTGCATCCTTCCCGTTACTCCCTGAATCCAGGTGTCATTAAGTCCCAATCTGTCTCATTGGAAATCTTCCTCTTCTGTTTTTCTTTATACCCACCACCTCCCTCACTCCACAGTACGTGCTGCAGCTCAGAACTCCTCTCTTAGATCAGAATCCTCCCAGGTCTCATGTCCTCACATTCCCCCTTCAATAGATGCTGTCTCTACTTTGTCAAAAAAAAACCCGGTGGTTGCCTCTGCCTTCTAGGATAAAGTTTAAATCTTAAGCTTGCTCCAAAACACTTGGCAACCAGCCTCATCTCCTTGTGCTGTTGATGAGTCTGCATGTCAGTAGCAGAGCTAAGACGGAACTCAAAGTCTGTCTCTGCACCATATGGGGGCAAACTCACACTGGCAGCCCCACTGAACCACGCCTGCAGGTTTTCAAATCTTGCCTGGGCCCCTCCACAGACTCAGCTTGACCACGGGGCTCGTTTTGGCTTGCAGTACAAGCAGTGGCGTGAAAAGCATTTGTCAACTGGGACTTGTTCTCTTGGAAACTGCTTTGGAGCCATATGCTATCAGATAAAAAGGTCCAGCCATCCTGGAGAGGCCACATGGGGAGAGAGGCCATACCAGGCCTCAGTTAATGTCTGGGAGTGAATGTCATTTTGAGCACTTCAGACCTGGTAGATACCACAACAGAAGAACCTTCCAACTGAGCCAAACCTGGCCTGCAGAATTATGAGCAATTGTTTTTATTGTTTTAAATCACTACGTTATGGGGGTGGGTTGTTAGGCAGGTATATGTAACTCGAACACCGTGGATCATTCAATGTTCCTTTAACAATTATTGATTGGTAGGTTGTCTACTAAGCTAGAACATCATGCTGAAGGTGATTGCATTGACACCCCGCCCCCACCTCCCTATCTCATGAATTCTTCATTCATTCCAGTCTTTCAAATATTTATATCCTAGGAAAGGTGCATTTGTGTCAAGGTTTGGGGGTGGCTACAATGAGTTTAAACCTGCCCTTATGAAATTAACATTGAATAAGTTAATAAAGGGAAGAATAGGGTCTCCTTCATCCTCATGCCCCCAGGGGTCAACTAGATCTAGGAAACAGTAGGGACTCAGTAACACGAGGGCTGACCTGGTGAAATCACCTTGCCACCCAATACCAATTTCCCCACCACCTTGCTGAGCCAAATTCCACTCAAGTATCATGTCTTCTGTGAAATCCTACACGTCCCACCATCCACTAAGTCTCTTGCTCCTCTCCCCAGGGCTCTTTGGCCCCTGCATCAATTAGAATTCAGGTGACCTGCAAGTGGTGAAACCCCAAACGTACAGTCACTCAAAATTTGACTCTCCCAAGTAACCAATAAGGATGTGGGTCTTCACAGCATCAGAATCTATGCTCCTCCTATGCTGTTCTGCTGCCTTGCTTGGCCTATGCTCCTAAGATCAGTCCCCTGACCAAGATGGCTGCCCCCACTCTGCCCATCTGGTCTACATTCCAGAATGTGGGAAGGAAAGGGTGCGATTCTCCTTTCTTAGGAATACTTCCTTGAAGGGGCACTTACTTCTGTTCACGTTATTAGCCAGAATTTTGTCACCAGGCAACAGCAAATTTCGAGACCTGGGAAAATGCCTCAAATCCAGGCAGTTATCTTTATTAGTAAAGAAATGGCAAAACAGATACTGAGGGACTAGTTCTTGCCTCTGTCTTGCCAGTACCCTTCCTGCTCCCTGTTATAGCTCTGATTACCCTGAGACTGCCTCAAGGGCAGGGCCCAGCCCACTGGAGTTCTCTGGCAAGCTACAGCTAACCCTGACTGCTGCTTCTCGTGTGCCATGCACTGTTACCCATTTGACTTTTATCATTAGTTTTCACAACTGGCCCTGTGGTCTAGATTCTACTGTTATTCCCATTTTACAAAGTACAAAACCAAGTTCAGAGAAGTGGAGTAGCCTACTCATGGTTCCACAGCTATTAACTGAAAGAACTGGGATTTGCACCCAGGCAGTCTGGTTCCAAGGCACTTGCTCTTAACTACCACATACTTAGTCGTCTGTGGAACTGACGCACACCACAGGACTCTGCTGGCCAGTGACACCTCATGGACCCTCTACCCTGGAGACCAGCTGCACTTCTTAGGGAAATCCCATGCCTAGTAATCAGAGCTTCCACAGGGAGAAGGGCAGAGACCCTGATATGGAACCCCTCCTCCACGCTAGTGACTAAGACAAGAGAACCAGCTATTTCCAGACCTTTATTTCTCTGTGAAAAGGGAAAAAAGGGAATAAAATAAAAATAGCACAGTTGACACAAAAAAACCACTGAGAGGGAGGAAGGAAGAAGGGGAAGTGGGGAAGTAGATAGGGTAGGGGTCCCTATGACAGCAGCAGGAGTCAGTGAACTGGGATGCTTACATCTGTTCCCTTTTCTCCCAGGGCCGCCACCCTATCCCATCCTGTGCCCCTCCCCAACCTCTCGGGAGGTGAACAGTGAGGAGTCGGGCTCCCAGTCTGGGGGAGAGGAGGAACTGTGCCAAGGGAAGGGGCCTGGGGTCAGACCATGCACAGGGAGTGACAGCCAAAGTGCCCCACTGTCTCCCGAGGGTGGGGTTTTGGGGGGAGGGTCGACACCAGAGGCCCGGCGTTGGCTCGTCTTCCAGCATCAGGCGAGAGACAGAACTGGGGGGACAGAAAGAGGCGGGAGTCAGAACCACTGCTAGCCCTGCCCATGACCGCTCCTGCATCTCCCCTGCCAGGAGCTGCTGCTCCCAGGTCTCAGCTGAGCTGTCCTTCCTCCCCCTGGGGTCTCCAAGTTCTCAAAGCCTTACCAGTCAGGGCCTCCTGGGCAAAGTACTTGACATCCACATCCTGGTCCTGGGTCAGTTTCTCTAGGATGGGCTTGACTTCGCTCTGCAGCGTACTAGGAGAGGAAGGCAAGGAAAAGGCTGAGCGAAGTAGGGCTGGGGGCATAAGGCAGGCAGAGGGCTCCCAGGCAAGGGGTGCACACAGATATAGGCACGCACATGCACCAAGTCTCAGGCCCAGAACAGGCCCCGGGAAATCAGGGAGACAGAGGGCCCACAGGTCTCTGAGGGTCGGCAGAGGGTGTCTTTCATGGATTTTGCATTTTTACTGAGGCCTATTGGGATGAGGTGTGAACAGAGGTAAACTCAACACTCCCAGTTCTTGCCCATGAGGAGCTTGGGTCAGGAGACACAGACCCAACTGATGATCAGGAGCACAGGAGTGCCAAGCTCCAAAGGGAAGGACCTGGCCCCACAGGAGCCCAGGGGAACCTATGCGCACTGAGAGTCAATCGTTTTGGGAAAGGAAGGGGGACTTCACTGAGGCACTAAAGGTGTGAGGTTGTGTTCTGGAACAGATGCTGAGAAAGACATCAGAGACCGTTCCAGGTGACAGCTCCCACCCCTCATCAGCCACTATTCTCACCCCTATCATCTAGATCTGTTTTATCTGTTTTTGAATTTCATATATATGAAATACGTTCCCTTAGGTCTGGTTCTCACCCAACGTATGTCTGTTGAGAGGCAGCTATGTTGTTGAGTACAGCAGGAGTGTTTGTTCATTACTGAAGGGTCTTCTATTGTATGAATAAACCACAACTTACCCACAGTCCCACTGCACTGCTGACGGGCACCTGGGTTGTTTCCATTTCAGGGATAATATAAAAAGGCTACCACCAACATTCTTCTGTTAAAAATAAACACTCATTTCTCTTGGATACATATCCAGGAGTGGTCATGCTGGCTCAACTAGCTTCACTAGATTCTACCAGCTTCCAAAGTGATTTCTTTTTACTATTTACAGACCTGCCTACAACATATGAGAACTCCAGCTCATTTACTGACACTAAACAACTCTGAGCTTTTTCAATTTTAGCTGTTTTGGGGTGTGTTTTTATTTGCATTTCTCCGACGGCCAGTAATGTTGAGCACCTTGGCATATGCTTATTGTCTGGTATGTGGAGATCTTTTCTAAGTGCCTGCTCGAGTATTTTTTTGCCCATCTCTTTCTTGGAGTTTCTTTGTCTTACTGATTTGCAGACAGTCTTCTGAGTAAGCTGGTCCTGTCAGAAATAAGTCTTCAAATATGTTCTCACACTCAGAGGGCTTGCTATTTCACTCTCACAATGCTCTCTGGATGAAGTTCTTCATTTTACTGAGGGCAAACTTTTCAACCTTTTCCTGGGGTGAGCTATTCAACAAATCTGTGCCTACCATAAGTCTTAAAGATATTAAGATATTTTCCAACATTTTCTTCTAGAATAGTGTTTTTAGTCTTTTTGATTCTGGTCTGTTATCTCTAATTTGTTACACACTGAGATGGAAGGTTTTTTTCCTCCCACTTGCATATCAAATTGACCTGTTTATGGAAAATACCTACATTTCCCTCCAGGGCTGCAGTGGCTTAGGCAGTTACATACTCGTAGGTCTATTTCTGTGCCTGATTTTGTTCCACTGGGCTACTGAGTATTGTTGTGCCAAAACCTCACTTAATTACTGCACCACCATAGTAGGTCATAGTATCTGGTAGTGTAAGTCTTCCAACTTTGTTCTTCTTTAGGATCGCCTTGGCTATTTCAGATCTTTGCATTTCCATGTTAATTCTAGAATTGACTTGTCAATTTTCCACTGAAGAACCGGCTGACTTGACTGAGATTATACTGAATCTACACATGAATTTGGGGAACCGTCCCATCCATGAATGTTATGTAGGTCTTTAAGTTCTCAAAGCAATGTTTCATAGTTTTCACTAGAGGTGTTACACATTTCTCATTAACTTTATTCCTGGTTTTGATGCAATTATAAATTACCCATGCACACACACACAAATACAGAGGGTGCCAAAAAACTGTATACGCATTTTAAGAAAGGAAAAAAACTGTATTAAAATTATACTGATAGTAACCACTTTGAGCAACGTCTTGTAATTGCAGAAGTTAAATGTGACTTGTATTCACCTTTTGTTATCAGTATATATTATTATAATTTTAATATAGTTTTTTCCTTTCTTAAAATGTGTATACATGTTTTTGGCACTCTCTACACATATATTTATATTTGTTAATTTAATTTTCTAATGATTTGTTGCTAGTATATAGAACTGTCACCCTCTCACCCTCGTCCACTATGTGAGGTAGGCCATGTCAATTCTCATCCTACATCTGAGGAAACTAAGACCTTGGGAAGGGGATAAGACAAACATGCGAAGAGCGGTGCTGGGCCTCAAACCCCAGGCTCTGCCTTCAAAGGTCAAAAATCAGGGTGCAAAGAAACAACAGGGTTGGCCCGGCCTCACCTGTTGTCCAGGATGGGCCCTATCTTCTGCAGGGACTTGGCCACGTTGAAGCGGACGTTGGCAACAGGGTCCCCAGCCATACGTAGCACTGTGGGCAGCATATGCTTGGTGGTGATGTCCTGCCCACAGACCTCAGACAGCACCTGGGGGTGAGTGGCACAGAGGTGATCATCCAAAGGTCCTGAATAACTCCCATTTCCCAATTCCTCTGACTAGCCACCCTGGTGATCACTAGGCCTGAGGATGAGGTTGAGCAATATGGGGACTCAGTCCAGGGTCACCCATCCTGAGAACAGTTTATTTTCCTGAAGTTCCCATCTCCCCTAGCACCTTCTTCACATCACTGTCTCCCTGGCCTGGAAACGCCCAGCCCAGGTGGTTTGGGTCCCATCTCTCCATCCTCGGACTTCCCTTCATCCTCTGGGGGTGGGTCTTGATTCCTAACCCCCAGGGTCCCTTCCTTAGTGCAGTGGTCTCCAAGGTGAGGCAGGAGAAGAAAAGATCAGAACACTTTTTTTCTTTTTTTTAAATGCCATCTTTTCTAGTTCTGTGTGTGGTTTACTGAGGTGACCAGAAAGGTGCACTTGCTCTGTGTAATGTCCTATCTTAAGCGCTCTCCACATAAGGCCAGATGAATTATCACAACCTGATGACTAGGGTACTGTGCTTGCCCATATGGATCCTTTTTGGGTGAGAAAATTGAAGCACCTAGCAGTCAGGTCATTTTCCCAAAGTTCAGGGCTAATATATGGCAATTAAAACCAGGTCTGATTATAGAGCCTACATGCTTAACCATTCCATCATAAATAAATATACACACAAATTTGTGGGGAAGGAGAAGGGCCTCAGCAAGGTTTGGCAGTCATTGCTTCAACAGGCCAAGTCTCCCTCATCCTGGGTTTCCCACCATGCAAGTCCCCGTCCCCAGAGACCCTGTGACCCAACCTCTGGCCCACAGTTCCCTGGGGACTCATTCCTGCAACCCCAGGTCCCCACCACGTCCCCACTCCCAAGCCGGGTGTGTCCCTTTAGGACCCTGAGCCATTCCTCCTCTCCCAGGCATGCCCAGATCCCAGAGAGAGGCTGGTGGGCAGGTGGGAGACACTCACATTGATGCAGAAGAGTGTAGTCATGCGGTGCAGGTAGTTGGGGTCCCCAGACATGGCCAAGACTTTGGGGATGATAGTGGCATGGGCCCACTCCTTCCCAAACTTCTCCACCAGCTTCTTCAGGTTACTGGTGGCCGCCTCACGGATAGCATAGACTGCAGAAGGGCAAGGGGGAGGCAGGAATTCAGGAGGTGAAGGACTAATGCAGGGCTGGGGGGACAGGGACAGTTCCCTCCTGAGCCTGTAGGTCCCAGGCCACAGGTGAACCAGGAACTCCGGAAGATAATAGAGCTCTCTATGTGCTAGCTGTAGGCTTTTCTTTTCATGCGGTATCCTCTTAACAGTTTCAAGACACAGGTTCCATCATTGGCTTTACTTTACTAATAGACAAACGGGCTCCAAAAAGTGATGTACCTAAGCAAATGATTTAGTACTTACTACCTGGAACAGTGCCCGAGACAGACAAAAGTTAATTTTTATTTTTACCACTGTAGTGAAAACAACGAGCAATTCTCCCAATATCCCTGAAACGCTGGGATGAGAAGTACCATGTTTCACAGGGGTGTGGCCAGGAGGTGGGATTCGAACCCAGGGCTGTGTGCTTGGCGGCCCCCTGACTCCCCATTCTACCAGGCATTCCTTGGGAGATCTGTTGTCCCCCTCCTACCCTATACTTCTGCGGGATTCTAAAAAGCAAGGGAATTGGTACATAAGAGCATCTGATGTCATGGGAGAAGATTCCAGCCTCCACTGCTCTCTGCACCAGCCCCAGCCAATCTGCCACCCATCCTTCCCGGAGCCCCGATCCCCTCCCCAGGCCCGCTGGGGGTACTCACCGTGATCCACAAGCCAGGCCATGCACAAGGAGTTGAGTTTTTCATCAAAGAACTCTACCCCCTGCAGGAGAAAAGGATGTTAGGGATCAGGGGGACTGGGTAGTTTTCAGCAAACCCCCAAGGAAACCATCCCCACCCTCAGACCGACATAGACAGCTACTCTTCAACTTCACCTGAGGGGCAACATTCCCTTCTCTTTCTAATTGAGTTCCATTCATCTCTTAGGGCCCCATTTCCTGTCCCCACAGTCCTCTCAGCCTGCAGTTACCCATCGCAGCTGGTCATACTCCACTGTGACTTGACCCTGGCAGTACCTCCCTCGGGGCAGTGTGCTGAGCCCCTGGCCTCTTCACTCACCAGCTGTCCAGCCAGGAGGGGCATGTACTCAATGATGGCCAGCCGCACCCGCCACTTGGCGTCCTCAGCCAACTCCACGATGGCGGGGAGCAGCGACTGGGACAGCTGCCGGATGCCAATCACCTCGTTGACACAGTCCAGGTTGGAGATGATGTTCAGCCGCACCTCCGGGCACTTAGGACAGACAGAAAGGAAAGGAGGGTTCTGAGAGAACGCACTGCACATGGCGACCACGACACAGTGGATGGTATTCACCCGCACCAACTCTGTGTAACAAACACCTCCTGAGGACCTACTGCTGCCTAAGCCCAGCTCCTGCGCCTGGGCACACATCAAAGGCAGATGAAAAGCAAGCAACACGAATTATTAAGTGAAGAAGCTTTTCCAATTTCGTAATACAGCATAAGAAACATTCAGCCACTGTGAAGAACTTATAGGAATCAGTGCAAAAATATAATATACAGCCCTAGAAAAAAGAGACGTAATAATCCCAGTCTGTTGGCTGGCTGGCAGTCCTGTGGCACGCGACTTAACTTGTCTGGACATCAATCTGTGACATGGGGACACCCATCTAGCCTGAAACGGTGGTTGAGGCTATTAAAGTGCCTGCGCCCACCCCTGTTCTGATCTACAAAGGGCTTAACGTGTGTGAGTTTATCATTCTCATTTTTTTAAATTTTATTTTATTGGGGAACTGGGGGAGGGGAACAGCATCGAGGAATCGGAGAAGGGGAACAGACAAGTTGCTGTCTTTTTGTTCTTCAGTCTAATTGCGGAGGACATTGCTTCACTGGCCCATGTTGGTATCGTCATTGCGCTCTTCCCGGATGAGGCAGATTGGTCGCTGGCCTCTGGATGGTCACTCACCGTGGCTATTGGGAGCTCACGCTGGCTGCCAGCCACTCACTGTAGTCCATGGCAGCCCACTGCAGCAGGGGCTGCAGCCTACACCGTCGCCGGGGCTCACAGCCCAGCTCCAGGTGGAGCTGTTGTTGGCTGTAGAGGGCAGTGTCACTGGCCCTCATAAGTGGGACCCGAACTGGGGCCGCTGGCGTCCCAAGCCAGCTCTTAACCAATGCGCCACTCGGCCGGCTCTCATTCTCATTTTTGTGACCTGTATTCTCTCTGCTAGTCCCTGAGCACGTCTCATTCATCCTTCTGTCTCTAGTACCCAGCAGTTTTAGGTGCTCAGTACACTTCTGCTGAAAGAACTATCAATATTATGAGCACTGACTTACAATACATATACCCCACCTACTTCCAGAAAGCATGTGAAGCAACTTATAAGAAAAGGCACATCAGGGCCGGCCGAGTGGCGCATTGGTTAAGCGCTGGTTTTGGGATGCCAGCGGCCCCGGTTCGGATCCCACATGAGGGCCAGTGACACTGCCCTCTACAGCTAACAACAGCTCCACCTGGAGCTGGGCTGTGCGAGCCCCGGTGATGGTGTGGGCTGCAGCCCCTGCTGCAGTGGGCTGCCATAGACTACAGTGAGTGGCCCGCAGCCAGCGTGAGTGGCTGGCAGCCAAGCGTGAGCTGCCAATAGCCGCGGTGAGCGACATCCAGAGGCCAGCGACCAATCTGCCTCATCCGGGAAGAGCGCAATGACGATACCAACAGTGAAGCAACATCCTCCGCAACTAAACTGAAGAACAAAAAGACAGCAACTTGTCTGTTCCCCTTCCCTGATTCCCCAACGCTGTTCCCCTCCGCCAATTCCCCAATAAAATCTTTAAAAAAAAAAAAGAAAAGGCACATCAATACAATTAGTTCTTGTTAATCAAAACAGGAGCCCTACTACACTAGATCCTTGTCCTATGTCACATATTCCTGGATGACACACACCATTGGCTCGTCCTTTCTACCTTGAACCAAGTAAGAAATGAATCAATGAACCAAGTAAGCCAGAGTGCAGTACGTGAAGGGACACTCAGAAGGCCTGGGTTGTTCACACTCCACACATTCCAAAGGACTGGCCCTTGCCCAGTGCCTGGGAGATGACCTCTAAGCCCCTGGAATATCCTTTGTGTAAAAGCGCTGTTTACCTGGAGGTCTCAGGCCCTACCAGGTAGGCTATGCCAACAACGTGATTATAACGGGGGCCTGAGGCCAGCAGTTTCAGCTTGAGCTCTGAAGGGACTGGGGCTAGAGTAATTATGGTTAGCCATGTGGATGGCTCCATTCCAGGCCTAAGTGACCAATCCCCCCCCAAAATCCCTGGAAACCCAGGCTCGGTGAGCTTCCCTAGTTGACAGTATTTCGTGGGTGTTGTCATACACCATTAGTGGGAGATTTAAGCGCTCTCTGTGTGACCCTACTGGGAGAGGACAACTGGTGACCCTGCACCTCCCTGGCTGCTGCACTTCCATCTTTCTTTGACACTAGCCTCAGGGCTCCTTCCTGACACCCACATCTACTCCAGCTCCTCCATTCACCCAGATTCAAACCCATACTCTTTCCCTGGCTGTGACCGGTTACGTGACCTCTCTAGGCACTGACCAGCACTCTCTTGTCGTCTGTACTCTAGGCCAACTAAGCAGCTAGGGGTGCTTATGGGACTGGCTCTGGTCAATGGGTCTACAGGATGTGAGCAGGCTGATGGCGGTGCCCTCTTTTAGCCCTTGCTCAGAGGACTAGGCCTGCTGCTGGCTGGGATGTGATAAAAATTAGAGCAGTGCCTCAGACCTGGAAGACAGAGGCGAGTAGGTCTGCCCACCTCTAGACTACTGTGAGAAATAATGCTCTCTTAAATAGGCCAGTGGATATTGGGGTCTCTATTAAAACCTCTTAGCCTGACCATAACAAACACGAAGGTATCACAGTGCTTATGTGATCATGGAATCATGGCATCACCTTCTGTCTTTCTCCACTGCCAGTCTCTAAAGGTCTCTGAGAACCAAAACTGCCTGTCCTTTTTTGGTATCCCTGATGCCCAGGAAAAGGACAAGCACATAAGGACATGCAAGACAAATGCCTAATAAACGACTGAGTGACTGCACAGTCCATTGTGCCCACAAACATTCAACTTATTGGAGAGCTGGGTGTCTGTTGAGATTCTAGGAGATTCCTGGCCTGTCTGGGAAGGCAGCTGACCCACTGGTTACCTCTGCAAACCCAGAGCTCAGAGCCTGCCCAGAGTTCTTACCTCATCCTTCAGCTGAGCCAGGAAGAGGGGCAGGAGGTGCTCGATGGTGTTGTCTTTGCCCAGGATGGGAGAGAGGCCCATGATGACCGAGGCCAGGGCTGACTTGACATGTTGGTTGGCATCTGACACCAGCTCCTGGGAGGGAGAAGGAAGGGGGAGCCACAAGGTTAGCAGTAGCCAGGTATGCTCCAACTCCTACGAAGCCTCAGTCACGGCCTGCTTTTGCCCTTGTCATTCATGGAGCAGGGGATGGCTTAGACTACAAAGGGAATTATAGTTCCTTATATGTCCCACCTGCTTTGAGTTCAATGACCCCCACGCCAGCAGCCCCTACCCCAATCCCAAAGCTTTCTGGATGAGAGGACTCAGTGACCTCTAAGGGGGAAGCACTCCCACCTCCAAGCTCAGCCCCTAGCCTCAGACTTTGCCTGTACTCAGGACCCCCATTGCTTGCTTCAAGCACAAGGCTGCCCAGTCCTCGAAGGCTGGGAATACAGTTTGCACCTGGCTGTCCCTAGAGCCCCATCAACCCCTTCTTTCTGGCAGGCTCCAGTCTGCCCCATTCCTCCCGCCAGATCCCCATCACCTTGATGCAGGGCAAGATCTGGGTCATGATCACATTTTCCCGGCAGTCAGCTGAGAGATTCTCACAGAACTCTGTGGACGGGGGAAGGGAGGCAGGACGAGGTGAGACCTGAAGGCTTGGTTCCACCCCAGCCCCTCAGACACCCCACCCACTAGCTGTTCTAGCCACCAGCACCAACCTTTGACCTTGTGGGAGGCTGCGGCCCTCACCTCGGCCTCACAGTCTTTCATTAGGTTCTGGAAGGCGGGGACCAGGTCTGTCTTGGTGATCTCAGGCCCCACAGCTTTCTGGAGCTGCAAAAAAAGGAAGGTGGCGGAGGAGTGAAAGGGCTTGGCAGGTACTCTAGGCGAACGAGACCAAAATCAAAGTTAAAGGGACTAATTAGGGGCAAGAGCATGGCTCTTGGAATCATGACTGAGATCTAATCCCAGCATCATGGGGTGACACTGGAAAAGTGTCCTGAGCCTCAGTTCACTGTGTGGTGCGGAGCTGGGCAGGGTAGGGCAGTAGTCACAAGTATGACTCTGCAGTCCAACTACCTGGCTCAAATTCTTACTCTTAATTATCAACTGTGTGACCTTGGACGAGCCACTTTACATTTCTGATCCTATTTCCAGAAAAGCAAAATGAGGACCACAAGGGTACCTACCATGTGGTGGTGGTACCTGCATTAAAAATGACAATAGGGCCGGCCTAGTGGCTCAGTTGGTTAAGAGTTTGCTCAATCACTCAAGAGTGCGAGCTGAGCTCTGAGCAACTGTTCAATGCCCAGCCAGCCTGAGCTGAGCTGCCAACAGGTGGCAGAATGGCTCAGCTAAAAAAAAAAGTTTGCTCAAGGTTGTGAGCTCTGAGCAACAGGGTCGTTGGTTCAATTCCTGGCCCAAACTGAGCTGCCAACACCTGGCAGGATGGCTCAGCTAAACAAATAAACAACCAAACAAACAAAAGATGACAAGAGACCTCCATACTGCTTAACCTATGTGGGTTAGTTTTCTTTTACCTGATCCAAAAACATTCTGATACAGTGGCTCTCATTTTGATTGATGTACTTTTTTTGTTTTTTTAAGATTGGTTACCAGAAGTTCTTTTCCAACTAAAAGAAAATCATAAAGACTGAAGAAGACGTGCTGGGCTCTGCCCATCCCTTGTTACCAGGCAAGGAAAGGCACTGGGTTCTGCTGCAAAGCTGGGTGTTGGACCTGGTAGGGTGGTTCCTGACTAAGGAGAGAACAAACAAGATGGTGGAGAGCCTAATGCTATCCTGGGCAAATGTTGCCTTGTCTTCACATAATAAATACCTACTGAGTGTCTACTGTGTGCCAAGCACTGTTTTAATAGCCTAAAGTCCCTGCCTGCCAGGAGCTTTTATGTAAACCCCAGTGTAAGTCAGGTCATGCTGTCTAGGAGTCAAGGATGGGAAGAATCCTCCATCACCACAGTGCTGAGGCTCCCGGACACAGCCATGCCCTGCTAACACTTTCAGAGAGAAAATGGATGTGCCTCGGAAATGCCATCTGGAGGCTCCGAGCGCTTCCAGCAAACACCAGAGAAAACATGCATCAATCATCACAGGAAAAGGGAGCCACAGGGCAAGGTGTCATCGAGGTCTCTCTGATCAGACTGTGCCCATCTCTCCTGCTTCTTCTCTCAGGGACCACGCCCCTTCCCCCCCCCCCGCACCCCACACACACCCCGAATGTTCCTGCTTGTGCCGGCTCTCTCTTCCCTGGGTCCTTTGCACGTGCTGCCCTTTTCCTAGGTCACAGTTCCTACTCCAGCCCTCGCCCACTCATCTTCTAGAACCAGCTGCGACACCACCTTCTCTCCTCAGTGCACCTCTGCCCCACATAGGCTTGCTGGCCCCTGCACCTGTGACACCTGACTATTAAGTTTATCTCACTGGACCCTCTCCTCAGGCCACCCGCTCCTTGAAGGCTGGGAATGTGCTGAATTCACAGCATCCCCAGCACCTAGCAAAGAGCAGGTGCTCCACAAACATGTTGGAGTCATAAGCAAATTTGGAAATTTTGTTGTGGAAAGAGCACTGTCCTAGGAGTTAAGAGATGTGGGATCTTGTCCCTGTTCTGTCTGTCTGGTGCTGTCACCTGACCAAATTTTTGGGCAGGGTGATGGGCTCAAGTGTGCGCCACCCCAAGATTCACGTTGAAGTCCTAACCCCCCATTACCCCAGAATGTGACTGTATTTGAAGACAGGGTCTTTAAAGAGTTGATTAAAGTACAATGAGATCATTGGGGTGGGCCCTGATCCAAAATGACTAGAGTCCTTCTAAGTGGAGATTAGGACACAGACATTCAGAGGAAAGGCCGTGTGAAGACATGGGGAGAAGACAGCCAAGGAGAGAGGCTGCAGAAAAACCACAAGGGCTGACACCTTGAGCTAGGACTTGTAGCCCCAGAACTGTGGGGAAGTAAAGTACACCCAGTGTGTGCTTCTTTGTTACCATAGTCCCAGCCAACTCACAGGCTGTCAGTTGTTCAAAGGGGAGAACGTTAGATTAGGTCAGGAACACACAGGTGCTACCCTTCTCTGCTCCTGCGGCATTCTCTCCCACAGAACTTGACCCTCAGAACTCAGAACCCTTCTCAACACAGCACTGCAAGTTGCCACTATCAACCAACCAGAGTTGGCATGTGAAGTGAGGTCCACCTGGATATCAAAGATGTGGAGTCCAGTGGATGGAACTACCTGCTACCCCATAGTGACACACCCCTTCCCCAGCTCCTATATGTGCCCTGCCCCTTCCCCACCTCCCCACCCCCCACTCCTATATGTGCCCACCCCTTCCACTGAGGGCCTCAGTTTCCCTATCTGTGAGACAGATGGTCCCTCACCTACCTCAGTGAACTTGTCGGCTACCATGTATCGGACGCGCCAGGACTTATCCTCAGCAGCCTGGCGCAGGGTGGGCATCACCAGGGCCTCCAGGTCCTCCTGGGGCAGGAGCTGGGCGATGTTCACGCATGCCTCCACCGCCAGCAGCCGCACTGAGTCCTGGGGAGAGGGTCGGAGCAGGGAGAGTGTAACAGAGGCCTGGTTAGCACTGACAGTCCCTTTCAGACACCAGGTCCGGCAGTGCAAGGGTGGGGAACAGAGCCCACCTGCTCATCAGAAGCCAGGTTGGAGAACATGGGGATGATCTCACTCTTGACGTTGTCTAGCTCCAGCACCTTGGCGAACTCCCCCAGCTTGGAGGCTGCGGCCCGCCGCACCATTGGGGTGTCATCTGAGCACAGGTTCCGGAAGTACCTAGGGGTCGAGATGGGGCTCAGAAGGAATCCCTGGGACTCCAGGGCAGCAGGCAGCATGGCAGAGAGGAGCAAGCCCAGGCTTTGCAGTCACTCAGGTCCCGGCTTTGCCTGGTGGCCTTGGGCAAGTGATGACACCTCTCTGCATCTTCCCAGGCCTGTACAATGGAGCTGATAAGTGATAGTACCTAAAGGGTCATCGTGAGGTTTCAATGAGATGATGTGTGTGAACACGGAACAGCCTACCTACACATAATAGGTGTGTAAGGAACGGTAGGTGCTAATTAATTATAATGACCACATAAAACTGCTGAGTTGAGATGCTGGTCTGGGGCCAAAGATTTTATGTTTCAACAGCAGCAGCTGCTCCAGATGGAGATGCAGTGGCTGAACACAGATCTTGAAGTACATGTGGGCCGTGTAGACTAGTGCTCTGGCTGAGGAAGGGCTCAGGGCCTGGGCTGGCTATTCAATAAGCAAAGCTGGTGGATGGACGGAAGTCCAGAGGGAGAGGAAGAAATACACATTAACAGGAAAATTTAATGAATCAAAAACATTTTCATTCACTCTTCCGGAGGCAAGTCTTGCATACAAGGAATTCCCTAGGTACCATACTAATGGGGAAGAAGGTGGAGGAGGCCGAACCAAGACAGTGTATCTGCCGAGGGTTCTGGACCTGCGGCAGGCCTAAGATAGCATCCCACAGGACTTGTCAAGTGCTTTTACGTGCCAGATTCTGTTCTAAGCACTTTATGTGTGGTTAATTCTTTTAAATCCTCACAAAAACCAATGGGAAGAAGGAACTATCATTATCTCCATTTCCTAAATGAGCAGAAGAGCTCCTAGACTGGAGGCTAGGCCCTTAGTGATACAGCCTCTCTGGGAAGTGCTAAGAGGATAGGGGACTGGGAGAGCTCTGGGGTGTCTGGGACCTGGGGAGCCCTAAAGGGGCTGAGGCTTGAGAGAAGGGGACCAAGCTGAAGGGAGGCTGAGCTTTTCAGGGCCAGTGGCCGGGACTCACTGTCGAAGTTCTGCCTTGACAGCACTGGAAACGCGGGGGTAGCAGACGGAGAAGAGGCCACAGGCTGAGGTGCGGGAGGTGAACCAGTCGCCGCCTGCCAGCCGCTTCACCAGTGGCACGAAGTGGGCCTCCAGGTCGGAGGGCGAGTGCTCATGCGAGATGGCCCGCAAGGACTCCACCGCCTTATCTCGCACCACTGTCTCCTCCACGGTGGCCAGCGATTCCAGGGGTGGCTGTGGCATAGAGTGCGAGGTCACTGGACAGCTCTGTCCCCATCACCCCAAGCCCCAGAACACCACCCGGAACCCTCATTTCCTCCGAGACACCTTCTCTGATCATCCCATTCCAACCTTCACCCAGCATGCCACCCCTGAAGAGCCACAATGAACTTCATTTAGAGGTCCTTAAAAGAGCTTCAGTGGGGTGGGTCCATGAACCTCAAAATTATACATATCACTTTCTGAGGAGAGGGCCACAAGCTTTTCAAAGCGCAATAACCATCACTGACATTGATTGGGCGCATAGCCACTGTGTCACACAGCTCTGGGGGTGCTGGTTTTAACTGACTCCTATGAAGTACCTCCTGTTCCTGTCCTCATTTTAAAGAGGGAATTGAGGCACAGAGAGGCTAAGCAACTTGCCCAGGCTGGTTAAGAGCTACACGCCAGGATCTAAACCAAATCACCTGGCTCCAGCGCCGCCAAGGGTCAAAAAGCACAGCTGTGGTTTCTAACAGGTGACTGCTCACATCAGGAGCTCACATTAGTGGGGGACCCTGGGGCTCATGACTGCTCACTGGTTTGTTAGTATGAAGCCTGGAGGGACACCTGATTGCTCCCGGTTATGTCTCTGGAGCCCAACAGAGCTCCTAGCGCAGGGCAGAACTCAGTAATCACTGATCTAATGAAGAGAGAGACTGTCTACCCTAATCTATTCAAATAAAGGTATGGTTTGTAGCATGAAGCCCAGCTTGGCCTGATCAATAGAAGGCAGAAAGAAATCACAAAGGGAAATGCTGCCAGGGCCCAGACAGATAACAGAATGAAGCATGGTGACAAGTGGGAACAGCAGAAAGAGGCAGAGGCTATGGCATGTAGCCTAGGGAGGACAGCTGTCTCCCAGCTCATCATCACCACCATAGGGGAACACGGCTAGTAAAAGCAAATCTGGTTTTCCAAAAGCAGAAAAAAGGGATAGGTTTTTTATATGTGAAAAATCTCATTGAATACATATTAGAACATGGATGGACCTTGATGACATCATGCTAAATAAAATAAGCCAGTCACAAAAGACCACATATTCTACGACTCCTGTATAGGAGGTACCTAGAGTAACCAGATTCATAGAAGGGGGAATGGTGGTTGCTGAGTGCAGGAACTAGGGGGAGGCGGAGGGGAGTTAGTGGTTATTGGGGACAGAGTTTCAGTTTGGGAAGATGAAAAAGATATGGAGATGGATGGTGGTGATGGCTGCAACAAAATGTACTTATGCCACAAAACTGTATACTTAAACATGGTAAAAATGGTTACTTTTATGTTTATTTTACCATAAAAAAAAAGCGAATTAAAAAAAAATCCCTTTTATAAAATGTTGGCAATGACTCAAAGGTAACACTATGCCAGCCTGGGGACCCCCCAGTGTGAGACCTCTGTCGTGGGGTCATACTATCTATCATAGGGTTTTGGGTTTAGGATCAGCTCATGGGGGTGCGGTGGGAGGTGTGGTGTCACTGGGTTCTGTGAGGACTAGCACACAGGAAGCACTCCATCAGTGTTTACCGAGTCACTATAAGTGGAACTTACAGTAACCTGTTATCGTAACAGGCCTGGGGACCAAGGCTGAGCTGTAGTTATATCACCCAAGGGTCTAAGGCCTAGGGGGTCACTGCAGGGACAGGTTCCCACAGGGCAGTGCCCAGACCCCCCCATAGCAGGCTCACCTGGGAGGCCTTTCCCAGCACACACCTAAAGAAGCGCGATCTGGGGTGGGGGCCATGAAGGTGTGTGTTCAGGAAACCCCAAGTGATGTTTTGGCACAGTGAAGACCGAGGGGCTTTCTGTGAAGGATGGAGGGTAGGGTTCTCAAACCCAAGACCACGCTGGGGAGGGGGAGAGGTGTGAACCTCCTAAAATCATCTTTTCTCTCATGAAGAGAGGGACAGACCGGAGTTTTTGTTACTCTCAAAGGGACCCACCATTCCAAAAGGGTGAAGAGCTGTTGACACAGAAATAATCCTGGCACTGCAGCCCCATGGGTCCCTGTGAAATCAACCCTATTTCACCACAGCAGAGGCCAAGGGCCTGGTCAGGTCTGACACACCTCTGGGTTCCCATAGCCCACAGTCCTGGTTCGTGTGTGTGGAATGAACAAATTGCACAACAGCCCTTTTCCAGTTCTCCTAACTTGTCAAAATCCTGCTTAACTGCCTCATCTTCCAGGAGGCCTTCCCTGACAGCTCCCCATCCCACCTAAACTGGTTACGTGCATCCTCTGGGTTCTAAGGGCCCTGGATTCCCACTTTCCCAGCTCTGATCAGCCTGTGGAGCAACTGGAGGAGAGGTAGTGGTTAAGAGGCAGGAACCTGGATTCGAATTCTGACTCTGCCTCTTCCCAGCTCAGGCAATTCACTTAAATCTGCCTGTGCCTCAGTTCCTTACATGTATATTGGGGCTAACATGAGCGCGTCTCATGGAGTCGCTGTGGAACATGATGGGTGACTGTGCCTCAGCGCGTGGAACATACCCTGTGAGAGGATCTACTATTCTGACCTGATTTGCCCCCAGGTTCAAAGACTGCCTGGCCCAGAGGCCTAGAGTGTGTCTGCTAGCTGATGTGAAGGCCACCAACACCAGTCCCAGAGGTCACATGTGACTGCTCCCCAGGAAGGGTGGGATGACTGGGGTTCCTCTCGCTGAGAATGCTCTGTGGGAGGACCCTAATCTGGTAGGGAAAGGACCCCTAAGTGCCAGTGCCGGCTCCCCAGTGAGCCTGAGTCCCTACCCCATCTACAAGCCCTGAGATTCTTCACAGTGTTTTCTGCTTGAGTCCTCTGACAAGTTGCTGCAAGCTAGGAACTCTCTCCTCAGAAAAACTAACAAATGCCCAGGGCAGCAGATTGTTCATGAAGTTCTAGGGACCCATTTCAGGCTGGTCCCCAGATCTCATGGTCCTCATGCTAAGCAGCCAAGTTCTGTGTGAAATGTAAACAATCTCATTCACAGCTTTCTGCATGAATGCACACACAAATTATACACATACACACAGATGAAAGCTCAGATAATAGCAACGAATGGCAATTACCAAAGTTCCTTAGATTTAATGCTGTTTGGGAGAAAACAAACTACCATATTTGCTGAAATCCAAGATCCCAATGATTATAAGAAGCACATTATTTTATATACCACAAAAGAAAGGCTGCTGATACTTGTAAGACACCATTAAGTGCAGAGTGCAAAATATGAAGTGTATCTTTGGAAGCAATGAAATACAGGATTATTGGGGGAAAAGGCAGGCGCAGCGCCCCAGGGGTCTGTGGACCAAAGAAAACCAAGGGCCAGTGCCACCTCTAAGGCTCTTTCTTCCCAGATCACAGGACTAGAGTAACTCCCCGAGGACAATGGGAGTCCTCTCTTCTCTTCTCCCTAACAGTAGTTACTCTTAGTGTCTGACCCATCTCTGTGTCCCGATCATCACCCAGCATAGGCTCCGACAGGCAGGCAGTGGGGTAGGAGGCCCGGGGAGAGTCAAATGGACACACCTGGAATCAAAGCTCTGCCACTTACTAGCTATGTGACCTTGGACAAGATGCTCAGCCTCTCGGCGCGCCAGATAGCTCATCTATAAAAAGGGAACCCTCCCTAACTCAAAGGGTGGGCATGACTGCAAAATACACAGTACCTTGACAATCGCAGCGAATCCCTGTTAGTAGTTACTATGTGCCAAGTACTGTGCTAAGAGCTTCTTAAGTCGATTATAAAGATGGGTTTTAATGAATTCCATTTACAAATGAGGAAAGGATAGAACAGAGGGATTAAATAACTCTTCTAAGTCACACAGCAAATAAGTAGAAGACAGCCTGACTCCCAACCCAAAGCCCTATATGTAGAATGCCCGGTGGGGACTGGCACTGGTCAGGCAGGTACCCAGTGATGGTAAGACAACTGCATTTTCAGTATTGCTGCATTAAACACAACTACTGACTTACTGGATTTAAGTGAATGTCCAAGGCCGATCTGTTCTGGGGTGACCCCCCAGCCCCTCCTACATTTCCCCTCCCTGCCCCTGGCTGACAGGACCATAGGTCTAACCCCCAAGGGACAAGCAAGGGGACCTCCCCACCTTCCAGACTCACCAGCAGACAGTGCACGTACTCGGGGCCTCCCACCAGAGTGGTGAAGGTTCCCAGCTGCTCCGCCAGGGCCAACAGGACCTCATCTTCATCATAGATGGTGTCTGTGGGACCAAGACAGACTCTGTTGTAGTCCCACGCAAAGTTCTGATCCCAGTCCCTCAGTAACCCAAGCTGAAAATAAACAGCTTCACTCCACTTCTTCAAATGGTTAGCATTCACAGCCCTCCACCCTCCACCTGGGCTGGCACAGAGCTCAAGGCACAAGCCCGGGTTGGATGACAGAGCACCCAAGTCCCACTTCTGCCTTTTACAAAATGTAGGACGCTGGGTGAGTGGGACCATCCCACTGAGACCATGCTGCTCATCATCTATCTCCACCTCTCAGTGAGGTTAAGCGAGGAGCAAACGGACCACATGCACGAATGCAGAGCCCAGTACACCAGAGCTTTTCCTGTGGTCCAGCGTCCACCCTCAGACCTGTACTCTCTGCCAGGAACTTCCCTTTTGACCTGAAAAATTCTTCTCCATTTTCTGAGACTCAGTTCAGCTACTGCTTCTTGCAAGAGTTCCTGACTACGCCAGGGCAGGTCCTTTCTCTAGGCTCCTGCCCCCAACACCACCTTTATCAGAGTCCTTGTCATAAGAATCCAGGACTGGATCCTCCCTGTGTCCCAGTTCCTGCCAGGGAGCACAGAAGGAGCCCAATCTGGGTTTGCTGAACGAATGCCAGTGTGGGGAGAGATGCTCTGTTCTGATGCTAATCCCAAAGGCCTTCCTTTCTCCTCCAGCTCCATCCTCTCTTCCCTGAGGTGGTGGGAAGTGCTGACCTCCACGTTAGAAGATGCTGACACCCCCAGCATCTATACTAGCATTGAAACTTCCTGTGTTTAAGTCAGGCCTATGGCAATCCAGCTGGATGACACTTCCCAGGCTCCCCTGCAGCTGCTGTAGCCACATGACCATGCTCTGGCCAATGGTTGTGAGTGGAAGTGGTGAGTTCAAGCTCTGGGTCACCTCCTTACACCACAACCTCTCATTGTGTCATCATAATCACCCCCATCTTGTGGTGGGTTCAAATCCTGCTCTACCATTGGCAGGTTGTGGGCAACTCACTTGGCCTCTCTGAGCCTGTTTTCTCACCCCCACAATCACAACAATAGGTTGTTCTTCGACTGAAGGGAAAAACTCTTTCTGTGAGGAGCTCGGCACGGGGCCAGGCACGAGTTAGTGCTCCTGCCTCTTCCTGCAGGAAAGGCTGGCCAGTGTGGCTCCAGGCACACCAGGCTCTGGGCTCCTTCCCAGCTCGGTCTCCCTGGTTCCCTCTGCACAGTCAGCATCACCCTCCCTCAGCATCACCCTCCCTGTTTTTTTGTCTGTCTCCTAGAGTCTTTATGAATCCCCAACCCGTACCCAACACAAGCTCCACTCCAGACTCCTTGGCCAACCCGTGTTCCCAGGAACTGCCAGCACCTCATATTTCCACCATTCCCACCTCCACTGAACCACTTTCCCAGCCTATTGTCCCCTGGCCTCAAGGGACTGGGCCGTCTCCACCACCATGTCTCTGACCCAGACGTGTCACCTCCATCCTAATGTGCTCTGATAACCACCACCTCTTGCGGGGTGACTGCAACAGCTTCCTAACTGCCTTTTCTGCTTCCACCCTTGCCCCTAAACCACCCGGCTCCTCACAAATCCAGAGTGACCCTTTGAAAGTGTAAAGGAAATCACAATGCTCCCCTACCTCAATTTTCCAATGGTTTTGAATATCAAGATCGCACGTAATGTGGCCACTGCACTTCTCCAAACTCAACTCAGGTCCTATCTTCACTCGTCCTCAAACACCATGCCCACCCAATTCACAGCTGCCACACTGAGCACACACCTGCCTCTCCCCCGGCTGGAACATTCCCCTCTGATTCGCATGTGGCTCCATTTCATTCAGGTCACACCCCCAGGAAGACCTGCCTGACTGCCCAATGTCACATCCCATAGCATTACTCCTACTTTACCCCTTGTCTGGCCTCATCTCTGACTACCTAGTCCCATGACTGGAACAGAGCTCTGTGAAGACAGAAACTTTGATTTCTTCTCTATTTTCTTTAGACCTACATACAGTACATAGGGGGTGTGCATTAGATATTAATGGAATAAATATGCCTTTAAATAGCCTACTGAAACAAGTGTTTTTAACTATAAAATTAATTAGCTTAACTGAACCCAGACCTTTTAAACAGGAAATACTCTTTTCTGAACTTGAAGAGATGTCAGGGCCTACAGGCAGATATAAAGCTACTCTCCTGCATTCGGAGGTCTTCATAACAAACCAAGAGGTGTGTTCAGGGCAAACCTGGGATTTCTGAGCATACTTTTCATTAGTGTTTACCTAAGTCCAAGTCTTTAAATGGCAGGTTACTTTGCAGCCCAGTGATAGACACACAGGTGACTTGACTCACCTTGGAACCCACCCACGCCTCACAAATTATGGCCCCCAAATCACCAACACTGGTCTCTTTGACACAGTGAGGACATCACGTGGTAATATCCTGTCATAACAACAACTCTGAATGTTCTGTAGGTGTGAACTCAGAGAGGGCTTTAAGCTTGTTCTGTCTGAAACAATTATCAGCTTTTCGGAAAGACACCGTGTATCTGCCATGTGCTCTTCTGTACATTTTCCAATTTCTCGAAGCCCAAAGAAAATCCAAAGTCACTTGGGACTACAACAGCTCAAAGAAAACTTTCTCTTGAATTATTGGCTCCTCTCAATCTTATGGCTCCCACATACTCTGTCCCCCACAGTCCCTCACAGCTGAATATTATATTACAACATCATACATAACTACAATGGCATAAAAATAACATTAAACTCACTGAATCTTCACAATGGCCCTAATTTGTATTACATGATTATTCCCATTTTACAGGTGAGACAATGAAGCACGCCCAGGCTGGGACTGAACCTAGGTATCTAACCCCAGGGTTCCTGCTCTGAGCTGCTGTCCTCCAAGTCCACGATCTGCCTCTGGCCTTCTTTCACCCACCCCATCCCTCAACACAATTCTGTATGCACGTTAAGGTTTATTTTTCTACACCTCATGCCCCACCATCCATCAGCTATCCACAATGGCTGCTCTGCCTTCATCTATGGCAGGTGTTGGCAAAATGTGGCTCGTGAGCCACATGAGGCTCTTTGGGTACGTTCCGTCCCAAAAGTTTGCCGTCCCCTGGAAGAGCCAATTCTGTCCCTCACAACAAATTAAAAATTATTCGACAGCCATAAATATATTTTCACATAACCACCATTATGTGAATAATGTTGTTTAAAAATTTTATAACTGAAACTATAATAGTTTTATTTTCATTTTCAATTTTACTCCAGAGGCTCGCAAGCTACAGTTTGCTGAACCCTGGTGGCTCTTCCCTCTTGAAAGTTTGCCAACCCCTGATCTATGGGATTAAACCCCAACTGCCACCTGGCACTCAATGCCAGCAAAATCCACCTGCCATCACCCACCCATCCCTGTGCCTCTCCTTGGTGAATCACCATGTTCAATCCCGCCTCCATTTGCTGTTTCCTCCTGTTGCCTTCCTTCCCCACTACCTCGTTATAGAATTGCCAATAGCACATACTGAGTGTTTTCTAGGGACCAGGCTCTGTGTGGAGCCCTCAGTCTTCCCAACAACCCTGTGAGTTAGGTCCTACTCTTACACCCCTCTACAGACAAGGAGACTGAGGCAGGAAGGTGGTTCACCCAGGTTTGTCTAACAGGATGGTGGCATGGCTGGGTTTCAAACCCATGTCTCTCCAGCTTTTTTCTCTACAACTTTTTAACTACTTTGTTACACTGCCATGCCACCCCCTGTCCCTCTGGCCTCAGAAGTTACTCCTGTCTCAGCATTGGAAAGCTTTCAAGTCTTTCCAACAGTTCACCAGTAGAAGCCACCTGGTTTGGTGTGGGAAGCTGACAGCACCCCAGTGTCTGACAAGGCCACATTGCCCTGCTCAGCACTGGATATTAGGGGTGCTGCCTTATGGTTGGTCATGTAATATCTCCTGCCTCTATGAACCCATGTGCCTTTTCTTCTATAGGAGACAATATATTTACTACACTTGTGATATGTTCCTGTGGTGCCCCAATGAGCTAACTACGCAGCCAAGGACGGGTAAGATCTCCTAAATGTGGGGAGACAACCCAAGCCAGGCGGTAGTTCCATAGGGGACCCCTGAACTGAGATATTGGGGACTCAAGCCCCTTGGAAACTGAGGCACAGACCTCTGACAAACTCAGGCCAGAAAACGCAGGCCTGTGAGAAGCTGATGCATTTGCCTAAGGGCCCTACTGTGAATAGTCTCCTGAAAGATTAAGTCTTCAGGCCATGAGAGTTCCGGGTAAGAGGCAGCTCTAAGACATCCGCTGACCATGGATTTGTTAATCAGCCTTGTGTGAATTCCTTTGCCCAGTGCCTTGTTGCAGCAACAGATACTGAAGCTTTGACTGAGAAACGGATGCAGCCCTCTGTAGGATAAGAGAGGTGTGAAACCCTTTTGGTTGCTAGGTATTGTTATTTATAAACGAATAGATTTTAGATGCTTTTACCTTAAACACAGCCACTCCTAGTCTTTTGGTATAGCTCAAGTATACTGTGAGTTTTATGATTGTGTTTAACTGCTAGAATTTAGGATGACTTCTAGATAGTCAAGATAGCTTTAGTAAACATTCTTTAGGTGACTTACAGAAACCAAGTCTGGGTTTCATAGCAATTATCATAATAAAGACAAGGTAATCCTTTAACGGAAGAGTAAGTCACAGTGCACCCTGGAAAGAGCACTTACAGGGGAGTAAAAGACTGTGTAAATCCTGAGAACTACAAACCACCGTTAATGATTTGTTGCAGTTTGCATCCTTGATAATTCTCAATAAAAGCTATGCGCTGGCCCGATTCGGGGCTCAGTCTTCCTTGGCTGAGTCCCTTGGGCTCAGTCGTCTTTGGCTGAGTCCCTTGGTCTCGCTCCTATCTTTCTTCTGTCTCTTGTTTTTCCTTAATCTGCGTCGCCCCTCTCATGTCCCACTTGCCCTTGCCACACAGGACGTGACAGTTTGGGGCCATCTGCTCAGTGTCACCTGTGCAGATGCCAACTCCTCACGTGGTGTTCAGATGCAGACATACAGGTGCTCCTCAGTCATAGCTGTGTCACTGTGGGCAAGTCTCTGAACCTCTTTAGGTCTTGATTTCTCCACGTGTCAAATGAGAAAGAGGCGACAAGCTCCGCTCCTACCTCCCCATTTCCGCTCCTTCCTCCCCATTACTGTCACTAAGTCCAGGAAAGGATTAAATGTGAAAGAGTCCATTAGTGACAAAGCATTACGTGACTCTGAGGCTTTCCTTGAAATTCAATTAATATAAAGTATGAAGTCCTAATAAGAATAACGGGAAGAGAGAATTTACTAGTAATTGGTGTCACGTATTCTGCTAAGTGCTGTGCATACGCTTTCAGACAGGACTGCTTAAGACAGGACAGGCAACTCGCTAACACGCAGCATTTGCCACATGCTGGGCACCCTTACAGCACTTTCCATCTTACTTCGTTTAGTCTTCCTTTCAGGTTATAATATTACACCCATTTCACAGATGAAGAATCGGAGGCAGGCAGATGTGAAATACCTCGCCTGAGGTGACACAGCTAGAAAGTGGCAGCGTTTGGAGTTCAACCCAGGTAGTTGGGACCCCAAGGCATTAACCAATGCTGAGTTTGGAGCCAGCCTGACTAGATAAATATCCCCTCTGGGTTACCTCCTAACTATATGACCTAAGGCAAGTAAGTTACTTCAGCTCTTCATGCCTCAGTTTCCTCATCTTAACCTGCCCTAGGAATTGCCGTGAGATTAACTCAGGTAACAAGGGTGACTTACACTTACTGAGCACAGGCACTGGTCTGAGGAATCTGTGCATGAACTCAGTCTTCACAGGAAGGGTTTAGAACACTAAACCCTTCAGTATGTGGCAGGCATATAGAAGTATTAGTGGTTATTATTTAATGCTCACATTAATGCTACAGCGCCTGGATAATTATCCCTATTTTATATATAAAAAGTACACGGGCAGAGAAGCAAGCAACACTTAAAGTCACCAGCTCCTAATGGTTGGAGCTGCGGCTCACACCTGGCTCTGACTCCTTACCCAATCCATGCCCCAAACATTCCAGAGCATTCCCTCAGAGCAGAACTGCACTTTCTCCTCTGAACTCCTGTTCCATCCACAGTGCCCAGCACAGGGCAGACATTTACAAATGATCTGTAAAACCCACAGCGAGGCCCCCACCTAGCAGGAACCACCAGAATGTCCCCCGTCTACCTGGGTCCCAGGAACCCAGTTCGTTACCTGTAAGGAAGGGCAGAAGCTCACTGCGGGTCCTTTCTACCCCAAGGGCCAAAGCGATGGTGGACAGCTTCTTGATGCTATTGAGACGAAGCTAATGAGAACAAGAAAAGGAGAGGAGAATGTTAGCAAGCCCAGACTTCAGGGAGTTCAACAGCACCCGGAACTAGGTATGCATGAGGGTGCCAAATAACAATGAGCAAAACCTCCCAAGTGACTCTGAGTCATTAAATTACAACGGGAGCAACACCCTCAGCAAAGCATCCTTTGGGCCTTACTGAGCCAACACCCACTCGGAGGCACTTTCCAAGACCACTATACGTAAAACAGCACCCTGCCTTCCTCCTCTGCTGTCACCCTCTCTTGCACTCAGCATCATTGGACATGCTATGCATCATGACAGCCACTTCACAGCACACTTTGGGCCTGCTCCTAGGCTGGGTGCTCACACACATGGTGTCATTTAACTCTCATGACAGCCCTCAGTTGGGAGAATTTTAAGCCCTGTTCCACAGCGGAGGAGACGGGCTCAGGGAGCAAAAGTGTCTTCTAAGTGTCACATAGCCTGGATGGCATGGAGTAGGGAGTGAGACTCAGGACCAGCTAAGTAACAATAACGGAACAAACAGCAGTAGTTGGGCCGGCCGAATGGCACATTGGTTAAGAGCTGGTTTGGGGATGCCAGCGGCCCTGGTTCGAATTCCACATATGAGGGCCAGTGACACTGCCCTCTACAGCTAACAGCTCCACTTGGAGCTGGGCTGTGCAAGCCCCGGTGACGGTGTAGGCTGCAGCCCCTGCTGCAGTGGGCTGCCATACATTACAGTGAGCGGCTGGCAGCCAGCCGTGAGCTGCCAATAGCCATGTTAAGCGACATCCAGAGGCCGGCGACTGATCTGTCTCATCCGGGAAGAATGCAATGAGGATATCAACATGGGCCAGTGAAGCAACATCCTCCGCAACTAGACTGAAGAACAAAAAGACAGCAACTTGTCTGTTCCCCTCCCCCAATTCCCCAATAAAATCTTCAAAAAAAAAACACAGCAGTAGCATTAGCAGTAGTAATGTCCCAGTCCTCACCCCCAGGGCTTGTGAATGAAAACAGGGTCTTTGCAGATGTAATTAAGTATAGCAAGCTGAGATCATCCTGAATTTGGAGGTGGGTCTCGTGAAATAATAGAAAAAAAAAAATACACACACACATTGGTCTCTGCCCCCAGTTCCTGGAACAGAATTTCCAAAGCCCTTAGAGTTTCCTGAGCGATAGTAATATCTTTTGTTGTAATGAGGCAACTCTGGGTGTGCTCCTGGGCTGGTCACCACAAAGTCCACGAACTTTCAGCCCCACCCCCCATTCTCCCAACAGGGACTGGAGATTGAGTTAATGACCAAACAGGGCTACCCAATGAAGCCCCCATAAAAATCTGCAATAGTAGGGGATTCAGGGAGCTTCTAAGTGGGTAAACACATCTAAGCACTGGAAGAGTGATGCACCCTAACTCCACAGGGACAGAAGCCCCTATACTCTGGACCCTTTCAGATCTTGGCCTATGTACCTTTTCATCTGCTGTTTGTCTGTGTCCTTTATCATGTAATAATTGGTAAATATGTTATGCTGAGTTCTGTGAGCCACTGTGAGCAAATCATCAAATCCAAGGAGGCTACCATGGAACCTCTAATCTGTAGCCAAGTCACACAGAAGTTGTGGGACCTGGGGACCTACTATTTGTGATTGGTGCCTGAAATGGGCAGTCTCGTGGGACTGAGCCCTTAGCCTGTGTGGTCTAACTCTGGTTAGTGTCAGAGCTGAACTGACTTGTAGGACACCCAACTGGTGTCAAGAAAACTGCTGGGTGTGGGGAAAACACCCCACATGTCTGGTATCAGACATGTTGACTGTGGCAGTAGGAGAGTTTTCTCCTCACAGCCCTAAATCCAATGACAGTGTTCTTCGAAGAGACACAAAAGACAGAGAGACATTGAGAGAAAGGCCATGTGAAGGTGAAGGGAGAGGTCAGGTGTTCCACAAGCAAGGTACATCCAGAACTGCCAGCACCAGCAGAAGCTAGGCTGGGGGAGTGAAACCAATCTTTCTCAGAACCTCCAGAAGGAACCAACACGGCTGACACCTTGATTCCAAACTTCTTGACCTTGATTCCAAACCTCCAAGACCTTGAGAAAATAAATTTCTGCTGCTTTAGACCTTATTTTTTTTTTTTTGAGGGCAGTGTCACTGGCCCTCATATGCGGGACCCGAACCGGGGCTGCTGGCTTCCCAAGCCATCGCTTAACCACCGCGCCACTCGGCCGGCCCCTATTTCTGCTGCTTTAAACGCCCACATTTGTGGTGCTGTGTTGTGGCAGTCACAGGAAATGCATATATTTGGCTAACACACAGACCACGTCTGGTGCTGAGCATTTGTGAGAGAGGACCTCATTTGATCCTCTCAAGCCTCGGGAGGTAAGCACAACTGACACCCTTTTTCAGCACTGTGGACAGAGGCTCAGAGAGGTATTCACCTGCCCACGAACAGGAGAGCAGGACCCCAACCCAGCTGTGACTGCACAGCTGATTGTGAACCCCCCATCTTGTTTCTCCATCTCAACAACAGGGCCTCTGCTCCCTAGCTCACAGGGCTAGTTGCTAAAATGCAATGGAATCATATATGGGACATTGAAAGGAAACTCCCTGTGAATAAGTCACTGCTGGGCACAGGTAGGTCCCCTCTTCCTGGAAGGAGAAGCAAGACAATAAGGGGCTGGGGGCTCCCTCCTGTGCCCGGGCCCCACAGAACTGTAAAGAGGCGTGGGAGTGACGGAGGCTGACTAAATCAATTCAGGTCCCTTGTCTAGGGATTTAAGAGTCTCTTTGGAATCACAAACAAGAGAAGAATCTGATGAAATGCTATGGGGGCCTGTCAGAAAAACACACACCAAAATTTTCATACAGTATCACTGGGTTTTTGGACTACCTGGGCTTGAGGTGATCCAAAAACTCGGTAAAACGGCCTCAATGAGATTAAGGATTACAAGGCATGCAATTTATTTTCAGCCCCAAAATAAAATGAGATAAACCCACAGAGAGATAAACTAAATACGGTGAACACCAACAGCGAAACTGAATGGTAAGAATACAGGCGCTCACTGTACTCACTCAGAGGTCATCAGACTCTTTCTGTAAATTGCCAGAAAGTTAGTATTTTCAGCTTTGCAGGCCAGTCACTGTCCCAAGTACTAAACTGTTCCCTTCCAGTACAAAAGCAGTCCTAGAACTAGACAATACGTAAACAAATGGGCATGATTGTGTTCCAATAAAACTTTATTTGCAAAAGTAGAGAGTAGGCCAAATTTGGTCCAAGGGTTGAAGTTTGCTGGCCCCTGTACTAGTCTTTTCTGTATGTTTGAGGTATTCCATAATAAAATATCAGGGGAGCAGTGACTTACTTGCCTATTTCTTTCCTCTATGCTATCAACTTGGGTCTCTGGGTTCTTCTCTCAGCTGGGCTATGGGGAAACGCACATATGGGCTAGGCCATGACAGGCCGCGGCAGCTCTGAGGACAATGGGATACTGGCAGGGAATAAACATAATGCCAGTAACAACAGCAGCTAACATTTATTGGTTGCTTACTAAGTGCTTGGCAGCATTCGAACACTTGACGTGGATAATTTACATATTTGATCCTTAGACCTGTGCTCTACGGGAGGTATTGATATTACAATCCTTTAAAGGCGCAGACTCTGATGCCCAGAGAAGCTGTCACTTGCTGGAAAGCAGCAGAGCCAGGACTGGAAGCCAGGTGCCCTGACTCTTAATCTCAACATCACACTGTCATTTAGCGAAGATGCCCAATAGGCGAGCCAATGAGAATCAGGCCATCTCTGCCATGGTGGAGAGTCCCCTTCCTTCCGCTGCCATTCTTGGAGAACTTGGTTTCAGTTTTGTTAAGAATGTCTGCTGGTGGGCCAACCAAGTGGTGCGTTGGTTGAGAGTTGGCTTGGGACGCCAGCTCTGGGCAGCAGGGCGCTGGTTCAGATCCCACATATGAGGGCCAGTGATATTGCGCCCTCTTTAGCTAAAATGGTGAACAACAGCTCAACCTGGAGCTGGGATGCCATGAGTCGCCAGCAACAGTGTAGGCTGCAGTGAAGTTGGCCGGCAGCTGGCGTGAGCTTTCGTGAGCAGCCATCCAATGGCCGGCGAGCAATCTGCCTCAGCAGGAAGAGCGCAATGATAATACCAACATGGGCCAGTGAAGCGATGTCCTCCAAAACTAAAGAACAAAAGGACAGTGGCTTGTCTGTTCCCCTTCCCCAATTCCCCAAGAAAATCTTAAAAAAAAAAAAAAAAAAAAGTCTGCTGGTTTCTCCAGTGTTGACGGCACCATAATGTGTAAGAAAGGCAGCACGGGTGGTGCTTTGCAGCCACACTGCCTGAGTTCAAGGCTAAGCTGCTTTACATATTAGTTGTGGGATTCTGGGCCCTGCTTTGCACCTTTCTGAGTCTCAGTTTTCTCAACTGTGAAACCGGGCTATAATACCTACCCTCAGAAAGTTCTTCTGACTACCAATTAACAATATTGGGAACACCCTAGGACCAGAGGAAGGTCAACAATGGCAGCATGGCAACAATCTCATCCGGTTGACAGCATTCTTGTTTTATTTGGGTATCAAGAAGGGTACGTGTGGGGCTGGCCGAGTGGTGCGGTGGTTAAGAGGTGGCTTGGGATGCCAGCGGCCCTGGTTCGGATCCCACATATGAGGGCCAGTGACACTGCCCTCTTAAAAAAAAAAAAAAAAAAAAAGAAGGGTACGTGTGGCAGCTGGCTAGCTGTCCACCAACGTCTCTCTTCCCTTTTCCCATAGTGACAGAATAATCACAGCAAACATTTTCATGGTATTATGTGCCTGGCACTGTTCTTGGTGCATTAATATTTTAACTCATTTGATCCTCGTGAGGTAAATACCAGGATCATCCATTTTATGGCAGACAAAACAAAGGCACAGGGAGAAGGAATCTCATACAGCTCGCAGGTGGCAGAACCAGGATCTGAACCCCAGCCAGATGGCTCTTAACCAGCAACCAGTACCAATTGTATTTCTAGGTTATTTTTATTGTGGGGGTGTGCCATAGACCCTCGTAGCAAGTCTAAAAATGACTACAATTTTGAAACAAAGGTGAGCATAAACAACACTAGAAATATGTGCAATGGCTAAAATGAGATAGGAACATCATCATGATTTCTACTGGTGACAGTCACAGGTTTTGCTAACGCTACTTCTAACATGCTCTTATATACTATAATTCATAATAGAAGGAAAGTTAAATCTGAGTTAGAGGTTAGTGAAAATAACGATGTTATTTATCCCAATCAAATTCATGGACCTAACCTGGAATTATAGATAGGTCCCAGGTTCAGAGCTCCTGCACTGAACTATACAACTGTGCACGATTCCTTCACCCCCCACATAAAGACATTTCCAAATCACCTTTGCATCTGGAGGTGACCATGAGACTACCATCTGGCCAGCGAAATCCAAGTGAGAATGGTATGACTTCTAGGAACTATCCTTATGGGGAGGTGCGGTCACAGCCTTCTTCCCTCCTTCCTGTCTGGAATAGGGCCACGATGGCTGGGGCTTTAGCAGCCATCTTGGGGCCTTGAGGTAACTTGGGGATAGGGAGTGCAGGATGGAAGACATGCAAGCCTGGGACCCTAACACCACAGAGTGCCATATCAGCTTGAACTGCCACCGGAATTTTTGATCATGAGTCAGAGATAAACTTCAAGTTCGTTTAAACCTCATTAATTTAGAGTTTTCCTATTACTTACAGCAAAACCTAGTCCCACCTAACTCAGCACACAACCTAGTTCTGGACAGAAAGACATAAAGGCAAGTCAGTGAAAGAGCTTCCAGGAAAGATTTTCCTCTTTGATAAAAGGAGGACAAGGAGAACCTCTCTGTCCTGGGTCAGCCCCTGCTTTCAGTGTGGTTCTACAAAGACTTAATGACAGCAGATACTGCAGCAATCTTGTAACCACACCACGTGGGTGAAATGGAGAGCACACTCTACCCCAATTTTGTGATATCCTTGCTAGTAATAAAGGGAAAATGAACCCTCACTTGTTTAAACAACTGCTGGTTGGGTTCTCTGTAACATTCTTAATGGACAGCACTTATCACCCCGGGCTGGGGGTGCCTGTGTCCCAACAGTTCTCAGCACACAGACTAGTACATGGTGACATAATAAGTAAAATCTCCCTTCCTGCTACATCCACCTATAAAAGCGCTACCTACTCTTTTAAAGACCTGCTTTGCATTCAATCCATGGAACTTCCCTGAGGTGAATGTGTATAGTAGGGCCCCACATGGAGTACGCCTTCCTTTCACAATCAGAGTAAAATCCAAAGGCCTGACTATGAATTGCAAGGCCCAACATGAGCTGTCCTGTCTCCCCTTCCACTCGTATTCTCCAACCTCTACCCCCTTGCTCCTGTCATAATGGTTTCCTGGACAGTAACCAAAAAGCCAATGTCCATTCTCAGCCCAGGCCTTCACGCTTGCTGCCTTGCTGTTTCCTCAGCCTGAGAAGGCCTTCCAAGACACCCCAGGGCTCCTCCTCACTTCCTTCAGGCCTCTGCTCAATCCTCACCCTATGACTACCTTGGGTGAAATAGCATTGCCCCCATCACTCTGCATATACTTAACTCCTATCATCCCAACATGGAAGGAAGTCTTTGTTCAGGGTTCTCCTTCCCCCACTAGAGTGTGAGCTTCCTAAGGGCAGGACTGTTTTCTTCACCCTGTGCTCCAAGAACCTAGGACAGCACCTGGCACAGAGTAAAAAGCCAAATAAATATTGGCTGGGTTAATTTTTTTGAAATGAAGATAATGTAGACATTAAGTAGAGAACAAAGTATCTGGGGGAATATGCTCCAAATTTACTGTACAGCTGGTGGCTGAAAACAGAATGGTAGGGTCTGTGACATGTGTGCTAGAATAAGGAGCTTCAGTCTGGGGAAATGCTCAGTGTATGACAGGAGTGTCTTCCACCTCCTATAACATCCTAAAGTCTCTAGATCCTTTCTCCTTATTCCATGAAATACCATGTTTTTAAATGACCCTAATGTGTGTGGATAGATGGGCTCAAGAGCAAACATAGGCGTCATGACCTCTATTTCCATAGCATTTAAGGAAAAAAAGAAATATCCCTTCCTCCTTGGAACTGCAGCACCAACGAATACTTCTCATACCAGTTTGCATGGCATTATAATTATTTATGGATAAGCCTATTCCCCCACTTGGAAGGTGACTTGTCTCTGGGATAAAGAAGGGATAGGACGGTTATCAACTGGTGATTCCTGAACCTAGCACAGGACTGTGGACTCATTAAAAAAACATAAATACTTTTTTAAGTTTTTAAAAACCCAACTACCATTTAAAGAATGCTTACTATGTACAAAGCTCAGTACTTTACACATGTTCTCTACTATATTTTTATAACAAATCCACAAGGCAGATACCACCTTTGTGTTCATTTACAGTTGGGGAAACAAAGACAGAGAGAAGGGAATGCAGGTCACCTAGCAAATTCAGGACAGAGCCTAGAACTTGAACCCACTATCCTACCAACTTCTTTTTTTGTTAAGCTCTCAGAAGGCAACCTTATTTCTAAGTTTTGCTTCACCAAGTCCCCAGGCACTCTATAAAAAGGAGTTGGGAGACTGTGACATTCTGTAGATGTAGACAGGGCATGAAGTTGCAAGGTCTTAGGCAGTGGCTAGTAACTGTGTGTCTTTACGTAGTTTACATCTCATTTAGTCCTCACAACAACCTGAGCAGGTTTGTCTTCCATCCTTCTGTTTACCCAGAAAATCAAGGCCCAGAGGGTTGAGTAACTCCTAAAGTGGTCAGACCAGGATTTGAAACCCTGGTTTGCCTCCACTTACCTTTTGTCACCTCCACATCTAGACTTTCCTTTGAGGACAGAGGAAGGGGCCACAAGCCAAGAAATACTGGCAGCTTATAGAAGCTGGGAAAGGCAGGGAAACAGATTCTCCCCGGGAGCCTCCAAAAAGAAACATAGGTAGCCCTACAGACACCTTGATTTTAGCTCACTGAGGCCTGTTTCAGACTTCTGACTCTCAGAACTGTAAGATAATAAATTGGTATTCTTTTAAAGCCACTAAATTTGCCTCAAGAGTTCCCCATAACAGGGCTTCTCTCAATCTCATGGACATTTTGGGCAGATAAATCTTTGCTGTGGGAGCTGTTCTGGGCATTGTAGGAAGTTTAACAGCTTTCCTGGCTTCTAGCCACTAGATGCCAGTAACACTTCCACAGTTATGACAAGCAAAAATGTCTCCAGACATTACCAAATGTCTCCTGATGGGCAAAATCACCATAGGTTGAACTTGTCTTTGCCTGTCTGCTTTCTTTCTGGAAGGCTCTTCACCACCTTCTTCCTGAAGCTGGCTCCTTCTTCTGGTCTCACCTTAAACTCTGTGTCCTCAGAGGAGCCTTCCCTCACTGGCCTGCTTAAAATGATCTCCCGACCCCACTTCTTGTCTGCGGTGTACTCTGCCCAGACAGCCTCATGGCTTCTTCCCTTGCTGTTTCAGATCTTTGCTCAAACATCACCTTCTCAGCAAGACTCTCCTTGAACACTCTTTAAAATTGTATCCCCTACCCCTCTTCATTTTTCTCCCTAGCACTTATTCTCACGGAACATACAACACATTTTACTCATTGTCTTATCATGTTTCCCCTCACTACAGCGTAAGCTCCACAAGGCGGAGTTTTTGTGCCTTGTTCCCGTTGCATACCTGTGCCTAGAGCAGGGCCCTACACAGAGCAGAGGCTCCAAAAATAGTTACTGACTCACTATCACAATATCCTATCATTTCCTTTCCATCACATCTCATACGTGTTAACATAGTCGGCTGTTTCACATCTGTCTCTTGTAGGAGACATCTGTCTTGTGTAACAGCTGGTGTCACCATTATATCCTCAGCACCATACCCGGTATGTGGCAGGTGTTCACTGAACAGATGAATCCATACAACAGCCGTATGAACCAGATAATTACCTTCGTTTAAAAGAAAAATGAAACCAAGGCTTAGTGACCTTAACTAAGTGGTTCATGTCAATCAGCAAGTAGAAGAGCCAAGTGCACAACCACAACCTGTTTGACTCCAGAACCAGTGATATACCCAGAACCTAAGAGGCTGGGCCCAGGACAACCCACTCAATTTTCTAAAAAAGGAAATTAAGGCCCAAAGGGAGGATGGGACCTCTTCAGTCACCACTCCTAATAATTACAGCTAAGATTTATTGGGCTCTTACAATACACCAGACATGGTTCTATCTTACTTGTTTTATTAACTCGTTCAGTCCCTCCAACCTCTCCAAAGAGGCCGGGACTATTATTATCCCACATTTTATGAAAAACTGAGGCTCAGAACTGTGGGGAAAAAAACAACAGGTGGGAGGTGGAGCTGGGGTGGGCAAACCGTAGAGTCCTAGCTCTTCTCAATCCCTTGCCAGCCAGGCTCAAGGCCCTGAGCCTCTCTATCCCACTCACCAGAAATGTGTCAGCCCGTTTAGTAAACTGCCCACCCCCTAGACAATGGGAGAATCCCAAGCGGGGCGGGTTTCCACCTTTCAATTCGCTCCTAAATTTAGCGAATTCCCTCTTGGGGTAGAGTGTTTTAGCTCTCGACCCCTTGGGCGCGGGGGGGGGGGGGCTACACCAAATCTGGAGGAGTACCGAGGGCAGGAACTGGGAAGGAAGCCTTCGCTTCTCAGTCCCTAGTTGGGGATTACGCCGTAGCACTGAGGCCCAGCCGCCAAAACCCAGAAAAAAAGAATCCTACGTGGGTCGCTATCAACCAGGCTGCGCACCCCCGCCCCCCAACTAGGAGCTAGTCACCCGCCCTCCCCATCCAAAAGGGGCCCTTCAGGGGCCGTCGTCAATCACCGAATCTCTCTCGTCAACCCGACCCAGCCCGCCGGCCCTCTCGGGGACCGCGGCCTCCTAGGCCCTAGGCCGCCGCGCGCACTTGGCGGGCCTGGAATCCTAGGCCTAGCTCACACTCTCTGGAGGGCCGACATCCAATCCCGGGTGCCGTAACATCGAGTCGTGGGGGCCCGGGGAGATGAGAACTGGACGCTGATTGGCCGCCGCCCTCTTTCGCCACACCCAGCGAACACCGAGTCTTCTCCGCGAGGGCCGCTCGTGCCCCCAGGGTCCCCTATACTGTTTCCCCAAGTCCCCCGTGGCCTCCGAACCTGAACATCCTCGTTGCGGAGCTCGTCTATGAGCACCGCGATGGGGTAAAGCGAATCGTCGCCGTCGGCCGCCGCCATCTTGGCTGCGTCCCGTTCCTGTCAGACTGCGGCCAGAACGGCGCTGACTTGCGGATAGGGAGGAGCAGCGTCGAGAGGAGGAGGGAAGGCGAGCGTGGGGCGACCGAGCCACTCTACAGGGGTTGCTCCACCATCATTGGCGGCTCTACCGGGCCAAGCCCGTGTTTCTTTGGCCCGAACAAATAAATTCCCGCCCACTTTTATTTGCCTAGGTCGAAGGGCCTATCGGAGCCAAGGAGGTGGGGGAAGGAAACGAAAGTACGTGGTATCTTAGCGACCAAGATTGTACCCGCTCACGTCGCCACTAACAACGCTAAGACGAGCAGTTGTTTCTAGCCAATGAGGGAGAGGATTGGGAGGCGGTGAAGCCTGCCCTCCTGAGAGTCCTGAAGAAAGCTTCTGCGCGTGCGTCCAAAGGAATGCAATATGTCTTGTGGGATCCCCATAACCTGCAGGTTTTCGCTTGTGAGACACCGGCCAGGTTGGCTGGAAGGCAGACTCCGCGCCATTGTGCAGGAGGAAGAGGTTATGAGTCTTTGATTTATGCTTTATTATGCCGAGGTCCCGAAGAAGGGTGGTGGCTTGCCCTAATGCCTGGATTAAAAACCAAGCCCCAGAGGTTGGTCTTCAAGACCCTTATGCATCTCATTCTTTTCTTTTCTTTTTTTTTTTTTGAGGGCAGTGTCACTGGCCCTCATATGTGGGACCCGAACCGGGGCCGCTTGCTTTCCAAGCCAGCGCTTAACCACCGCGCCACTCGGCCAGCCCAGCATCTCATTCTTGAATCCTCTCTAGGCACATCTCCCACCTCCCCTTCTTACATTTGCTCGGTCCTGGAAAATTAGAGCCGCCTAAGCACATCGTACTTTTTCATTTCAACAAGCTTTTGCTGACACTTGTACTTCCTACTTGGAGAGCTTTTCCTATTCAGTTGTCACATCTTTACATAAATAAATGCCTCTTCTTCCCTGCCTCTTCAGGCTTGGCCCTCAAGCCCCCAGAGCCCGAGAGCGCCCCTCCTCGCCCCCGCTCAAAATTCCCATGGCTGGGGCCGTGATCATACCTTGGATTATTGCTTGCTCCCACTGACTGGGAGCAGGGTTGGGACAAGCCAATTTCTATTCTTAGCTTCATTCAACATAGCCCCCCTACCCACAGGCAATCTTAGGACCACCCTAACTAAAGGAGTTGGAGGGGGGTGAGAATGGGGAGGATTAAGGTGCTCCTTCCCCATTTATTCTTCCACTTGAAGGGCAATCCTGTGTGGGACTCCTGGAAACAGGTCTAAATAGCCCAAGCAGCTTTTCCAAAGACACCCTCTACCCACTGAGGATGGAAAAGGGACCACAGGTTAAACCTGACAAGGTCCAGGGACTAAAAGTAACCACGTATGATGGTGTGAAATAAATATGTGTGTGTGTGTGTGTGTGTGTGTGTGTGTGTGTGTGTATTCATAAGTAAGGTGGGCCATGGCGGGAAATCACATCTTTAGTCTTTCATAAGGTCAATCTTCACCTTAAGTGAGCCTGTCTGTTGTCTTTTTCAACCTAAGATGACATCCTTGTAATGTAAGTAATCCCTTTTTTTCCAGACCAAAGCAGGAAACTGCAGAATCCCTCATTATTATTCCTGTCCCTTGATTCACATCTCTATGTGAAGTATTAGGTATCCTGTACCCACCTATGTGAAAGAATTACCTGTCTCTCCAATTTACTTTTATCCAATCCCAGCGATTTCTCAGCTCTGCTTTCTCCCACCCTCTTAATCTACCACCAATGGGTTTCATGTAACCCTCCTCCTTTGAGTCTATGTATAAAATAAACTGCAAACCGCCATTTTGCGGAGCATTTTCTCAGTGCATTGAGATTTTGCTTCCTGGCAATTGTCAGTTTGGCTTAAATAAACTCTTATAAGCTTTCTGTTAGGCTGGATGTTTTTCATTGACACCACCCTAGTTAGGAAACTACTGCCAGGGCCGGCTGAGTGGCATGGTGGTTAAGTGCTGGCTTGGGAAGCCAGTGGCCCCAGTTCGATCCCACATATGAGAGCCAGTGAACCTGCCCTCAAAAAAAAAAAAAAAGGAAACTACTGCCAATAAAAAGCAGGTTGGTGGTAGTGTTGCATATTTCAATTCTTGACTCCATGTTCCCAGGAGGATCTTGCCTCACCCCTCCAGCTCACTGAGACTACAATTCTTAGCTCAGGGTGCACTTTAAATATCTTTAAGTATTATTTGTCAATTATACCACAATTAAGCTGAGTTTAAAAAGTCACAAATGTGTCACGCCACGGTAGCCTTTGCATCAGAAACAGGCTTAATCAGGAGCTTGATTCTGGTCAGACTCTTCAAGAACAGGACCTTACCATGGACATCAAAATGACAACCCGCACAATTAGTTCAGCACTGCAGTTAGTTTCCACACTTCACAGCCCCCAAAGACAGTCGTCTTTAATCTGCCAGTCTATAATTTTCCTAGTGCCACACTAAACAGCTAGACCACTGGCAGCAGTTCAGGTATCTGAGATCTGACCACTGAAGGGAACAACCACATCTGATTTCACTTCTGCACACCCGACACTGAAACTAAACAGCCATGGTGGCCCAGGGGACACCATTAGATTTCAGTTTAAGCCACCAGTGAACCAGAGTCCTGCATTTAGGGGAATCTCAGAGGATTAGGGTTCCTACTACTAGTGGCTTTGACCGTAGTGTAGAGATTAAACGTTCCTCCAAGCAGACAGATACCACCTATTTTTTTGTTTTTAATTGGCGAATTGGGGGAGGGGACCAGCCAAGTTGTTATTCAATCTTAGTTGTGGGTGGGCATAACCACCATCCCATGTGGGAGTCAAACCAGCAGCCTTGTTAAGAGAGCACTGCTTTATCCACTGAACCATCTGGGTGGCAGCTCAGCTCAAATCTTAGTTGTGGGCAGGCATAACCCACCATCGAACAGGCAGTCTTTTCATTAGAAGGACGTGCTCTTAACAGCTGAGCCACCCTGCCAACTTGGCAGCTCTGCTCAGGTGCAGCTCACTGGACCATGTGGGAATCGAACTGGCTACCTTGTTGCTCAGAGTTTGCACTCTTTTTTTTTAAAGAGTTTTATTGTGGAATTGGGGGAGGGGAATAGACAAGTTGCTGCCCCTCCATTCCTCAGTCTAGATGTGGAGGACGCTGCTTCACCGGTCTATACTGGCACTATCATTGCGCTCTTCCAGGATGAGGTAGATCAGTTGCTGGCCTCTGGACGGCCATTCATGGAGACTCTTGGCAACCCATGCCTGTCACGTCCTGCGTGGCAAGGGCAAATGGGACTCGAGAGGGGCGATGCAGATTGAATAAGAAAAAGAGACAGAAGTAAGATAAGAGCGAGACCAAGGGACTCAGCCAAAGACGACTGAGCCCCGAATCGGATCTGCGCATAGCTTTTATTGTACATTTTTAAGGAAGTAAACTGCAGTGAATCATTAACTGTGTATACGTATGTGCCTTAGGCTCCTTTTCCATTAATCCGGATAGTCATCTTTGTTTTGTGTCCCAAGGAACTGACCGTCCTCACCACATACCTTAGTAAATAGTAAGCACCCTCCAGGTGCAGCAAGGAAACAATAGGAGCAGATAAACAAGTTTATGATTCACCAAGCCCACTAAAGTCAGCCTGCATGCCCCTCAATATTGGGCTACACGGCCCTCAACACATGCCTGCTGCCGGCCACTCAGGGTAGCTTATGGCAGCCCATTGCAGCAGAGGCTGCAGCCCATGCCATCCCTGGCAACTCACAGCAGCTCAGCTCCAGGCCAAGCTGCCGCTCACCATCCCAGCTGCAGAGGGCAGTGTCACCGGCCCTCATGTGGGATCCTAACGGGCCCGGCTGCTCAGAGCTGGCGTCCCAAGCCAGCTCCCAGCCAACGACCCACTCAGCTGGCCCCAGAGCTTGTACTCTTAACCAACTGAGCCACTCCACCGGCCCCTGGCTTCATTTTTGCATTTTTACTTCACATGATATGTAGGACTTTTTAGACCCTTCCTACCTTGTGAGTCGTGAAGTCCAAGTTAACTCATTCCAAAATTGGAATATCAAGTCTGTTAAAAAGGAGAGAGCAGGGCCGGCCTAGTGGCGCATTGGTTAAGCGCTGGTTTTGGGATGCCAGCGGCCCCGGTTCGGATCCCACATGAGGGCCAGTGACACTGCCCTCTACAGCTAACAACAGCTCCACCTGGAGCTGGGCTGTGCGAGCCCCGGTGATTGAGTGGGCTGCAGCCCCTGCTGCTGTGGGCTGCCATAGGCTACAGTGAGTGGCCCGCAGCCAGCGTGAGCGGCTGGCAGCCAGCGCGAGCTGCCAATAGCCGCGGTGAGCGACCATCCAGAGGCCAGCGACCGATCTGCCTCATCCGGGAAGAGCGCAATGACTATACCAACAGTGAAGCAACATCCTCCGCAACTAAACTGAAGAACAAAAAGACAGCAACTTGTCTGTTCCCCTTCCCAGATTCCCGAGCGCTGTTCCCCTCTGCCAATTCCCCAATAAAAAAAAAAAAAATCTTTAAAAAAAAAAAAAAAAAGGAGAGAGCAGGACAACCCAGTCAGGACCCCCTCTCGTTTTAAGAGCTGTTACTTTCTACCCTAATAAACTATCCTCTGCTGTAAACTAAAAAAAAAAAAAAAAAAAAAAAAAATGAGAGAGCAGGGCCAAAATGGAGTCACTTGTACTAAACCCCTTGTCACCAAACCAAGACATAATAACCTAATAGCAGCTTCAGCTTCTCAAAATGTAACCTTTGACCAACAGCCTGGAATTACCTGGTTAGCACCAGTGAGGTAAAATTTGTGACCTTCCTTTCCACTTACAAGGGTGGCCTTGCCTGAAACAACAATTTTTGCTAATAATTTCCTTTCTCTGCCTGCTCTCTTACTTTAAAACTCTTTGCTTTTCTGTAGCACTTTGGGGCTCCTTTCTATTTGCTAGATGGGATGCTGCTCAACTCATGAATCATTCAATAAAGCCAGTTTGATCTATCTATCTTTCTATCTATCATTTTATTATCTATCTATCTATCTATCTATCTATCTATCTATCTATCTATCTATCTATCTATCTATCTAAAACTTGTAAGAGTTTATTTGAGGGCCCACCAAGTGGCGCGATGGTTAAGCACTGGCTTGGGAAGCTAGCGGCCCTGGTTTGGGTCCCACATATGAGGGCCAGTGACACTGCCCTCAAAAAACAAAGACAAAGAGTTTATTTGAGCCAAACTGACAACAATTGCAGGGAAGCAAAGTCTCAATGGATTGAGAAAATGCTCCCCAGTTTGATCTTTAAATTTACTCAGTTGAAAAGTTATTGAAAAACCAAGAGAATCAAAAGATTTCTAAGAGACACACTTCAGTTTTAAGGAGAACTCACTAATTACTACTTTCAAATGAATGTACCTGTTATTTGTCAGAGTGGCCCCTGAGTCATACAACAAGGTGGGCATCTAGCTAGAGGCTGCAAGGTTTTGACAGAGGCACTAAATGACAAAATAATCCATCACAGAGACCTGTACCATCTCCCAGATCCCAGGAGTCCTGTAAGGGCTGGGCTTCCTTTAGATGTTGGGGAGCCAATGACAAAAATTGATCCTTCACTGCTGGAAGGACTGAGCATGGTTCATCTGTGCACAGAATCCCAACAAAGTCTCACTAGAAATCAGGATGCTGAATTAGGTCAAGTTCCATCAGCCAACCTCACTGGAAGAGAACTGATGGCATCTCAGACAGGGCTATGGAGACTGAGGACATTAACTAAGAGAAAATCTCATATAATGAAAACTCTGTGTAGCATAGGTTAGTGAACTTGATATAAAACCTCACCCACTCTCTGGGGACAAGTAAAAGGAGAGTTAGACCTACTAACTCTTCTCCGCCTGACGTCTCCTGACTGGGAAATTTCTCTCTGGCACTGGAATGGGGAAACAGAGCATATCACACATATTACCTCCTATATTCTGATGTAGACATAACAAGAGGATGTCAAATTTTTTCTAGGGGTACAGCTACTGTCTGTGTGTGTCCCCTGAAAATTCATATGTGGAAACCTAACCTCTAAGGTGATGGTATTAGGAGATGGAGCCTTTGGGAGGTGATAAGGTCAAGAAGCTAGATCCTTCGTGGATGGGATTTGTGCCCTTGAAAGAGAGCTTTCTTAGCCCCTTGGCTTTGTGAAGATACAAGGAGAAGTCTACCACCCAGGAGAGGGCCCTTGCCTGACAATGCTGCCCAGAGCCTCAGATTCCAGCCTCCAGAAGCGAGAGATAGAAATTGTTGCTTATCAGCCATTCAGTCTGTGGAGTTGTGTTACAGCAGCCAGAGCAGACTGAGATAGGCCCCAGCTACCTCACCATGTCAGTTTCCCTCCAAGACAGGAAGACGCACAAGGCTATTCACATAGGCCTCTCACCATCCATCCTCATCACCAATACTGTCAGAAATGTAAAGCGGGTTAAGCTTTTAGACCATTTGCCAATTACCAAGAGCCTGTGAGTTTCAGGGATGCTACATAAGATACAAGATGCCTGGGACTGAGACAGAAGACATAATAATGTCTTTTATTGTTCACAATAGAACAGGGAGCACAAGCTTCGTGTTCACATCTGTTCCACTGCCCCCAAAGTCCCCATGGGGCAAGGAAAAGAAGTCCAGGTGGATGCTGTACACATGGAAGGTCTATGTCACACAGCTGGAGAACATTAATCCTAAGAAAGCCCATCTTTTAACTTGTGTTATTAGTAAAACTGCCCAAACTTTGCCTCAGAAAAAGGCATTATTTTTATTACACTGGTCAGGATTTCATCAGCCCTTGATCAAAGACAGACACTATTACATCTACCAAGTCTGTTATACAAAAATCCTTGCAAATCCAAAACAGAAGTTGACACAAGAATTTGAGATGCTCACTAAGAGTTATTTTCCAATAGTGTGCACCTTTACCCTAAAATTTTGGAAATAATTGAAAAAAAAACACCACTTAATATTTTGATACCAACAGTGACATCAATTGAGTGGTGCTGGGTGATTGTTAAAGACTGAAGGAATGGGCTGGCCGAGTGGTGCGGTGGTTAAGCACTGGCCTGGGAAGTCAGCGGCCCCGATTTGGGACATGTGAGGGCCAGTGACACTGCCACTGCCCTCAAATAAATAAATAAATAAATAAATAAATAAGACTGAAGGAGACAGGAAGGACAGAGATTCTCTGGGAGATTTCACAGGAAGGACAGATCCCAGGGAGAGGTGATGCTAACCTGTGTGAGCCATGAGAGGCAAGGGCAAATGAAAAGAGAGAAAATATGTCAGATTAGATTCTGAATACATTGAAATATATTAGCTTACCAGAAAAAAAAAAAGAATTCTCTATTCACACATACAATCAATTCTGAATGGACTGCCAATCTGAATTTTAAAGCTATATAATATTTTTTAAATATCAGAGGAGAACATCTCTGCAGTCTTACAATAGTACAATTCTTAAAGAAAATTATAAATATAATGTAGAAAGAAGGAAATACCAAGTTATATTAAACTGAAAACTTTCTCCTCATGAAAACACACATACACACACACACAGAGTGAGTGAAAGAATCATGTCAGTACATATATAGAACTATTACAAATCAATAAGAAATACAAAACAGTAACAAATAGACAAAATAAAGTAACACACACTTGAAAAAAAGGTTTCCAATGAATTGTTTAAAATAATTTAATTGAATTGTTTAAAGATGCTCAACTTTCATAATAATCAAGGAAAACAATGAAATCATCACTTGGTACCATCACACAAAACCAGAAGCCTAAAAATTGAAATAAAAGTAATAGCATTGACAAGGATGTGGCCAAACCAAGAATCTCCCACACTCTTGCTGCATGTGGAAATTGGCACAAATGTTTTCCAAACTCGTTTGGCACTATTCCATAGAGCTGAAGCCTAACAATGCCACTATTACATGATCACCAACACAAATGTGTAGGTGTGTCATCAAAATGTAGTCTATATTTACAATATCAGGACTATTCCTAACAACCCCAAAATGCTAATCACCCATGTGCCAATGAACAGAGGAATGATTAAAATAACTGTTTTATGGAGATCTACCAAGATGGCTGAGTAGATAAACGCTGTGCTTGTCTCCTGCCATGGACACATTAAAATTACAACTAAATTAAGAACAATCAACCTGGAGAGCCACCTGAAGTCTGCCTGAACAGAAATTTTATAACAGGGTATAAAGAAGAATGTAGGAGCCACAGAGACGTGGATTGAGCCAGCCCTAAATCCGTGCAGTGGTTGAGAATTGGGAGGGATATCTCAAGTCGTGGAGGTTTCCTCTGGAGGAGTGAGGCACCCTAGCCCCACATCAGGCTCCCCAGCCTGGAGAACTGGTGCCTGAAAGAGCATTAGAGACATAGGAGAAGAGACTGAATTGTGTGTGTTTGGGGGAAGGCCCGGAGGGAAACTTGACATTTTCCCTGTATGGGGTATTTCTCCCATGTAGCTGGTAGGTGGGTACTGCCTTTCCTATATTGAGGCCTCCCTCACCCCCATGGCCAAACCAGAATCTGAATTGGCCTGGTGAGCTCCATTTGCTCCACCCTGGTGACTACCAAGGACCCCATCCCACACAACTCACCAACACTAGAAGCAATTTCCTGGCAGGCAGATTCCCAGCCCCCATTTCACTCTTTTTTGGAAAACTATCCAGGGCATCGATGTGCTCTGAGTAGCCCCAGACTCAGCACTAGCACCAAACCAGAATCTGCATTAAGCTGGTGAACACAGTTTGTCCCACCATGTTGACTTTCTGAGACCCCCACCTCACCCAACTTGCATACCACACAAAGCTTGATCAGCAGCTGAGACTTACAGAAGCTGACAGGCAGTAGGTCTCGGGGTGTCCTGTCTTTTTGCAGAGGTACCGCAGGAACAGTACTGGTGGCAGGCATCCTTGATTCTCAGCGTCACCTCTTCTATGCACCTCCAGGTTTAAGACAGGCAGTGACCAACCAGGGAGTTCTTTATAGCTCCTACCAGGTAGTCCCCAGTCAGTCACAAGCAATGGATGGCCTGCACTGAAGACCCTTCCAAGAGGTCCCAGAACCAAGAAATTTGAAGGGTGGCTTCAACACAGCAGGGCACCATGCAATTAGCCCCACAAGTGACACATAAAAGGGCAGTCTCAGCAGAAACCACATCCCACTGGGTGAATCCCAGTCAGTGGGGTAAGCTTCTCACACAGCATTCTGTAAGCTGTGGATGTGGCCAAACTCCACAGCCAGTCAGCCTGAGGGTCAATCTCACCCACTGACATGCCAATAGCAATCAAGGTTCAACTATAACAGGACGGCACACACAACCTACATAAGGGGCACTCCTGGAGCACCCAGCACCAGTGACCATGGAGACTGTACCACTGCGCCCCACAAGGCACCTACTATATAAGGCCACTTGACCAAGATGGGGAGATGTAGCAGATCTACTTATTACATTGAAACAAGCACAGAGAGGCAGCAAAAAAGAGAAAACACCCCAAACGACCAAACAGGAGAAAACTCCAGGAAAATAAATGAATGAAATGGAGGCAAGCAACCTACCAGATACAGTTCAAAACAACGGTTATAAGTATACTCAAAGAACTTAGTGAGACCTTCAACAAAGTTATAGCAAGCATTAAAAAGGACACAGAAATCACAGAAAAGAACCAGTCAGCTGAGGGTCACATTGAGCTGGGAGCTACTTCATGGGCATGTTTAGGAAGCAACATGACAAAAGACATCAAGACCCAAATCAAGAACTGCCAGATTGCTCCTATTGTCAGCTGCTTCCCAAACCAGAACTAGACCAGGGAACTATTGGCAGAACTTCCTGGACTTCCATTGCTGTGAAAAGACAATCACTGCCACAGTGGGTGATGTCTCCATGTGTGAATGGTACCGGCATGTGTACAAGTTCCTCTGTCCCATACTCTGGGTGTCAGCCTGGGATAACAGTTGGGCAGAAGACACATTTCCTGGGAAGATCTAAACTGGCTCCACCCTGCCTTTCTTCTGTACTCCATTCTTTTCCCAGGAGGTGAAGGGAGACCTGGGTACATACCACCCTGAGATCCTGAATCATGGCTTAACTAATAACACACACTTGTTGGAAAGTTGTAAACAAAACAAAACAAAACAAAACAAAACAAAACAAAACAAAACAAAACAAAACAGAACCAGTCAGAAGTTCAGAATATAATAACTGAAATGAAGAATGCACTAGAAGGAATCACTAGCAGACTAGATGAAGCAGAGGTTCGAATTAGTGATTTGGAAGACAGCATAACAGAAAACACCCAATCAAAATACCAAAATGAGGGCTGAGTGGCACATTGGTTAACAGCTGGTTTGGGATGCCAGCAGCCCTGGTTCGGATCCCACCTATGAGGGCCAGTGACACTGTCCTCTACAGCTAACAATAGCTCCACCTGGAGCTGGGCTGCATGAGCCCTGGTGATGGCGTAGGCTGCAGCCCCTACTGCAGTGGGCTGCCATAGGCTACAGTGAGTGACCAGCAGCCAGCATGAGCGGCTGGCAGCCAGCGTGAGCTGCCAGTAGCTGCAGTGAGCAATCATCCAGAGGCCGGCGACTGATCTGCCTCACCTGGGAAGAACGCAATGATAATACCAACATGGGCCAGTGAAGCAATGTCCTCCGCAACTAGACTGAAGAACAAAAAAACAGCAACTTGTCTGTTCCCCTTCCCCGATTCCCCAGTGGAATCTTTAGGGGAGAAAAAACCAAAATGAAAAAAAGAATATAAAAAATGATGATATTGGGCCGGCCGAGTGGCGCGGTGGTTAAGTGCTGGCTTGGGAAGCCAGCGGCCCCAGTTCAGGTTCCACATATGAGGGCCAGTGACACTAACCTCAAAAAAAAAAAAAAAGATATTTTAAGAGATATCTGGGACAATATCAAGCATAACAACATTCGCATCATAGGGGTACCTGAAGGAGAAGAGAGAAAGCAACGAATTGAGAACCTATGTGAAAAAATACTGATGGAAAACTTCCTTAACCTCTCAAAGAAAATAGACATACAAGTCCAAGAAGTGCAGAGGGTTCCAAACAAACTGAAAACCTCATACTAAGATACATCATGATTAAAATGGCAAAGGTTAAAGACAAAAAGAGAACCTAAAAGCAGCAAGAGAAAGGCAACTAGTTACATATAAGAAAGCTTCCATATGATTGTCAGCTAATTTCTCAAAAGAAATATTGCAGGCCAGAAGGGATTGGCAGGAAATATTCAGTGATGAAAACCAACGACCTACAACCAAGAGTAGTCTACCCAGCAAGGCTACCATTTAGAATAGGACAGCTAAAGAGCTTCCCAGGTAAACAAAACCAAAGGAGTTCATCATCTTAACCAGTACTACAAGAGACTTGTTAGAGAGACTTCATTAAGATGAAAAAAAAAGAGGTGAAAATATAAAAAATAAAATGGGAATAACTACACATAGATGTGTAGTTACTTTAAATGTAATTTAAAAGCTCCAGTCAAAAAACAAGGATGGCTGAATGGATAAGAAAACAAGATCCTCACATATGCTACCTACAAGGGACTCATTTCAGATTAAAAGGCACACACAGACTGGAAGTAAAGGGATGCAAAAATATATTTCATGAAAATGAAAACAAACACACAAAAGTGCTGGGGTAACAATATTTACATCAGACAAAACAGACTTTAAAACAAAGGCTATAACAAGAGACAAAAAAAAAAAAACACCAGTAATCCCACTTCTGGGTATTTATCTGAAGAATCCCAAAATGCTACGTTGAGAGCACATGTACATCCATATGTTCATTGCAGCATTATTTACAATGGCCAAGATGTGGAGGCAGCCTGGGTGTCCACTGATGGATGAATGAATAAAGAGGAGGTGGTAAATATATACAGTGGAATATTGCTTGGCTATGGAAGGGAATGGGTTTTTGCCATCTGCTTCAGCATGGATGGATCTGAAGGGTACTGTGCTGAGTGGAGTGTCAGAGAAAGAAAGACAAATGCAATTACATGCCAGATGATTTTACTTAACATGTGGAATAAAAAGAACAAAATTAACAAACAAAACAGTAACACACTTATAGCTACAAAGACTATTTTGATGGTTGCCAGATAGGAACGGGGTTGGGGAATGGGTGTAAAGGAGCAAGGGAATAAAAATCATAAAATTGGGGGGCTGGCCAATTGGCTCAGTTGGTTAAGAGCTCGAGCTCAGAGCAATAGGGTTGCCTGTTTGATTCCCACATGGGTCAGTGAGCTGTGCCCAAGCTGAGCTGCCAACAGGTGGCTGGATGTCTCAGTGGTTACAGTGTGCACTCTTAACAACAAGGTTGCCAGTTTGACTCCTGCATGGGATACTGGGCTGTGCCTACCCGCAACTAAGATTGAACACAACACCTTGAGCAGAGTGGTCACAGGCTGCTAACGGGTGGACAGATGGCAACTGGACTTGGAGCTGAGCTAGCTGTGCCCTCCACAACTAAGACTGAAGGACAACAATTGGCTGTTCCCCTCCTCCAATTACCCAATAAAATCTTTAAAAAAAAGAAAAAAGAAAAGAAACACAAAATTGGTAGTTAAAAAGTGGTCGGGGGTATACAATATAGCATAAAGAATACAGTCAATGATACTGTAATAAATATGTATGGTTCCACATGGGCACTAGATTTTTAGAGTCATAGAGAGGATGGGGTTTGGGGTACAAGGTGAATAAGAGATTAAGAAGTACAAATTGGTATTTACAAAAGAATCATGGAGATGTCAAGTGAATCATAGGGAATATAGTCAATAATACAGTAATAACTCTGTATAGTGCCAGGTCAGTAGACTAGTCCGGAGGATCACTTCTTAAATTATATAAATATCTAATCACTGTGTATGCTGTAAGCCTGAAATTAATGTGAAATAATATTGAATGTCAACTGTACAGTAAGTCCCCAACTTACAAACATTTGAATTGCAAACTTTCACAGATACGAACGAACCTCGCACTACAAACATTTGTAGATGTGAACAAATCGTGAAAGTAGCTCCCATGTCCGCCAGGCATTGTCCCAGTTGGCTGCTGTGTGCTTACTGTGCAGTGCGAGAGTGTACAGTAGGACAGTGCTCAATCAGAGCCCAGGATGTCCGGAAGCAAGAGGAAAAGCAGTGGTGATGTGGAGGGGACTGCTAGGAAGTGCAAAGCAATAACCATGGAAACAAAAGTGAAAATAATTGAGAGATTAAACTGAAGCAAAAAGATGGTAGATATCATTCATTCTTATAACATTAGTCGTTCAACGATTGGCTTTACATTGTATGTATCAAAGGTGTATAAGACTCACTTTGTCAGCCTTACTTACAAATCCTACTTATGAAAGTCCTCCCGGAACGGAAGTCATTCATAAGTCAGGTGTAGAAAACCAACTGGGCCGAGCAGCCTGACCAGGACTGAGAAGGAGAGGTTTGGGCAAAAGCATACCCTCTGGCTTAGCTTTGAGCAAAGGCTTGACAAACACTTCAGCCGCAGAGGTGATTCTGATACCACAGTCGCACCTGGTGGAGCATTTAGCAGTTAATGCTTATCATTCTCAGAAGCAGCTAGCAGCACACAGCAGCATGCCCCCAGCCTGCAGCACTTCCTCCCCTCTGCCTACCCCCACAAGCTCCCTTGCCTATATCAATAAACCACAGAAGCTAGACTGGGTCACTGTCGTCCCATCAGGAGACAGCTGTCCGCCTAGCCCCCGCTTTCAAATGTATATCTTTGTCTGTTTTTAACCCTCCATTGCCCCCTCTCAGGACCTTTTGACTGGTGGCGCTGGAGACAGCAGTTGGCGACTTACTGTAATGGAAAAAATTAAAAAGGTGGGAAAAGTTGAAGGGGACTAAGAGGTCCAAATTTCCAGGTATAAAACAAATAAGTCATAGGGATGTAATGCACAGCACAGGGAACATAGTCAATTATATTGTAATAGCATGTGATAGTATCAGATGGTTGCTCGAGTTATCATGGTGATCATTTCTTCAGATATATAGATGTTGAATAACTATGGAGTACACCTAAAACTAATATAATACAGTTAGTTATAGCTCTACTTTTAATAAAAATATAAAGAAAAAATTTTTATACTCACACAATACAATTCTGTACAGCAACACAACTGAATGACCAATAAAAACAAGCAGCAATAAATTCACAAACAAAATAAGAACTGATAAACACAAAACACAAGAAGTTAATGCTCTATGATTTCCTTTGTATAAAATGCAAAACAAGCTACAGTGACAGAGGTCAGACCTGCGCTTACCTTGAGGAAGAATGACATGGTAAAGAGCACAAGGGGCACTGGGGTTTGACGATATTCTATTTGTTGATCTGGGTGCTGAGTACAGAAACGTGTTCATGCTATGACTTTTCTTCAGCTCTGCACTTATGACCTGAGCGAGAATCTCCAAATTCTTAAAGAATATATTACCAATCAAGATGATAAAATATGGTGAACACATTAGTGCTGTAATGTCCTTATGTTGTTTGTTTGTTTGTTTGAGGGCAGTGTCACTGGCCCTCACATGTGGGACCCGAACTGGGGCCTCTGGCTTCCCAAGCCAGCGCTTAACCACCGCGCCACTTGACTAGCCCTATCCTTATATTGTTAAGGTGGCGTTTAACTACATTAAAGAAAATGATGCTGTATAATTAGCTTTAAATATATGCTAAATTTCTAGGTGAAACAAACCAATAATGGTTATTCAACTTACAAAGAAAACATGTTAATTACAATGTGGAATTATAATGTAGAAATACAGTATATAATTATATTTTAAAGTTAATAAAATAAAAATTAACATGGATAATATAAGAAAATAACCCTGCTGACACCAAAATATAACAAATATTATGTTAAATTTGAAAAGACTAACTACTCTTTAAAAACCAAACATCTTTTGCTTCATTGTTTTTTTTGCTTTTTGTTTTGAGGGCAGTGTCACTAGCCCTCACATGTGGGACCGAACCGGGGCCGCTGGCTTCTGAAGCCAGCTTTAACCACCGCGCCACTCGGCCGGCCCTTAAAAACCAAACATCTTTTGTCATATTAGTTGGATAGTTGTCAAGTCATATGGCCAAGAATGAGAACTACATATATTTTATGTAATTTTAACAATTATATAACTAGAATGTAAATATATATATATATATATATATATATATATATATATGATAATGCACAACAATTTGCTAATTCCAGTAGACATGGTGATTCAATTACTGTAGATATGCTTCAAGGGAAAGGTGAATATTCTTCAGCACGAGATCAAATGTATTTATCCAGAAGGGCTCATCAAACCTTAAAAACTCAAATATCAAAATTACAAGGTAATGAATATAAATATGCATCCCCTCATCAACATACCCTTTTTATCATCAATATTTTAAATTTAGACACATCAGGACACTCACCTATGTATAAACATTGGAATCCTGACTTGTGTCAACCTAAGGCTTTAGTGTACTGTTAACTGGTACCTGAAGGGGACTGGACATACTGTTAACCCAGGGAAGAGAGTATGCTTGTATATTTCCTCAGGACACAGACACTCCGGATTGGATTCCACATCGTTTGATCCGGCCTTATGTCTCACCGCCCACTGCCTCCTTCCCATCTGGCTCTGTCGCAGATACAGTCTCCCCGGCCGCTGATGCCCACCCCATCTCCACCGTTCCTGTTACTTTTTACTGGCCTTCCTCCAAAAATCCTGTTTTGTATTCTCTTGAAGCCTGTGTTTTATTACAAAAGTTTATGCTTTTTGAAGGTTACAAAATATCTGCCTGGATTTTCCAGTAAAAATGCTAATTGTTTGTTTGGTATTGTCAGTAAAAATTAAGATTTTAGAGATTATGGATTCTAATATGAAAAAAATGATGTATGTTTACAAGAAAGCTATAAGGTACGGAAGTACATTTTCAAAGGAACTGAAAAAAAAAGTTGTTTGTCCTAGAGATGGTTATTTCTGAATGAGTGAGTAGAAACAAACTAGGAAGGGACTAGAAAAGTTGTAAAAGGTTTGTGAAAAGTCTTGAGAGAGCATTAGGTATAGTTAAGCTAAATATAACTAATCGGTTAAAATTAAATATCAAAAATAAGCTAGTGGAATTCAATATTATCTACTAATTTTAATCATTCTTATGATCAACCTTACCTGTGGACAGCTGCCCTTGCCACAGCTCCTGTTATTTTTATCAGGCCTCTTTTAAAATCCTATTCTGTTTTCCCTTTGAGGCTTGTGTTGCTGTACCATATGTTTTTCTTATGGTTACTCATCATAGTGTGTTTAATATGACTTCTAACAATTCATTGTTCAATGTACCATGTACAAAGTGTGTTATCAGCTCCTGTGTATCTCAACAACCTCCTTACTTGCTCATGATGGTTAAAATAGATTCTCCTTGGTATTCAGACCCAGGATTCCAGGTTCTTCAGACAGTTACTAATGCTTTAGTCAGATCAAAACGTGTAGTTACAGAAATTATTCTAGGCCACCACAGCACTTGTACAAAACATACATACTGTCCAACATGTAGATCAGCTGTCTAGGAATATTTCTTTAACTTTAGCCACTCAGGAACTTATAGAAAACTAGAAGCTAGGGTTAATGCCCTTGAGGAAGCTGTGATTATTATCCTTGTTCTCATTCTCTTTCCAGTCATCTTCAGACTTTTAAACAACAGTATTCGAGATGTTGCTACCAATGTACATGGTCTTTTTTTTTTTTAATAAATAAGAATAGGGGAATATGCTGGGGGCCGACAGCATCCTGGTGTCTGACAAGGCCACATTGAAATAAAGATCCACCCTCAGCACTGGATGTCTGGGGTGCTGCCTTATGGTTGGTCATGTAATATCTCCTGTCTCCATGAACCCATGTGCCTTTCCTCCACATCAGATCTTTTAACAGACAGTACTTTCACTACATTTATGACAAGTTCCTGGGGTACCCTGATGATAGTTGTCTGTGTAAGTCAACAATGGGGCAATATTTCCTAAAAAGGAAACTCCCTAAGACAGGCTACAGTCCGAGGGGACCACAGGACTGAAAAATAGGGGGCTCAAACCCCTCGAAAACTGAGGCTTAGGCCTTTGGCCACATAGGCCTAAGAAAAAGCCCGTCTGTGAGATACAGTGTCTGTGAAACACTGGTGCTATCATTCGTCCTTGCCTATGCAGCTGTGAAAAATCTCCTTGGAGACCAGCAGACCAAGGTCTGAGACCATGAGAGTTCTGATAAGAGACAGCTTACTGACCATGGGGTATGTTAATCAGCAGTCTTGTTTTGATTCTTTGCCTTGTGCATTGCTGTAGCAATGGATATTGAAGCTTTGACTGAGAAACAGATGTTACCCTCTGTTAAGATAATATTTAGTCCTCTATAGGACAAGAGAGGTTTGAGACTTCCTTTTATTACTAAGTATTGTATTTACATAGAAATAGACTTTAGATAAATTTTACCCTAAACACAGCCACTGCTAGTTTTTTTAAGTAATAGTTCAAGTCTGCGCCCTGTGAGTTTTTTAATTATATTTAGCTGCTGGAATTTAGATAATGACCAGGTAGTCATGGTAACCACACTTTAGACAATAAGTGACTCCTTAAATATAGAGTAGGTCACAGTGTACCCTGGAGAGAGCAGTCACAAAAAGTAAAGACTATAAAAGTCCTAAGAAAAACAAAACATCAAAACTATGTGAAACATAATTTGGTATTAGAATATTGGTTAAGAGTCCCTATAAAAAGGACATGCTGTAATAATGAATTGTGACACTCCTGTGAAACTCTGTAGATTTAGAAGCTTTAGCTTGTCACTTAAAGAATATTGGGTCAGATGTGTCACAAGCTGTGGCTATTAATGCTAAATGGTTACCAACTACTATTCTTCCTCATGTTAAGACTTTATGCTATCAGAAAGAAATGTTACAAATGTTTGACACATCCAGGCTTAATCAGCTTAAGCTAGATACTAATATTAGCTTATTGTTTAACTGGACCCAATGTTCATTGCAGTTATTATATACACTGATTCAAAAGGAAAATGCACAACGCCTATTGATGCAAGGAAACCTCAATACTGGAGGTCTATGTTTTCTATACCCCAAAGTTCTAGAATAGCTACTAATAAGCTCAATGTGACTTGTACTTCTTTATGGTGCATTGGCACCATAAAATGTTACCTTCCTAAAGATACTAAGATATTATGTTCTTTCCATACTTTACCTATTATAAAAGGGAATTATTTTCTACAACCCCAAATAGAAGGGACTTTCATAGATCATGATAATGTTACTTATAAACTTACTGATTGTATATCTACAGATGAAGGACCAATATGTAATGTGCTCCTCCGAATAATGGAACCTTGTTTATTATCTCACTCTATCAATATATGTATTCTGACTGTGTACCCAATAACTAATTTTTCTGTCCTGTATGAAGTAGAACCTCGATACGTATGTTTTGCAAACTCCAATGCGATGAAAGTCCATGCAATGGGACTGCCTGCCCCATTCTCGGGATGTCTGCAGCATCTCGAGCTGCTTTATTGGAACGGTGACGTTTTTTTACCTGACTCGTGATTTAGAGGATGAAGAAACACTGACATGGATACCACATCGTTTGCAACCCCCAACTGTCTATCTACATTTAGATCTAGCCACTATTTTACAGCAATCTAGTCTATTGTCTCAACATTTAGCAAATAATCAAAAAAGCTTAAATGAACACCGATTGGCCACTACTATAGTTGCCAATCAATTAAAAGGGCTATCACATGTTATTGCTCAAGATTCTAACCATAATTGGTATGATTTTCTGTTCCATAGCCCAACTGCTCACAAATATTTTACTGCCATCTTTACCCCCATTTTGATCATTATTATAATCTTGATTTTATTGTGTTTTTGCAATGGTTGGATGTACCGAAAGATCTCGAAAATGTATTGAAAGTTAAATATTAGAAGCATACATGTGAACTATGCCTATTCCCCCTCACAGCCCTAGGACCGAATTGTATTGATGGTATAGAATGAAGGCCTGCTCAGGGTCATAGGAGAAGATACAGCTTGGGTATGCACCCACTCCCTCAAGGAAATGGCTGTCCCTTGAGGAACTGGGATAAGATAAATTTTAGAAACAACTTCTGGGCAGTACGCCTAGAAGAAGGTAAAAGTAACGCGCAACGCCCCGGCTCCTGGCCAGATCCGAGTCCGTACGTGCTTGAGCATACGTCATTTGGCACCAAGCTCTTGTCTTTTGTCACTAAGCCTTCTTTGTCCAGACCCCTATAAGAAGGGAGCTGAAAAGTCCCTGAGCAGCAGCAGCCGCCACTGCCCTGATACAACTTTGCGTTTCGCCCGTGCTTTTTCTGGTACTGATGCCCGTGATGTTTTGCCGGTGCTGAAGCCCGTGATGTTTTTCTGGTGCTGATGGTCGTGATGTTTTTTCAGTGCTGATGCCCGTGATGTTTTGCCGGTGCTGATGGTCGTGATGTTTTGCTGGTGCTGATGCCGATGGGGTCCTGGTGGTATGCTGTAACTATTTACTTTCCATTTCCCTTAGTTCTTTCCCTGTTAATAATAAACCTTTTATCTACTCTTAAGCGGCTTGTGGTGGTGTGTCTTGCATATCGATCTTCAATTTAATCAATCAGTCTGTGCACAGCTAATCGATAATTTTCCTTAACGATACACCATGACACTGCATCACATCACGGTGGGGACAGGTCCAGGACCCATCTCCTTCACCAGCTCAGCTCCAGCCTCAGGAGTCCCACCCTGCCCACTTTGGTGCTGGGCTAGGTTCACTCACAGGAGATTCCCTTTGTCCAGACTGTTCACTTACTGCAACTCCTGACCCAATGCCTTCTCTCACAGATGCTCCCTCTCAGACGATATTGAGAAAACCCACTGATGTCTTCCAGCTGCCTGGATGCTCTCTAATTGTGAAGTCAGCACAGCAGATACATGAAATAGAGAGACAGCCAGACCCTGAGATATATGGGCTGTTACCTGTGTATTCCCGTCCCCTCAGAACTGCAATTATCACCTCACTTGCAGCAGCACTGGCAGTAACAAGCTTGGGAACTGAGGACATTTTTGACAACTCTCTTCCCTGATGCTAATTGCCAAAAACAACTCCAAGTTTACAGCAAGCATCTCTTAGGAGACTGCTGGAGTGTTTGTGAAATGTTCTTTCTTTCCCATGATCCCTGGAGGCAGACAGGGTGTCGCATGGAGGAGAGCAGGGAATGCTGAGCTCTCACCCCCAGGGGGTTGGTGGAGTCTTGTGTCTCAGTGGGGGTTCTGCTTCTTAGGAAGTTCTACCCAAAGTAAGTTCCTTTCTAATCTTCATGCAAATGAGCTATACCATCCTTGACCTATGGAGCAAAGAAATGGAATGAGTCAAAATACCTGAGAGGAATTAAAAAGATGGACAAGGAACAGGAAAAACATGGGGATAAAGAATGTACATTAGATATCATTGTACTCATTTGCTATAGCCAATGTCAATTTATATGAAAATTTTGGAGAAATGTACTTTATCTATATTGATCCCAATCATGATAAGAGCCATATATAGAGTTATATTCCTGGAAGGAAGAGAGATGTTTCTACATAGGCCCTCATATGAAAGCACCAAGATGAGAATGATTAAGGTACAGGTTCTACCATTGCCATGTCTATCAGACAAACCCATGTTCTGTAAGAAATTAAACAGCATCCAGTTGTGGCCACAGGGCTCTACGTTTATTTTTGGCATAATTTGCAGCAATGAGCACTTGTTGCTTTGAAACTTAGAAACAAATTAGGAAGCTGAAAGGGATATTTTGGGTTTTTTTACACACACAACTACAACTTGATCTATTTTCTTAATCAAATACCCTCCAGTTTCTAGTCACAGGGTAGATTCAGAATAGTAGGCCATCCAGACAACACATTCACAGGTATTCATTTGCACAAACTCGAATGTCATACATGTGCATGCACACACAGTCTCACACTGCAAGACATAGTCATATACACACTGGTGAACATACACATACTCATGTACACAATTTGAGTTATACACTTTCCAATAGTGTTGGGAAGCAGAAGCACAGCAATATCCGTAGAAGTAGGTAGAATGTTTTTAAAAAGTCCCTCTCAAATAAAGCCACTTTAGGGCCAGCCAAGTGGCCTGGTGGTAAAGCGCTGGCTTTGGAAGCTGGTAGCCCCGGTTCAGGTCCCATATATGAGGGCCAGTGACGCCGCCTTCAAAAAATAAAACAAATAAATAAAATAAAATAAAGCCACTGGATCACAGGGTTCAACAGGCACATTCTGCCATTCTTTTTACTTTCTAATGAACCAATGCCATTTACTTCATTTAAGACCATCAAATGGTCAATACAGTCCTCAACAAAACCATTTTTTGCAAAATTTTCAGAAAGAAACTATGATTACTTTCAAATTAAAAAAATGAATTTTTGAATACATCACAGAAATGGCAGCATGAGGTGAGCCTCTTGAAATCTCCCCCGGAGTTTGCAACAAATGGAACAGCTATAGTTCCACAAAGGACTCATGCGCAGCAGACAGGCAAGACTAAGAGATGCACAACTGAAATCATCTAAAGGTGGGCAAATTGGGCGAGCAGGGGAGTAGAGAATGGGAAAGTGTGGAGACATGAGCCCAGCGAGCTTGGAGCTCCAAGCTCCTTGCATTCCAGAGCTACCACAGTCATGGAAGAAAGAAGAATTTGGACTGCTAGAGCTCCCCTTATGGCCCACAGACCTGCCTGAGTATCAGCATATAACATGGCTGAACCCAACACTCACAACAGAAACCTCGGAGCAAAGACTGAGGGAAGAAGGGAGCAAATGGCAGTTTAAGCTCTCACTGCCAAGCAGAGGACTAAAGGCATAGGCACGGATTCTGGCCGACTCCTTCCCTCCAGAGCTCGCTCCATCCCCACCTTCCCAGTGCTAAAAGAGGAATGGTAGCAGTGTCAGATCAAAAAGAACAATATTTGCAGTTCTGAGAAGTACAGCCCCCAGGTCCCCAGCCACGGACTCACATCCCAACTAGTTCCAGGTAAGGGGAGGGAGCCTTGGGTGCAGAAATGGCTGTGAGCCACCTCTCACAATCCACCCTGCCCCTGCTCCAATGTATCTGGGTGGATCCCTGCAGAAGTAAACAAAACTGCTGAAACACACAGGCTCTGAATCTGGTGCAAGAAGAGCTTCAGAACTTCAGAAGGACTCCACAATCCTCATGGAGGCAGTGCCCTGAAACCCAGGTAACCTGCTCACAGAGGAGAAGCCCACCTTCCAGGGAAACACCCTCCTCATTGTGCAAGAAACTGAAACAGTGCAGAGAAAATATAAGACTACAGCGTGAGACACAATAAAATGTTGCAGTGGGAGAGTAAATAAAACATTTCACCAACACTTACTGGAAAGCAAAAGAAAGACCTCTTCCTACCAAACTGTTGCAGAACCCACCCCTGTAGATGCCTAGGAAGAAAAACAATAATAATTCATTAATTTCCATGCATAACCAAGGTAACCAGGCAGCTCAAAAGGAAAATGAAAAGTATCCAAAAAACGAACTTAAAGACATGGAAATATGTGACTTAAATGACAGAGAATTCAAGATTTCAGTTCTTAAAAAACTCAGAGATAAAAGAAAACACAGACAGGTAGTTGAATTAACTCAAAAACACAAAGAACAAAATGAACATTTTACCAAAGAGATTGAAATTTTAAAAAGAACCAAATAGAATTTCTGAAGGTTTCTCAACATAAGAAATAAAGAATGAAATAGCCAGTTTAGATAATAGAGCTGACCAGATGAAGGAAAGAATCAGTGACATCAAAGATAGAAATCTGAGGGCCGGCCGAGTGGCTCAGTTGGTTAAGAGCTCGCTCAAGAGTGCGAGCTGAGCTCTGAGCAACAGCTGTTTGAGGCCAGCCAGAGCTGAGTTGCCGTTGAGCTGCCAACAGGTGGCAGGATGGCTCAGCTAAAAAAACAACAAAAAAACAAAAAAACAAAAAAAAGATAGAAATCTGGAAATGACACAGACAAAGAGAGAGACTTGAGAGTTAAAAGATATGAAAGAAATCTACAAGGACTTTCTGATTCCATCAGTAAGAGCAACATACGAATAAGGGGTATACCAAGAGAAGACGAAAGGAAGAAGGGAACAGAAAGTATATTTAAAAAAATAGTCAGGCGGCCGAGTGACACGGTGGTTAAGAGCTGGCTTAGAATGCCAGCAGCCCCGGTTCGGGTCCCACATATGAGAGTCAGTGACACTGCCCTCAAAAAAAAAAATAATAATAATAAATTTAAAAATAAAATAGTCAATGAGAACTTCCCAAACTGTGGAAAGAACTGGATCCTCAAATCCAAGAAGCAAATAAAACACCTAATTACCTCACTCCCAACAGGCCTCCTCCAAGGCACATTGTATTGCCAACTGTCAAAAATTAATGACAAAGAAAGAATCTTCAAGGCCACCAGGGGAAAGAAGAGGATAACCTACAAAGGAAAGCCTATTAGATTATCATCAGGTTTTTCATCAGAAACTCCACAAGCCAGGAGCGAGTGAAATCAATATTCAAACTATTGAAAGAGAGAAATTATGAGCCAAGAATAATATATCCAGCAAAGATATCCTTTAAATGTGAAGGAGAAATAGTTTTCCAGACATACAGAAGCTGAGGAAATTTTCTAATACACGACCTACATTTCAGGAAACACTGAAGGAGGCTATTCAACCTGAAACAGAAAAGCAAAAGAATATAAAACCATGAGCAGTATTACGAACAGACAGACAGAAGCAGGAAATGGCAACCCCTACACCAAATAAGGCACAATACACTTAAACATAACATACAGGGTAAAGAAGAAAAAAAAAAAACACTTTAAAATAAAGAGGAGGGGCTGGCTGAGTGGCGCAGTGGTTAAGCACCGGCTTGGACCTCATATATGAGGGCCAGTGACACTGCCCTCAAAATAAATAAATAAATAAAATAAAAAAAGAGAAAAAAGACAACTTGCTACTGCAGCTCAGAAATAAACTCACAGCATAAATAGGAGTAATTTGTGACAACAAAAACATAAAAGGGGAGAGAGTAAAGATCTGAACTGGCAAAAGAAAATGGAGAAAGAAAGTATCCTGAAGAAAATCAAGTACTCTAAATATGAAATTTTGTTTTATGTAAACTTACTGGAAATCACTCAAAAAAAAATTCAAAACTGAAATATATAACATACAGAAAGAAGAAACATAGGGAACAATCATAAAATACACCATACTGAAATAACAGACAGCAATAAAATGGCAAAGAAACAATGGAGACACAGTCCTACCAGAAAACCAAAGAGAGAAGGATAGGAAATCCTCATTTAACAATAATCACCCTAAATGTAAATGAACCGAACTTACCAATGAAAAGGCACAGATTGGATCAAAAAACTAAACCCAACTATATGTTGCATTCAAGAGACACATATCAGCTATAAGGACAAATATAGATTCAAAGTGAAAGGGTGGAAATTGATACTCCAAGCAAATGGTATTCAGAGAAAAGCAGGTGTAGGCATACTGATACCAGATGAAACAGATTTCAGGATAAAAAAGGTAAGAAGAGACAAAGATGGACATTTCATAATGATATAGGGAACTATACAACAAGAAGACAAAACAGGCATCAATAATTAGGCCCCCTTGGGCTGGCCAAGTGGCGCAGTGCTTAAGCGCTGGCTTGGGAAGCCAGCGGCCCCGGTTCGGGTCCCACATATAAGGGCCAGTGACACTGCCCTCAAAAAAAAAATACTTAGGCCCCCAATCAGGGAACACTAAAATATACAAAGCAACACTAACAGAACTAAAGAAAGAAATTGACCAAAACACAATTATTGTAGGGAACCTAAATACATCATTGACACCTATGGATAGATCATCCAAACAAAAAACAAATAAAGAAATATCAGCTCAAAATGACACATTAGATGAAAGGGACATAATTGACATTTATAGAGCATTTCATCCTAGAACATCAGATATACATTCTTTTCTAGTATACATGGAACATTCTCAAGAATAGACTATATATTGAAACATAAAACTAGTCTCAGCAAATTTAAGAAGATTAAAATCATACCAAGCATATTCTCTGATCACAAGGCTTTAAAATTGGATATCAACTGCAAAAAAGAAAGCAGGAGTAAACACAAATATGTGAAGATTAAACAATATACTTTTAAATGACTGGGTCAAAAAAGAAATAAGAAGAGAGATCAAAAGATACATAGAAACAAATGAGAATGAAAATACATCCTACCAAAATTTTTGGGATGAAGCAGTGAAAGCAGTTTTGAGAGGGAAATTTATATCACTACAGACCTATCTCAAGGAAGAAGAAATATCCCAAATAAATAACCTCACATTACACCTTAATGAACTAGAAAAAGAAGAATAAATGAAGCCAACGTCAGCAGAAGGAAGGAAATAATAAAAATCAGAGCAGAACTAAAAGAAATAGAGAACAAAAAGACAATAGAAAAAAATTAATTCAGCAAGAGCTGGTTCTTCGAAAAGATTAATAAAATTGACCAAACCCTTGGCTAGACTCACTAAGATTAAAAAAGAAAAAAGACACAAATAAACAAAATCAGAACTGAAAGGGGGAAAGTTACCATGGATGCCACAGAAATACAAAGGCTCATACAAGAATACTATGAAGGACCATAAGCCACCAAAGTCAATAACCTAGAAGAAATGGACATGTTCTTAGAAACATATAGCCTTTCTAGGCTGAATCACGAAGAACCAGAAAATATAAATAGATTGATCAACAGTAAGGAAATTGAATCAGTCATCCGAAACCTTTCCAAAGCAAAAGTCAGGGACCAGATAACTTCACTAATGAATTCTACCAAACATTCACAGAGGATCTAATAGCTGTCCTACTCAAACTCTTCCAAAAAAATTGAAGAGACAATACCATCTAACTCATTTTATGAGGCGAATATTACCCTGATACCAAAACTTGGTAAGGATAAGACACACAAAAAAAGAAAATTAGACCAATATCTATGATGAATACAGATGCAAAACCCCTAAACAAAACTAGCAAATGAAATGCCACAATGCATTAAAAAAATTATACATCACGACCAAGTGGGGTTCATCCCAGGGCACAAGGATGGTTCAACATACACAAATTGCTCAAAGTGATACACCACATAAACAAAATAACGGACGAAAATCATATGATTATATCAAGAGATGCAGAAAAAGCATTTGACAAGGTACAACATCCATTTATAATTAAAACACTTAATAAAATGGATATAGGGGGGAAATACCTTAACATAATAAAGGCTATATATGGCAAAACCTCAGTTAATATCATAATTAATGGTGAAAAATTGAAGCCCTTCACTCTCCTTTCAGGAACATGACAGTGCTGTCCCCCATCTCCTCTGCTTTTCAACATAGTATTGGAAATACTAGCCAGAATAATCCGGAAAGAGAAAGAAATAAAAGCCATTTGAATTGGGTATAAAAAAAAGTTCAATTGTTAATTTTTGCAGATGACATGATGCTCTATATAGAAACCCCTAAAGACTCCAGAAAGCTATTAGAAACAATAAACAAATATAATAAAGTTGCCAGCTACAAAATCAACATAAAAAGTCCATTGCATTTCTATGTACTAACAATGAAATCTCAGGGAAAGAAATAAAAAATACAATTCCTTTTGCAATTGCGACAAAAAGAATAAAATACCTAGGAATAAATTTAACCAAGGATGCAAAAGACCTATACACTGAAAACTATAAGACAATTTTAAAAGAAATTGAAGAGGGCCAGCCAAATGGCACGGTGGTTAAGAGCTGGCTTGGGATGCCGGCAGCCCTGGTTTGGATCCCGCATATGAGGGGCAGTGACACTGCCCTCAAAAAAAAAACCCCAAAAACCCAAAAAATTAATCAAAGAAATTAAAGACAAAAAGAAATGGAAATATATTTCTTGTTCATGGATTGGAAGAATCAACATAGTTAAAATGGCCATATTACCCAAAGAAATATACAGATTTAATGCAATCCCCATCAAAATCCCAATGGCGTTTTTTAAAGAAATAAAACAAAAAATCATCAGATTTGCATGGAACCACAAAAGATCCCAAATAGCCAAAGCAATCCTAAGAAAAACAATGCTAGAGGTATCATTCTCCCTGACTTCAGCTTGTACTACAGGGCAACAATAATCAAAATAGCATGGTATTGGCAGACAAACAGACATAGAGACTAATGGATTAGAATTGGGAACCCAGAAATAAGCTCACATAAATATGGACAGATAATTTTTGACAAAGAAGCTAAAGATGTGCAATGGAGAAAAGACAGCCACTTCAATAAATGGTGCTGAGAAAACTGGAAAGCCTCATGTAAAAGAATGAAACTAGACTGATATCTGTTACCATATACCAAAATTAACTCAAAATGGATCAAAGACCTAAAAGTAAGACTTTAAAAAATAAAATGCATAGAAGAAAACATAGATACTAAACTTATAGACCTTGGATTCAAAGAGGATTTCATGAATTTGACCTCAAAGGCAAGGGAATTAAAAGCTAAAATAAATGAATGGGACTATATCAAATTAACAAGCTTTGGGGGGACTTTGGGTAAGATCGCGGAATAAACGGACACTGTGCCAACTGCCTCCCAGGATCACACCAAAATTACAAATAATTTATACAACATTTAACCTCAGAAGTCCCCTGAACACTAGATAAACAGAACCTCTAAACGAAGGACCTAAAGAGGAGGCCACGTCAAGTCTGGCAGGAGGGGCAGAGACAAGGGAGAGCAAGCCCCGTGATGGATGCCCCAGTGGTGGGGAGGCTTCTATGGTTGGGAAGAGACCCTTCGGCCCCACACCGAGCTCACGACCCCAGAGTTGTTTTGCCAGAAAGAGAAATTCTATGATAGCTGCCAGTAGAAATTAGTGAGGACTCTCTTTGCTTGGCTCAGTGAGGCTGAGGGTGGCTAGAGAACCAGTGGGGCTGGCGCATTGGCTCGCTCGCCGGTGAGCACTCACCCAGTTCCTGGTGAAGGGAGTAGCTGTGTGAGCCAGGCCCAGGAGCCTGCGGAGACAGATTGAACTGAGTGCCTTTGGTGCAGAAGCTGGAAGTTTTTGGACCATTGTTCCCCTGGTGTGGAGCTTGCACACAAGTAGTGTACAGCAGGGCACCATTTTTTCAGGGTTAGGCTCTCCCACAGAGTGGCAGATCCAGGACCGCATTGGTCTGGTGAAATTGGCACAGGAGTGCATGTGTGCGTGAGTGCCATGTGCCTTGGACTCCCACCGTCTGCTCTGCTTGTGCTGCATAGCCAGGGAAATGCCAGGCAGTTGCGCTCCGGCTCCATCAGGCTGTTCACTGAGACACAGGAGTGCGTGAGCCGCTTTGGGTCCCTGCTCTCCGCAGTGTTTATGTAGAGTTGTCAGGCTGGGGATTGGCTATTGGGCTGCTCAGCCTGATCTGCAAGTGGCTGATTGGGACAGGCTCAGACTGGGAGTTTTCCTGAGAGTGTTGGGCCAGGAGCTGTGCACCTGTGTGATCCGGTCGGGGCTTTCCTGGTGAGTTTGTGTGGGCTGCTTACTGGTGCAGAGTACATGCTGCTCTGAGTTGGTAGGGGGCCTACCACATCAAGTGGTGCCTTGGGGGCCTGCCCTGTCCATGCTAGTGCTGTGTTGCCAGAGGCACCCTGAGCCCCTGGTGCCTGGCCTCCACCTCCACAGACCACAGAGGGTTTTTTTTGCAGCAGCAGACAACCCCCAACAACCCGTGAAGATTTTTGATAGTGAGCGCAGTTCCAGAGCACACAGCAGCTAATTGCATAAAGCTCACTGGAAGCCTGAGAGGGAGGCCAGCGCATAACACGTTAAGCCTTTCCCCCCAAGTGCTGGTGGTAAGTCACCCAGAGATTCTCTATTGCTGAGCAAATGGTCTGCAGGATCCCCAACCTTTTGTTTTGTTTTGTTTTGTTTTTTAGCTGAGCCATCCTGCTACCTGTTGGCAGTTTAGTGGCAGCCACCCTTTTTTTTTCCCTCTCTTCTTTCTAGGTAATCTATCTAATACATTGAAGCAATCACAGAATGACAGCCAGAATAAAGAAACAAAGAAACATGACCCAAGTAAAAGATCAGAAGAAACCTCTAGAAATGGAACTAAATGAAACAGAGATATCCAAACTTTCAGACACAGAGTTTAGAACACTGATGATAAGAATGTTTAAGGAACTTAGCGAGGACATAAAGAAGGAGAGGGAAACTATAAAAAACGACCAGTTACAACTAAAGAATATAATAACTGAAATGAAGAACACACTCAAAGGAATCACCAGTAGATTATATGAAGCAGAGGATTGGATCAGCAAATTAGAAGACCAAATAGCAGAAATCACCCAGTTGGAACAACAAAAAGAAAAAAGAAAGAAAATAGTTTAAGAGACCTGTGGGAAAAGATGAAGCACAACATCCTTCGCATCATAGGAATACCAGAAGGAGAAGAGAAGAAGCAAGGGATTGAGAATGTATTTGAAGAAATAATGACTGAAAACTTCCCTACCCTGGTGAAGGAAATCGACATACAAGCCCAGGAAGTGCAGACAGTTCCAAACTAACTGAACCCAAACAGGCCCACACCAAGACACATTATAGTTGAAATGGCAAAGCTTAAAGACAAAGACAGAATCCTAAAAGCAGCAAGAGAAGGACAGCAGGTTACATACAAAGGAACTCCTATAAGACTAACAGCTAGGGCCGCCCAAGTGGCGCGGTGGTTAAGCGCTAGCTTGGGATGCCAGAGGCCCCGGCTCGGGTCCCACATATGAGGGCCAGTGACACTGCCCTTTACAGCTAACAACAGCTGCACCTGGAGCTGGGCTGCGAGGCCCCGGCGAAGGTGTAAGCTGCAGCTCCTGCTGCAGTGGGCTGCCATAGGCTATAGTGAGTGGCCGGCAGCCAGCCTGAGCGGCCAGCTGCAGCATGAGCTGCCAATAGCCGCAGTGAGCGACCATCCAGAGGCTGACGACCGATCTACCTCATCCGGGAAGAACGCAGTGATGATACCAACATGGGCCAGTGACGCAACATCCTCCACAACTAGACTGAAGAACAACAACAACAAAAAAGACAGCAACTTGTCTGTTCCCCTTCCCCAATTCCCCAATGCTGTTCCCCTCCCCCAATTCCCCAATAAAATCTTTAAAAAACAAAACAAAACGGCAGCCTACTGAATGGGAGAAGATATTTGCCAACGATATACCTGATAAGTGGTTGATATTCAAAATTTATAAAACACTCATGAAACTCAACACCAAAAAAACAAACAATCCAATTAAAAAATGGGCAGAGGATATGAAGAGGCATTTCTCTAAAGAGGACATACAGATGGCCAACAGGTATATGAAAAAATGTTCAACCTCACTAATCATCAGAGAAATGCAAATAAAAACCACAATGAGATACTGTCACGTCCTGCGTGGCAAGGGCAAATGGGACTCGAGAGGGGCAACGCAGATTGAATAAGAACAAGAGACAAAAGTAAGATAAGAGCGAGACCAAGGGACTCAGCCAAAGAAGACTGAGCCCCGAATCGGGTCAATGCATGGTTTTTATTGAAAATTTTCAAGGAAGTAAAACTGCTGTAAATTAGTAACCGTGTGTATTGTGTGCCTTAAGGCTGTTTTCCATTAACCTATCCCATTGTATTCCAACAAATGCTATGCCTTCATACATCACTACACAGCCCCAGGACACTGACGTCACTGTGTCCTCCCAGGGGAGATAACTGATATCATTCCATCAGGTCCCAGTCATACTGAGACACCCCCGAGAGAGCTTTACCGATATCATTACACCGGGCCTCGTTCATACCGAGACACTCTCTCAAGACTAATAGGGTCAGGGGCTAATGCAGAGGGGGTGGTCTTGGAATCGGCTGTAAGGCAACATCTCCCCCTTTCTGTTGTTGTAGAAGGAGAAACACGGATTTTGCAGTTTCTTCATCTATGGCCCGCCGGAGAGTTTGTTGGCCACGCCGGAGGACTAAACAAAACAGAAACAAAATAATGATTAGAAATGCAAAGGCACCAGCAAAACCTCCACTGAGGTTTTTTTATCCAATTGAGTGGATTTAGAGTAGATAATCCTTCCGTAGCTGCGGATAGGGCATCCTCTCCAGGGAGGAGCTGAAGATTAGCAGATGACATTTGGTCTACTTCTTGCTGTAATTGCTGGATATCTACAGAGAGGTTGTGCATATGACCCAAAAGATGAGCTCGTACCTCGGACCACGGGGTACGTGTCTGATTATAAGAAAAAGGAGTTATACAATAGGTGGAGATATTCCAATCATATTTTAAAGTAATAATAGTCCGGAGACTTTCTAATTGGTTTCCCAAATAAACCACAGTAGTTTCCAAATCAGCTAAACGAACACTAATTTCTTGATTAATTTTCAATTGTTGGTTCCAAGTTTTACTAGCATTTTCATGCCATTGCTGTACAAATCGAGTAGTTTGAACTGTCTGATGGAGAGCTACTCCAGAGACAGCAGCAGTGGTTGTGATTGCTATAATTCCTAAAATTGCTGCTATTAAAAGGCCAATAAATCTTTTAGTTCGGTGTAAAATTTTATGAAGAATTTGAAGAATAATATGAATTGTCGGAGAGCCTTCCCAAACCCTAGAGGTTTGAACAGGAATCCACAATCCTTTTCTACGTCGTAAAATCATAATTTGATCTTGGGGATAGCTAAGGATTGAGGAATTAAGACAGGTAAATAAGCGACATAGAGGACATTCGACCAATTTCAAATTTTGATTAATGGTAAATGTTCCTATTAAAAAACACAAATGGATTTTTAAGACAAACCTGTAAATAAATTTGTCCAGTTTTTTCATATCGAAAGGTATAACTATTATCATTATTTTGAGTAAGGTTTCCTTTCCATAATTTATTAGATCCAATGCTTAAAGCAATTTTCCATAGAGTCCTTTGAAACGGACCTCTAATAGGTCTAATCATCCTTAATTGAGGTGGGGCTAAGACTCTTTCCTTCCAAAAAATAGAAATATTAAAAGGAGACTTAACAATTTTGGGTAAAATATTTCCAATAATTTGATCTTTTAATTGTCGTGGTTCTGAGCATTCTTTAATATTACAGACTTGAAGAACAGGACCAAAGGGTCCCCAATCAATAATTGTTTCCAAGGTATTATTTATGATTATTCTATCTCATGTTCCACGACATTCTTCCCAATGAATTCTTGATTGATTTTTATCCCAATGATTAATAAGAGGGCAAGTAGTAATTGGAGGTGGGAAGCTATGAGTGCTAAATTACTGAGTAACAAATCCTTTACTAGAACTCATAAATAAATCTTTAAAGGTATTATTTTCTTTTCCACTTGGAATAGCCCAAGTTTGCTCTGAAAGAGAGGGACATGGTAGAACAGAGCCAATACATATAGGAGTATGCAAATATTCAAGGGCTGAATGATTAAGTAAAGAGTCTCCCTTCCTCCTCGGGAAACTCAGGTCCTCGGGGATCCTCAGGCCCAGGGAACCATGAACTATCATTAAGATAAATTAAAGGAGGATCATCATTCCAGGTGACAGGTGTTAACAATGGAGGATTCGGAATGTATGCCCAGTAAGTAAAATTGTCAGCAACAGCTCCCAGAGGAAAGCAACTTACAATAGAAAGAACAGCCATCATAGACAACATCAGGTTGACCTCCGTCTTAGGCAGCCTTTCCTCCTGGAGGCGATGTTTTGCTACTTGTGTCAGTCTTTTCATTTGTGCCCAGGTAGGAAGAAGAGCACTTCTAGTGTTTCGCGTAACAGCTGGAACAGCAGGAATGGGTAGGACAGCCGTTCTCACGCGACTAGATTGTAAGGATAATTTAGACATCTCCATTGCAGGAGGTGTCGGCGGACGGGTAATTGATGTGCATATTTCTTCTTCCTCGTCCGGGGTAGCCTTTTATAAACTCACTGGGAGGCATTTCATACCTTGCAACCTTAGGCCAAACTGGCTTCTTGACGACCTTCTTGAGTGAGTCGTTTATAATAAGGTTTAATACACCGACTAGGCACCCACAGAGGACGTTTTTCTTTGCCTGGAGAAATACAAACAAAACCTCATCCCCATGTCAACAGAGTCCCTAAATTGCCCTGGTTAGTCTGAATGTCTTTCCACCATATGGGGATTAGCGGCATTTTCTTCGAAATGGTATTAAAATGTCTTTTTGCCGCAGTTCGTTCAAAATGTGGATCAGAGCCAGAGGAGTTCAAAAAATTTAAAGTAAACATGGCTTTTGCTAATTGCACCTGAGGTGGTTCCTTTACGTCTCCCCCTTTCTGGTTTTGCAATTTTTCTTTAAGGTTGAATTAGCACGTTCAACAATGGCCTGGCCTTGAGGGTTGTAAGGAATGCCAGTATTATGGGTAATTTGCCAGGTTGCGCAAAAGTTAGCAAACTTAGCTGTCACGTTCTGCGTGGCAAGGGCAAATGGGACTCGAGAGGGGCGACGCAGATTGAATAAGAACAAGAGACAGAAGTAAGATAAGAGCGAGACCAAGGGACTCAGCCAAAGACGACTGAGCCCAAGGGACTCAGCCAAAGAAGACTGAGCCCTGAATCGGATCTGCGCATTGCTTTTATTGTAAATTTTTAAGGAAGTAAACTGCAGTAAATCATTAACCGTGTATACGTATGTGCCTTAGGCTCCTTTTCCATTAATCCGGATAGTCATCTTTGTTTTGTGTCCCAAGGAACTGACCGTCCTCACCACATACCTCCATAAGTAGATAGTAAGCACCCTCCAGGTGCAGCAAGGAAACAATAGGAGCAGATAAACAAGTTATGCTTCACCAAGCCCACTAAAGCCAGCTTGCAAGCCCTTCAATGTTGGGGACCATGACCCTCAACACTTAGTGCTAGTATAAGCTGGTCCATTGTCCATTTTAACTTTTCTTGGAAGGCCCATAATAGAAAAACAAATCAAGAGATGACGACAGGAATGAGCTGCAGTTTCACCAGTTTGAGCAGTGGCTACTAAAAACCCTGAGGCAGTATCAACAGAAACATGTACAAATGATAATTTTCCAAAAGAAGAGATGTGAGTCACATCCATCTGCCACAGATCATTAGGAGCTAAGCCCCGAGGGTTGGTTCCCTCCGGACATTCTTGTGGAGCATTAAGAATTTGGCAGGTAGGACAAGTTTGAACTATATACCTAGCTTGTTTATGAGTAATGGGAAATTTGGGTCATAAACCTCCAACATTCATATGGGTTAAAGAGTGAAAGTGGGTTGCCTCATCAATCTGAGCATTTCCCACTAAAGAGTCTGCAATAGCATTTCCACGCGTCAATGGACCTGGGAGAGTCGTATGAGCGCGAATATGAGTAATAAAAAATGGGTGTTGACGATTTCTTACAACCTGCTGAAGTTGATGAAACAAATTCTGAAGAGATTGATTGGAATTAAATGAGAGAGACGCTGTCTCAATGTTTTGAGCTGTGTGAACAAGATAAGCCGAATCAGAAACAATATTTAGAGGTTCAGAATAGGTCTGCAAAGCAGTTAAAACTGCCACAAGTTCAGCCTTTTGTGCCGAATTACAGTTATTGTGAACAAGTTGACATTCTTTTTCACTAACAATGGCAGCTTTTCCATTATTAGATCCATCAGCAAAGACGGTAATTCCTTGGGGAATTGGCTCCTGTAGGAGATTTTTGGGCAAAATACAATTAGTCTTTTGCAAAAATTGAAATAATTTATTTTTTGAGTAATGATTATCAATGATTCCATAAAAATTTCCTATTGAAATTTGCCAAGATTCATTATGAATGTTTAGATGACAAATTTGCTGTTTCTTAAAAGGAACTACAATTTGATTAGGTTCCTGCCCACTAAGGTGTAAGACTCGAGTGCGGGTTTTGGATATTAATTCAGAGATTAATTCTACATAAGTTGGAAGTGTTTTGGCAAAATTATTAGGTAAAAAAAGCCATTCAACCAGTTTTTCTTGTTGAATCACAACCGCTGTTGGAGAGTGCGGTGTAGAGAAAACTAGAACATGTAAAGGTTGATCAGGATCTATACATTGAATCTGAGCTTTTTGTATCTTTTGTTCTACTAATTCTAGTTCCTTAATTGCCTGTGGAGTCAGTTTACGAGGGCTGTTAAATTGTGATGATCCTCGCAAAAGGCTAAACAGATTGCTAAGCGCATAAGTAGGAATGCCCAAAGTAGGACGTAGCCAATTAATATCTCCTAATAATTTCTGTAAATCATTTAAAGTAGAAATCTGATCTTTTCTAATCTGAACCTTTTGTGGTCTAATAGTCTGTCGATCAACAATTGTTCCTAGGTATTTAACTGGAGTGGTTGTTTGAATTTTATCGGGGCTATACATAGCCCTGTCTTGTCCAGGTGAAATTTAAGTGATTCAAAGCAAGCTGCTAGTTGTTCCATCGATGATGCAGCACAGAGAATATCATCCATATAATGAATGATGTAACAATCAGGAAATTCAGTTCTTACTGGCGTAAGAGCTCGAGCTACATAAAACTGACAAATTGTTGGGCTGTTAAGCATTTCCTGTGGTAGTACTTTCCATTGATATCTTTGAATTGGCTCTTTATTGTTAATAGATGGAATGGGAAATGAAAATCGAGGACAATCATGAGGATGTAACGGGATCGTATAAAAACAATCCTGTAAATCAACAACTATAAGAGGCCAATCTTTAGGAATCATAGATGGTTGTGGAAGCCCTGGTTGAAAGGCACCCATAGGTTCAATAACAGCATTAACAGCTCTAAGATCAGTTAGTATTTTCCATTTGCCTGATTTTTTTTTTTAATGACAAAAACTGGAGAATTTCAAGAGCTAGTAGATAGTTCTACATGGTCTTGCTCTAATTGGACCTGTACTAATTTTGTTAAAGCCTCTAATTTTTTTTGAGGCAGGGGCCACTGTTCAATCCATATTGGGGTGTCATTTTTCCATTTAAGAGGCATAGGAGCGCATAGCTCTTCAACAGTGGCCCCTACATAAAAGGGTTGTTTTGATTGGTCTGATAACCCAGTCCTTGTTTTTCCTGCTAAGATGAGAGTTGAAGAGGTTGAGTTGTCTTGTTTAAATTTTTCTAATCCTTTTTCTGGTTGAAATCCCATTCAACTCATGATTTTTTGACTTTGTGGACTATATCGATTTGAAGAAATGCAGACTTCTGCATCCCATTGAGTCAGCAAATCTCTACCCCATAAATTAATAGGAATGTCCCCAACATAAGGTTGCAAAAATCCTTGTTGTCCTTCTGGTCCTGTGCATGGAAGAATCTGAATACTTTGACGCAAGCCTGAGGCTCTTCCTACTCCTACCATACTAATATCTGGATCCTGTAATTCCCAATTCTTTGGCCATTGTTGAGAACTGATAATTGAAACATCAGCTCCTGTATCTATAAGACCTTTAAATTTCTTCCCTTGAATTTCAATTTGGCAAATAGGTCGAATATCTGAAATTTTTTCTACTAAAAAGATACTTGCTTTTCCTGTACTCCCAAAACTACCAATTCCTCTTTTTTGGATTCCTTTATGTTTTAGAGGAACATACAGAAGTAAAAGTAATTGTGCAGTCCTTTCTCCCTTTTTAGCTGACCAAGGAAATGTTGAAGATATTATAATTTGAATTTCCCCCTCATAATCCGAATCAATAATTTCTGTATGAACTGTTACTCCTTTTGAAGTCAAGTTAGATCTACCAAGGAGAAGTCCAACAGTATTTGGTGGAATTGGCCCAAAAATTCCTGTAGGTACACGGAGAGGTGTTTCTCCTGGAAGTAATAAAATATCTTGAGTGGTGCAGACGTCTACTGCTGCACTCCCTTCTGTTGCTGAACCTAATTGCTGTACTGAGAGTTTGGGGGAGGTACGGCCTGATAATTCTGAGGAGTGGCTGATGTCATATATGCCCCTGTTGTTGTCGGGGCCTGGGGCTGGCCCCGCTTCCCGTTTCCCTGAAGGGGAGTTCCGTCCTTATGAAACAATGACCTACATTCTGATGCCCAGTGTCTCCCTTTCTGACATCGGGGACATATTCCTGGTGGTTTTGATTCTGCAGAAGCAGAGTCATTGGGCATATTGGAGACATTTTTATTTTTCTTTCTGCATTTCTTTTTTGTATGTCTAGGCTTTCCACAATTAAAGCAAGTGCCAGGAAACTTATTTTTTCCTCTTGTCATTCCTGTAATTGCTTGAGCTAACATTCTAGCTTTGTATTGCTCAGTTCCTACTCCTTGACATAAGCGAAGGTACCCCATTGCATCTGTCTTTCCTTTTTGAGTTTCTATTGTCTTTTTACAGTCCTCATTAGCGTTGTCATAAGCTATGATTTGCAAAATTATATCAGCTGCTTGAGCATTGGACATCTGTTTTTTAATAGTATCCTGTAAACGAGCTATGAATTCTGAATAAGGCTCCTGAGGGCCTTGAAATATATTTTGAAAGGAAATTGGAACTTTTCCTTCCATTTCTATTTTTTCCTAAGCCATCAAACAAATTCTTTTGAGCTGATCTTGTGCCTGACGGTTCATCATAATCTGATTTTCAGTATTTATCCACTCTCCATCACCTAATAATTGATCTTTATTAATATTTATCTCACCAGCTTGATTTTGCCTGCTTTGAATTTCTGCACCATCAATCCACCAAGATTTAAATTGCAGAAATTGAGCTGGAGAAAGACAGGCTTTAGCCAAAGGATTCCAGTCTGTTGGAATCATTTTGTTTCCGTCAGCAATACCTCGGATTAATCCCATGGTATAGGGAGAAGTCGGACCAAATTGAGTAACTGCCTGTTTGAGTTCCTTAAGGATTTTAAAAGGAAAAGGTTGGTGTTCTAATACCTGCAAACCATTGGGGTGTTCATCATTGGGTGCAATACACTCCCGAATTATGACTGGAAAATTTAAAGCATCCAAATGTTCTTCTAACCTTGCCTGTTGAATTCCTTTTTCTACAGCTGACAATGATGAATGTGGACCTCGGGCATAAGGTGGAGGTGCCGATATAACAGGAGAAACTGGTTGTTTTCATTTTGATGGGTGTTTGGATAACCCCCAATCCTTCATTCTAGTTATTGGAGGAGGAGGCAAACGATGAGGTGTTAACAGATCGTCTTTTAAAGAAGGATATAATGCTTTTGGAATTATTGTAGATGCTTCTGCAGACTCCTCTTCTCTCTCCTCCTCCTCTGATAATTCAATGAGACTTTTGCAATCCTGATTTTTATCTTCCTCTTCATCTTCCATGTCAGTGTGTAAGGGTTCTAAAACTGACCGGACCTGTCTCCAAGTTTCCCAAATTGTAGTTGGTATCTCTTCTCCCTGAAGTTGTTTTTCTGAAATATCTTTACCTACTACATCCCACTGATCTAAATCTACAGTTCCTAAATCTGGAAACCAAGTACAATGGGTCTCAATAACCTTTAAAAGTTCCTCTAATTTCTTCTCTGAGACTTTTACCCCTCCCTTCTTAGAAAGCTGCTTAAGGAGGCAAATATACGGTCTATATCGACTCTCAGAATTTCCAATGTTAGTTTTTAAGAAAAGAAAATAGAACTTTCACTCACTTATTTACTCAGATGCTCATCTGGCCGCGTCCCTCACGGGACTAAGTCTGTCTTGGCTAAGGTGCTTCGGTATAAACCCCCGAACTGGTGAACGAGTCAGTCGCTGTTATGCCTTATGACAGATTACAGGAACCGCAGATTGGAGCCCATTCAAGTTTCGCGACTAAAAGTCTTGAAACTATAATCAATCACTCACACATTCACACTCTTTCACACAAAGTTTGTTAGGTTATTCTCCAGATGCTCTGGTACAATTCCTCAGGACTTTTTCCTACTTCTCACCAAGTAGAGAGAGTGCCGGCCCGTCCTGGGGTCTGTGCCGTGAAATTCACCAAGATTCAGAGTCTTCCTTCCCTTCTTCGAGATGCCCCACGTTTGGGCGCCAGTTGTCACATCCTGCGTGGCAAGGGCAAATGGGACTCGAGAGGGGCAACGCAGATTGAATAAGAACAAGAGACAAAAGTAAGATAAGAGCGAGACCAAGGGACTCAGCCAAAGAAGACTGAGCCCCGAATCGGGTCAATGCATGGTTTTTATTGAAAATTTTCAAGGAAGTAAAACTGCTGTAAATTAGTAACCGTGTGTATTGTGTGCCTTAAGGCTGTTTTCCATTAACCTATCCCATTGTATTCCAACAAATGCTATGCCTTCATACATCACTACACAGCCCCAGGACACTGACGTCACTGTGTCCTCCCAGGGGAGATAACTGGTATCATTCCATCAGGTCCCAGTCATACTGAGACACCCCCCGAGAGAGCTTTACCGATATCATTCCACTGGACCTCGGTCATACTGAGACACTCTCTCAATACTAATATGGTCAGGGGCTAATGCAGAGGGGGTGGTCTTGGAATCGGCTGTAAGGCAACAAGATACCACTTCACTCTGGTCAGAATGGCTATCATCAACAAATCAACAAACAAGTGCTGGCGAAGGTGTGGAGAAAAGGGAAACGTGTTGCACTGTTGGTGGGACTGCAAATTGGTGCAGCCATTATGGAAATCAGTATGGAGGTATCTCAAAGAAACTAGAAATGGAACTGCCGTATGACCCAGCAATTCCACTCTTGGGTATCTACCCAGAGGAATCCAAGATGCTAATTCGAAAAAATATATGCACCCCTATGTTTATTGCAGTGCTGTTTACAATAGCCAAGACTTGGAAACAACCAAAATGCCATCAGTAGATGACTGGATAAGAAACTGTGGTACATTTATACAATGGAGTATTACTCCTCTATAAAGAAGATGAAATCGTACCATTTGCAACGATATGGATGGACCTAGAGACTATTATGTTAAGTGAAACAAATCAGTTGGAGAAAGACAACTACCATATGATCTCACTTATATGTGGAATCTGAAAAACTGAATGAATGAGCAAAGTAAACAGAAACAGTCTCATAGATATAGAGGAAAAACAGGGTTGCTAGTTGGGAGGGGGGTGGGGATGAGGGAGAAGGGGAAGGGATTAGGCAGCATAAATAGGTTACTACAATATTGCCACAGAGATATGAAAGACAGTTCGGGGAATATAATAATGTTGTAAATATTTTGTGGGGTGCCAGATGATCACATGTCTTATTAGGGAGACCACTTCATGGATGAAGTAGAGGCTTGACCACTGCACTGTATACCTGAAACTGATGTTGTATAATATTGTATGCCAACTGTAATTGAATATATAGATAGTCATGGGATTTGGATTATACAGTGGAAGGGAGTCAAAGGAATAGTAATAGATAATATGATATGGGGGGGAGGAGTGGGGTGGAGAATTGGGGGTGGGGGGTTGTCACTTTGAGGGATTAAAAAGTATAACTATTGCACTGTGTTGTACACCTGAAGCTAATTTAAAATAAATAAATAAATAAACAAAGATGTAAACATTCTCAATAATTAAACATGAATATGTGACCTCTAATAAAATTTGGCCCTTAGGCAATATATCCTTATATATACAAAATTATACTTGTAAATAAAAAATAAAAGAAACATAGGTCTGGTGGACCAATGAAAAAAACAAATGTGAATAACAAGTTGAACTTAATTCTTTATGTTTTCCTACACACAAGTAAACTCGTTGATCCAGGTTCACTAGGAAAATACCCCTAATGATCAAGTTGGTTGCTAGAGCTATATCCATACAGCCCATCCTACACACAACTACAACTGATTTTACAAAGATGGAAACACACGCTTGCATACTCAGATATACAGTCCTAGACAGTCCCAGACATTCACATACATATACATCATATCAGTCACTCACTTGCTCAGTTTTCCATTGCACACTCACAAACATTAATGTACGCATTGGACACATACTCACCTAAGCTCACAGTTATGCTTTTTCATATACATAGTCACCAGGCGTCCGTTTAAATTAATAACATGATCTTACATAGAAAAATTGTATCTCCAAACTTCTGGGTGCCTGAAAAGAGAGGTCTATCCACACTTTATAGTCCCTTTAACCCGCAACAATCACTAGGGCAATATTTATTATAACACAGCACTTAAAATGTGCTCTGAGCATTGCCTGCTTACATCAAGACACATTCTGGAAATCTTGGAGTTTTGGGGACAGTGACCCTGTGTGGGTATGTGATATGTTAGAGTGAGAATAGGCTACAAGAAGAAGGAGACATAAGGAAAAGACAGTGGTGCAGAGAGCCTAGGAGTCTGGGGTTAAAAAGTGTTCAGGGGAAGAGACAGGGCAGAGAGGCAAAAGCAAAAGGTTTGTAATGTCGGTTAAATATTAAAGTGTAATGCTGGGGGTGAAAGTACAAGTGGGCAGAGGGTGCAAGGAAATTAAGGTAAGGGGGATACTGGGATCTGAGGAGGTATCTGGGGTGCAGAATCATGTGACAAAAAGTTCTAATGGGGCTTGTTCTAGCTGGTGCTGAACCAATGGCATCTGTTGGGACAGGGACAACTGGCACAAGTGCCACAATTGGCACAAGTGCCACAAGACTAGGTGCAAAAGTCAAAATATGAGCTGGGACATGTTGCTGCCAACACTAAGATTGGCTTCCACTACCTGCACACAGTTTATGTGCAAGGAGGTAATGAGAAGTGCCCTGCTTTGAGGCTCGACATTGTGAAACCCTCCTGGGTCTCAGTGTTGTACATGCAGAACAAAGATTACCAATGTTGTCTAAATGCATCCAACAGCTAAGTGTCCCACCAAGACCCAGGAAAGAACATCACTGTCCTCATTGACAACACGCCGTATCAATAGTGGTAGGAGGCCCACCATGCAAGAAGGGGGGCCAAGTTGACTCCTGTGGAAGAAGAGATTTTAAAGGAAAAACAATCCAAAAGAATTCTGAAGAAGTATGATGAAAGGATAAGAATGCCAGAATCATCGGTGTTCTAGAGCCACAGGTGCAGCAAAGCATGCTTCTTGTTCATATTACTTGAAGAGCAGGCCGATGTGGCCAAGCATTGGTTGTGTGCTAGAGGGCAAGGAGCTGGAGTTCTGTCTCGGGAACATCAAGGCCTGGAAATGCACGTAAATTCTCCTATTTTGGCTCATGGAATAGAGGTGTTTACTGTTCTAAAACAAAACAAGAAAGTGGTCTGATGGGAACGTGAAGTTAGTGAAGAAAAGTAAGGAAAAGTCAGCGGTGTAGTAGCTTCAGAAAACATGGCGGGGGGGGGAGAGTGAATTGAGATGGGGTAAGCAGATCATGGTAGAAAATAGTAGTTCAAGTCAGATAGAGTGTGGGAAAAGGACATGGAACTAGGGGAGATACTGGACATAGGAAGTAGGAAAATGGGCACAGGACAAAACAGGGCTAGAGAGAAAAGTAGGAATATATGAGCCCAGGCAAAAGGGTCTGGGATTCAATGTCAGATGTAATCAGTGCAGGGCATGGGTTGAATTCCTGCAGGCATTGATGATGCCTTGAAGTTGACGACTTGAGCACAGGTAACACAGGGCACGGGATGAGATATTGGAATTGGGCGTAGATAGAAGGCAGAAGGAAGAAGGTCACAGATGGACTTTGTAGAAATGACAGAAGGTGAGGAGGGTTAGACTGAGGACCTTAGAATAATGGTGACAAAGGGATGGATGTCAAAAAGGTCACCAAATAGAAAAGGAGACTCAATATTGAAGTCTAAAGGGGTTGGATTGAGGTCAGAGAGCAGGTGGAGTTTTAGTGGGTGTCTAAAAGTCACAATGTAGACACATGAAGGATGTAGAAGGGAGACTACAGGTAGAGAAAGAAGATGGATGACTCTGGGGTGATGGTGGTGGCAGAGAGGACACAGGAGGTCACTACATGGATCCCCTCCATTAACCTATTCTCTCATTTATGGTCAAATGACAACACTCTTGGATGGATTCACCCAGAACTAATATAAATAATATTGAATGTCAACTGTAACTGATAATAAATGTGTATTAGATCACCAGGACCTAACTGTCTACAAGTTAGAAGTTCATACCCTTAAACAATCTCTCTCCTATTCTGTCATCCCCTGCTCCTGGTAACCAGCATTTTACTCTTTTTACGATTTTGGTATTTTAGATTCCACATATAAAACATCAGACAGTACTTGTCTTTCTCAATCTGACATCTCATTTTGCATAAAGTCCTCAAGGTCCATCCATGATGTCACAAAGGGCAGGATTTCCTTATTTCTTCTGGCTGAATAATATTCCATTCTGTATGTATCACATCTTCTTTCTCCACTCATCCACTGACAGACACCTAGGTTGTTTCCACGTCTTGGCTGTTGTGCATAATGGTGCAATATACATGGCAGTGCATTTATCTCTTCCATAACCTGCTGCATTCCCTATAGTTTGTAATTGCAGCTCAGGGGCAAAAATTTTGCTCATATTCAATGCTCTTGAATGCACCTTAAATTGACCTTGACAGTACAGGAGAGCAGCTCAAATACAACAGTATTTTCTCTTTTCTTTCAGGGTACCATACGTTGGGTCAAACACGGCAGGTTGACAGGGGAAGCTTTTTACTGGTGTCTGGGTGCAGAGCTGGGAAGCACTGCCAGTCGTTCCTTTGAAAGATCTGTTTACATAATGAAACACTTTAGTGCCACAAAAATTTTTATGTCCCAAGGCTGACATGATGAAAATATCCTTCTTTATGGTGGCATTTCTAAAATATAAGACTTTTTTTTAACCTTTATGTACTCTTCTAAACTTATACATGTAATATTTACCATAAAAAAACATACTGAGACAACTAAAATTTTGAAGCATATAGCATCTCGTTTCTTTCATATAAGAAACCATAAGGGAAAAACTGTGGTAAATATTTTGTAGATATAGTGATAGTTTAAGATATTTTTATTACCTCCAATTTACTGGTCACATAATACCACAGAAAAATATCCACTGTGAGTGTGACATAACTGGGAATTATGTTATATTACATACTGCAGGAATTTTGCAGTTAAAATTAAGGTCACATATCAGTTGAACTTAAAATAGACAGATTGTCCTCAATTATCTGGTGGATTCCATGTATTACAAGAGCCCTTAAAGAAGAAAGAGAGGACAGAGAGATGCAGTAGAAAAGACATGAAACATGAGTGGGATTTCACACTCGATTTGGCTTTAAAGATGGGACATGTATGGGCACAAGAAGAAACTGCAAAAGGAAATAGATCCTGCTAAGAATATCAAAGATTCTGGAAGTGATCTCTTCCTTAGGGTTTTTTTTTTTTTTTTCATTTATACCCAAAGTTTTTTTGTTGTTGTTGTTGTTTTTTATTAGTTTCAGGTGTATAACACAATGCAATACTTATACTCTTTATCCCCCAAAGTGACAACCCCGCCTCCCCCAGTTCGCCACCCCACTCCTCCCCCATAGCATACATATCTATTACAATTCCTTTGACTCCTTTCCACAGTATACTCCACATCCCGTGACTATCTATATATTCAGTTACAGTTGGCATACAATATTATACAACATCAGCTTCAGGTGTACAGTGCAGTGATCAAGCCTCTACTCCATCCATGAAGTGCTCTCCCTAACAAGACATGTGACTATCTGACATGCCACAAAATTTTTACAACATTATTATATTCCCCGAACTATGTTTCATAACCCTGTGGCAATATTGTAGTTGTCTATTTATGCTGTCTAATCCCTTCCCCTTACCCCTTATCCCCACCCCCCTCCCAACTAGCAACCCTCAGTTTTTCCTCTATATCTATGAGTCTGTTTACTTTGATCGTTCATTCAGTTTTTCAGATTCCATATATAAATGAATCATATGGTACTTATCTTTCTCCGACTGACTTATTTCACTTAAAATAATAGTCTCTTCACAACCTTATCAATTACATTCCCAGAACTGCCCCCATATCCCTGCAGCAACATTGTAGTCACCCACCTACGCTATCCAAAACCTTCCCCCCCTCTCTCATCCCCACTGCCTCCCAGCCAGCAAACATCAGTTTTTCCTTTATATCTGCTTGATATGACTTCAATCTTCTTAAATTTATTGAGACTTGTTTTGTGGCCTAACGTGGTCTATCTTAGAAAATGTCCCAGGTGCCCTTGAGAAGAATGTACACTCTTTTTTTTCAGGGTGAAATGCTCCAAAAATATCAACGAAGTCCAGCTGGTCTAAAGTGTCATTTAAGGCCCCTCTTTCTGTGTTGATTTTCTGTCTAAAGGGTCTGTCCACTGGTAACAATGGGGTGCTGAAGTCCCCTACTATGATAGTGTTACTGTTGATCTCTGTCTTTATGTCTGTCAAAATCTGTTACATGTAATTAGGAGTTCCTATGTTGGGTGCATAGATGTTTATTAGGGTTATAGTGCCCTTCTTTATCTTTTATTGTAGTCATTTTAAAGTCTATTTTGTCCAAAACAAGCATTGGTACTCCGGCTCTTTTTTTTCTCATTTCCATTTGCATGAAGTATCTTATTCCATCTGTAAACAGCATATACATGTGTCCTATTTCCTTATCCTCTCAGCCACTCTCTGTCTTTTGGTTGGAGCATTTAGCCCACTCACATTTAAAATGATTATAGATAGGTGCATATGTATTGCCATTTTGTTGTTTGTATTCCTGGTCTTCCTGGATTAGCTTGTTTACCCCTTTCTTTTGTACAAAAAAGCCCTTTTAACATTTCCTGCAATGCTGGCTTGGTGGTAATGAATTCCTTAAGCTTATTCTTTTCTGAGAAGCTCTTTATTTCTCCTTCAATTTTAAGTGATAGCTGTGCTGGGTAGAGCAATCTTGGTTGTAGGCCTTTATTTTGTGTCACTTTGAATATCTCCTGCCACTCCCTTCTGGCCTGCAGAGTTTCTGTAGACAAGTCAGCTGTTAGTCTAACAGGAGTTCCTTTGTATGTAACCTGCTGTCTTTCTCTTGCTGCCTCTAGGATTCTGTCTCTGTCTCTAACTTTTGCCATTTTAACTATGATGTGTCTTGGTGTGGACCTGTTTGGGTTCAGCTTGTTTGGAACCCTCTGTACTTCCTGGGCACGTATGTTGATTTCCTTCACCAGGGTAGGGAAGTTTTCAGTCATTATTTTTTCAAATACATTCTCAACCCCTTGCTTCTTCTCTCCTCCTTCTGGTATTCCTATGAGTTGAAGATGGTTGCGCTGCATCTTGTCCCATAGGGCTCTTAAACTATTTTCATTCTTTTTTATTCTTTGGTCTTTTTGTTATGCCAACTGGGTAATTTCTGCTATTTTGTCTTCCAAATTGTTGATCTGCTCCTCTGCTTTATGTACTCTACTGGTGATTCCTTTGAGTGTGTTCTTCATTTCAGCTGTTGTATTCTTTAGTTCTAACTGGTTGTTTTTTATGATTTCTCTATCCTTCCTTATGTCCTCACTAAGTTTGTTAAACATTCTTATCATCAGTGTTCTATACTCTGTCTCTGAAAGGTTAGATCCCTCTGTTTCATTTGGTTCCATTTCTAGAGGTTTCTTCTGATCTTTTACTTGTGACATGTTTCTTTGTTTCCCCATTCTGGCTGTCGCTCTGGGATTGCTTTGATGTATTAGATAGATCACCAGGAGAGCCCTGGCTGGATCACGCAGGCACACAGTTCATGACCCAACACTCCCAGGAAAACTCCCAATCTCAGCCTGTTCCAATCAGCCACTTGCAGATCAGGCCGAGCAGCCCGACAACCAGTCACCAGCCTGGCAACTCTGCAAGCGCAGTGCGGAGAGCCGGGACCCCAGGCGGCTTGCACACTCCCACGTTTCAGTGAGCAGCCTGTTGGAGCCGGAGCACGCCCACCACGTGTTCCCCTGGCAATGCAGCACAAGCCGAGCGGAGGGTGGGGATCCAAGGCAGCTCGCACACTCCTGGGTCTCAGTGAGCAGCCTGTTGGAGCCGAAGGGCACCTGCCCAGGGTTTCCCTGGCAACGCAGTATAAGCTGGGTGGAGGGTGGGGATCCAAGGCCCCATACACACACGTGTGCACACACACACTTTTGCGCCAATTCCACCAGACCAATGAGGTCCTGGACCTGATCCTCTGTGGGAGGGCTCAACCCTGAAAAAATGGCACCCTCCTTACACCACTCGAGTGCAGGCTCCACACCAGGGGAACAATAGTCCAAAAACCTCCAGCCTTTACACCAAAGGTGCTCAGTTCAGTCTGTCCCCGCAGACTCCTGGGTCCGGCTCACACAGCTCCTCCCTCCACCAGGAACCAGGTAACTATTCACTGGCGAGCAAGCCCATGCGCCAGCCCCACTGATTCTCTAGCCGCTCTTAGCCTCACAGAGCTGAGCAAAGAGAGTCCTTACTAATTTACTGCCAGCTATCTTGGAACTTCTCTTCCTGGCAAAGGAACTCTGGGCTGTGAGCTTGGTGTGCGGCCAGAGGGACTCTCCCCCAACCGGAGAAGCCTCCCCACAGCTGGGGCTTCCCTCAGGGGTTTGCCCTCTCTAGTCTCCGCCCGTCCTACCAGACCCGAGGTGGCCTCCTCTTTAAGTTCTTCATTTAGTGGTTCTGCTCATCCAGTGTTCTGGGGACCTCCAGGGTTGAATGCTGTATAATTTGTCTGTAATTTTGGTGTGATCCTGGGAGGTAGATAGCACAGCATCTGTCTATTCTGCCATTTTACTGGAAGTCCTTGAGTTTTGAGAATAGAGTCCAGCCTGGCTGATGTAGGCTTGTGACCCTTTAATCAGAAGACTCCATCATGTCCCTATTATTCCCAATTTAAGAAATACAAGAAAAAAATTTAAAAAACACAAAAAGTAAATGAAAAAAGAAATATAAGAGGCCAGCCGAGTGGCATGGTGGTTAAGCGCTGGCTTGGGAAGCCAGCTGCCCCGGTTTGAGTCCCACATATGAGGGCCAGTGACACTGCCCTCAAAAAAAAAAAAAAAAGAAAGAAATATAAGAAAACAGGTGTTGTGACAGGCTGCTAAACTTGTGGTAATGTGTCATGTCAGATAAATTGCAGTAAGACACATGGGAACAAATTTAAGAGTAAAATATTTGAAAAATAAAGTCAAAATCTTCATGAATTCACCATAACCAATACAATTTTGACCTTCAGATGTAACAATTTTCATCACTGACATATATCCTACTTCTAATGTAGTCTGAGAACAAATATGAAACTGTATTTTATACACACACACACACACACACACACACACACACACACACACCGTACTTGTTTTGACTCTCAATATCTCAGAGGTAGAGAAGAGGTTTTCAAGTTACAAAAACATGTAATTTCAGAAGGAAGAGAGTGGCCGGCCGAGTGGCGCAGTGGTTAAGCGCTGGCTTGGGAAGCCAGCGGCCCTGGTTCGGGTCCCAGGTATGAGGGCCAGTGACACTGCCCTCAAAGAACAAAACAAAACAGAAGGAAAAGAGTATGATCCGGGATTCAGTATTTGCTTCAGAAACACATTTTGCCTTCTCTTCTCTAGACCTCTTCCTCATTATGTTGAAAAACCACCATTTGCAAATTTATGGCATCAACATAGCCCTTCTGTTACAGGTTGAAGTAGTACCTCAAATTTTTATGTTGAAGTCTTACCCAGAACATGTCCTTACTTGGAAATAAGGTCATTGCAGACATAATTAGTTAATGAGAAATCATAGTGGCATAGGGTGAACCCCTGATTCTAATGATTGGTGTCTTTATACAAAGGGGAAATTTGGAGGCAGACATGCACACAGGGAGAACACCCCTGAAGACTGGCGTTTGCTGCCACAAGCCAAGGAACTAAATGCTAGGAGAGTGTCCTGAAACAGATTCCCCCTTTCACAGGGATTATGACCCTGCTGACTCCTTGGCCTCAGCCTTCCAGCCCCCAAAACTGGGAGATAATCACCATCTGGTGCTTAAGCCTCTCAGCTCAAGCAAGGTTTTTGTTATGGCAGCCACAGCAAATGAATACACCTTCCCTTGCCACCTCCCTATCCACAGGCAGAAGGACCTTGAAATGGAGTAAAGCCTGTGTTTTCATATGCTTTGCCACAGGAAAGATCATGGACAAACCAGTCTAATCTGAATGTCACAATGTGAGTTTCCCATCCCCGTCTTCAGAGACATTCCCCTCCTAGGAAAAGCCCAAATCCTGTGACAACATTGCAGATGTGACTGGATGAAGATCCTTACAAAGCCCATGCAGAGTACACCCTGTTTACTCCCCATGGGCCACAGTTGGGCTCCACTTTCAGAAATGTGCCCTGAAGGCTTAGCAGCAGAGAAAAAGGAAGTGGAGGGACAGGGAGAACACAGGTGATGGTGTTTCCTGATATTCCCTAGGTGATTCTAAAGGTGAATCCAGTATTGAGGATGAAACTGACCCTCTAGAATATACATTCAACTACAATTACTAATTTAGCCATTACAAAAATCATGGCTTCCTTGCCTGTCACAAAACTATAGCTAAAGATTAAGAAAGAGGGGTGACATCACAGAAATTATACCATGAGGTGGATTTCTTGAGATTTCTCCTGGAAGTTACTACAAATTGAACACATATAATTCATCAACAGATTCTCTGCTCATCACATAGAACAGGTAAGAGACAGGCACAAGGATTACCTGAAGGTAGGGAAACTGGACCAGTAGGGGAAGGGGAAGTGCAGAGACACTGTGTGACCCACAACCATGGAGATGTGGGGCCCCAAGATGCAGTCTGGAGATCACAACAACCAGGCTGTGGGCTCTCCCTCCCTGTGCTCCACAGTCCTGCTGAGGGATTGGCATACAGGATGGCAGTGCACAGCATTCAAGGCAGAGACCTCAGCAGAGAACTGGGGCTGAAGTTCTCACAGTCAGGCAGAAAGTGGAGAAAGCAAGGTGCCTAGATTATCCCACCCCACCCTCCCAGGGTTTCCCCCACCCGCACCATTCTAGAGTATTAAGCAGGTCCCAAAGTGGAAGGAGTTGTGACAGGCCTTCAAGAACTGGAAAAACCGGTTTGGCAACTGTGGGTCTAGGGAAGAGGCAGGGATGAGTGTAATACTGCTGGGTTGGCCAGGGAGACAAAGGCACCTGCCTACCCAGCCCCCACTTTTTCTGGGCAATTAGAGCTGCTGAGACAGACAGGTGTTAGCAGCCAGTTGCAGAGGCAGTTCTGGACTTTCAGAAGTGCAGAAATGTCAAGCCCTCCACAATCCCCATGGAAGAAGTGCCCTAAGAACCTGCTCACAAAGAAGAAACCCACCTCCTGGTAACTGGCTGTGGTGTTCTCAGCCTGCATTTGTGCAGGTGAGAGCAGAAACTGCACTGACTATAAAAGCCACTGACCAGACCTCATAGCCCCTCCACCTAGAACTGCATTGCCAGGGGCACTCTGGCTGCCAGGTGGCTAGCTCCACCTCCACAAAACTTAGAGGAGATTTTCTACAGCAGAGGACAACCTGGGGATAGCTGGTGGGCTTAAGCCAAGCCTGGTGCTGTTTATTTTATTATTATTATTATTATTAATAATAATTAGATTTTTTTCTTTGCCTTTTTTCCCCTTTCTCTTTCTCTTCTCTTCTTTAATTTTTTCTTTTCCTTGCTCTGTTTTTCCTTCTTTGTTCTGTTTTTCCGTATTTTGTTGTTGTTGTTGTTGCTGTTATTTTTTGTTCCGTTTTTGTTTGTTTTGGTTTTTGTATTTTTTGTATTCTTGTTTCTGTTGAATGTTGGTTGTTTTTATATGTGAGTTTTTGGTTTTTTTGGTTTTTTTTTTTTCGCTTGTTGGTTTGTTTTGTTCTGAAATTGATTTGCATGTGGGCCAGCCACGTGGCATGGTGGTTAAGCACTGGCTTGGGAAGACAGCAGCCCTGGTTCGGGTCCCACATATGAGGGCCGGTGACACTGCCCTCAAAAATAAAAACAAAACAAAATAAAATTGACTTGCATGAAAGTCCCGCCCAAGAGTTGCAAGAATCAACACACCCAGAGGCCAGCTTCAGACTAAACCGGTGCACTACATGTTTTGACTTACAAGTGACACACCCAAAGTGGGTCTCAACAAGCACAAGAGCCTGCAGGGATGAAGCTGCTGCCGAGAGGTCAGCCCTCACACAGCAGCTCACACCCTGTGGACATTACCAATCCTCATAGCTACTCAGCCCAGGAGCCTATCCCACCCACTGACAAGCCAAAAGCAATCAAGGCTCAACTGCAACAGGAGAACAATCACAACACAAGGGACACCCCTGGAACACATGCACTGAAGACTAGAGAAAGTAAGCAAGTCGACTACAAAAGTCTCATGCTACATAAGGTCAGCCAGCAAAGATAGAGAGATATAGGTGATCTACCTAATACATAGCAGAAAACACAAAGCAACAGCCAGAATGAGGAAACAAATATGTCCCAAATAAAAGAACAGAAGAAACCACCAGAAATGTGACTAAATGAAATGGAAGCAGTCAACCTACCAAATACAGAGTTTATAATGATGTTGATGAGAATGATGAAGGAACTTAATGAGAATTTCAACAAAGAGATAGCAAACAGAAAGAAAGATATAGAAACCGTTAAAAATAACCAGTCAGACATAAAGAATATAATAACTGCAGTGAAGAATACACTAGAAAGAGTCACCAGCAGATAAGATGAAGCAGAGGATCGAATCAGCGATTTAGAAGACAAAGTAGCAGAATTCACCCAATCGGAACAACAGAAAGAAAAAAGAACAAAAAACAATGCAAATAGCTTTAAGAGACCTGTGGGACAACACCAAGTGCAACAACATCACATCAAAGGAATACCAGAAAGAGAAGAGAGGGAGCAAGGGATTGAGAACATAACTGAAGAAATAATGACTAAAAACTCTCCTAACCTGGTGAAGGAAATAGGCATACAAGCCCAGGAACCACAGAGAGTCTGAAACAAGGTGAACTCTGTGGGAAGCCGACAGCCCCCCAGTGTCTGACAAGGCCACATTGCCCTGCTCAGCACTGGATATTAGGGGTGCTGCCTTATGGTTGGTCATGTAATATCTCCTGCCTCTATGAACCCATGTGCCTTTCCTCTTATAGGAGACAATATACTCACTGCATTTATGGCAAGTTCCTGTGATACCCCAATGAGCTAACTATGCAGCCAAAGACGGGTTAGATCTCCTAGAAAAGAGTGGAGACAACCTAAGCCAGGCAGTAGTTCCGTGGGGACCCCTGAACTGAGATATTGGGGACTCAAGCCCCTTGGAAACTGAGGCACAGACCTCTGACAACTTAGGCCAAAAAAAAAGCATGCCTGTGAGAGGCTGATGCACTTGCCTAAGGGCCCTGCTGTGAAAAGTCTCCTTGGAGGCCAAAGGTCTCCAGGCCATGAGAGTTCCAGGCAGCTTGCTGACCATGGGGTATGTTAACAGCCTTGTGTGAATTCCTTTGTTTAGTGCCTTGTTGCAGCAACAGATACTGAAGCTTTGACTGAGAAACAGATGCAGCCCTCTGTAGGATAAGAGTGGTGTGAGACCCCTTTCGTTGCTAGGTATTGTATTTACATAGGAATAAAACTAGATGCTTTTATTCTAAACATGGTCACAGCTAGTCTTTTAGTAATAATTCAACTATACTCCCTGTGAGTCTAGCTGCTGGAATTTGGGATAATGGCTAGGTAGTCATGGTAACCACTCTTTAGGAGATATATAGAGATAAGTCTATCCTTAACATAAGATAGTCATGATAAACATTCTTTGAATGATAGGCAGAGACTGGGTCTGGGTCTCAAAGGTTATCACAGTGTAAGACAAGATAAATCCTTTAATGGAAGAGTAAGTCACAGTGCACCCTGGAGAGAGCACTTACAGGGGAGTAAAAGACTGTGTAAATACTGAGAACTAGAAACCACCAAATACATGAAATGCTTTGTGATTGAGGTAATGGTCAAGAGTCCCTATAAAACGGACATATTATTACATTAAAGTGTGACACTCCTGTGAAACCTTTTTGGGTGTCTCCGCTCTCTTTCTTTCTCTCTCTTTCTTTCTTTTTTTCCTCGCCGACTCCGTCCCACCCCACAGAACTCAAACAGGCCTACACAAAGACATATCATAATTAAAATGGCAAAATTTTTTTTTGTTTTTAAAGATTTTATTGCAGAATTGGGGGAGGGGAACAGCGTTGGGGAACCGGAGAAGGAAAACAGACAAGCTGCTGTCCTTTTGTTCTTCAGTCTAGTTGCGGAGGACATTGCTTCACTGGCCCATGTTGGTATCATCATTGCGCTCTTTTCGGGTGAGGTAGATGGGTCTCCAGCCTCTGGACGGCCGTTCACAGCGGCTCTTGGCAGCTCACACTGGCTGCCAGCTGCTCTTGCTGGCTGCTGGCCACTCACTGTGTAGCCTATGGCAGCCCACTGCAACAGGGACTGCAGCTATGCCGTCCCCGGGGACTCAGAGCAGCCCAGCTCTGTCTCGTCTCTGCCTGGCTGGGTCTAGCTTCCTCGAGAGGACCAGCGGGAACTCAGAAAAAGAAATAAAGAGCAAGAGACAGGGATAGTTCAAAAAGGAATGTGAGCCAGGAGACTCTGTCTGATGGACAAGAGCCCTGAATCTGGTCAGCTTGAAGCTTTTATTGAGTACAATCAGGGAAGGGGCTTTGTTCTTTCCGAGGTCTGTAAATCACATGTGTCACCCAAGAATTTAGCCAAATGTCCCTATGCCTCACAGACTCCCTCAGCCGAAAGATCCTTGCCTCCTACAGGGACAGACAATGGTTCACTATGAGACTTAAAGGCAAGAATGCAAGGAGGACTGCTGTTATCTTCTTAGGAAGATTTCTGTCTTCTTTGGCAGGCTGCTAGCTCTGTAGGTAAGGGTTCACAGGCCCTTAGGCCCCACATGCTTCACTTCTTTGATTCCTCCCAGGAGCCTTATCCGAAGGTGCCTGTCTTAGGCCGCCCTAATGCGCATATTTAGGATCTTGCCCATCATTGGCTGACCCACCCTCTCTCGTAGGGTCCCATGGGGTTTTGCCATAAACATAGTGAATATCCTGTCCCTGTGAAGCCCTGCCCTTATGGGCAAATGCAGGGAGGCAAACGGTGAGGCTGCTGTGAGGCCACATTTCCCTCCTCTTTGTTTAGAAGCATGAGAAACACAGACCTCGAAGATTCCTGTTTGATAACACGTTGGAGGGCTGTTTGTCTGGATCTGAGGACTAAACAAAATAAACACAATAAAATAAGCATAATAGCAATTGCGCCAGCAAACCCACTACCTAAGATTTTCACCCAATTCAAAGGATCTAAATGAGATAGTCCATGTGCAGCAGCGGAGAGCATGTCTTCCCCTGGCAGCAGCTGAAGATTGGCATAGGACATTTCATCCACCTCCTTCGGAAGTTGTAAAATATTCACAGTAAGATTAGGAACATGTCCCAAAAGATGAGCTCGTACCTCCGTCCAGGGAGTACAAGTTTGATTATAAGAATAAGGAGTAACACAATAAGTAGATACATTCCAATCACATTTTAAGGTAATCATAGTATGTAAATTTTCCACTGGATCACCAAGAAAAACAACAGTAGTTTCTAAATCAGTTAATCTAACATTAATTTCTTGATGTATTTTTACTTGTTGATTCCATGATTTACTTGCATTCTGATGTCATTGTTGTATGAATTCGGTGGTCTGTACTGCCTGGTGTAGAGCCACTCCTGATACAGCAGTAACAGTAGTGAGGGCTATAATTCCCATAATTGTAGCAATCAATAATCCCACGAATTGTCTTATTCTATGTGAAATCTTATGTAATAATTGAAGAACTATATGTAAAGTGGGAGAGCCTTCCCACACCCTAGAAGCTTGGACGGGGATCCATAATCCACGTCTTCTCTTGAGAATCATTATTTAATTATGTTCATTATAAAGAGAAGAATTGATACAAGTATATAATCTATATTGATCACATTCTATTAATTTTGTAATTAATGTTACTGTCATTGTTCCAACTAGAAAAACAAAAGGAATTTTAAGACATGTCTGTAAATAAACTGTTTTTGTTTCCTTAAATAAAGTGTATTTTATTTTTATTTATTTATGTATTGGGTAAATAATAATCTGAGTATCAATAATCTGAGAAGAATTATAAGTACGTACCCACCATCTGAGAAGTTGGTAATTGGAGCAATTAAATTGAGTGCAGTTAAGGACTGTATCCCCCATAGGGGCCCCAGTCTATTACTATTCCATAGGAATCATTAAATAACACCAAATTCATACTCCCTCAACACACTTCCCAATGAATATGGGAGTGTCCATCAATCCAGTTACTTTGATTGGTACACATAGGAAGAGGGGGAGGGAAGCTAAGAGTGCTTGCCTCCTGTACTTCAAATTTCTTTCCAAAAATCATAAACATAATTTTAAAGGTATCATTTTCTTTGCCTTGAGGCACAAACCAAGCATATTCTTTTATAGCTAGGCATGGAGCATCAATTCCAATACAAATTGGGGTATAAGTAAAACCTAATGAGGTATATAACCTGAAAGTTTAAAAATGTGACCTTCTTTATCAGGGAATTCAGGTCCCCTTAAATCTTCTGGCCCTGGAAGCCAGGAGCTATCATTAATGTAAATTAAAGGAGGGTTATCATGTCATGAACATATGAGCATCTGTTCTTGGAAATCTCGCCAAGACCAAGGTTTGTTTTTGTTTTGTTTTTTGCCGTTTGAGACAGTGTTTGTATTTATGCTCAGGTAAGAAGAGGCACATCGAAACCAACACCCATATTAATGAACACAAAAAACACTCCTATCCGTTGTATAGATGATATACAGCTTTTAACTGGTGAAGCATCAGTGGGCATTAGCAAAGAATTAAAGACCTTCGGGAAAGGCAGCTTTACAGTCGCAGGGCGTTTCTTCCCCTGTCTGGATTTTTCCTGCTTTATCTTCAAAAGGGAGTGTGTGAGTCAGGCCGGTTTTCAGCTGATTGTCATTCATGAGACTTGACACACAGATCTGGTATCCACAAAGGTCGTTCCTGTGGACCTGGAGAAATACAAGCACAATCTCTTTCCCATGTGAATAAAGTTTTTAAATGTCATTGATTGGTTTGGATATCCTTCCACCAGATAGGGACATTTTCCAATAGTTTAGAACTGTTGATTATTAAACTATTTTTTTGTAGCAGTATGTCCAATGTTAACTTCATTACTTGAACCAGATGAATTTAAAATTTTTAAAGTAAACATGATTTTAGTCAATTGTATTTGCGGGGATTCTGTTTTGTCTTCCCCCCTTTTTTTTAATTGTTTTTTTTTTTAAACAAAATTTGAACAGACTGATTAGAATTATTGGAAAGTGGAGTCTGATTTAATATTTATAGGATTTGAAAACATCTCTAAAGCAGTTAAAACAGCCATTAGTTTAGCTTTTTGAGTTGAGATATAATTAATCTATATTACTGTACAGCCTTTTTTAGGGTCTAAGTTTTGGAAGACTTTTATGTACATGTCTGGGTCATCTGAAAACTTTTCTTAACAGTTCTGTATTTGTCTAAAAATCCTGTAATGAAAACGGAGATCTGAACTTTGGCAGATCTACATTTTTCTGGCATATGTAGGATAATTAACATTTTCACTGGCAAATCTAGGAAGATACTTTGTAACCTTAAAAAGTATAGGCTGGTGATAAAACATACGATATATTTATTACCAGATTTTAATCTATCTTTGAACTTTTCTGTGACAAGAAGCTAAAAATAGGTGAACTCATCAAAACTAAAATCTTAAGTTGTTAATAGATGTTGAGAAATTACGTCTAAGTATTTTTTTTTTTATTTTTTTATTTTTTTTTTTTTTGAGGGCAGTGTCACTGGCCCTCATATGTGGGATCCGAACCGGGGCCGCTGGCTTAACCACCACACCACTTGGCCAGCCCCGTCTAAGTATTTTTAATATATGACCACTACAGAAAAGTTTTACTTAAAATCTTACTTGAGTGACCTTTTATTAGTTCCCACTCTATGAGATCCCAAAGTCAATTATACAAGTTATTTTTTGACAAACTTTGTAGCAGAGATAACATGATTTTAAAAGTAAGTTAATTCAGAATGTTATCACTCATAGACTTAGGTTATTTCCCTTACAATGAGTCCTACTGTAGGTGGTCCCTACAGGAATTTGACCAGGGGAGGTGTTTCATTGCAAGCCTGAGCTTGCCCTACCCCCATAATTAATGTCTGATTTCTGTACTTTTTGATTTTGTGGTCTTTTTTTTTGGAGAGATAATTATAGAAACATCAAAAATATCAATTAATTATAGAAATAAATATTTTGTCTGGTATTTTAATCTGGCAAACAGGACGAATTCCTGAAAACTTTTTTGTTAAAAAATACCGGTTTGACCAATGCTTTTAAATCTTTTAGTTTCTAGTAGCAATGTACTAGGCAGGCCCAAGGCCTCTTGGTGTGGTGTTTCTCGACGTTTTTGAAAGGGAGGGGGGATTCTGTTCCCGTGTCTGGAATAAAGCAAGCTTCAGCAGAGACAGACCGTATGGAGCTATTTATTTATTTATTTATTTATTTATTTATTTTTGAAAGTGGATATAAAAATTTGAGAGTAACTGTGGTGACTTTTAGAGATTCATCCTCTACTTTATACTGTTTGTCTCTTGATTTTAAAACTTTTTTTTTTTTATCTTGCATATCAATCTGTGGAATTGGAGTTTGTTAATTTTCTTTAGGTAATATCCAACTGGATTTTTGTAAAAACTGAAACAATTTATTTTTAGGAAAATGATTATCAACTATTTCATAAAAATTACTAATAGCAATTTGTCATGAATCAGAATGACTATTTAAATGTATTATTAGTTGTTATTTGAACGGAACTACAATTTTATTAGGTTCTTGACCATTAAGATGTAAAACTCTGGTTCCAGCTCATGACGCAAATTCTGAGATTAACTTTACATAACTCGGGAGTGACTTCACAAAGTTGTTAGGCAAAAAGAGCCACTCTACTAAATCATTTTGTTGAACAATCACCGCCGTGGGCGAATGTGGAGTTGGAAAACTTAAAATTTGTAAGGGCTGTGTTGGATCTATGCGTTGAACTAGATTTGGAAAACTTAAAATTTGTAAGGGCTGTGTTGGATCTATGTGTTGAATTTGAGCTTCCTGTATTTTTTGTTCTACTAATTCCAACTCTTGATTAGCCTAAGGAGTTAAACTGTGAGGACTATACAATTGAGGAGGCCCTTGTAAAAGACTAAATAAATTACTGAGAGCATATGTAGGAATGCCCAAAGTAGGGCTTAGCCAATTAACATCTCCTAACAATTTTTGTAAGTTATTCAAGGTAGAAATCTGATCTCTTCTTATGTGGACTTTTTGAGGTCTAATAGTCTATTTACAATTGCACCTAAATACTGAACTGGTGTAGTAGTTTGAATTTTATCTGGAGCTATACTGAGTCCTGTAGAGTCAAGTTGCTCTATTAACAATTTAAAGCACTCTGTTAATTCTTTCCTAGATGAAGCAGCGCAAAGGATGTCATCCATATAATGAATTATGTAACTACTTGGAAAACTGTCTCTGACTGGCTGAATAGCTCTAGCTAGAAAAAGTTGACAAATGGTTGGACTATTTAGCATTCCCTGAGGAAGGACCTTTTACTGAAATCTTTTAATTGGTTCTTTATTATTAGTAGATGGAATAGAAAATGCAAATCTAGGGCAATCCTGAGGATGTAATGGAATGTTATAAAAACAATCCTGTAAATCAATTACTATTAAAGGCCAATTTTTTGGAATCATACACGATTGTGGAAGTCCAGGCTGAAGTGTCCCCATAGTTTCAATTATAACATTAACAGCTCGTAAATCAGTTAGCATTCGCCATTTCCCTGATTTTTTCTTAATTATAAACACAGGGGAATTCCAAGGACTAGTAGAAGGTTCTATAAGATTTTGTTCTAATTGAACCTAAACTAGATTTATTAAAGCCTCCAATTTTTCTTGGGAATCGGGCCACTGTTCAGTGGTGTTTCATTAGGAATTAACAGAATATTCTGTGTGGAGCAAAGATCTACAGCTGTACTGTCTTTTGTAGCAGGAATTAATTCCTGTACTGAAAGCTTGGGGGTGGGGATACAGCCTGATAATTCTTTGAACTGTTTTCTGGGCCTCGGGCTGGCCCTGCCATCCGTTTCCCTGCAACGGAGTGTCATTTTTATGAAATTTTGATTTACATTCTTTAAACCAACGTCTACCTCTTTCACACCTACGGCAGATTTCAGGTTTTCTTTCAGAAGTTACAGTGGGAATAGGTTGGGGTTTAGAATTAGAGTTAATAGGTGGCCATCTACAATCTTTTTTTAACATGTCCGGGCTTTCCACAATTAAAGTAAGCACCAGAAAATCCTTTTTGTCCAATATTACTCCTGTAATTGCATTTGCTAACATAGTGGATTGGTATTGTTCTGAACCAACCTCTTGGCATAATCTTATGTAGCCATTAAGATCTGTTTTTCCTTTTTGATTTCCAATTGCTTTTTTTTTTATTAGTTTCAGGTGTACAACACAATGCAATAGTTATACTCTTTACCCCCAAAGTGACAACCCAACTCCCCCAGTTCACCACCCCTCTCCCTCCCCATATCATATATATCTATCACAACTCCCCTGACTCCCCTCCACAGTATACTCCACATCCCATGACCATCCACATTTTTTGACAATCTCTGTTAGCATTATCATAGGCTAAAATTAACTGAATAACTTCAGCAGCTTGTTCATTTGACACTTGTCATTTAATCGCGTTCTGAAGACAAGCTGCAAACTCAGCATATGATTCCCTAGGTCCTTGTAAGATTTTACTAAAGGAACCTGTTGCTTTTCCTTCAGGTTCAAGTTGTTTCCATGCATTTAAGCAGATCCTCCTTAACTGATCTATAGCCTGATTAGTCATTCCAATCTGTTGTTCAGTTCCTTTCCAAACTCCTCTACCTAATAATTGATCCGGATTAATATTAATATTTGCATGGCGATTACGATGGCCTTGAGCTTCAGCTCCTTTAATCCACCAAGATTAAAATGTAAAAATTGAGCTGGAGAAAGGCAAGTCTGAGCCATACTTTGCCAATCAAGTGGAGCCAAGCGGTGACCCTCAGCAAGATTTTTAACCATGCCTCCTATGTAAGGAGAATTGGGCCCATACTGAATAACAGCTGCTTTAAGTTTCTTAAGAACTGTAAAAGGTATAGACTCATATTGATGTGCAAACACTCCCTGCGGATTTTGAGGATCAACCCCTGGGGTGACTTGTTGATGAATAACCGTGGGAAATGATAAAGCTTCCATATCCCCTTGAAGGAAGGCTTATTTAGTGCCACTTTCCACCATGCAAAGAGCTGGCTGAGTGTTGCCAGCAAGCGAGCTTTGCTCATTAAGAAAAAGGTTAGTGGATTTACAGAGTTTTATGTATGGGAAACGGGGGCAAGGCGAGCAGCGTTTTAACTTTCCCAAAGGTGGATATAATGAGCCTGAAGCCTGACTTACAGGTTCAGGGTGTTAAATCTCAGCGGATTCCTTAGAGCATTGTTTCTCATCCTGCTTTTCTAGTAAATTTAATTATTTCTCTTCACTATTATCTTCTGAATCTATTTGTAAGGGTTCTAAGATTGACTTAACAAGCCTCCATGTATCCCAGATTGTAACGGGAATAGAGACTCCATTCTTATGTAAAACCTGGAGATCTGAACCTACCCTCTTTCAGGTCTTTAAATTCAAGGTTCCTATATTAGGGTACCAAGCACAATGTGCCTCAATGACTGTTAAAAGTTCCAATAACTTTTTCTCCGGGACTCGTGCCCCTCCTGCCTTCAACAATTGAAGCAGGCTAATATATACAGCTGATATTTACTCTAACTATGGGTATATCCCATGTTAGTATTTTATAAAAGGGATAGCAAGATATGCATTCACGCTTCATCACTCTGATGCTCGTCTGGTCGCGCCCCTCGCAGGAATGTTAAGGTCAGCCTTGACAGAAGGTCCACCTGTATAAATCCCAGGCCTGGTGAAACAGTTACCATATGTCTTTACGGCCTTTGACCAATGGAACCGCAGATTAGAGCCCACTCAAGTTCCGTAGCAGAAGTCATGGAACTATAAAGCATTCACACACACAATCACGCACTGTTACATAAAAAATGTTAGTATTACTCTGGTATAATGTTACTTCTCGAGGCCTTTCCTACTCCCACGAAGTAGATGTGGCCACAGAGCCTCAAGGATCCCTATCGTCGGCAATACTCACCCTTCGTAGCTGATAGCTGGTGTATCCTCTCGAGCCTCAAGTCTGGGCGCCACCTGTCGCGTCTCTGCGCGGCTGGGTCTAGCTTCCTCAAGAGGACCAACGGGGACTCAGAAAAAGAAATAAAGAGCAAGAGACAGGGATAGTTCAAAAAGGAATGTGAGCCAGGGAACTCTGTCTGATGGACAAGAGCCCTGAATCTGGTCAGCTTGCAGCTTTTATTGAGTACAATCAGGGAAGGGGCTTTGTTCTTTCCGAGGTCTGTAAATCACATGCGTCACCCAAGAATTTAGCCAAATGTCCCTATGCCTCACAGACTCCCTCAGCCGAAAGACCCTTGCCTCCTACGGGGACAGATAATGGTTCACTATGAGACTTAAAGGCAAGAATGCAAGGGGGACTGCTGTTGTCTTCTTAGGAAGATTTCTGTCTTCTTTGGCAGGCTGCTAGCTCTGTAGGTAAGGGTTCACAGGCCCTTAGGCCCCACATGCTTTACCTCCTTGATTCCTCCCAGGGACCCTATCCGAACGCGCCTGTCTTAGGCCGCCCTAATGCACATATTTAAGGTCTTGCCTGTCATTGGCTGACCCGCCCTCTCTCTTAGGGTCCCATGGAGTTTTGCCACAAACATAGTGAATATCCTGTCCCTGTGAGGCCCTGCCCTTATGGGCGAATGCAGGGAGGCAAACGGTGAGGCTGCTGTGAGGCCACACAGCTCCAGGTAGAGCTGTTGTTCACCATCTTAGCTGTAGAGGACAGTGTCACTGGACCTCATATGTGGGATCCAAATCAGGGCCGCTGGCATCCCAAATCAGCTCTTAACCAACGTGCCACTTGGCTGTTCCTAAAATGGCAAAATTTAAAGACAAAGAGAGAGTTCTACAAGTAGCAAGAGATAGACAGTGAATTACTCACAAGAGAGCTCCCATAAGACTATCAGCTGACTTTTCTTTTTTCCTTTTTTTGAGGGCAGTGTCACTGGCCCTCGTATGTGGGAGGGGCTGCCCTCAACCAGGACGCCAGCTTCCCAAGTCAGCGCTTAACTAACGCGCCACTCGGCCGGCCCTCAGCTGACTTTTCTACTGAAACTTTGCAGGCCACAGAGGATTGGCAGGAAATATTCAAAGTGATGAAAAACAAAGGCCTACAACCTAAATTGCTCTGTTCAGCAAGGCTATCATTTAAAATTAAGGGAGAGGGAAAGGGCTTCCCAGAAAAGAATAAGCTCAAGGAATTCACTACCACTAATCCAGTATTGCAGGAAATGTTGAATGTTGAAATGGCTTTTTTTAGCAGAAGAAAGATAAAAACAAACTAACTAATGTAGACCAGAAATACGAAAAGCAAAATGGAAATAACTATATACCTATCAATAATCACTTTAAATGTAAATGGATTAAATACTGGAATCAAATGACATAGGGTGGCTGAGTGGATAAGAAAACAAGACCCATGCATTTGCTGTATACAAGAGACACACCTCAGATCAAAAGACACATATGGACTGAAAGTAAAAGGATGAAATAAGATATTTCATGCAAATGGAAATGAGAAAAAATCTGGAGTAGCAATACTTATATCAGGTAAAAATAGACTTTAAAATGAAGATTATAATAAAAGAAAAAGAAGGGCACTACACAATAACAAAGAGATCAATCCAACAAGAGGACATAACCTTAGTAAACCTCTATGCACCCAATAGGATAAACAGACATTGACAGACATAAAGACAGAGATCAACAGTAACACTATCATAGCAGGGGACTTCAACAAACCACTGACACCAAGGGACAGATCTTCTAAACAGCAAATCAATATGAATACAGTGGTCTTAAATGACATATTAGACCAGTTGGATTTAATTGCTATTTTGAAAGCATTTCCCAGCAAAGCTGGGCAATACATATTCTTCTCAAGTGCACATGAAATATTTTACAAGGTAGATCACATGTTAGGCCACAAAACAAGTTTCAATAAATTTAAGAAAATTGAAATCATATCAAGTGTCTTCTCTGACCACACACAGTGCTATGAAATTAGAACTCAATCACAAGAAAAAAACTGGAAAACATACAAATACATGGATGCTGAATAACACGTTACTAAATAATGAATGGGTCAAAAATGAGATCAAGAAAGAAATCAAAAGTTACCTTGAGACAAATGAAAATGGAAACACAATGAAGCAAAATGCTCTATGGGATTCAGTGAAAGCAGTCCTAAAAGGAAAATTCACACCAATACAGGCCTACCTAGAAACTAGAAAAATCTCAAACCAAGAGTTTTGAGGGAAATGGAAAAAGAATAGCAAAATAAGCCCAAAGGGAGCACAAGGAAGGAAATAATAAAGATCAGAACAGAAATGAATGGAATAGAGACCCCCAAAACAATAAAAAAAGATCAATGAAACCAAGAGCTGGTTTTTTAAAAAGACAAAAAAAATGGATAAACCTTTAGCCAGACACATCTGGCTAAAAAAAAGAGAGAGGGACAGCCGAGTGGCGCGGTGGTTAAGCGCTGGCTTGGGAAGCCAGTGACCCCGGTTCAGGTCCCACATATGAGGGCCAGTGACACTGTCTTTAGAAAAAAAAAAAAAAGAGAGAGAGAGGACCCAAATTAATAAAATTAGAAATCAAAGAGGAGGAGTGACAACAGATACCAGAGAAATACAAAAAAATTTAAGAAAATATTATGAGCAGCAATTTGCCAACAAATTAGACAATCTGGAAGAAATGGATCATTTTCTAGAAACATACAACCTTCCAAGGCTGAATTAAGAAGAAATGAAAATCTGAATTGCTTCCAGTGAAATTGAATCGGTAATCAACGAGCTCTCAAAAAACAAAAGGCCTGGACCTGATGGCTCTACAGGTGAATTTTAACCAAATATTAAAAAAAGAATTATCAGGGGTTGGCCGAATGGCGCAGTGGTTGAGCACTGGCTTGGGATGTCAGCGGTCCTGGTTGGGGTCCCACATATGACAGCCAGTGACACTGCCCTCAAAAAAAAAAAAAAGACAAAGAATTAATAGAAAGTTTAATATAGATAAAATTTTAGAACTGCATTAATACCTCAAGTGTCAATTATTATATTAAATGAAATGCTCATTATTTTTTTTTTTTTTGTAAAGATTTTTATTGGGGAATTGGGGGAGGGGAACAGCGTTGGGGAATTGAGGAAGGGGAACAGACAAGTTGCTGTCCTTTTGTTCTTCAGTCTAGTTGTGGAGGACATCGCTTCACTGGCCCATGTTGGTATTATCATTGCGCTCGTCACGGGTGAGGCAGATTGGTCGCTGGCCCCTGGACAGCTGCTCACAGTGGCTATTGACAGCTTGCTCCGGCAGCCAGCTACTCACACTGGCTGCCGGCCACTCACTGTAGCTTATGGAAGCCCACTGCAGCAGGGGCTGCAGCCCACACCATTGCCGGGACTCATACAGCCCAGGTCAAGCTGTTGTTCACCATCTTAGCTGTAGAGGGCAGTGTCACTGGCCCTCATATGTGGGATCCAAACCGGGGCCGCAGGCGTCCCAAGCCAGCTCTTAACCAATGCGTCACTCGGCCGGCCCTCATTATTCTCTTAAAATAAAAATTTTTTCCTATATTTATTAGATGTATTTTCAACACGGATGGCCAAAGAATACAGTTGAAGTAAGGATATAAAACTACACTTGATGGAGTTTCAAAAATAACTAGCATGGGCCAGCTGAGTTGCTCAGTTGGTTAAGAGCGCGAGCTTTGAGCAACAGTGTCGCTGGTTTGATTCCCACATGAGCCAGTGAACACTGTGCACCAGCTGAGTTGCTGCTGAGCTGCCAACAGGTGGCAAAATAGCTCAGCTGGTAAGAGCATGTGCTCCTAACAACAAGGTTGCTGGTTCGACCCTCGTATGGGATGGTGGGCTATGCCCACCCGCAGCCAAGATTGAACACAGCACCTTGAGCTGAGCTGCCAGGAGCTGCCTCAGGGCAGCTGGATGGTGACTGGATTTGGAGCTGAGCTAGCTGAGCTCTCCACAATTAAGATTGAAGGACAGCAACTTGGCTTTTCCCCTTTCCTACTTCCCCAACACTGTTCCTCTTTCCCAATTCCCCAATAAAATCTAAATAAATAAGCTAGCATTAATAGAGGGCCGGCCAAGTGGCGCAGTGGTTAAGCACTGGCTTGGGAAGCCAGTAGCCCTGGTTCGGGTCCCACATATGAGGGCCAGTGACACTGCCCTCAAAAAAAAAAAAAAAGAAAAAAAACAGTAAAAATGAAGTGAAAGATGCAGGAAAGGGTGTTAAAAAACACAAAGGTGCTCATGAGAAGGATGGTTGTGGTGGCTCTGCACTCAGAGAAGGACCGGGACAAGACGTGGGTCCTGCAAAGATGTTGGACCGTCTGCTGGTGCCTGTGCAGGATGAAGAGCATGGAGCTGCTGGCCCTGAGCATGAGCACAAAATATAAAACATCAGGGGTTGACAGCAACGCCACTATAAAGCGTCTGCGATTCTGTCATGATGAACAGAAGAATGGTATCCAGAACTTTTTTCTGTTGGCGATGTTGCTCAAATCACTGGACATCAACATACAATAAATGACATTTACCAGCATTTGCAGGAGCCAGTACAGGAACATTGAAGAAAAAAATGTACATGGGAGCTTTCCCTTTAAGGTATGCCCACCTGGCCTTCCTGGGGTGATGGTGATGGCCTGGAAGACACTCAGGAGGTAGGTGGTGCCAACGGACACACTTCTGCCCACTCTGCAAATTTGTAAAAAAAATCTGCATACAAAATCACTGAAACATGATACCATCCAAAAGATGACATTGAACTGGAGATTCCATTAGAGGATAGGACGAAGGTATGGCCACAATCAGGTTCATCACAAAGAAATCCGTGGACCTCAGCCTGCACCCAGTGCAATAAAGGAAAGCATAATGGTAAAGCAGAGAGAAATTGCTGAGGACTCCAATTGTAGTCTGTAACAAGAAGATTTTCCCTACAGCCATATCTCTGGGGACCATCCTGTCCTCAGTGACTGACACTTTCTTCTGACCTAGAGGACCTGCATGGGAATATGGGGTTTAAGCCGCATATATCATGTCAGCTGAATCCAATGTTCTCAATTATCTACTGTCCTACTTGAAACAGTGACTGAAATTTCTACTGTCATCTAGAGGCTCCATAGGGGTGAAGGTGTAACCACCAGAGAACACTTGCAAAGCTGGAATCACTGCTGTGAAAGCCACATGCAATCACTTCTTCAAACCTCACACTGACAAGGCAGGCATTAACAACTTCTTATAAAGATGAGGACCACAGAGAGGTCAAGGGTGTCATGTAAACTCACTCACTGGCTAGGGACAGGGTGGGGATTTGAAACTCACTGGGCTGGCAAGACAGACAGCAGTTAGTTATAATAGACTAAAATACTCATTAGCCATGCCCTTCAAATGAAACAGATCTCAAATAGTACTGTTTTTGCACCTTGTGTTTCCAAGTTTGATTGCTGATTTTTATTTTAAGCTTTTGATAATGACAAGTGTGCACTTAAGAAGACTTACTCTACAAGCAAATATGAACTCTAAATAAAGTTTTAGAGATAGTCAAAAATTTAGATGGACTGACTGCAGGAATAAACTGCAGGGACCTGCCCTGTGACAAGCTGGGTTAATGAATGCAGAATGGCACAATATTAAGATGGCAACAGAAAGACTCACTTGATTTGTTCCAAGGAAAAAGTACGACAGCACAACTCACAGACATAAAGGGACAGAAATATTGATGCCTAGAAATAATGTATAGTAGAAACAAAATATTACTAATTTCAGAATATATATATATATATATATATAACTGAGCTCAATGAAACTTTTAGCAACAAGAACTAAACTTACTGTATCAAACATATTAACATACAGGACACATGCAAAATGGAATGCTAAGACAAAACATTTGTGTGTTTTGTAAATGACATACATGTGCTGCACTGGTATTAACATATTTAAGAACAGCAGAAATATCACAGTATGTATTTCAGCTAGAAAATAAATACTATCTGAAACTTTTAAACTTCTATTTTTCTTAAATTCCACTACATTAACTTTAGATAAAAGAACTCTATGATCAATAGACATAATAATTAAAGCTATGAGGCATTAAATACACCCAGAGTCGCAGAAAACATTTCTGCTCCAGCATCTGCTCTGAGACACACTTTCTGCTGTGGGTCAGATGATTCCTACACATGGAAAAGCATGGACATATTATGGGTGCAGCTATACAAAATGAAAATTATGTCTGTGATTCCTGAAAACTTGGCTGACCAGACTGGACCAAAACAGCATTCCTTAAGAACATTAAAGTTCAGGGTTCAGCGTCACTGCATTAAACACAACTGGAACTTGTGGTGACCACGACACTGTATCACATCAGGAGCCATCATGGTGGGGACAGATCCAGGACACGTCTCTTTTTACCAGCTCAGCTCCAGCCTTAGGAGTCCCTCCCTGCCCACTTTGGTGCTGGACTAGGTTCACCCATAGTAGATTCATTTGTCCAGAATGTTCACTTACTGCAACTGCTGATACAATGCTTTCCTCCCAGATGCTCATTTGCAGACTGATAATGAGAAAACCTACCGATGTCTTCCAGCTTCCTGGATGTGGCCTAATCGTGTAATTGTGAAGTCAGCACAACAGGTACATGGGAGAGAGAGGCAGTCACGCCTTGAGATGTGGGCTGTGATCTGTGACCTCCAGTCCCCTCAGAACTGCAATTATTACCTCACCTGCAGCAGCACTGGTAGTAACAGGCTTGGGAGCTGAGGACATTTTTGACAACTTTCTTCCCTGATGTTAATTACCAACAACATCTCCAAGTTTTGGGCCAGCATCTCTTATTTATTTATTTATTTATTTATTTATTTATTTATTTATTTATTTTTATTTATTTTAGCTGAGCCATCCTGCCACCTGTTGGCAGCTTAGCTCATGCTGGGCATCAAACTGCTGTTGCTCAGAGCTCAGCTCATACACTTGAATGAGCTCTTAACTAATTGAACCTCTCTACTGGTCTGGCCAGCATCTCTTAAGAGACAGCTGGATTGTTTGTGAAATGTTCTTTCTTTCCCATGATCCCTTGAGGCAGACAGAGTCTCCCATAGAGTTGAGCAGGAAATGCTGATATCTAATCCCTGGGGGATGGGGGGTTCTGTTTCATAGGAAGTTTCATCCAAAGTGAGTCCTTTCCTAATCTTCATACAAATGAGCTGTAACTCATTTACCTATGGACTGAAAAAATGGAATGAGTCAAAATATCTGAGGAAATTAAAAACAGGGATTGAAAACAGAGAAAATGTGGTGTCAATAATGTACATTAAATATCATGGCACTCATTTGCTCAATTCAATATTTATGTATGAGAAATTATGTGGGAAAATATACTTCACTCATTTTGACTCCAGTAGTGATAGGAAGCAGAAGCAGATCAATATACGTAGAAGAAAGAAAGAAGGGGGCCGGCCAAGTGGCGCGGTGGTTAGGAGCTGGCTTGGAAAGCCAGTGGCCCGGGTTTGGGTCCCACATATAAGGGCCAGTGACACTGCCCTCAAAAAAAAAAAAGGAAGAAAGAAGGTTCTGTAAAAGTCCTTCACCAATAAAACACCAGGATCAGATGTTTAAATAGATAGGTTGTACCATTCTTGTAATTATTTGATAACAGTGCTGCTGATTCTATTCAAGACTATTAAAATAGCAACACAGCCCTCTACAGTTACATTTTGCTGAAATTTTCAGTAATGAATGGTGGGTGTTTTGTAACTAATTAAGATTCACAAATTACAAAGTTAGGTTTCCTACGAACACATCTACATTTTGATCCATCTTCACGATACCATCACCCCTGATTTTCATATCAGTTGGTAGAATGATAGTGATTGGGCAAAGGACATACTACAAACACAGGCAAACTCATTCACATGCACATGCAAACACATGTGCATGCACACTCACTCAAATATAATCACAATGTTCTTGTATAAATGCGTATACAGTCTCTCCTGTTCTCACACAATTTCAGCTGCATACTCACAAACATTGATATGCATATGCAACACATGCAAACTTACTGTCATATACATGAGTAATGACAACACCCTCACAGAAACTCACAGCTAGTGTTTCAGGACTTCAGACTCACATGGTCACCATGCATGTGTCAACATATTTGCACACACAGGAGTAGTTGTATCTCCAGCCTTCTGGATGCCTTTTAGATGTCTGAAAAGAAACACAACTTTTCTCCTCTGATCCCTGAAAACAAAGAAAGACTCACATGCAGGAGGGAGTAAATGCTGAGATCTGACACAGAGGAACAGACAGGTTGTGTGTGTCTCACTGGAGCCTGTGCTTCCCAGAAAGTTTTCTACCCTAATCTAGTTCTTTCCCCATCTTCATCCCATGGGGAGAAGCCCTCATTTCAGTATTACCAGCAAAATGGAATGAGACATAATACCTGACTGTGAGACATAATTGTTAGAGATGTACAAGAAAAAGGAAGAACATGATGTCTATAGTTCTTATTAATAATCACTGGACTCATTTGCCCAATTAATTTGACTCATTTGCACAAGTCTGTGCCATGAATAGGAAACTTTATAGGAATGTACACTTTACCATTATTGACTTCATTAGTGATAGAAAGTAGATACCGAACCATATGCATAGAAGAAAGTAAGATGGTTCTACAAGAGTCCCTCACAGATAAAGCACCAGGATGAAATGGTTTAACAGGCAGGTTATACCATTCTTGTGACTATCAGACAAGCCAATGTCTCCTATTAAATCTGAGAGAATCCTATAGTAGCCACAATCTCTATCTTAATTTTTTGCAAACTTATCAGTAATGAACACTTGTTGCTTTGTTAATTGAGAAACATAAATTAGGAGTTGAAATAGATTCTTTGGTTTGTCCTACATTTAAATCTACAATATGATCTACTTTCTCTATGCAAATACCCTCGAGTTCCAAGTCAGGGGTACAGCCACAATGATAGGCCATTCAGACGGCACAAACACACATGCAACTGACATGTGCATGCACTCTCACAATCAAATATAGTCACATCACATATTTATGCAAATACACAATCATGCATACTCACAGAATTTTAGTTGTACCTTCACAAACATTCACGCTCACCTCATACAAACTCTCTCTCATTCATAAACACACATCAAACACAAACTCACCCAGCCACTTCAGTTAAATATGTAAAGCTACACGTACTCTTACAATATCAACGTATGCAATTACCATGTGTTGCTCTTAGGATATGTTCATTTATGGAAGAATGGCTGCAGACCATTCTTCTGTAAGACACCAGGATGAGATGATTAAACAGGTAGATTCTACCATTCTTGTTACTATTTGATAATGATTAGGCAAAGGACATACTACAAACACAGGCAAACTTATTCATATGCACATGCAAACACATGTGCATGCACACTCAACTCATCAGCAGATCATCAGATATCAGCAGACCTCTGGATGCTAGAAAAGGGGGTCATTTTCATCCTTTGTAACCCTTCCAACCCTGCAACAACCCACAAGGACAATATTGTCAATACACAGCCTTCAAAATTTCTATGAGCATTGCCACCATAGACATGCATGGATGAGTCGCAGTGTTGGAATGTAGGCATAACATACATGTGCAGCACTGTTTGATAAGAAAGAGGCCACCGAGAAAATGGGGGGGGGGCATAGGGATGAGATGCTGGTGCAGGGGTGTGGGACAAGAGAGTTCAGAGGAAGGCAGAAGGCAGAGGGATAAAGGAAAGATGGCATCAAATGGCACAATAGTCAAGTGCATGACAGGTTTGAGGGTTTAAGGGGTAAAATTGCAGAGGGAAAATAAAAATACAGACCACAGTGGGTTCTGAAAAAATGGATTTTGGGGTATATGCCCTGTTTCAGTAAGTTCTGCTGGGAGGCATGTTTAACACCCTTATATTTGGAGTCCAACCCCAAGACCCTGGTGCTGCCCTCCAGGACATCTAGATTTTAGGAGGCACTGGATGCAGGTCGCCAACGAAATGCTCCAGACACTGTGTGGGAGGGCTTTCTCTGGAAAGAAGAGTTGAGATTGATAGTGATGCAGGACCCACTGGGGGGACCTGGAGGGACCTCATACATTTATAAGTGGTTTGTGCTACAGACCCTAATTCCACCTACAGCTGAAATCTGAGCTGAGAGGTGTGGGCTTGGGAGAAACAAGATTCTGGATGGTGGTCCATTCAGGGTGTTAGATGGATCAAGCTGCTGCTGCAGGTCCAGGACTGGAAGGGACTGACCTGAGCCAGGACACATTTGGGCACAGGTGAGGGATTGGAGAGGGGCACCTCTAGTAGAACAGGCGCTGTTTGGAGGGATACCTGGTGGCAGAGTCTGGTTCTGTGAAGGGTGGAGCCATGTCAGTGGCCTGGGTGCAGGTCCCAGTGTTGACTGGGAGTGGGGCATGTGGCCTGGAGCAAGACAGATGCCTTTCAGGACTCATGTTCTATGAAGCAAGTCCCAGAGCTCAGGTTCAGACACTGATGGGAGAGACACTGCTTAACACCCTGTGCACCAACTCAGGACACTGCTGTCCCTGCTCAGGTGCCAGGTGAGCAGGTGCCTTTGCCCCTCCACCTGGGTTCATCACGCAGGAGACCCAGGGCCTTAGTGTCAGAGGAATGAGAACCATTACTCCGCATGGCCCAGTAATGCTCTCATGTGGTGTCATCAGGGGTTGTGCCAGCATGTGCTGAAGGTGTTCTCATCACCAATTTGTGTGACAAGGAACAAGAGAGCATATTGTAAATGGATGATGGCAGAAGATGTGTGAATAACTGTGCAGACTGAAATTTCTGACCATGCTGCCCTAAGAGCATACTGATGATACACAAAGAGATTTATGAGTTGTGTTAAGCAATAAAGTTGCTTGTCACACAGACTTATCTAGAGATGGTCTGATTGTCATGTTTTGAATGCAATTGATTTATGTCAGGTATAAAACATGAATTGTGAAACATATAAAAAGTTTAAGCATGCTTTTCACTGAGCTTTTATTCTATTTATTTATTGTTTCTTGGTTTCCTAAAGTGTATTGATTACCCTTAAAAGTAGAATCTTTTCTTCTTTTCTGATATGTTAAAGAATATTTAATCTCTTCCAAGTGTTAAAAGAAATATAGTATACCATTCTCTACATAAAGCTGTGGTTGAATTGTGAAAACACTGTAATTTTAAGGCAGGTTGAATATTTAAATTAGAGGATTAACACAATTTCCCACTGTTGTTCCAAAAATTTTCCTGAAGTTATCTTCAAAATGTTTGCTCTAAGACAGTGAATCTCACCTGTGAATGATTTGTCCACCAGAGGACATTTAGCAATATTTAGTGACTAGATTGTTTTTCATTTGGGGGTGTGGTTGCTCCTGCCATAGAGTGAGCAGAGTCCTAGTGTTGGTTCACTCCCTAGACCACCATGAACCAGGGCTCTGCTCCTAGGGGAGACTCACGGGTTTGGGGCTCCTAGTGCCAGTGGGGTTGGCTACAGTGTAGAGGTTGCAGTAGCCTCCAAAGGGACAGACACGACTTGTTCATGTAAAGCTGAGGAATTTCTAGGGAGACTGTAGCTTCTGTTTTGAATACTCTCACATTCCATGACAACCAGGATCCTGGGCCCTTTGGAACTTGTGAGTAATGGAACCCAAGTTGAACCTGTCCAATACTGGAGTATACAGCAGGAACACTGAAGGTTTATTAGAGTCACTCCACTTTTCTTTCTTTCTTTCTTTCTTTCTTTTTTGAGGGCAGTTTCACTGGCCCTCATATGTGGGACCCGAACTGGTGCCGCTGGCTTCCCAAGCCAGTGTTTAACCACCGCACCCCTCAGCCGGCCCAGAGTCACTCCACTTTTGAGGAGATGTCACTATCAAGCTAATTACCACTTTCAAAGGAATGTACCTGTTAGTTGTCAGGGTGGCTCTCGAGTCATATAACAAGGTGGGATTCTAGGTGAAGGGTGCCTCTTTTTGACAGAGACCTGTGCCATCTCTCAGGACCCAGGAGTCCCGTAAGGGCTGGGCCTCCTTTAGATGTTGGGGAGTCAGAGTGACAACAGTTGATCCTTCACTGCTGGAAGGACTGAGCATGGTGCATCTGTGCACAGAACCCCAACAAACTGTCACTGGAAATTAGAATGCTGAACTAGGTCAAGTTCCATCAGCTACCCTCACTGGCAGACAGCTGATGGCACCTCAGAAAGGGCTATGGAGACTGAGACTTTAATGAAGAGAAAATCATTCATATAATGAAAATTCTGTATATCACAGGTTAGTGCACTTGATCTAAAACCTCACCCACCCTCTGGGGACAAGTAAAAGGAGAGTTGGACCCACTAACTCTTCTCCACCTGACCTCTCTTGGCTGGGAAATTCCCTGCTGATATTGGATGGGGAATTACAGCATATCACTCAAAATTTCTACTATATTCTCGTATAGACACAACATGTTGTTGGATTTCTCCAAGGGGTATTGGTACAGTCTGTGTGTGTCCCCTGAAAATTCATATGTGGGAACCTTACCCCAAAGTGATGGTATTAGGAGATGGAGCCTTTGAGGGGTGTTTAGGTCATGAAGCTAAATCCTTCATGGATAGGATTTGTGTCCTTGAAAAACAAGCATGGCAGGGCTCCCTTGGCCTCTTGGCCTTGAAAAATACAAGAAGTCTGCCACCCAGATGAGGGCCCTTACCTGACAGTGCTGCCCACTCACCTCAGATTCCAGCCTCCAGAAATGGGAGATAGGAATTGTTGTTTATCAGCCACTCAGTCTGTGTTGCAGCCACACAAGCAGACTAGATAGACCCCAGCTAACTCACCATGTCATCTTCCCTCCATTACAGGAAGACACACAAAGGCTATTCATGTAGGCCTCTCACCATCCATCCTCATCACCAACACTGTCAGAAATGTAAAGAGGGTTAAGATTTTAGCCCATTTGCAAACTACTTAGATAGCCTGTGAGTTTCAGGGATGCTACATAAGACATAAGATGCCTGGGACTGAGACAAATGAAATTACTCATGGCACAACAGGCAGCATGAGCTACCTTCACATGTGTTCTCACTGCCCCCACATGCCCTATGGGGCCATGCAAAAAGGTCCAGGTGGATGCTGCACACATAGTAGGTTTTTGTCTAGCTGGAGAACATTAAGCCTAAGTAACCCCAATCTTCTAACTTGTGTTATAAGTAAACCTGCCCAACCTTTGCCTCAGAAAAAGACATTATGTTTATTACACTGGTCAGGAAATTCATCAAAAACAGACACTATTACATCTACCAAGTCTTTTATACAAAAATGCTTGCAAATCCAAAACAGAGGTTAACACAAGAGGTGAAAGAATTTGAGATGTTCACTAAGAAGTACAGTAAAGGGCCGGCCGAGTGGTTCAGTTGGTTAAGAGCTCGCTCAAGAGTGCGAGCTGAGCTCTGAGCAACAGCAGTTCAATGCCCAGCCTGAGCTGAGCTGCCATTGAGCTGCCAACAGCTAAAAAAAAAAAAAAAAAAAGTACAATAAAACCTTGCTTTGTGAGCATAATTTGTCTAGAAACATGCTTGTAATCCAAAGCACTTGTATATCAAAGTGAATTTCCCCATAAGAAACAATGTAAACTCAGATATTTCATCCCACAACCCAAAAATATTTATATAAAAATGATTACAATATTGTAATATATACAAAATAATAAAGAAAAATAAACAAATTAACCTGCACTTACCTTTGAAAACCTTCATGGCTGGGGTCACTATCACTAATGGAATCACTGCTATCTATTGGCTCAATGGAATTATTTTCTTTTCATGCACATTTAACAAGGAACCTGTCCAACGACACTCGCTTTTGCCTCCTGTCAAGGATTTAGCAGAAATGTGACATTTCATTGTTGTTAAACAGATTCATCACTTGCACTGCTACAGCCTTATATAGGTGGTGCTTTTCTACAAAATTTTGCACCGTTTCCCACATTTTACACATCTCCCTATCTCATTTGAAGTGAAGGATTCCTCTGCCTTTTTTGTCCTCCTCTGCAGACGAGATCTCCTTTATAACCTCTTTCTGTTGCTCGTGATGCAGATCCATCAGGTGGTCAGCTCCTGGTCATGTTCCTCCACCAGCTTTTTTTTTTTTTTTTTTAAGATTTTATTGGGGAATTGGGGGAGGGGAACAGAGTTGGGGAATCAGGGACGGGGCACAGACAAGTTGCTGTCCTTTTATTCTTCAGTCTAGTTGTGGAGGCCCCATGTTGGTATTATCATTGCACTCTTCCTGGGTTAGGCAGTTGCTCACCCACCATTGGATGGTCACTCACGGTGGCTCACGACAGCTCACGAAAGCTCATGCACGCTGTCGGCCAGCCCCACTGCTGCCTACTCTCACGGTAGCTCATGGCAGCCCAGCTCCAGGTCGAGCTGGTCACTGGCCCTCATATGTGGGATCCAAAATGGGGCCCTGCTGCTCAGAGCTAGTGTCCCAAGGCAACTCTTAACCAACGCACCACTCAGTTGGTCCCCTCCACCAGCTCTTGGATGTCGTCCTCATTCACCTCCAGTCCCATGGTCTTCCCCAAGGACAAAATTTCATTGACAACCGGTGACTCCTGTTCATTAGCAAGCCCTTCTAAGTCATATCCCGAAGTGCAATCAGGCCTCAGTTTTCTCCAAGCAGAATTGAGAGTTCTCTTGGTGACCCCATCCCAGGCTTTATTGACAATCTTGAGATGGTTCACGATGTGGAAATGATTTTTCCAAAACTCTTGGAGGGTAAGGTTTGTTCCTTTGGTCACCTCGAAGCATCACTGAAATAGTGCTTTGGTGTAAAGCTTATTTTTTTTTTTTTATTTTTTTTTATTTTTTTTTTTTTTTTTAGGGCAGTGTCATTGGCCCTCATATGTGGAACCCGAACTGGGGCCACTGACTTCCCAATCCAGTACTTAACCACCGTGCCACTTGGCCGGCCCTGGTGTAAAGCTTTTAAAGTTCAAAATGAACTGCTGATCCAAGGGCTGGAGTGGTGTTGGGAGGAAGGAACTTGACCTTAATTAACTCAAATTCCTCTAGTATGTCATCCTCAAATCCTGGATGATGAGCAGGAGTATTATCCATAGTCAGCAAGGCTTTGAGTGGCAGCCTTGCTTTCTAAAAGGTATTTCTTCACTGCAGGACTGAACACCTCATTGATTCATTCAATGAACAAGACACGAGTGACCAAGCCTTGCTGTTGGTCCTCCACATAATGTTTAACTGGCTCTTCTGCACCTTGCATTTCTTGAAGGATCATGGATTCTTGAAATGATACACAAGCAGGGGCTTTACTTTGAAATTCCCACTTGCATTAGCACAAAACAAGAGGGTAAGATGGTATTTCATGGGCTTGTGACCAAGCATTGCATTCTCTTCTCCTATAATGTAGGTTATCTTTGGCATCTTTTCCCAAAAAAGCCCCGTCTCATCACTGTTAAAAACTTGATCCAGCAGGTAACATTCGGAAACCATGAGCTTTTGGAACTCGGTAGCAAAAGCCTCAGCTGCCTTAGCATAAAAACTCACAGCCTCTCCGTGCCTCACAACACTATGGATGCCACTTCTCTTAAAGTTATCAAACCATCCCCTGATTGCCTTGAAGCCTTCTTCATTTTCTGTTGACGTACCTGGCAGTTTACTTAAGAGGTTTGTGTACAAAACCTTTGCCCTCTCGCAGATAAAGTTCTTGGTCACAGCATCACCTGCTAGTTGCTTCTCATTTATCCAAACCAGAAGCAACTTTTCTACATCTTCCAGAACTCATGGCCATTGCTTTGATATTCTTGTGACTCCTTTTGCTGCATCTAGCCCCCTTCTTTCTTCTTTAATATTGTGCAAATGGTCGATGTAGACTTCTTATAAAATCTTGAAATTTCGGCTGGTCGAGTGGCTCAATTGGTTAAGAGCTCCCTGAAGAGTGCAAGCTGAGCTCTGAGCAACAGCAGTTCGATGATGTCTAGCCCAAGCTGAGCTGCTGTTGAGCTGCCAAAAGGTTGCAGGATGGCTTAGCTAAAAAACAAAAACAAAAAACAAAAAAAACCTTGCAATTTCGGCCCCTCGCATACCTTGTTCGTACTTCTCAATGATTTCCTTCTTAACTTCCACCGTAATCATCTCCTTCTTCTTACAACCTTTCTTTTCAACTTTTTTCTGCATGGGGGCCATTGTATACATTCACATGGATGTAGACTACAGTACTAATAAACTCTTATCATATACTGTAGTTAATGTAACTGGCAATAAGGCAGCACAGGGAAGGGTCTATATCTGCAGGCAGCCTGACCTAGAATGAAGCAAAGCATTCCTAAGCTTATTCTTGTAAGGAAACACAGAAGACTGTCCATAGGTGCTTTGAAGTGACAAAAAAATACACTAGTGTCAGTTGTGGGCACCTTCCATTTTTCTGAAAAATCACTAATTTTTGCCAAACACTGGCCTGAGACCAAGCATCCAAGCATGGGTGATGATCACCCACAATCCCAGAGAAAGTGAGAGAGAGAGAGAGAGAGAGAGAGAGAGAGAGAGACAGAGAGAGAGACAGAGAGAGAGAGAGAGAAGAAACATTGGCTCAGTTGTGAGACCAAGCATCCAAGCATGGGAGATGATCATCCACAATCCCAGAGAGAGAGAGAGAGAGAGAGAGAGAGAGAGAGAGAGAGAGAGAGAAAGAGAGAGAAGAACCATTGGCTCAGTTGTGATTATGTGACGTGACATTTGGCATCACATACTACTTGTATTGCAAGACATCACTCGATATCAAGTTAAAATTTATTAGAAATGTTTGCTTGTCTTGTGGAACACTTGCAGAACAAGTTACTCACAATCCAAGGTTTTACTGTATTTTCCAGGAGTGTTCACCTTTACCCTAAAAATTTGGAAATAATTGACTGAAAAAAATACACTATATATATATATATATATATATATATATATATATATATATTACACTTAATATTTTTGATACCAACAGTGACCTCGATTAAGTGGTGCTGGGGGATTGTTAAAGACTGAAGGAGACATGGGCCGGCCGAGTGGCGCGGTGGTTGAGTGCTGGCTTGGGACACCAGCAGGCCCGGTTTGGATTCCACATATGAGGGCTAGTGACACTGCCCTCAAAAAAAAAAAAAAAAAAAAGACTGAAGGAGACAGGAAGGACACAGATTCGCTGGGAGATCTCACAGAAAGGACAAATCCCAAGGGGAGGTGATGCTAGCTTGCATGAGCCCTGAGAGGTGAAAGCAAATGAACTGAGAGAAAATATGTCAGGTTCTGAATATATTGAAATTGTTAGCTTATCAAAAAAAAAGTAAAATTTTCCGTTCACACTGAATTTTAACCTTCCATCAGGTGCAACTGATCTCACAGTTTCATTGCACACAAAAATGCTGCTATGAAATACATCTTTACTGTACTAAGTCACAAACATGACTGACAATAGGTTACAGTAGAGGGGGAAGATACAGAAGCGATGAGTCATGATGTTTAAGTTAACTGTTACATATTTGAAAATTTGTGTGCAGTGAATCTGTAAGATCAGTTGCACCCGACAGAGGCTTAAAACTATATAATATATACATTTTAAGTTTTTTATTGATGAATTGGGGAACAGACAAGTTGCTGTTCTTTTTGTTCTTCAGTCTAGTTGTGGAGGATGTTGCTTCACTGGCTCATGTTGGTATTATCATTGCGCTCTTCCCAGGTGAGGCAGATCAGTTGCTGGCCTCTAGATGGCCACTCATGGTGGCTATTGGAAGCTCACTCCGGCTGCCGGTCACTCACATTGGCTGCCGGCCACTCACTGTAGCTTATGGCAGCACACTGCAGCAGGGGCTGCAGCCTACACTGTCACCAGGACTCACACAGCCCAACCCCAGATCGAACTGTTGTTCACCATATTAGTTGTAGAGGGCAGTGTCACTGGCCCTCATAGGTGGGATCCGAACAGGGGCCTCTGGCTTCCCAAGCCAGCTCTTAACCAACGCGCCACTCAGCCGGCCCTATATAATATTTTTTAAATAACAGAAGAGAACATGTCTGCAGTCTTACAATAGTACAATAATTCTTTTTTTTTTTAAAAGAGGGCAGTGTCACTGGCCCTCCTATGTGGGATCCGAACTGGGGCCGATGGCGTCCCAAGCCAGCTCTTAACCACCGCGCCACTTGGCCAGCCTGGAACAATAATTCTTAAAGAGAATTATAAACATAATGTAGAAAGAAGGAAATACCAAGTGATGTTAAACTGAAAACTTTCTCCTCATGAAGACTCACATGCACACAGTGTGAGTGAATGTCATGTCCACAGATATATAGAACTATTACAAATCAATAAGAAATACAAAACAATAACAGAAATAGATAAAATAGAGTAACACACACTTGAAAACAGGTTTCCAATGTCTAATCAAAATGTTTAAAGATATTCAACTTTTGGGCCAGCCAAGTGGTGCAGTGGTTAAGAGCTGGTTTGGGACTCCAGCGGCCCCAGTTCGGGTCCCACATATGAGGGCCAGTGACACTACCCTCAAAAAAAAGATAATTCAGCTTTCATAATAATTAAGGAAATCTAAATAAAATCACTACTTGGCACCATCACACATTAACCAGAAGCCTAAAACCTGAAATAAAATTAATAGTATTGACAAGGATGTGGCCAAACCAAGAATCTCCCACACTGCTGCTGCATGTGGAAACTGGCACAAATGTTTTCCAAACTCATTTGGCACTATTTCATGGAGCTGAAGTCTAACAATGCCACTATCACATGATCATCAACAAAATGTGTAGGTGTGTCATCAACATGTATACTATATTTATATATCAGGACTATTTCTAACAGCCCCAAAATAAAAACCACCCATGTACCAGTGAACAGATGAATGATTAAAATAACTGTTTTATTGAGATCTACCAAAATGGTGGAGTAGATAAACACTGTGCTTGCCTCCTGCCATGAACACATTAAAATTACAACTAAATTATAGAAAAATCAACCTGGAGAACCACCTGAAGTCTGCCTGAAGAGAAGTTTTATAACTAAGGATATAAAGAAGAGCCCATGTAGGAGGTTCCCAGACATGGAGAGGGCCAGCCCCATATGTCTGTATAATTCAGGATTGGGAAGGATATCTCAGCCGTGGAGGTTCCCTCTGGGACCCCACACAAAGCTCCCCAGCCCAGAGTACTGCTGCTAGAAAAAGGAACCCCCACAACATCTGGCTGTGAAAACAGTTGGAATTCCAACCATCTGTGTGGGACAGAGACTGTGGGAATTCCAGAAGTCCTGTTAAAGGGTCCACACACAGACTCACTTGGTTGCAGGCACTCACCCCAAGCTCCAGGGACTCAGGGGGTATCAGAGACATATGAGGAGAGACTGAGTTGTATGGATTCAGAGGAAGGACTGGAGGGAGACTCAACATTTTCCCTGTGAGGGGTTCTTCTCCCATGTAGCTGGCAGGTCAACACCGTCTTTCCTGTGTTGAGCCCTCCATTCACATCCATGGCCAAATCTGAATCTGAACTGGCCTCGTGAGCTTTGCTCACTGCACCCTGGTGACTACCTGGTACCCACCCCATACCACTCACCCAAATTGCTCACCAGAAGCAATTTCTTAGCAGGCAGACAGCCCAACCCACATTTTACTTTTTTTTGGAAAACTATCCAAGGTCTGTGGGCCTTGGCTGGCTTCAGTGTGCTCTGAGAGTTTTGTTGAGTAGCTCCATGCTTAGCACTGGCACCAAATCAGAATCTGTATTAGCCTGGTGAACACAGTTTGTCCCACCATGTTGATTCCCTGAAACTCCACCTCACCCAACTCACATAATTCACAAGTCTTGATCAGCAGCTGAGACTTACAGGAGCTGGCAGGCAGCAGGTAATCCCCAACCAGTCACTAGCAGTGGATGACCTGGGCCTGCACCAGAGACACTTCCAAGAGGTCCCAGAACCAACAAACTCGAAGGTTGTCCTTAGAATACAGCCGAGCACAGCGCAATTAGCCCAAGAAGTGGCACACTGAAAGGGCAGTCTCAGCAGAAACCACATCCCACTGGGTGAATCCCACTCAGTGAGGTAAACTCCTTGCACAGCAGTCCATAAGCTGTGGATATGGCCAAGCCCAACAGCCAGTCAATCTTAGAGTCAGTCTTACCCACTTATGTGTCAATAGCAATCAAATCTCAACTATACATACAACCCACACAAGGGACACTCCTGGAGCACCCAGTGCAGGTAACAAGGGAGACTGTCCCTCTGGGCCCCACAGGTCACCTACTACATAAGGTCACCTGGCCAAATGGGGAGACATAGCAGATATACTTAATACATAGAAACAAACAAAGAGAGGCAGTGAAAAAGAGAAAACAAATAAATATATCCAAATAACTGAAAAGAAGAAAACTCCAGGAAAAGAAGTAAATCAAATGGAGGCAAACAACGTACCAGATAGAGTTCAAAACAATGGTTATGAGGATGCTTAAGGAACTTAGTGAGACCTTCAACAAAGTAATAGCAAACATAAAAAAGGACACAGAAACCATAGAAAAGAACCAATCAACTGAGGGTCACACTGAGCTAAGAGCTGCTTCATGGGCATGTTTAGGAGTCAGCAAGATGGCAGCATATATCAGGAACAAAATCAAGAACTGCCAGATTTCCCCTATTATCAGCTGCTTCCCCAACCAGAAAAGACCTGGAACTTTGGCAGAACTACCTGGAATTCCATTGCTGAGAGAAGGCAATGACCACCAAGGGGGGTGATGTCTCATGTGCAAACGGTACCAGCATGTGTACAACTCCCTCTGCCCATATCCTGGGTGTCAGCCTGAAATGACTGTCAGACAGAACACACATTTCCTGGGAAGATCTAACTGGCTCCACCCTGCCTTTCTTCTGTACTCCATCCTTCTCCCAGGGAAGCAAAGGAAGACCTGGGTACACCCACCCTGGGATCCTGAATCATGGCTTAACTAATAATACACACTTGTTGGAAAATTGTAAAAAAAGAAAAAAAAGTCAGAAGTTACAAATACAACATTGAAATAGAGAATGCACTAGAAGGAATCACTAGCAGACTACATGGAGCAGAATATCAAATCAATGATTTGGAAGACAAGATAATAGAAAATACCCAATCGAAATGGCAAAAGAATATAAAAAATGATGGTATTTTAAGAGATCTCTGGGACAACATCAAGCATAACAATATTTGCATCATATGGTACCTGAAGGAGAAGAGAGAAAGCAAGGGATTGAGAATCTATGTGAAGAAATAATGATGTACAACTTCCCTAACCTGGCAAAAGAAATAGACATATCAGCACGAAAAGTGCAGAGAATCCCAAACACGTTGAATCCAAACAGGCCCATACCAAGATACATCATAATTAAAATGGCAAAGGTTAAAGACAATGATAGAATCCAAAAGAAACAAGAGAAAGGCTACTCCTTATAAACTCCTTATAGTATTATGCAGCTATAAAGAAGAAAGAAATCGTACCATTTGCAACAATGTGGATGGACCTAGAGAACATTATGTTAAGTGAAATGAGTCAGTCAGAGAAAGACAAATACCATATGATCTCACTTATATGTGGAATCTAAAGAACTGAACAAATGAGCAATGTAAACAGAAATAGTCTTAGAGACACAAAGAAAAAACTGATGAGGGCTTGATGGTATGGGTATGAGGGAGAAGGGGAAGGGATGAGGCAATGCAAACTTATAACTATAATACTACTGCAGAGACAGAAGAGACAATTTAGGGAATATAATCAATAAGGTTGTAAATATTTTTCTTAGGGAATCAGAAGGACTCATGTCTTGTCAGGGAGACCACTTCATGGATGGTGTAGTGGCCTGACTACTGCTCTGTACATCTGAAGCTGCCGCTGAATAATATTAGATGTTGACTATAATTTAATACATATATAGTCATGGGATGTGGAATATAGTGTGGGGATGTAGTCAATGGAATTCTAATAAATATGTATGATATTGGGGTGGGGGGAGGGGGGAGTCACTTTGTAAGGGTGAAAAAGATAATTATTCCATTGTTTTGTACATCTGTAACTAGTAAAAAATAATTTTAAAAAAACTAGCCCCTTATAAGAAAGCTTCCGTACGATTGTCAGTTGATTTCTCAAACATTACAGGCCAGAAGGGATTGGCAGGAAATATTCAAAGCGATGAAAAGAAAGAACCTACAACCAAGAGTAGTCTACCTAGCAAAACTATCTTTTAGAATAGATGGACAGCTAAAGAGCTTCTCAGATAAGAAAAACCTAAAGCTAAAGGAGTTCATCATCATCAAACCAGTACTACAAGGAATGTTAGAGGGAATTCTTCAAGATGGAAAAAAAAAGAGATAAAAATAGAATAATAAAATGGCAATAACTATATATCTATCAACAATTATTTTAAATGTAATTTAAAAGCTCCAGTCAAGGCCGGCCAAGTGGTGCTGTGGTTAAGCGCTGGCTTGGGAAGCCAGCGGCCCCGGTTCGGTCCCACATGTGAGGGCCAGTGACACTGCTCTCAAAAACAAAACAAAACAAAACAAAAAAAGAAAACAAAACAAACAAAAAAAAGCTCCAGTCAAAAGACATAGGGAGGGTGAATGGATAAGAAACTAAGACCATCACATATACTGCCTACAAGAGACTCATTTCAGATTAAAAGAGACACACAGGGCCAACCGAGTGGTTCAGTTAGTTAGGAGCACAAGCTCTGAGCAACAGAGTCGCTGGTTCAATTCCCACATGGGCCAGTGAGCTGTGCCCAAACTGAGCTGCTGCTGAGCTGTTCCCTTTCCCCAATTCTCCAATAAAAATCTTTAAAAATAATAATAATAAAAGAGAGAGAGAGACACACACACAGAGACTGAAAGTAAAGCAATGCAAAAAGATATTTCATGAAAGTAGAAACAAACAAAACTGTTAGACAAAACTGTTGTGGTAGTAATACTTATACCAGACAAAATAGACGTTAAAACAAAGGCTATAACAAGAGACAAAGAAAAACCCAGTAATCCCACTTCTGGGTATTTATCCAAAGAATCCACACATGTGCATCCATATGTTCATTGCAGCATTATTTACAATGGCCAAGATGTAGAGGCAGCCTGGGTATCCATTGATGGACGAATAGACAAAGAGAAGGTACTACAGTGAAATATTGCTCAGTCATGGAAGGGAATAGTTTCTTGCCATCTGCGGTGACATGGATGGGCCTGGAGGGTTCTATGCTGAGTGGAATGTCACAGAGAGAAAGACAGATTCAATCATATCCATTTGTATAAAATGAGGAGGAGTGACAGGGAGAAAGCACAGGGGACGCTGGGGTCTGATGATATTCTATGTATTAATCTGGGTGCTGAGTACAGAAATGTGTTTACACTGTGAACATTCATTCAGCTCTGCACTTTTGCCCTGTGCAAGCATCTCTGAATTCTTAAAGAATATATTACCAATCAAGACGATAAAGTATGGTGAACAGATTAGTGTTGCAATGTCCTTATACTGTTAAGGTTGTATTTAACTGCACTAAAGAAAATGATGCTGTATAATTAGTTTTAAATATATGTTGAAATTTCTGGGTGGAACATACCAATAATGATTATGCACCTTTCAAAGAAAACATGTTAATTACAATGTAGAATTATAATGTAGAAATACAATATACAATTATATTTTAAGTTAATAAAATAAAAATTAACATAGATAAACTAAGAAAATAACCTGCTGATACCAAAATATAACATATTATGTTATATTTTAAAAGACTAATTACTCTTTAAAAATCAAACATTTTTTACCATATTAGTTGGATGTTTCAAGGCATATGACCAAGAATGAGAATTAAATATATTTTATGTAATTTTAACAATTATATATTTAGAATGACAATACACATCAGGTAACATACACTTTAAGATTTCTTGGGGGCCGGCAGAGTGGCGCATTGGTTAAGAGCTGGTTTGGGGATGCCAGTGGCCCCGGTTTGAATCCCACATATGAGGGCCAGTGACACTGCCCTCTACAGCTAACAGCAGCTCAACCTGGAGCAAGTGGGCTGCCATAGGCTACAGTGAGTGGCCGGTAGGCAGCGTGAGTGGCTGGCAGCCAGTGTGAGCTGCCAATAGCCATGGGCAGCTGGATGGTAACTGGACTTGGAGTTGCACCCTCCACAACTAAGACTGAAGGACAACAACTTGGCTGTTCCCCTTCCCCAATTCCCCCCCAATTCCCCAATAAAATCTTTAACAAAAAAAGATTTCTCATTATTGTAATTAGTACAATTTAACATTTTTTAAAATGTACAATGTACAATATATTGGCTGACTATATATATATATATATATATATATATATATATATATATATATATATATATATCTCCATACAGAACACACGGATATATATATATATATATTATACATATACACAACTGTAAGTAGTGTGTGTCTCTGTATATCTTTTTCCTCTTCATCCTTCCTGATGTAACTCAGGATAAATATTCAAATGTTTCATATAAGCTAAAAAATTCCTTGGGGTACAGGTTCAATATAAATTTCCATTAGGGCAAATAACCCCCTTGCTGTTCAAAGGGTTGAATTCATGATACTCTGCATCAGCTGCAGAATGTAAGTACACACACAAAACACTATGTAAAAATGTTTCCTAGAATTCAAGAAAATCAACTTTACCCCTTAGAAATGAAGGAGCCACAAAATCCACATAAACAGAATACATGCTGTGTACCATTCTTGGGTAAGGCACTCATAACTGTAATTATTCTGAGGGGGATGAGTGAATTACCAACTGAACACTATGCAAATACATACAACTTACATGTTTCTCCTAGGATTAGGAGATTTTTGTATTCCTTTTTTCAGGCAAAACTGAGTCTGGAGACACAGGGCTCACGGTTGAGGAGCAGAAAGGGACTGACACTTGGGAAACACAGAGTGATTGCTGTCCTGATTGCTCTCCTGGTGATCAGGATGAACCAGCTGAGATTCTTGAAAATAGCCAGAAAAATGGCAAAGATGAAGGAAAATGTGTTAAAAAAAAGAGGAAGGTGCTCACCAGGAGAAAGATGATTGTGGTGGCTCTGGACTCAGGGGACGACCGGGATGAGATGTGGGTCCTGTGAACGTGTTGGACCCTATGCTGGTGCCTGTGCAGGATGAAGAGCATGGAGTCGCAGACCCCAAGCATGAGCACAAAACATAAAACATCAGGGGTTGACAGCAATGCCGCATATAATGCATCTGCGATTTTGTTATGACGAACAGAAGCACAGTATCCAAAACTTTTTCTGTTTGTGATGTTGTTGTTATTCAAGATGCCAGTCGTAAACATAAAATAAATTATACTTACCAGCATTTGCAGGAGCCAGTAGAAGAACATTGAAGAAAAAATGTACATGGGAGCTTTCCCTTTAAGGTGTGCCCACCTGGAATTCATGGGGCTGATAGTGATGGCCTGCAAGACACTCAGGAAGCAGGTGGCACCAATGGACACAATCCTGCCCACTCTGCGAACATAGTAAATAAATTTGTGTCCAAAATCAGCGAAAATGTGATACCATGCAAAAGATGACATTGAACTGGAGATTCCATTAGAGGATAGGACGAAGGTGTTGGCCACAATCAGGTTCATGACAATGAAATCCGTGGACCTCAGCCTGCACCCAGTGCAATAAAAGAAGACATAATGGTAAAGCAGAGGGAACTTCCCCAGGAGTCCGATTGTAGTCTGTAACATGAAGATTGTTCCTACTGCCATATCCCTGGGGGCTATCATGTCTGTTCTCAGCGACTGACACTTGTCTTCTGAGCTGGAGGAACTTCCATGGGAATATGAGGCATATAATATAGGGAATATAATATATAATTTAGGGAATATAATATATAATTTAGGGAATATAAGACACATGTATCATGTCAGCTGAACACAATGCTCTCACTTACCTACAGTGCTACTTGAAATAGTGTCTGGAACTTCTACTGTCATCTAGAGGTGAATGTGTAACCATCAGAGAACACTTGGAAAGCCAGAATCACTGCTGTGAAAGCCAAATGCAATCACTTCTTCATCACTCACACTCATGAGGCAGGAGCTACCTCATTTGTTATAAAGATGAGGACCAGGGCTGGCCAAGTGGGGTGGTGGTTGAGCACTGGCTTGGGAAGCCAGCGGCCCCGGTTTGGGTCCCACATATGAGGGCCACTGACACTGTCCTCAAAAAAAAAAAATGATGAGGACTACAGGGTCACAGAGGGATTAAGGGTTTTGTGTAAACTCACTCACTGGCTAGGGGCAAAGCGGGGATTTGAATTTGAATCTGGCTGGACAGGTAAGACAAACAGCATTTAGACCATAGTAGACTAATGTACTCGTTAGCTGTGCCCTTCAAATGAAACAGATCTCAATTTAGTATTGTTTTTGTAACTTGTGGTTGCCATTTTGATTACTGATTTTTATTTATTTATTTTTATTTATTTATTTTTTTGAGAGCAGTTTCACTGGCCCTCACATGTGGGACCCGAACCGGGTCCGCCAGCCTCCCAAGCCAGCTCTTAACCACCACGCCACTCGGCTGGCCCTGATTTTTATTTTAAGTATCTAATAATGACAAGTATGCACTTAAGAAGACTTACTCTATAAGAAAATATGAACTCTGAATAAAGTTTTAGAGATCTTCAAAAACTTAGATGGACTGACTGCAGAAATAAACTTGGCAAGGGACCTGCCCTATGACAAGTTGGGTTAATGAATGCATAATGGCGCAATATTGGGATGGCAACAGAAAGACTCACTTGATTTGCTCCAAGGAAAAAATACAGTAGCACGATTCAGAAACATTGATGCCTAATAAATAATGTAGGGTAGAAACAAAATTATTACTAATTTCAGATCACATATATAGATATCTATTTTGATAACTGAGGTCAATGAAATCATTTGCAGCAAGATAAGATTTGTTTGAAAGATAGTAACATTCATGACACATATGCAAAATGGAATGTTAAAACAAAATTTTAGTGTGTTTTATAAATGACATACATGTGCTGGACTGGTATTATAATATTTAAGAACAGCAGAAATATCACAATATAGAATTCAGGCAGAAAATACTATCTGAAAGTTTTCAACTTGTAGTTTTCTTAAATGTTACTTCATTAATGTTAAATAAAAACTCTCTCCATGATCAATAATCACAATGATTAAAGCTATTTTGCACTAATACAGCCAGAATCACAGAAAACATCTCCACTCCAGCTCTGAGACACACAAAATGTCCTGGGTCAGATGATTCCTACACATGAAAAAGTATGGATGTATTATGGGTGCAATTTTAGAAACTGAAAATTATGTCTGTGACACCTGCAAAATCGGCTGTCCAGGCATGACCAAAAAAACCCAACAGTCCTTAAAAAACATTAAAAATTGGGATTCAAGGTCACTGCATTAAACACCACTGGGACTGGCAGTGACCACGACACTGCATCACATCAACAGCCAGCTGGGGACATGTCCAAGTCCCATCTCTCTTCACCAGCTCAGCTCCTGCCCCAGGAGTCCCTCCCTGCCCACTTTGATGCTGGATTAAGTTCACTCACAGGAGATTCATTTGTCCAGAATGTTCACTTACCATGACCCCTGACACAATGCCTTCCCTCACAGATGCTTCCTCTCAGACTGATAATGAGAAAACCCACCAATGTCTTTCAGCTGCCTGAATGCTGTTTAATCATGAAGTCAGCACAGCAGCTACGTGTGGAAGAGAGGCAGCCAGACCCTGAGATATGGGCTGTGATCTGTGTCCTCCAGTACCCTCAGAACTGAAATTATCACCTCACCTGCAGCAGCACTGGCAGCAACAGGCTTGGGAACTAAGGACATTTTTGATGCTAATTACCAACCACATCTCCAAGTTTCCAGCCAGTATCTCTTAGGAGACTGCTGGAGTGTTTGTGAAATGTTTTTTCTTTCCCATGATCTCTGGAGATACACAGGTTCTCCCATGGAGGAGAGCAGGGAATGCTGAAATCTAACCCCTGGGGGACTGGTGTATTTTACACGTCTCACTGGTGGTTCTGCTTCCCTGGAATTTCTACCCAAAGTGAGTTCTGTCCTAATCTTACAAATGAGCTGCACCATCATTGACCTATGGAGCAAAGAAATGGAATGAGTCAAAATATCCAAGAGGAATTAAAAAGATGGACAAGAAAGAGGAAAAACATGGAATACATAATGTACATTAGATATCATTGTGCTCATTTGTTACAGCCAATGTTGATTTATATGAAAATTGTGGATAAATGTACTTTATCCATATAAACCCCCAATCGTGATAAGAACTATACAAGTATACAGAACAATATCTATAAAAAGAAGAGAGAAGGTTCTAGAAGAGTCTGTTACATCTAAAAGCACCAGGTTGAGGAGTAATAGAGGTTCTACCATTGCCATGACTACCAAACAAAGCCATCCTCCATACAAAATTCAATAGCATCCAGTGGTGGCCACAGGGCTCTACATTTATTTTTTGCATAATTTCAAGTGATGAGCACTTTGCTTTAAAACTTAGAAACAGGGCCGGCCGAGTGGTGTTAAGCACTGGCTTGGGAGGCTAGCGACCCCGGTTCGGGTCCCACATGTGAGGGCCAGTGACACTGCCCTCAAAAAAAAAACAAAAAACGCAACAAAACTTAGAAACAAATTAAGAGCTGAAATGGATATTTTAGTTTTTCTTGTAAATCCACAACTTAATCTATTTTCCTACACAAATACCCCAAAGTTTTCAGTCACAGGGTAGAGCAACAATGGTAGGCCATCCAGACAACACACTCACAGGAATTCATTTGCACAAACTCGAATACCATTACACAAGTGCATACACACACACACTCTCACACTGAAATACATAGTCACATATACACAGGCACACACACACTGTAACTCACATACACAATTTGTGTTGTACACTCTCTGCAGAAACAGAGCAATATCTGTAGATGGAAGATAGAGGGTTCCAAAAAAAGTCCCTCTCAAATAAAGCTACAGGATCACAGTTCAACAAACACATTCTGCCATTCTTCTAACTTTCTGATGAATCAATGCCATTTACTTCACTCAAGATGATCAAATGGTCAATAAAGTCCTCAACAGTATGTTGTGTTTTTTTTTGTAAAATTTTCAGTAAGGAACTATGATTGCTTTTTCAATTAAGAAATACATTTCTGGGCCGGCCGAGTGGCGCAATGGTTAAGCGCCTGCTTGGGAAGCCAGCGGCCTCAGTTCAGGTCCCACATATGAGGGCCAGTGACACTGCCCTCAAAAAAAAAAAAGAAAGAAATACATTTCTGATGGTCTGTTATACTACCGACCAGAATGCCAAGAATGGAGACAGAAATTCAATGCAGGGAACAGGGAGGAGGACAGACAGTGAAGTCTGACCCCACATCCTCACTGACTTCAGTCTTTTATTAGAGATAAAAGAGGAACAGGTGGAAGGAAATAACAAGCACGCCCCCAAGGCTAAGGGAGAAATGCTTAGTCTGAGAGTTGTTTTTAGCTCAAGAGAAGCAAAACAATTTCAAGGACTTGGCTGAGCTCACACTGATTTCAGTGTGGCAAGCATGCAGCTTCTCTCAGTTAACTCTTATTTGACCACCAAGCTTTCGCTCAGGCAGCAACCTTTCAATCTTGGTTCTGGGAGCCTATGTGGGGGAATCCCTGATGTGTCCCTACAATGGTGCAAGGGAAAAAAAATAAATTACAATTTGAATATAATTCTTTAGATTTTTCCTACACACAAATTAACTCATTGATTCAGGTTAACTACTAAAATATCCCCAATGATCAAGACTGTTATTCAGTCATATGCATACAGTGCATCTTGCACAAAACCACAACTGAATTTACAGAGGTGCAAATACATGCATGCACAGTCCCACACTCAAACATGTAGTCCCAGACATTCCCATAGGTCTGCAATTAAGTTCATGTACTTGCTGCTGTGTGCTTAATTTGGCAGCACTATAGAAACAGCTTGGTAAAGTTTCATAACCTTGGTATATCAGTGTCTCAGAACCTTGTTCATGTCCACGTGTGGCGGTGTTTTGCTGAGTGGTGTTCATTATTTTTGAGTGTTTTTGTGTGCTGTCACAAGAATGTCTGAGCTCCAGCATAAGCAGCCAGCAGCTGGTGTAAACTGCCGTGAGCCCCCATGAGCAGCCATCCAATGGCCGGCGACCGATTGCCTCATCTGGGAAAAGCACAATGATCATAATGCCAACATGGGCCAGTGAAGCGACATCCTGCACAACTAGATTGAATAACAAAAAAAGGACAGCAACTTGTCTGTTCCCCTTCCCCCAATTCCCCAACGCTATTCCCCTCCATTTGTCTCCCCCATTTGTCTGCTCCCCTTCGCCAATTCCCCAATAAAATCTTTAAAAAAAAAACACAAAAAAACGAACAATGTCTGAACTTGAACAAACATTAAATTTCTTGTTAAACTTGGAAAGAGTGGAAGTGAAATCAGGGACAAGTTAGTCCAAGTTTATTGGGATAATGCCATGAAGAAAATGGCAAAGTACAAACGGATTAAACATTTTTATGAAGGGAGAGAACACATCATTGGTGAAAGATCAGGATGGCCAGTAAAGAGCAGAACTTATGAAAACATTGCAAAAATTCAATTGTGTGTCAAAATAGTCCACTGACTGTGAGAAGTATAGTTGACCAAGTAAACATCAATAGAGAAACAGGCAAATCTTAGCTGAAAATCTTGGCATGAGAAAGGTGTGTGCAAAAATGGTGCCAAAGGAGCTCATCAATGAACAAAAGCAAAGGAGAATTGAAGTTTGCCAAGACCTTTTGGAGTGGCAAGACGATGTTTTGGGCATGTTATCACTGGTGATAAAACATGAATGTTACAATATGACCCTGAAACAAAGCATCAAAGAGCACAATGGAAGTCAGCCAATTCTCCATGACCAAAAAAGTTCCATCAGTCCAAATCAAGAGTCAAAACGATGTTGCTAACCTTTTTTGATATCCGAGGGGATTATTCATTATGAATTTGTACCAACTAGACAAACAGTTAACCAAGTTTACTATTTGGAAGTGGTACTACATTAAAAAGTTGGATAACAATGACCTGAACTTGCGAACAACTCATGGCGCTTGCATCACAACAATACACTGTCATACAGCACTGTCTGTGAAGGAGTTTTTAGCCAGTATTGGAACACCCTTCCTACTCACCTGATCTGGCCCTCAATGACTTCTTTCTTTATCTGAAGATAAAGGAATTATTGAAAGGGAGACATTTTGATAACATTCAGGACATTAAGGGTAATATGATGACAGCTCTGATGGCCATTCCAGAAGAAGAGTACAAAAAATTGCTTTGAAGGGCAGACTAGGTGCTAGCTTTGGTGCATAGCTTCCCAATGGGAGTACTTTGAAGGTGACTGGAGTGATATTCAGCAATGAGGTATGTAGCACTTTTTGTAGGATGAGTTCTCAAACTTAATTGTCACACCTACACACCATCAGTCACTAATCTGTTCAGTTTTTAATTGCACACTCACAAACATTAATGTGCAAATTGTTACACACTCACATAAGCTCGCAACTACACTTTCATATATACAGTCACCTGCATGTGTTTAAATCAATAACGTGATCTTATGTAGAGGAATCGTATCTCCAAACTTCTGAAAACCTGAAAAGGGAGGTCTGTCCACTCTTTAAGTCCTTTTAACCCTGCAACAATCACCAGGACAATATTTATTATAAAGGGCAGCACTGAAAATGTGGTTTGAGTATTGACTGCTTACATCAAGACACATGCTGGGAAACTTGGAGTTTTGGGGACAGTGACCCTGTGTGGGTATGTGATATGTGGAGTGTGAATAGGCTACAAGAAAGGAGATATGAGGAAAAGATGGTGGTGCAGATAGACTGGAGGTCTGGGGTTAAAAAGTGTTCAGGGGAGGGCCGGCTGAGTGGCGTGGTGGTTAAGTGCTGGCTTAGGAAGCCAGCTGCCCTGGTTCGGTCCCACATATGAGGGCCAGTGACACTGCCCTCAAAAAAAAAAAAAAGTGTTCAGGGGAAGATACAGGGCAGAGAGGCAAAACCAAAGCGTTTGTAATGTTGGTTAAATATTAAAGTTCAATGCCAGGGGTGAAAGTACAAGTGGGCAGAGGATACAAGGGAGTTAAGGTAGGGGAGATCTGAGGAGATATGGGGTGCAGAGTCATGTGACAAAAAGTTCTAATGGAGCTTGTTCTAGCTGGTGCTGAACCAAAGGCATCTGTTGGGACAGTGACAACTGGCACAGATGGCACAAAAGCAGGGGCAAGAGATCACAGTATGAACTGGGACATCCTGCTGCCAACATTAAGATTGGCCTCCACTGCATGCACACAGTCCATGTGCAGGGAGGCAAAGAGAAGTGCCTTTGTCTGAGGATCGATATGGGGATTCTCTCCTGGGGCTCCAAGAGTTGTACTTGCAAAACAAGGATTACCAATGTTGTCCAAATGCATCAAACAACGAAGTGTCCCACCAAGACCCAGGAAAGAACAGCATCATCCTCATTGAGGGTGCACCATACTGACAGTGGTGGGAGGCCCATAACCATGCACTCCCCCTGGGCTGCAAGAAGGGACCCCAGATGAATCCTGTGGAAGAAGAGATTTTTAAAGAAAAAACAATCAAAGAAAATTCTGAAGAAATATGATGAAAGGATAAGAAAGTCAAAATCAGTGGTGTTCTAGAGCTGCAGGTCCAGCAGAGCATGCTTCTTGCTCACATCACTTCAAGAACAGACTGATGTGGCCAAGTAGATGGCTGTGTGCTAGAGGGCAAAGAGCTGAAGCTCTATCTCAGGAACATCAAGGCCTGGGAATGTAATTAAGTCCTCCTATCTTGGATCATGGAAGACTGATGTTTATTGCTCTAAAACAAAACAAGAAAAAGGTCTAATGGGAATGTGGAGTTAGTGAAGAAAAGTAAGGATAATTCAGTGGTACAGTAGCTTCAAAAAACATGGTGGGAGAAGAGTGACTTTTGATTGAGTAGACAGATTGTGGTAGAAAATAATAGTTCAAGTCAGATAGAGTGTGGAAAAAGGACATGGAACTAGGGGAGATATCGGACATGGGCAAGGAGGAAAACGGTCACAGGACAAAACAGGGCTGGAGAGGAAATTAGGGTGTGTGAGAAAGAATCTGCGATTGAGTATTGGGTGTAATTGGTGCAGGGAATGGGCTGGGTTGCAGGGTATGGGCTGGGTTCCTGAGGGCATTGATGATGTCTGGAAGTTGAGGACTAGGGCACGGTTGACACAGGGCATGGGATGAGATATTGGAATTGGGCATAGATAGAAGGCAGAAGGAAGGAGGTCATGGATGGCTTTGCAGAAATGACAGAAGGTGAAGAGGGTTAGACTGAGGCCCCTAGAATAGTGGTCACAGAGGAATGGATGTTGAAAAAGTAAAAAAATGGTGAAGAAGTCTCAATATTGAAGTCTAAAGTGTTTGGAATGAGGTCAGAGAGTAGGTGGCGTTTTAGTGGGTATCTAAAGGTCACAGTATAGACAATGAATGATGTAATAGGGAGACTAGAAGCAGAGAAAGATGATGGATGACTCTGGGGTGAGGGTGGTGGCAGAGGGGATACTGGTGGCCACTACTTGAATCCCCCCATTAATCCATTCTCTCATTTATGGTCAAATGACAACAGTCTTGTATGGATTCACCCAGAACTAATATAAAATAATATTGAACATCAATTGTAACTGAAAAGAAAAAAATAAATTTTAAAAAGAAATCTATTTTGCACATATAAGTGAGGTCATATGATATTTGTCTTCCTCACTCTGACTTATTTCATTCAGCATAAGATTTTCAGGGTCCATCCATGTCGTTGCAAATGGAAAGAGTTCATTCTCTTTTATGGCCAAGTAATACTCCATCGTATAAATGTACCACAGTTTCTTTATCTAATTGTCTGCTGATAGCATTTTGGTTGTTTCCATATCTTGTCTATTGTGACTAGAGCGTAACATTTATATAAGATGTCAGAGGGGTACTAGCTTGGGGGAGGGGGTTATCGCTTTGTGAGGGGATTAAATGTCTAACTAGTATGTTGCATTGTATACCTGAAACTAATTAAAGACAGAAAGAATATAATATATTTGCCACATTGTATAAATTTAAGGTGTGCAAGTGTTGATTTAATACATTTATATATTGTGTTATGATTATCAGTGTTACAATAGCATCACTTGTTCCCTGTGGTTGGAAAAATTAAGATCTAGATTCTTAGTATGTCTGATGATTATAACACAATGTTGTTGTCTGTATTCAGTATATTATGCATTAGGGCATCTAGATTTTAAGAGGTGCTGCATTCAGGCCCACAAGAAGATATCTGTGCACATGCCCCACAGTTTAGGCAGAATGAAGAGGTGGAATTGAGGGCCATTCGGGACCCATCCTAGGGAGCACAATGGGTTAGCAGAAAGACTAATTTGTGCCAAGATGGATTAGCAGAAAACTAATTTGTGCTACGGATTCTGGTTCCAGGTAGGGCTGAAGTCTGAACTCAGGTCTGTGAACGTGAGTATAAAAGCATTGTGGTGAAGGATCCAGAGGCACAGGGTGGCTAAGGGACTAGATTGGACCTGCCTATTGTGTGTGGGAATGGCTAGGAGGAACTCGGGAGGGAGCATCTTCCAGTACAACAGGGACTTGGGGAGGGATTCTCAGGTGCACAGTCTGGATCTGTGAAGGATGGAGTCTTACTTGTGCCAGGGCACAGGCCAGAGTATTGGCTGGGAACCAAGCTTGTGGCTTTCAGGTGCCATCACTCTCGTAACAAGCTGGAACCCTTGGGTCCAGTCACTACTGAAGGAAACTTGGGCTGGTAGCCTGTGCACAAATACCTGAACTTCTCATGCTGGCCTTTCACATTCATTCTGGTTCATCTCAGCAGGGATACTCAGCCTCAATGCCAGAGGTCTTAGAACCATGAATCTGCATTGCCCAACAATTTTCTCACCATCTGTAATCAGGAGTTAGTTCAGCCCACTCGTGAAAGTATTTTCATCACAAATTGGTTTGAAAATGAGCTAGTGAAAATATTTTAAAGAGCAATAATACAAGATGTTTGAAAAAAATATGTGGTGATAACAGACTGAAGTCATTGACAATGTTACCTAAGTGCGTATTTGATGATATACAAAGGAATTTATGACCAATGTTAAATAATAAAATGGGTTATAACAGTTTTTAGAGATGATCAGATTATCTTTTTTGAATTTTATATATATATGGTAGGTGTGTTGGGCATGGAAAATAATCTGTGGACAGATGTCAGCAATGATGGAATTTTAAGAGGCATCCTGGGCCGGCTGAGTGGCACATTGGTTAAGAGCTGGTTTTGGGATGCCAGCGGCCCCGATTCTGATCCCACATATGAGGGCCAGTGACACTGCCCTCTACAGCTAACAACAACTTCCCCTGGAGCTGGGCTGTGGGAGCCCCGGCGACGGTGTAGGCTGCAGCCCCTGCTGCAGTGGGCTGCCATAGGCTATAGTGAGTGGCCAGCAGTCAACGTGAGCGGCCTGCAGCCAGCATGAGCTGCCAATAGCCACGGTGAGCGACCATCCAGAGGCTGGTGACCGATGTGCCTCATCCGGGAAGAGCGTAATGACGATACCAACATGGGCCAATGAAGCAACGTCCTCCGCAACTAGACTGAAGAACAAAAAGACAGCAACTTGTCTGTTCCCCTTCCCCGATTCCCCAACGCTGTTCCCCTCCCCCAATTCCCCAATTAAAAAAAAAAAAAAGAGGCATCCTGACTTTCCCTTTTCCCTTGGACAAAAAGAATAAACAGTTATACATGGGTCAATTCACTCTGAGTGAAACCCAGAAATGAATTGAATGACTCTTACACATCAAACAGCTGAGAAAATACCCACATTGAAATTTCTAGAAAGTAGAGATATACTGGTGCCTCACGCCTGACACAGCACCTTACAATTGAGAGGGGACCCCCAACTTCCATCTTCTCCCTGAGGAGAAAAGGGTTTGGGCCAGACAGCTGGTACCCTCAATTTTATGGCTGCCGCCAGAGGGACTGGCTGCCAATACACCTAGCTCTGAAAGCCCACAAGGCTCAGCATTTTGTGAGTCCCCCAGAACCACAGAAAACAAACAGACAGGTTTTTTTTTCATTTCTCTTTAATGTCGATCTTTTTTAAAAAAAATTAAGGTTTATTAGGGTGACAATGGTTAGTAAAATTACATAGGTTTCAGGTGTACAATTCTGTAATATATCATCTATATATCACATTGTGTGTTCACCACCCAGAGTCAGTTCTCCTTCTATCACTATATATTTGATCTTGTTTACCCTCAAATACCACCCCTCTTCCCCCTTACCGTCTGGTAACCACTAACCTATTGTCTGTGTCTATGAGTTTTTGTTTATTTATTTGTTTGTCTTGTTCCTTTGTTTTCATTTTTTTTAAAAGATTTTATTGGGGAATTGGGGGAGGGGACCAACAGACCAGTTACTGTCCTTCTGTTCTTTAGTCCAGCCGTGGAGGACGTTGCCTCACTAGCCCATGTTGGCATTGTCATTGCTCTCTTCCTGGGTGAGGCAAATTGGTTGCTGGCCTCTGGATGACCGCTCACCGTGGCTCTTGTCCACTCATACTGGCTGCCAGCCACTCACTGTAGCTTATGGCAGTCCACTGCAGCAGGGGCTGCAGCCTATGCTGTCCCCGGCGACTCATGGCAGCCCAGCTCCAGGTAGAACCATTGTTTACCACCTCAGCTGCAGAGGGCAGTGTCAGTGGCCCTCATATGTGAGATCCTAACCGGGTCCCACTACTCAGAGCCAGCGTCCCAAGCCAGCTCCTAACCAACGCGCCACTCGGCCGGCCCTGTTTTCAGTTTTATATCTCACATATCAGTGAAATCATGTGGTTCTCAACTTTTTCTGTCTGACTTATCTCACTTAGCATAATAATCTCAAAATCCATCCATGTTTATCACAATGGCACTATTTCATCTTTTCTTATGGCAGAATAATATTCCATTGTGTATATATATACCACATCTTCTTTATCCAATCATCTATCAAAGGACACTTTGGTTGTTTCCATGTCTTGGACAATGTAAGTAAAGCTGTAATGAATATTGGAGCACAAATGTCTTTATGGATTAATGTTTTCAAATTTTGGGTAGATATCCAGGAGAGGGATTGCTGGGTCATACTGCAATTCAATTCATAATTTTTTGAGGAAACTTCACATTGCCTTCCACAAAGAGACAGTTTTTAAACCAGTGTGTGACTGTCCCTCTGGATTCACAGGCAAAGCCACATAGCAACTAGTGTCTCCCAGAATGGGGGATGATGGTATTCTTTCCCCAGCCTGAATCTGGGAGCAGACTGGGCTACTCCAGGAGCCTGAATGGCTTGTGGGAACACCTTCTCTCACCAGCTCACTCCAGTAAGAAAACCAAGTATCCAGCTTTTCCCTGAAAGAAGCTAGTCCACACATCTAGTGTACCAACATTTATAGTTTCCACCAGAGGAACTGGATCCCAAGTCACCTAGCTCTGAGTGTTGACTGGGCTCAGGAATCACAAGTGTCCCTTGACCACAGATAGCAAAGAGGCAATTTTTAAAAGTGTGAGTACTTCCTGCAGATATCCCTGTCTCAGCACAGAGAGAGCAGACAAAAATGCAAGCCTCCCAAAAGATGTTGACTCCATGTTTTCTGAGCTGTTCCTAATTAGCCTGAATGTGGGAGCTGATAGGGAACCTTATTCATAGTCCTCTGGGAGCTGAAAGGACACTTAGGAACTTCCCGAGTCTTTTTTCTTCCCTTTTCCCCCCAGCAGTAAAACCAAGTCTTCGGCTTCTCCCTTGAAAAGAGTTTGAATGGTGAAACAGAGAGTAGACTAGTGGATGCCAGGGGCTGGGGGAGGGAGGTCATCAAGGGGAGTTATTGTTTAATAGGTACAGAGCTTCAGTGTTACAAGATAAAAAGAATTCTGAAGATGGATGGTGGTAATGGTTGCACAACAATATGGATGTATTTAATAATACCACTAAACTGTACACTTAAAAATGGTTAACATAGGGCCGGCCGAATGGCGTGTTTGTTAAGAGCTGGCTTGGGACACCAGCGGCCCCGGTTCAGATCCCAAATATGAGGACCAGCGATGCTGCCCTCTACATCTAAGATGGTGAACAACAGCTCCACCTGGAGCTGGGCTGCTGTCAGTCCCCAGGACGGCATAGGCTACAGTGAGTGGCCGGCAGCCAGCGTGAGCAGCTGGCAGCCAGTGTGAGCTGCCAAGAGCTGCTGTGAGTGACCGTCCAGAGGCCAGCAACCAATCTGCCTCAGCCAAGAAGAGCGCAATGAAGATACTAACATGGGCCAGTGAAGCAATGTCCTCCACAACTAGACTGAAGAAAAAAAGGACAGCAACTTTTTCTGTTCCCCTGCCCAATTCCCCAATAAAATATATTTTTTAAAAAAATGGTTAATATAATCAATTTTGTGTTATGTGTATTTTACCACAATAAAAAAAATTTTGAGGAAAAAAGAAAATAATGCATGAAAAGCATGTATACACACATCAAAAGATTAAGCATGGGGCTGGCTGAGTTGATTATTTGGTTAAGTGCATGAGCTCTGAGCAACAGGGACACCGGTTCAATTCCCACTTGGGCCAGTGAGCTGTTCCCAAGCTGAGCTGCCTCAGAGCGGACAACAGGTGCAGAATGGCTCAGCTGGTAAGAACACGTGCTCCTAACAACAAGTTTCCTGGTTCAACTCCTGCATGGGATAGTGGGCTATGTCCACCCCCAACAGCACCTTGAGCTGAGCAGCTGAGTACTGCCGATGGGTGGCCAGATGGTAACCAGACTTGCCTCTGAGCTAGCTGCGCCCTACACAACTAAGACTGAAGGACAACCACTTGGCTGTTTCCCTTCCCCAATTCACCAACAATGTTCCCCTTCCACAATTTCCTATAAAAATCTTTAAAAAAAAAATTAAGTATGGTTTTCACTATCAAGTATGGTTTTCACTGAGGGTGGCACCACAGGCTCTTTTTCCCATTTATTTACAGTTTGAAACTTTTGTAAAGTCCATTGGTTACGATACATTTTAAAAATATGTGGGGCTGGCTGAGTGGCATGGTAGTTAAGAGCTGGCTTGGGATGCCAGTGGCCTGGGTTTGGATCCCACATATGAGGGCCAGTGACACTGCCCTCTAAAAAACAAAAACAAAAACAAAAAAATGTTCATATCTGTTTTTCAAATATTTTTAAGAAAATTTAATCACTTTCAAATGTTACATCAAATAGTGTGTTTCATTTTCAACATACCATTGTACTTGTGTCATAACATTTTAAGATTAAGGTATGTTGAATGTGTAAGTTGTCAGATTAGCATAGTATTTCAAAGTTTTTCACTAAGAGACTTTTAACAATGTTTGGCCTAAAACTGGGAGTGATTTTGCCTCCCAGAGACCATTTGACAATGTTTAGAGATTTTTATGTTTGTGGGAAGGGAATAAGGAGACAGCTTGGGGGGCAGGTTTCTACAGGTTTCGGGAATAGTCAGGCCCAAAATGTCAACAGTGCGAAGGTTGACAAACACTGATCTAAAAGGTCTGATGATTTTTCCTTTATAAAATTATCACTCTCGGCTGGCTGAGTGTCGCGGTAGTTAAGCGCTGGTGTGGGAAGCCAGTGGCCCCGGTTCGGTCCCACATATGAGGGCCAGTGACACTGCCCTCAAAAAAAAAAATCACTCTCTTTATTTTGTGTATTGATGTATTAAACACATATGAGTAAGTAAACGCATTTGCATTTTCAGAATCAGTGTTCTCTTTGTGGAGGAAAGAAGGGAGAAACATGGAACCGGTGAAGGAAAAGAATTAACCTGCAGGGTAAGATTGGAATATGATATTTCCAATATGAGACCTTGGTTTTTAAGTACCAGTCCCCATTGAAAGAAATCGGAACTCCTTGGAGACATGGCTCAATGTGGGCTAGGGAAAGGAAGTATGAGATGAGTTTCAAATGTGTTGTCACTCCAAAAAGTAAAAAAAGTTTGGCAAAGAAGGAAGTGAAGGAGTGAATGATTAATGGGTACTAGATTCCTTTTTTCCTTTTTTTAAAAGATTTTTATTGGGCAGTGGGGGAGGGGAACAGTGTTAGGGAATTGGGGAAGGGGACCAGCCAAGATGTTCTTCTTCAGTCTTCGTTGTGGAGGGTGCCAGTCGCCATCTGGCTTCCTGTCAGCAGCTTGTGGCCTCTAAGCTCAAGGTGTTGTGTTCAATCTTAGTTGCGGGTGGGTGTAGCCACCATACAATGCGGGAGTCGAACCAGCAGCTTTGTTGTTATGAGTACATGCCCTATCTACTGAGAGATCTGGGCAGCAGCTCAGCTCAAGGTGCCAAGTTCAGTCTTAGTTGTGGGTGGGCATCGCCCACCATCAAACAGGCAATCTTGTTTTTACACCACTTGTTGGCAGCTCAGCAACAGCTCAGCTCAGGCACAGCATTCACTGGCCCATGTGGGAATTGAACTGGCGTCCCTGTTGCTCAGAGCTCATGCTCCAGGCCAACTCTTAACCAACTGAGCCACTTGGCCAGCCTCTAGATTTCCTTTCGAGATGACGAAAATGTTCTGGAACAAACAGTGGTGATGATTGCACATTATAAATGTACTCAATGACGGGCCGGCCAAGTGGCGCGGTGGTTACGTGCTAGCTTGGGAAGACAGCAGCCCCAGTTCGGGTCCCACTTATGAGGGCCAGTGACACTGCCCTCAAAAAAAAAAAAAAAGAAATCTCCTTCACATAAATGTACTCAATGTCACTGAACTGTTGAATGTCAACTATAATTATATATATATATATATATACACACACACACACACACATATGTCACAGGATGTGGAGTACAGCATAGGGAATAGAGTCAATGGAATTGTAACAGCTATATACAATATCAGAGGGTAGTAGATTGGGGAAGATGGGTTATCACTTTGTGAGGGATGTAAATGTCTAACTATTATATTGTTTTGGACACTTAAAACTAATTTTAAAAACTCAAAAAAAAAGAATGGTGATTTTCATATTATGCATATTTCAACTTAATAATCTTTTACATCTGAAACCTATATAACTTTACCAACAATTGTCACCCCAATAAACTTTAATTAAAAAAAAAAAAGAAAGAAAAAGTGGTTAAGCGCTGGCTTTGGAAGCCTGTGGCCCCGGTTCGGGTCCCACATATAAGGGCCAGTGACACCGCCATTAAAAAGAAAAAAAAAAGAAAGAAAAGAAAACTGATGGGCTGTAACCAGGCTGTAGATTCTCCCAATGGACAAATTTTGGAAAGCTTGAGCATCAAAAAGGAAAATTACAGTAATATTATATTACTGCAAATGATAGAAAACTCCACCATCATAACAAAAATGGAAAAAGATCAAAGGAAAAGCTCTTCTTTAGGATGGAATGGCAAATACACATACAAAAGATAGGAGAGGGCCCGCCAAGTGGCACCCTGGTTAAGCGCTGGCTTGGGAAGCCAGCGGCCCCAGTTTGGGTCCCACATATGAGGGCTAGTGACACTGCCCTCAAAAAAAAAAAAAAGATAGGAGAATGTTCAAATAACTATATTGCAAGCATGATTGAGTCATACAAAAAACGTCAGTAGATGCTGGAATAATTTAGTCATCAAAGTTTTTCAGTTGTCCAGGCAACTTCAAAGATTTGCTCCACGGCTGGCCCAGTGGCGAGTTGATTAAGAGCTGGCTTGGGATGCTAGTGGTCCTGGTTTGGATCCCACATATGAGAGCCAGTGACACTGCCCTTTACAGCTAAGATGGTGAACAATGGCTCCACCTGAAGCTGGGCTGCTATAAGTCCCCAGGATGGCATAGCTGCAGCCCTGCTGCAGTGGGTTGCCATAGGCTACAGTGAGTGGCCAGCAGCCAGCGTGAGTGGCTGGCAACTGGTGTGAGCTGCCAAGAGCTGCTGTGAATGGCCATCCAGAAGCCAGCAACAGATCTGCCTCACCCGAGAAGAGCGCAATGAGGATACCAACATGGGCCAGTGAAGCAATGTCCTCCACAACTAAACTGAAGAACAAAAGGACAGCAACTTGTCTGTTCCCCTTCCCCGGTTCCCCAACGCTGTTTCCTTCCCCCAATACCCCAATAAAAATCTTAAAAAAAAAAAAAAGAAAGAACGACAGAGTATATCAGGATCAGGCAAATGTATATAATAATCAGGAGGATCAATAGTAACAGTAGGAGGTAAAAGAATTTAAGATGAGATCCATTAAATGGGATAAAGTAGAGATTTATAGTATAACATGAGTCAGAAGTTATAGTGTGGCTACTCTGTGTAGCAAATATCAGGGGACTAAATTTCATAAAACAAATGCTTTTACAAAAACAAAAATATTTGACAGAAAATCACTGGGATAGAAGATATTAAAATATCATTGTAAATTTGTGACAGGTAGAGTAGGCAAATACTATATATATGGCCTAAATTTTAAAACTAAAAATATTGACTTCAACAATACATCAAAGAAGATATGCTACATATTGAAATATACATTATTTTCAAATATTCATGTGTACCTTTAACAAAAAACATATTGAACCACAATGAAAAGCTCAATAAAGTCCTCAAAATAGAATTAGGAATAACAAGAAACATAACCAAATATTCCAAACAAATCAGAAAATTAAAATAAAAATTATTTTAGTGCCAGCCAAGTGGCTCAATTTGTTAAGAGCTCGCTCAAGAGTGCAAGCTGAGTTCTGAGCAATAGCAGTTCAATCCCCAGCCTGAGTTGAGCTGCCGCTGAGCTGCCAACAGGTGGCAAGATGGCTCAACTAAAATTAAAAAAAAAAATTGTTTTCATGCCAGTCTGTGAAGTAAGAATATAATCAGCAATTAGTGCATATTTATAAAATGATGATAAATATTTATATGTGAAAAATTATTGTGGAGAAGCATGACACAATCAGAATAATTGCAATTATTTCTATGATTATGGTGTGGAAACAAAATAAGGATGATATCAAAGGTGTCAGTCACTTGCCTACATGAAAATTTAAAATATGTTCTGATAAAAGGATAACTGAATGTTTAATACATGTTATTTTCCCAAAGTAATATAGTTTTAATGTAATATCAGACAAAATCTCTAATAAGCATACCAGTTAATTTTTAAAAACAATAGTTCACATGCTTCAATATTCACATACGAAGGGCATGGAGTGGTCTCTCAGACTTTTCTGGTGGTCCTTCAACCATCCAGTTCCTCTCCTGGGAAGCAATTTTTCTGGAATTTTGTGAATCTTTCCAGTGATATTATATGCATATAGGAGCAAATATGTTTAGACATAGCATTTTAAATTTCCTTAAGCTCTGTTTAAAAACAAACTTTTATAGAGATGGTGAAGGGAAAGGATGACTTGGACAGGGGAACAGGTTTGAGGAGGGACTTGATTAAAACAACTGGTAAGGTTTTCGGGTGGGGGGTGCAGTATAAAATTCCTTCGTGTTATACAGGTTGGGGATTCAAGTCAAGGATTCTCAGGAAGTCCTTCCCCAATCACCAACTCCACAGGCCGCCCAAAGCTGTAGCATCCCGCACGACTGGGCTGGGTGGGTGTCGAGAAGGGACAGCAAAAGGTTAAAGAAAAGAGGGAAAGACACACAAAATAGGAGAGAAAACAGTTCAGGGCCAGGGGACCCCAGCCTCATGGACTGGAGCCCCGAATCGGGCCTGACTGTTCCTTTTATTGTCTTACACATAAGCAAGGGTCAATGTAGCTTCTGAGGTCCATGAGTCTCACGCCCAAAAACATAGCTCAAGGCCAAATCACCCACACCTGCAAGCTGCCATTACCAGAGGTTATTGTCATGCACCTCTTAAGAGATAGAACACCTTCTGCCACAGCTTACTGATAAGAATGCACGGAGAACAGATATTGTCATATCAATAGGTCATTTCACAGGCAAGCTGCCAGACCCTGAAGCAAGGGGTTCATGCCCTATTTCTGTCAACTCGTGATTCCTCATGTTGGTACCCACTGACATCCATGGGCACCCACAGGCACCCACGTGACTGTGTCTGGCTTTGGTTGTGCCTCTTGTGGGATCTTACCCGTCACTGACTAGCTGGCCACCCTTTGGTACCAAACAGGGATATATACAGTAAGCATAATATTGAAGTTATGATCTGTCTTTATGGAAAGGTGCATGGAGGCAGACAGGCACATATAATGTGACAAAAAGCAACAACTTCCATTAGCTCACCAGTCAGACACTGATACATAAGTCTCTCCAGTCATGACCATACTGCACTGCCAACTCAGTAATTCAATGACTTGCCCCAATAATAGTCATAAATGTTGACCCCTGGACCAATCAGTGACCTTTCCAAGCTCCTAATAACCCCCCAACGAATCCATCCCTGCTCCCTAATAGCTCATTATTGATTCCCAAGACCTCTACATTATGAATACCCCACAGACTTTCCCATCATTGACCTCAAGTTTCCCCAACCAATAACACCACAGTCCTACTAGTGACCACAGACTTCCTGATCAGTGACCTCATAAACCTTCATCACTGATCCCCAAGCCTCTAGTTATGTTTTGTTTTGTTTTGTTTTTGAGGGCAGTGTCACTGGCCTTCATGTGGGATCCAAACCGGGGCCGCTGGCATCCCAAGCCAGCTTTTAACCACTGCGCCACTCAGCCGGCCTCCCAAGCCTCTAGTTTTGAACCCACAGATTCACCATGCCATGGCTGACCCCCTACATTCCCTCCACTGCTAACCTACAGATTTACCAATTAACTTCACAGATTCCCCTAATCAATGACCTCCAGACTCCCTGCTTATTGAACACACAAACCCCCTGTCAACCCAACACATCCCCCTCACTGATCCCCAAGATTCACACCACTAATGCCCACAGATATCTCATCACTGATATCCAACACTGAACTCCACAGACATCTCCCGTATTACCCAGTCTCCTGGTGGCCTGGCTCCACCAACAGGCTTCCATACGCTACTTTGATTGCCTGGCAACACCCGCATCCACTGCACAGACTCAGTAGCACACTTGAGCAAATAATAGCCACCAGTCAATGGAGAGCCTCCAGAGATCTGGATTCTGTACATTCAAGCCCTTGGGCGGGAAATATGGTGGCACCTGTGGAGCAGCCATTTTCAAAGATGTGCCATACAGAGAAGACAGTCTTTCCCTCTGGACATCTCAGTTCTGAGACTTCCATCTCCTCAAGTACCAGTAACAGCACCCTCCTCTTCCTTGTCAGTATATGGAACCAAGACTTGCTTGTAAGTTGGCTGTGTCTATCCAGTCTCTTTTGTTGTATGTGGGCAAGGACGCCTTGAAGGACATATAAGTGTCCCTGGCTAAGAAGTTTTATGCTTGGCAGGGGTGGAAATCTGGAATGTTTCTGGTGCAGAAAGCTTTAGAGAACACTGCAGGATCTACAGGAGCAAGGTGGTACAAGAGAATGAGGAACAGGCAAAGTGAGGTGTCACAGACTGTGGCGATAGCAATTGTACCTGGAGCAAGAAAGATCAGGAAATTTCACAGCTACTGATCGGCAGCTGTTCTTATGGTGGTATTTGCGGTATTCCTCTGTGAGAAATACACTATTGCATGATTAAACACCTTTCTTAGCAAAACAGAGAGTGGGCATGTGTGATAAACACAAGATGTATGCTATAGTTTTGTGTGGCTAAGGAGATAATCCACTTCAAAGCAAATTAAGATTAGTTCAGTGTCTTGGACTAGGGTAAAAAAATAAAATTACTTTAAAAAAGGATGAAGGCCGGCTGAGTGGTGCGATGGTTAAGCGCTGGCTTGGGAAGCCAGTGGCCCCGGTTCAGTCCCACATATGAGGGCCAGTGACACTACCCTCAAAAAAAAAAAAAAATTAAAAAATAAATAAATAAATAAAACAGGATGAAGTAGGAGGAATGCCCTTGGGACTGTGGGAGGGGCAGAGTCAATGTTGAGGGGTGGGGCATGTGGCAGACACAGGCCTGTCCTGCCTACAAGCATTAGAAGCCCAAAGAGAGGATTGGAAGTGGGGGTATAAATTTTTCCTATGTTACATCCTGTGTCTCCCACATATGTCTAACAAGCACCCTAAGACAAGCCCATTCCCTTTGTTTACAGAGCCTATGAAAACAGGGTTCAGAGAGAACCCATAAGGGACTGACCTAAATCACACAATGAGTCAAAAAAAGAAAATGACACTTCAGGTGGGAAAATCCTGCCTGTGTGTATGCAGCTTCACATGAAGAAGCTGACTTAATTTTCTCAGCCAATGACAGAGAGGAGCTACTAGGCCAGAAATCACCTTCACCTGGTGATCTCACCTTCTTCAAAGTCCAGCCAGGTGTCATGTTGTGCTGACCCAACTGCCCTCATACCTTCACATCTTTACTACCTTGCTTCACTCCCACCTACCTGTTATCTACACTCACCTCCAGCTTACCAATGAAAGAACTGGGAAACTAAAAGGACAGCAACTGCCAGCATGAGAAGGCATTCTCACAACTGCTGCATCCATGGGGTCTCTCTTTTGTATGGCTTCTCTGATGTCTACAGAATGTCTGATGTCTAATGCACGTAGGGTTTTCCACATTCACTGCATGCACAGGGAGCATTTTCCAGTGTGAAATCCCTGATGTGCAATGAGACATGACTTATGACTGCAAGCTTTACCACACTCATTGAATCCATGGGGTTTCTCTACAGTATGAATTCATTAACATCCTTCCCCCTCCCACCCCCACCCCCACGCTTCTGCATGTCCCAGCTCCCAATAAATCACAATCCTGCACAAGACACACACTTACCACTCCTGCTCTTAACCCCTTGGGTACATTTTTTTTATAAGATTTTATTGGGGAATTGGGGGAGGGGAACAGCGTTGGGGAATCAGGGAAGGAGAACAGACAAGTTGCTATCCTTTTGTTCTTCAGTCTAGTTGTGGAGGACATTACTTCACTGGCCCATGTTGATATTATCATTGCGCTCTTCCTGGGTGAGGCAGATCGGTTGCCGGCCTCTGGACAGCCGCTCATGGTGGCTCTTGGCAGCTCATGTGGGTCGCCAGCCACTCACGCTGGCTGCTGGCCACTCACTGTAGCTTATGGCAGCCCACTGCAGCAGGGGCTGCAACCTACACCGACTCCGGTGACTCAGGGCAGCCCAGCTCCAGGTGGAGCGATTGTTCACCATCTTAGCTGTAGAGGGCAGTGTCACTCACTGGCTCTCATATGTGGGATCCAAACAGGGGCCCTGCTGCTCAGAGCTGGTGTCCCAAGCCAGTTCTTAACCAACGTGCCACTCGGCCGGACCCTTGGGTACATATGACGACTGAGACTCGTCATGCACTTCATTTGTCAAAGTGCAAGATGACGAGTCTAACTTGCCATTCGATTTAAGACAATATTTAACATGTACATTCTTGTTTATTTTAGAATAGTTTGTATCAGTTGCAATAGATGAAACACTTATAGTATTTCAGTGAAACTTGTTTGTGATACACTGCCGCATAATGTCAGAAATAAGGAATATATTTTATGAAAGTGATAACGAAAGTTTTAATGAAAGTGACTTTCAACAATCTGATGAAGAATTTTTTAGTGATCCCATAAATGACGATTACAGTGAAACGCAAAGTGAAGATGATGAAGACGATAGATGAAGAAAATAATGATAATGATATAATACCAAGATTTCAAAGACACACAAGACGCTTATTGAGCAGTGATAGTGAATCTTCTCATGAACCATTACCAGAGGAATAGATTTGGGAAAAAAAAGAAAATACAGCTGATATAAACGTTTTTCTGAAATACCTAGAATCAATCCTCTGTGCCTGTGTAGGCTAGGTGATAATCCTAAGATGTTAGGTGTCTTGAAAGAAGTCCTGAATGAGGATTTTTGGTACATTATAGTTGAAAAGACAAATCGATGTCCTAGACAAGTGATAGAAAAAGGTTATGTAAAAAAGAGAAACCAAAGGTGGTTTCCTGTAAGTTCTGATGAAATAAAAGCATATATTGCATTATGCATCTTGATGTCTCAAATGAAAAAACCCAAACTGCACATGTCAAAAAGATATATAAGTACTCCAGTTTTTGCAAACACTATGCCACATAGTAGGCTTTAAAAAAAAAATTGGGGAATTGGGGGAGGGGAATAGACAAGTTGCTGTTCGTTTGTTCTTCAGTCTAGTTGTGGAGGACGTCGTTTCACTGGCCCATGTTGGTATTGGTATTGTGATCATGCACTCTTCCCGGGTGAGGCAGATCGGTTGCCGGCCTCTCAACGGCTGCTCATGGTGGCTCTTGGCAGCTCACACCAGCTGCCGGCGCTCGCACTGGCTGCCAGCCACTCACTGTAGCTTATGGCAGCCCACTGCAAGAGCTGCAGCCTACGCAGTTGCAGGCTCACCACAGCCCAGCTCCAGGTCAAGCTGTTGTTCACCATCTTAGCTGTAGAGGGCAGTGTCACTGGCCCTCATATGTGGGATCCGAACCGGGGCCCTGCTGGTCATAGCTGGCATCCCAAGCCAGCTCTTAACCCATGCGTCACTCAGCCGGCCCAGTAATAGGTTTTTTGATATTTCAAGTTTCTTACATTTTACAGATAATGAAAAAGGAAATCAGGGTAATAAAATAAGAAAGATTAGAAATATACTGGATTACATTGGAGATGCTTCAGGAGTGTATCCTATTGATGATGATGACTATGCTTCTGCAACAGGCTCAGGAGCTGATGAGGACATAGAGAATCCTGAGCTGACAACATCTCAACCACTTCCAAAGATACCGCTCACTAGTGCTGCTCCAAAAGTGGAAATCACCACGCTGAAGGTACAGAACAAGATACCTGCTCAGACGAAGTCACCTGAAGAAATTGATAAGGAAAAAGTTCACCTGTCTTACTCAGAAAGAAAATGGACCCAGCTGAAGAAGATACAAATGTGTATACTGAAAAGCACCCAGACAATCTGTTTAAAAGAACAGAAGTCCTGGCAGCTGTCATTGCTGGTGGAGTTATTGGCTTTCTCTTTGCAATTTTCCTTATCCTGCTGTTGGTGTATCGCATGAGAAAGAAGGCTGAAGGAAGTTATGACCTTGGAGAGTACAAACCATCCAGTGCTGCTTATCAGAAGGCACCTACTAAGGAGTTTTATGCATGAAACTCCCACTTAGTGTCTCTATTTATGAGATCACTGAACTTTTAAAAATAAAGCTTTTGCATAGAATAATGAAGATCTTTGTTTTTGTTTTTTCATTAAAGAGCCATTCTGGCATTTTAATGATAAAATCCCATTGTATTTAAAACTTCATGTATTTCTTTAGAACAACATAGAATTAAAACTTAACATCTGCAGAGTTCTGTGAATAGCAGTGGCAAAATATTATGTTATGAAAATTCTCAACGTTCATGGAATCAGTTTAGACTTTTATGTGCAAATGCGAAGTGATTGTTTTTATTCAATGGCTCGAAGATGAAAGCTGTTTAATTTGTGTTAGCATGTCTTCCATTGATCTTACGAAGTTGGTCTTATTTTGTTAATTTATCTGTTCCCTTCTCCTCTGCTCTCTCCTCTTGTCCCCTGGAAAACAAAACAAAACTCGATGCCTTCTGTAGCTGTCATGGTGCAATTTGTCTTTGGCCCTTACATGAGTCCAAGAAGACTACCAATGATATGATCCATGCTGAGAATATGCGACTGGGCCACGACAAATACAAGACCCTGCACCAGATCCGGCAGGGCAACACCAAGCAGCGCACTGATGAGTTTGAGTCCATGTAATGGGCACCCAGCTTCTAGAGACCCCTCCTCCTTTCTTCCTTGCCCCCATACTCCTATAGTCTTGCCTAACCACACTGTGCTGAAGCCACTAACTAGAGCAGCCCTGGAGTCGTGCCAAGTGTTCAGTGTAACCATGGGACGAAACCTTCCCCCTCAGCCCTCACTCAATTCCCTGGGAAGGAAATGGCTCACTTTGGTGCCCATGGGACCCTCTTCCCTCTCTGTTCCATTCAGTCTAGTTTGCTAGAAGAGACCACTTCCCCAGCTCAGAGGCTCTTCTCACTTGATTTGGAAAACATCCCCACATTTACTGTTGTTCTACAGGAGTCAAGTGTGGAGTAAATTGAAAACTATCGCCTACCACTGCCTTCCTCTTCAGGGTCCTGTGATTTGAAGAACTGGAGCATCACAGGGTTTAGGGAAGGAGGCAGGGTCTTAGCTACATGTTCTAGGATGTCAACTGACCGAGGATTAGGCCTCCCAATGCCCATTCCTTCTGGAGTTATTTAGGCTTTGTAATGATTGGAGGCTAAAAAGATGTTCAGTCATTTTCTCTACCTCCCAGATTGGGCCTGTTGCTAACTCAGTCCCAATAAGCCTTGTCCCCAACTTCAGGGACTCAGTTTCTCCCCAGGAGATGAGGAGACAGTGCCTTCAAGAGGCTTCACCAACATCCTAGGAGGCCATTCACCTTTCTAATCAGGCAAGGATGGGTATAATATCCTTCCCTCAATGCCTTATGGGAGTCTAGGGCTGTTTCAAGTGAGCTCTATGGGCAGAAGTATCCCATATTATTCTGGGTTCCTCCTCACTTCTTGGAATTTGCCCATCCCCATTCCAGTCCCCTAACCCCCACTGCTACAACAGTAGGGAGCCCCATACAGGACTCTTGCCAGAGGGAAGAAATGTTCACATCTGGTTTCAGTATTTTTCCCTGTCAGGAGCTCCAGACCACTTCTCCCATCAGAGATACTTGGGCCTCAGCTCCTGCTTCAGGGCCATCCAGGTCTTGGTATGATGACCCCTGGAGATTGATGCCAGTTGGCCAATTGGTGAATGAATACAAGAAGCTGAGGGTAGTGAGAAAAGCCCATGGCCTGGATCCCACAGTTTACTTGACTCCCTGATAGCTCCTTCCCAACACTCCCCTCCAAGGTGGTGACTGGACCCTGCCTCTGTTTGACAAACCTCTAACCCAGGTCTGGTCACTAGCTGTGCTGTCCCTTGGAGCTATGAACCAGAGAACTGTTGGGGGCTCTGGTCTGGTCCCTTCCACAGCCCTATCCTTTGTTCTCAACTCAGGAGCAACCTCTTCCTCTCTGTTGCATGTGTACCCTTTTTTTTCCTACCAGTATTATATATTCTAGTGGCATCTAACTCAATATTGATTTCTACATTTCTTGCTAATGCACCCTTATAAAATATTAGTCTTGGGGCAGAATCATTTTGGCATAATTCCCTTACTACCCCTATACCCAGGAAGCATATACTATATTATAAAGGAATATTTTGCCAGAAACATTAATGTAAGAAGCTTTCAGTATTAGTGATGTCACTTGTCACTATAGGTCATACAACCCATTCTTTAAAGTACTCGGCATTTGGTTTTATTATTCCTTTCTTGCCTTCTCCCCAGAGTTCAGTCCCCAAGGAGCTATAGTCCCTGCATGCAGTGCCCCTAGCCCAGAGTCCATGGCTTCGATCCCTCCCTCCCATCCCCCACCCCCATAAACTGACCTTGGGTAGTTTTATGTGCATTGCTGTGAATTATATTGACACTCCCTTGGTGATATGCCCTATATTGACTAAATTCAAACCTGGAATTTTAGGGCAATCTAACTGCCTTAAAAGCAGTAACCTACCCCCAGGGAGGCTGGGGAGAAATGTTAGATTTTGTATTCAGGGTTTTTTTGTGTGTATTTTTTTAAATTAAAAAATTGTGTTTTCGAGGGACTTATGCTCTTTGTTCCATTTATGCCAATAAAATCTAGGAAGACTTTTAAAAAAAATTGCCAGGGCCGGCCAAGTGGTACAGTGGGTTAAGCGCTGGCTTAGGAAGCCAGCAACCCCAGTTCGGGTCCCACATATGAGGGCCAGTGACACTGCCCTCAAAAAAAAAAAAAAAATTGCCATATCCTAAACCAATCACTCCATGTCCATTTCTCCTAATAAATGTCGTGTCCTGCATGACTGGGCTAGGTAGGTGTGGAGAAGGGACGGTGAAAAGTTAAGGAAAAGAGACAGAGACACAAAATAGGAGAGAAAACAGTTTGGGGCCAGGGGAACCCAGCCTCATGGACTGGAGCTCTGAATCGGGCCTGACCATTCTTTATTATCTTACACATAAGCAAGGGTCAATGTAGGTTCAATGTAGCTTCCCAGGTCTGTGAGTCTCACACACACACCCAAAAACATAGCTCAAAGCCAAATCACCCACATTTCTAAGCTGCCATTACCTGAGGTTACTGTCATGCACCTCTTAAGAGACAGAACCTCCTCTGCCAAGGCTTACTGATAAGAATGCAAGGACAGATATTATCATATCAACAGGTCATTTCACAGGCAAGCTGCCAGACCCTGAAGCAAGGGGTTCATGCCCTATTTCTGTCAGCTCGAGATTCTTCCTGTTGGTATCCACTGGCATCCATGGGCACCCACGTGACCGTGTCTGGCTTGGGTTATCCCTCTCATGGGATCTTACCCATCATTGACTAACCGGCCATCCTTTGGTGCCAAACAGGGATATATATAGTAAGCATAATATTGAAGTTGTGATGTCTTTATGGAGACATGCATGGAGGCTGAGAGGCAGGCTATAATGTGACAAATAAAGATATTTACATCCTCTCAGTACATTAGCTAGAGTACAAAGATACCACTTAAAAGGTAATCCCACTACATCACTGGTCTCTCCAGACCATAGGCTTCTGTTTTGATCACCACTGTATCCTTGGCTCCTAGTACAGAACCAGAGACACAGGAAGTATTTAACCCATACTAAGTGAATGAGTCGACTCAATCTGAGCCTGTTGTTCCTTAAATCCCTCTGCATAATGTCAACTTCTGAGAGTTTATGGTAGACACTCCAGTTTTCACTGGCCTAGGGAAACAACTGAACTGATATATACATGCTCACATCCCACCAGTCCAGCATTAGCCTTTCCTGGTTTCTCATTCATAGCAACATTTCAGATACAAATTATGTTTTGTTTTTTAAAGATTTTATTGGGGGGGCAGATGAGTGGCGCGGTGGTTAAGCGCTGGCTTGGGAAGCCAGTGGCCCTGGTTTGGGTCCCACATATGAGGGCCAGTGACACTGCCCTCAAAAAAAAAATCTTTAAAGATTTTATTGGGGAACTGGGGGAGGGGAACAGTGTTGAGGAATTGGGAGAGGGGACCAGCCAAGTTGTTGTTCTTCAGTCTTCGTTGTGGAGGGCACCAGTCACCATCTGGCTTCCTGTTGGCAGCTCTTGTCCTCTAAGCTCAAGGTGCTGTATTCAATCTTAGTTGTGGGTGGGTGTAGCCACCATCCCATGTGGGAGTTGAGCCAGCAGCCTTGTTGTTAAGAGCACACGCCCTATCCTCTGAGCCATCTGGGCAGCAGTTCAGCTCAAGGTGCTGAGTTCAGTCTTGGTTGCAGGTGGGCATAGCCACCATCCCACGGAGGAGCCATACCTGACAGCCTTGTTGTTAAGAAATTGCACGCCCTATCCACTGAGCCATCCAGGCAGCACCTCAGCTCAAGGTGCCAAGTTCAATCTTTAGTTGCAGGTGGGCATAGCCCACCATTGAAAAGGCAATCTTGTTGTTACGCTAGTTGAGCCATCCTGCCACTTGTTGGCAGCTCAGCGACAGCTTAGCTAGGGCGCAGTGTTCACTGGTCCATGTGGGAATCAAACCAGTGGCCCTGATGCTCAGAGCACACGCTCCAAACCAACTCTTAACCAACTGGGCCACTCAGCCATCCCCACAAATTATGTTTTCAACATTAACTTATTTTCTCCACTTAGCTTCTTTCATTCCTTTGACACAATAGAGCAAATAATGTATGCCTCTGGGTTAACATCAGATTATGCTTCTGTTTCAATACATCTATTTAATAGGATATCAGGCTTTCCTAGTCCCAGCATTTCACAATTTTTCTCAGTATTGACTTTTCAGACACAATATGAGCTAGAAAGTTTTGCTCAAGCCTTTTACACAGAATGGCTCAGATTTTACCTACTGGTTTGCTGTCATGTAAAACAAAATGTAACTGATCACTGAAGGCGTGACCACACTCACGGCATTCGTAAGGTTTCTGTCCTGTGTAAATCCTCCTGAGGGTGCACATCTGGCCACAGGCTGGCCCACTATGACTAAATTCCTGTTGGCTGGGAGCCCACTGATGTTTAATGCTGTGTGAGGGGCCACAGGTGGCACCTGCACAGTCACTGTGTTAACAAGGTTTTTCTCCTGTAGGACAACACTGGTCTGTGATGAGCTGTGACTCTCTGGGACGGGGTTTTCCACCTTGACTGAGTGAATTTTCTGATGTTCATTGAGGACCGACTTCGCTCTGAAGGCTTTCCCACATTCACGGCAGGTATAGGGTCGTTCTCCTGTATGAATTCTCTGATGAACAACAAGCTGTGGCTTCCCAATAAAAGCTTTCCCACAGTCACTGCACTCAAAGGGTTTCTCTCCTGTATGAATTCTTTCATGTTTAATGAGACCTGTCTTCTGGGAACAGGATTTTCCACATTCACTGCACACAAAAGGCGTCTTTCCTGTGTGAAATCTCTGAGGTGTCGTGAGGGATGTCTTTTGGCTGAAGCCTTTTCCACATTCATTGCATATATAAGGTTTCTCACCTGTATGAATTCGCTGATGTACCATGAGATTGCCTTTCTGGATGAAACCTCTCCCACAGTCACTGCATATAAAGGGTTTCTCTCCTGTGTGTATCTTGTAATGAATATTGAGCCGTGATTTCTTGAGAAAGGCTTTGCCACACTCAGTGCATTCATAAGGTTTCTCTCCTGTGTGCGATCTCCGGTGTTCATTCAGTGTGACCTTTCTGGAGAAGGCTTTCCCACACAGACCACACTGATGGGGCTTTTCTCCTGTATGAAGATTCTGGTGATCAGTAAGCAAACACTTCTTCACAAAAGCCTTCCCACAGTCACTGCATACATGATGTTTCCTTATTTTTTGAGTCTTCTGATGCTTGATGAGTTGGGATTTAGTGTTGATGAGTTTTCGGCTTTTGGAGAATTTAACTGCAGTCTGAAATTGTTCACTGTTAGCATGGTGAAAGGATTTCCCATCTCCACTAAGCTCTGGTGGGTTCTTTATTTCACAGCTTCTTCTCTGGTTAAGGAAAGTTAAATCTGAAATCATACTTTTTCCATGTGAGTCAAACATATCATGATCTTCCCTTAACTTTAAAAGAGTTCTGCTCTGATGGACAGAATTTTCAAATGTGTAACATTTATGCCATTGCTCTAGGTTATTTTCCATGCTTTCATTTTGTAAGTGCTCCAGCAGATGATCATCTTTCCAGATTTCTAGAAAAGAAAACAATGAATGCTTCCATCATCTTGATTTGGAAGACAAGTAATTCAAAAAAATACCCTGATGTGAGCTGTCTTTTTTGGAGATGACCCTATGATATAAGTCTAAATAAAACCCTACGTCTAATGTTCTATGCACACTGGGAAAAATAGTAATAACGAATAAACACAAATTTGGATATTTTCTGAATATCGGCCTTGCCAAATGTGCAGAGACTGTAAAACGTAAGCAATTTACTGGAGCAGTGAAGTACAGGTGGGAGTGCCACCTCATCCAAGTGGGTGAGACAGACACACTCCGCATTCCTGACAACCCCTGTGAGCCAGGCATGGTACTAGGATGGGGATAAAAAACATTGTCTTCATGTGCACGAAGCCTACACTGCACTTTGGTAAAACCGCTTACAGGGCAAAGACAGACATGAGGAAAACAGCTACAGGTTGGGAAAGCTGTTTTCCTAATGCAACAGAGATAGGAAGGGACAGAGGAAATCAGGCTACATTTTGGAAGAAGCCAGGATGCCCTGGTGGATTCACTCTTGTGGTTGGCATGGCAGGAGGAATAATGACAGCAGAGAGCTCCTAGCACCTCTAACTTAAAAGACTTGGATGGTGAAATCTCATAGGCAGGAGGTGGAAAAGTATAAAGATGGAAAAGGTTTGAGAAACCTACGAAGAAGAAAACTATGCAAACAAATAATCAAGATGCAAACAAAACAGAGAAATAAAGGAATATATTCTTCTCTAAACTCCTACAAAAGATAAAGAAGTCTCCCATTGGGAGAGACATGCAGGGAGGCACTGCCTACCTATCCCAAACCCCCTCACCTGTAACTCTTCTCTAAACAACTACACTGTGACTTTCACACCTCTCCCCTTGCTGGTTCCCTCACTCACCTGAACAGGTCTGACAGCGGACTTCATCTGCTGTTGTCCACAGTGATTCTCCTCGATCCAACTTGGAGAGCATGTCTGGTTTGCTCACTTGATACCCTGTTCGTGGAAAATGACAGAAGACTTAAACACAATGAATTGGGTATGGGGTTCTGTGAAGAACACAAAATGGTAGGTTTAAAGAAAAAATAATTTTCACACCTACAAAAGCAAAGGCTTTTCTCTCTGGAGGAGGGAGAATATACCCCTTTCTCTGGGGCCAGAGTGGGAACTGAGACTCATGCCACTTCAAACCTGTCAGAAGCTGAGAATGAAAAGGCCACTGACTGGGAACCTCTGAGTGACATGGGGGAGCCGTCCTCACCCGCTGACACCAGGTTGCTGTAGTTCTCCAACATCACATCCCAGTATAGGTCCTTCTGCTCGGGGGCCAGGAGCTGCCACTCCTCCCAGGTGAATTCCACAGCCACATCATCAAATGTCAGGGACTCCTATAACAATACCATGCTGTTTAATGGGGTGATGTCCTTTTGATGACATGGAAGAAATATTACTTTTTCTGCTCATTTTCATTTTATAGGCTGGATCTAGATATTGCATGGGGTTTTATTTGTAAAGTTGAAAAATGCCTAATAAAACATTCAGTAGGCCGGCCAAGTGGCTCGGTTGGTTAAGTTGGCTTGGGAGCATAAGCTCTGAGCGAAAGGGCCACCGGTTTGGTTCCTACATGGGCCAATGATGCTACGCCCTCTATAGCTAAGATGGTGAACAACAGCTCAACCTGGAGCTGGGCTGCCATGAGTGGGCGGCGACGGCGTAGGCGGCAGTGGGCTTCCATGAGCTACTGTGAGTGGCCGGCAGCCGGCAAGAACTACCATGAGCTGCCATCAGCTATTGTGAGTGGCCACTGGACGGCAACCTACTGCCTCAGCCGGGAAGAGCACAGTGATCATAATACTAACAGGCCAGTGAAGCAATGTCCTCCACAATACACTGAAGAACAAAAGGACAGCAACTTGTCTGTTCCTCTCTCCCAATTCCCCAATAAAATCTTTAAAAAAAATTCAATAATTGAGGGCCGGCCGAGTGAAGCAGTGGTTAAGCGCTGGCTTGGGAAGCCAGCGGCCCTGGTTCAGGTCCCACATATGAGTGCCAGTGACACTGCCCTCAAAAAATAAAAATAAAAAATAAATTAAAAAAAAAAACTCAGTAATTGTGCAATCATCCATACATTTATCCAATTAGAAGTTTCTATAATGTGTAAAAGTTAAATGTTCTTATTAACCTAGAAACACCACATTCATATATCTGAGAGACAAATGATATATACGTGGTTTTATAGGCCCCTACAAATCCATTAGGGAACAAAGGAATGAAGAAAACAAACCCAAAGTCACCTGGCCCTGGAGCATTTTCTTCTGTTTTCTGAAAAAGGCTGGCAATGGGGAGACTGTGTCTTAGTGTCTTCTGGAACCACTTGAAATTTCTGCCCAGAAATCTGTCTTCAGACATATGTGTCCCCGGAAATGCTGACACCCAATCCTGTAACTCCTTTCAGTTGACTTTTGCTCCTGACAGTCAGGACCACTTGAAATTTCTGCCCAGAAATCTGTCTTCAGACATATGTGTCCCCAGAAATGCTGACACCCAATCCTGTAACTCCTTTCAGTTGACTTTTGCTCCTGACAGTCGGGACCTGTGGGTTGAGAAAATTCTATTTGAGGGGTACATTTCCACTGGGCCCAGATGCTACACTGCTCCAGAGCACTCAGCTTCACACATTGCCCACAATATTGGTAGCTGTCCTTTTATTTGGTGTCCTGGAAGAATTTATTCTTCTGGGCAATAAAGCCTTAGGTTCTAAATGTCAGGGAGGTGTTCCTTTATCCTGTGGAGTTTAAGTGGAGTGACTGTCATAGGAGATGAGGTAAATGACATTGTAGGAGCAGAATAATTTTTGCCTTCTTCTTTTCTAGGTTCTTTGGCTGGTCCAATAATTAAATTGGTGTAATGGATTCATAGGAGAAAAACAATCAAAAGTTTTGTAACAATTATATCTCCTGTAGACATGGAAGAGACCCAGTAAAACTGAGTAACTTTCCAAAATGGCAGAAGCCATGAACTTAAATACCATCTATAGCTAAACACCAAAGATGCTGGGGGTGGGGGTGGAGAGTCAGTTATGGGAGGTTACCAGGAAAACAATGGGATACAAGGGTTAAATTGCTATGCAGATTTGAGTGCCCACATTTTCCACTGAAAGTGAAGGCAGACCAGGTACAGTGAGGGAAACACCCATACTGAGGACTGCCCTTGCAAAAATATAAATTTTACCAAGGAAATTTCTTGGTTTTCAGTTTCTCCAGGGCTGCTGTTTCTTAAAATTAATCAGTCAAAAATAATCAATATCCCAAAGAGTAATATTTTAGAGTAGCAAAATTTGATTTGCTTCAGATTCAAGGAATTACTTAAGAGAAAATGTTCACCACAAAGCACTAAGCAAATTTTCACCATTATAGGTAGCCAGAAGTGCATCATAGACCTACCCGTTTCACAGTAATTCAATCACTAGCAATAGGAGTTGGAACCACCATGACTGACTAAGATGGACCAGGATTGACTAGGATATGGGTCACTCTGACAGAGGGTAGATACTAAACAACATGAAGATTGTTAGCAAAAAAAAAAAAAAAAAAGGATGATTATATGTCAGACAAGTAAGCTACAGTGTCTGCTGCTGTATATTAAGAGGTGAGTGCACTGGTCAAATGGCTATCATTAATAAATCAACAAACAACAAGTGCTGGCAAGGTTGTAGAGAAAAGAGTGCACCCTGGTGCACTGTTGCTGGGACTACGGATTGGTGCAGCCACTATGGAAATCACTATGGAGGTATCTCCAAAAACTGGAAATGAAACTACCTTATGACCCAGCAATTCCACTCAGGTATCTATCCAGAGAAACCTAAGGCACTAACTCAAAAAAATATATGCAGGGCCGACCGAGTGGCGCGTTGGTTAAGAGCTGGCTGGGGATGCCAATGGCCCTGGTGTGGATCCCACAATAGTTCCACCTGCAGCTGGGCTGCTGTGAGTCCCCAGGACGGCATAGCTGCAGCCCCTGCTGCAGTGGGCTGCCATAGGCTACAGTGAGTGGCAGGCAGCCAGCGTGAGTGGCTGGAAGCTGGTGTGAGCTGTCAAAAGCTGCTGTGAGTGGCCATCCATAGGCTGGCGACCGATCTGTCTCACCTGAGAAGAGCGCAATGATGATACCAACATGGGCCAGTGAAGCAATATCCTCCACAACTAGACTGAAGGACAAAAGGACAGCAACTTGTCTGTTCCCCTCCCCGAATTTCCCAATTTAAAAAAATCTTAAAAAAAAAAAAATATAGGGGCTGGCCAAGTGGCATAGTGGTTAAGCGCTGGCTTGGGAAGCCAGCAGCCCCAGTTCAGGTCCCACATATGAGGTCCAGTGACACTGCCCTCAAAAACAAAACAAAACATATATATATATCCATTCATTGCAATGCAATTTACAATAGCCAAGACTTGGAAACTGAAATGCCCACCAGTAGACAACTGGATTAAGAGACTGTGGGGGGCCAGCCGAGTGGCACATTGGTTAAGAGCTGGTTTTGGGATGCCAGCGGCCCAGGTTTGGATCCCACATATGAGGGCCAGCGACACTGCCCTCTACAGCTAACAACAGCTGCACCTGGAGCTGTGCTGTGCAAGCCCCGGCGATGGTGTGGGCTGCAGCCCCTGCTGCAGTGGGCTGCCATGGGCTACAGTGAGTGGCCGGCAGCCAGCGTGAGCGGCTGGCAGCCAGCATGAGCTGCCAATATCCACGGTGAGCGACACCCAGAGGCCGGCGACTGATCTGCCTCATCTGGGAAGAGTGCAATGACGACACCAACATGGGCCAGTGAAACAACGTCCTCCGAAACTAGACTGAAGAACAAAAAGACAGCAACTTGTCTGTTCCCCTTCCCCGATTCCCCAACGATGTTCCCCTCCCCCAATTCCTCAATAAAATCTTTTAAAAAAAAAAAGAAACTGTGGTACGTCTATACAATGGAGTATTATTCAGATATAAAGATGAGTGAGATCTTACCATTTACAACCATATGGATGGACCTAGAGAACATTATGCTAAGTGAAATAAGTCAGTCAAAGAAAGACAAATACCATATGATCTCACTTATATGTGGAATCTAAAGAACTGAATAAATGAGCAAAGTAAACAGAAATAGTCTCAAAGATATAGAGGTAAAACTGATGGCTGCTAGATGGGAGAGGGGCGGGGATAAGGCAGAAGGGTAAGGGATCAGACAGCATAAAATAGTAACTACAATATTGCCACAGGGATCAGAAAGACAGTTTGGGGAATATAATCAATAATGTTGTAAACATTTTGTAGGGTGCCAGATGGACACATCGTTAGGGAGACCATTTCATGGACAGTGTAGAGGCTTGACCACTGCACTGTACACCTAAAGCTGACATTGAATAATATTGTATGTCAACTATAATATATATATATATATATATATATATATATATGTCACAGGATGTGGGGTGTAGTATGGGGAGTGGAGTCAAAGGAATTTAATAGATATGTATGATATGGGCGGGGGGGGTGGATTGGGGGAGTGGGGTTGTCACTTTGTGAGGGGTGAAAGTATAACTATTGCATTGTTTTGTACACCTGAAATTAATTTAAAAAATATTTTTTATTTTATTTTATTTTATTTTTGAGGGCAGTGTCACTGGCCCTCATATGTGGGACCGAACCGGGGCCGCTGGCTTCCCAAGCCAATGCTTAACCACCGCGCCACTCAGCCGGCCCAAAAAATATTTTCAAAGAATAGATTATTCACATAGAAAATATTGTTAGCTAAGAGATAAACATTAAATAAAACTTAAAGCTGTATACACACACACACACACACACACACACACACACACAGACAGATGTAAATGCAGGCGTTGGCAAATGTTTTTTGCAAAGAGACAGATAAACATTTTCGACTTTGCAGTCCAAAATGTCTGTGTCACAGCGACCCAGTTCTGCCCTTGCAGCGTGAAACAAGCCATAAGAGATACATAACAGATGGGCATTGCTGGTTTAGTCCCTCAGTCTGTAGTTATTTAACTCCTGGATTAAAGAGTAAGAAACAGATGGTTTCGGGGCCGGCTGAGTGGCTCAGTTGGTTAAGAGCTCGCTCAAGAGTGCGAGCTAAGCTCTGAGCAACAGCTGTTCGAGGCCAGCCCGAGCTGAGTTGCCGTTGAGCTGCCAACAGGTGGCAGGATGGCTCAGCTAAAAATAAAAAATAAAAATAAAAAAAAAGAAACAGATGGTTTCGAATTAATTGCCAGGGCTGTGCCTCCTTTGGACCCAGCAGCAGCAGCCAAGGTAGTAGCCTTAATATAGGAAAGGGGCATGGGGACTATTTTTACAGAAGAAGGAACCAGAAGGTTGGATCCCAAGCCTGCTACCCAAGTGCCACCACACACAGAACTCAGGTAGGAATTAATCACACAGAACACACCATCCATCCGAAGCTTACACGGCAAAGAGATTTCATTGTAATGGCCATTCCCATAATTAAACCTATTATAAACTAGCCACAGGCTGTATCTTACAAAGATTAAAGATAAACCTGCCCCTATTCTTCTTGTACCTCCCAGAAGTTAAAGATAAACTTAACACAGTTCTTTCCTACTTTTCCCCATACCAAGAAATTTTCCATAGAAACAAGGAACACACTTAAGCCCTACCTGGAAAGCCTGAGGGGCGTCTCTCTTCCATTAGCAATTAGAGACCACTACTCCGTCTAGGGGTGGCCTTTTCTTTCTTACTCTCTGCTAAATAAACTTACTTTCACTTTAAAATCTGTTATCAGCTCACGTTTGAATTCTTTCCTACCAGAAGCCAAGAACCTTTAAGCCAGGGCTTTAATCCCCACTCCGGGGGATTCGCCGCAGGCATCAACCTTAACCAAACACGAGGGGTTCTAGGTGTCCAAAGCTTCACCCTCACTAGCCTCTAGGAACCACAATCATTACATGCTTCCTTATCAATGCGAAACCAGGGCAAACACCCCCATGTGATGACTATCCACCCCGACCCCAACGTCGCTAAGCTCCATATTAAATCCCCAACCTGAACCAGAAAAAGCGATCATCCTAAATGCCATCTGCACCCCCTACAAGTGGGGCGTCGTGCAGAACCCCATACTCCAACAATCGGGACAAGGGCATTGATCTCTACAGATTCTTAATTGTTGTACTGACCCCCCAGAACACTCCAACCACAGACAGACGAGTCTGGTTCCCCTCAAATACCTTAAATTCGGTTCGTACTTGAATTCCCTTAACTCCCTTCACCTCGGGCTTCTATCCTCCCCCTCGGACCCCGGCGATAATTCCACGGTCCATACTACACCACGTCCACACGTCACCCTATGAGAGACAAAAACCTCTACTGTGACGAAAAAAAACCCCAAAAACTTCCCGGGAACAAAACTACACACCGACCTGATTCTCCCCAGACCCAAAGGAGTGCAAACATTGTACTTCCGAGAATCGTTTCAACTTCTGGAACTCTCCTGCTCCGTCTACGGTGGCTGATGAGGCCGTGAGGAGGTTGAAGAAACGCGGACAACAGTATTTCCGGTATTCCTTAGGTGGCAATATGTCCGCGCCCAGTTCGCCGTAACGCCATGGGGGCCGCCATGTTGGGAAACCTGACTGACGTACGGAAAGCAAAGAGGAGTGTTTGGGGCCAGTAGCCAGGGGTGGCGGGCAAGTGAGAGAGAAGCTACTGAAATTATCTTGTCTTCTGGCACTTCGACTTTGGCAGAAAATGGGTAAATTTTCAAAGCTTCGTGAGGCAAACATGATGTGAGCTAAGTTGCTTTCAGTAGGCTTGGCAAAGAAGTACTATGGCCGCGGAGGACATTTTCCACTTTGTATACCAAAAAAAAATTTCCAAACGGACAATTCGGAATGCATGTGTAAGTAGCAGCAAAGAAGGCACTCCTAAAAAGGAACAGGATACATCCTGTAAACGGACACCCACGGAAATCTTCTGGCAGGAAAATAGTTTGCAGGAAGCAGTTTTTACGGACAGAAAAAAAGATAGTCAGAAACCGATACAGTGTGGGTCTGGACATCACCACATTCAAGGGGAAACGAACGCTGGGACAAGCCCAAATTGTCTTTGAGGTGGGGGACTCAGGAAAAGGGCCACTAAGGTGAGGCCAGTAAAGGTCTGGTATCAATGGGAAGGGCACAACCTGAATCCGTCCCATTATAATGTAAGGGTGGTGATGGAGACAGTTACCTAGGATTTAGGGCAGAGAATGTCAAAACGAGGTGTGCCTCAGGCTGTTGTTACAAATGCAGAGTCCTGGACCCCAGCCATAGAGGTTCTGGTTTAGGAGTGCAGGATGTGGCTGGGGAATTTGCATTCAAGTTTTTGAGGCAGGAAGGCTATCAATCATTAGAAACAACCTTATGCTGGACTCATTGGGTGGCCACTTCATAAGATATATAAATGTCTAATCACTATGTTGTATACCTAAAATAGTATAATATTGTATGTCAACACTAACTAAAAAATAATTTTTTAAAAAGAAAAACAGCCCTGAAATGTTTGTCGTCTGTTTACAAATGATATTATGGGTGACTCCCCTCAGTACTATAGTCTTGGCTCAAATTATATTCAGAAAAGCCTGGGGGTGGGGGACAGGAATAAAACCTCCCCTATTACTACCTATACATTACTATAAATTACTACCTATCATTATCTATTACTAGGTTTTATTTTTCCTCATAGGACTTATCACTTCTTGACATCATATAACCCATTTACTGTCTCCCTCACCAGATTGTAAGGTCAATGGAGGCTGTTCCTTTGCCTGTTTTGGTCACTGATGTAACCTGTGTGTAGCACAGTGCCTTGCAGAGTGTTGGTGCCTTAAAATATATATGAAGGCATAACTTGCCCAATAGATTGAATTCTGAAACAGCCACAACATGGCAAAGCAAATTTCCATTTCTTTTCCAGTGAGCAAGACTCACTGTTTGTTAACTTCGGTAGGTGGAAAACTATAGGATAGTTATAAGATTAAGGGGAAGTACTCTGGATAGTGAGAAGCTAAGAGCCCACTCCCAGGAGAGGGAGAGGGAAAACTGAAAGCACATCTCAATTCAGCAGGTAATGGGGGAGCTGGGATCTTTGAAATGGTGGCAACTCTCAAGGGTGATAGTTCTATGGAAAAATACAAGGGCTCCTCTCTACAACATCCCTTGAGGATGGAACCTTCCGCCTCCTATAATCTCCTCCATTCTTAAGTGACTAAGATTCTTGTCCTCCTTTGTATTCTATTTATTCAGAAGACCCTTTTTCTTTTCTGCTCTGCCCGGTTTATATTCAGTGATTGAGTCTCTAATCACACAAAATTTGGGAGGAGACAACTGTGTTCTTTATAACTGCCTCCCAATGGTTCATTTCCTTCAATGAGGACATACTCTTCATTCATTCACTCTCCAAAACAAAATATAATTTTTGTTTTTCTGTGCTGGGAAATATAAAATCATGTAAATGAGTGCTCTCCAATAGAACTTTCTGGGATGGTGGAAATTATGACAGATTTCTCTTAGTACATAATTTGCAGCAATATAGTCAACTATAAAGCTTTGCTCATTGTTTGTCCTGTCCAATGAGATAGCCACTGGTCACATACAGCTACTGAGCACTCAAAATGTGGTTTAGTGCAACAAAGGAACTGGTTTTTTATTTTATTATTTATTTATTTATTTATTTATTTATTTATTTATTTATTTATTTATTTTTGAGGGCAGTGTCACTGGCCCTCATATGTGGGACCGAACCAGGGTCACTGGCTTCCCAAGCCAGCACTTAACCACCGTGCCATTCACCCAGTCCTTATTTTGTTTTTAAAACTTTAAAATTTAATTAGCATAAAAAAAGTTTATCGAGGAATTTTCAATCTACTTGGGGAGATAAGACATAGGCACTAAAAAATAACTTACTTAGGACTGGCTGAGTGGCTCAGTTGGTCAAGAGCTCGCTCAAGAGTGTGAGTTGAGCTCTGAGCAACAGCAGTTCGATGCCCAGCCCAAGCTGAGCTGCCATTGAGCTGCCAACAGGTTAAAAAAAAGAAAATACTTGCATCCTGAAGTGTTTCAAGTCCATTAAGAGGAGTCTATGCCCTCCTTTGAAATAATATATCCCTTGAGAAATGATCATAACTCCTTGATCCAGTTACTTCATATCCTGCATGGAGTGAATGTTTGTGTCCCTGCCAAAATTCATACTTTGAAGCCTCACCCCAATTGTGATGGTATTAAGAAGTGGGGACATTTGAGAGGTGATTATGTCATGAGGGTGAAGACCTCATGAATGGGATTGGTGCCTTTATAAAAGACATCCCAGAAAGCTCATTGCCCCTTCCACCATGTGAGGGCACAGCAAGATGACTGTCTTCTATAAATCAGGAAAGAAGAAGGCCCTCAACAGACACTGAATCTGCTGGTGCCTTGATCTGGGGCTTCGCAGCTTCCAGAACTGTAAGAAATAAATTTGTTTTTACAAGCTACCAGGCTATGGTATTCTCTGAAAGTAACAAGAACAGACTAAGAAAATGTCTATTTCACCTAATAAAGACATTTACATCCTCTCTCTAGATCAGCTGGAGTTCAGAGATATCACTTAGGGGTATCTGACTACCGCACTGCTTTATCCAGATTTCTGTTTTGATCACCACTGTATCCTCAGCTCCTGGAACAGAACCAGGGACACAGGAAGTATTTAACTAATACTTAGTAATGAATGAGTCGACTCAATCTGAGCCTGTTGTTCCTTAAATCCCTTGGTATAATGTCAACTTCTGAGTTTCTGGTAGACACCCCAGTTTTCACTTAACCCTTCACCCTGGCCTGGGGAAACTGAATTGATATATATATGATCACATCCCACCAGTCCAGCATTAGCCTTTCCTGGTTTGTCATTCATAACAACATTTCAGGTACAATTTATATTTTAAACATTCACTTATTTCCTCCACTTAGCTTCTTTCATTCCTTTAATTGACACAATAGAGCAACTGATGTATGCCTTTGGGTTAACATCAGATTATGCTTCTGTTTCAATACATCTATTTAATAGAATATCAGGCTTTCCTAATCCCAGCATTTCACAATTTTTCTCAGTATTGACTTTTCAGACACAGTATGAGCTAGAAACTTTTGCTCAAGCCTTTTACACATAGAATGTCTCAGATTTTACCTACTGGTTTGCTGTCATGTAAAATAAGATGTAACTGATCACTGAAGGTGTGACCACACTCACGGCGTTTGTAAGGTTTCTGTCCTGTGCAAATCCTCCTGAGGGTGCACATCTGGCCACAGGCTGGCCCACTATGACTAAATTCCTGTTGGCTGGGAACCCACTGATGTTTAATGCTGTGTGAGGGGCCACAGGTGGCACCTGCACAGTCACCGTATTAACAAGGTTTTTCTCCTGTAGGACAACACTGGTCTGTGATGAGCTGTGACTCTCTGGGATGGAGTTTTCCATCTTGACTGAATCTCCACGTTTCTCTCTTGTATGTATCCTCTTATGTTTCACAAGGCAAGACATGTAGGCAAAAGCTTTCCCACACTCACGGCAGGTATAGGGTCGTTCTCCTGTATGAGTTCTTTGATGGACAATGAGCTTTTGCTTTGTGGTAAAGGCTTTCCCACAGTCACTGCATGCAAAGGGTTTCTCTCCTGTGTGAATTCTTTGATGTTTGATGAGACCTGACTTCTGGGAACAGGATTTTCCACATTCACTGCACACAAAGGGCGTCTTTCCTGTGTGAAATCTCTGATGTGCTATGAGGCATGTCTTCTGGATGAAGCCTTTTCCACATTCGTTGCATATATAAGGTTTCTCACCTGTATGAATTCGCTGATGTACAATGAGGTTGCCTTTCTGGATGAAGCCTTTCCCACAGTCACTGCATATAAAGGGTTTCTCTCCTGTGTGTGTTTTCTGATGTATATTGAGCCGTGATTTCTTGAGAAAGGCTTTGCCACATTCCGAGCATTTGTACGGTTTCTCTCCTGTGTGCATTCTCTGGTGTTCGGTGAGCATGAACTTTCTAGAGAAGGCTTTCTCACACAGACCACACCGATGGGGCTTCTCTCCTGTATGAATAATCTGGTGATCAGTAAGCCAAGACTTTTTCATGAACGCTTTCCCACACTCACTGCATACATGAGGCCTCTCCATTTTTTGAGTTTTCTGATGCTTGATGATTTGGGACTTAGTGCTGATGAGTTTTTGGCTTTCGGGGAATTTAACTGCAGTCTGAAATTGTTCACTGTTAGCATGGTAAAAGGATTTCCCATCTCCTCTAAGTTCAGATGGGTTCTTTGTTTCGCAGCTCCTGCTCTGCTTAAGTAAAGTTAAATCTGATTTCATACTTTTTCCATGTGAGTCAAACATACCATGATCTTGCCTTAATATTAAATGAGTTTTGCTCTGATGGACAGAATTTTCAAATGTGTTACATTCATGCCATTGCTCTAGGTTATTTTCCATGCTTTCATTCTGTAAGTGCTCCAGCCAATGATCATCATCTTTCCAGATTTCTAGGAAAGAAAACAATGAAGTGTTTTATCATCTTGATTTGGAGGAAAGATAATTAAAAAAAAAAAAACCCTGATGTGAGCTGTCCTTTTTAGTGATGACTCTATGATATGAGTCTAAATAAAACTCCATGTTTAACATCCCAGGTATATTGAGAAAAACAGTAATAATGAATAAACACAAATTTGGCTACTTTCTGAATATTGGCCTGGCCAAACATTCAGTTACTGTAATTATAAGCAATTTACTGTACCAGCAGACCACAGGTGGGAGTGCCACCTCATCTAAGTGGGTGAGACAGACTCACTCACTCCACATTCCTGACAGCCACTGTGTAGCAGGTACCATGCTAGGACGGGGATAATAAACAAGTCCTCATATTCACGGAGCCTACACTGAACTTTCGTAAAACCACTTACAGGGCAAAGACAGACACAAGGAAAACAGCTACAGGTTGGGAAAGCTGGTGGGAAGACACAATGGAGATGGAGAGGGACAGGAAATAAAGCTACATTTTGGAAGAAGCCAGGAATTCCTGGTGGATTCACTGCTGTGATTGGCATGGCAGGAGAAGATAATGACACAGCAGAGAGCTCCTAGCACCTCTAATGTACAACCTCTTAAACAAAACTGCTGATTTCCTAATCCAAATGTCCTTTTCCACATATCATCTCCATCACCCTAAATGACAAGTCCACTCTGCTGTAACCATGGCCAAACTTCTTAGCATCACCCCTTCTCAGCATCACCCCTCTGTTTCTCTTGTTCACACACAGTATCTACTTCAGTGATAAATCCTACCTGCCCTCCTTTATAAATATACCCAAAGCTAGACTAACACCCACTTCTTCCACTGGTCACTGCCAATCACTCTCATATTACAGCAGGAGCCTCCTGCCTGGCCTTCCTGGGCCTCCCTGCCAGCAACTGTCTATTTTCTATACAGTAGCCCAAGTGATCTTTTCAACATAAATTATATCATATCAGTCATCCTCTACTCAAAACTCCCTAGTGGTTTCTCATCTCATGAGGAATAAAATCAAGTCTTGAAATGTCCTTGAAAAGCCCTTATGTGACTTGCTACCCCAACCCCCAGCCACTACCCTGCTGACCTTATCTCCAGTCTTGCCCTCTCTGCTCTATCCCAACAGGCTTGCTAAGGTTCTCTAGACATACTCCTGCCTCAGGCCTTTGACCTTTCTAGTTTATTTTGGAAAATTCCTCACTCCTCATGTACCTGCTCTGTTGAGGGTCATGGTCCCCAACATTGAAGGGCTTGCAAGCTGGCCTTAGTGGGCTTGGTGAAGCATAAACTTGTTTATCTGCTCCTATTGTTTCCTTGCTGCACCTGGAGGGTGCTTACTATCTACTTATGGAGGTATGTGGTGAGGACGGTCAGTTCCTTGGGACACAAAACAAAGATGACTATCCGGATTAATGGAAAAGGAGCCTAAGGCACATACGTATACACGGTTAATGATTTACTGCAGTTTACTTCCTTAAAAATTTACAATAAAAGCTATGAGCAGATCCGATTCAGGGCTCAGTCTTCTTTGGCTGAGTCCCTTGGGCTCAGTCTTCTTTGGCTGAGTCCCTTGGTCTCGCTCTTATCTTACTTCTGTCTCTTGTTCTTATTCAATCTGCGTCGCCCCTCTCGAGTCCCATTTGCCCTTGCCACGCAGGACGTGACACTGTTCAAGTGCACCTTAACAAAGGAGATGTCTTATTCCTAATACCAGTGCCAAGGCCAAGCACTCGTTATTCACTTGTGCTGCCTTAATGTTCCTTTACAGCCATTTTCATCCCAAGAACCTTCCCATCAACCTTCATCTGTTTGTTCTTCTAATGGCTCGTATATAACTAAATGTCAAATATCATCTTCCTGCTGTAATAATGTCTCCAGAGTGTGACCAACGCTCACCAGTCCATGCATGCTAAAGCTAACCATTCCCTTGGTCATCATGTTTGGCAACAGCCTCCTCCATGGCTTTCCTGCCTGACCCCTGCCCACCACTGTCTACTTTTTACATAGTAGCTAAAGGGATCCTTTGAAAACATGAATTATTCCATGTTATTCCAGCATTCAAGATCTTCTCATGGTTTCTCATCTCTTTAGGAGGAAAATCATCATTCCTTGAAATGGAATACAAGGCCCTACATGACAGACCTTATTTTCTCCTCCCCCTGCTGCAGCTGCCAAGTGGCTTCATTTCTATCATGTTCCCAACAGAATGCTCTGTTCTGTCCACACGAGCTCCTTCATTTCTCAAACACATTCCTGTCGTGGACTTTTCAACCTGCCATCCTCTCTACTTGATTCTCCAAACCCAGCAGCCTACTCACTTCTCTCATTTCATAGCTCAAAGGCACCTATCAGAGAGGCAGTCCCTTCCTAAAAGACTAGCCCCAGCGTGACTAAAGTTTTATCACAGCACCTTTCACCCCCTAGATATATTATTTATTTGTGTATTTTGATTCATTTTTTGACTCCTCCTCTTAGAATGAAAGCTCTTGGTCTATTTGCATGCTTTTTCACACTGCTGTTATCCCCACCCCCAGCATACATGAGGCTATCAAAATATAATTTTGAAAGAACTAAATCAAGGTGGTGATCACATGCATAGAACACACTGGAGATAGTTTAAGAGAGAAGATACAAATGTATCTCTTTGTGAACATGATGATATCATATCATGGAGATCACTAAAAGAAAAAGAATTTTAGTCACATGTAACGGGTAATAGAGTTAATGGGGCTTAATGTCCTCAGAATATGACAGGAAGGAAAATGAAAGTTTTAGGAAACAAATACAGTGGTAATGTCTATGATGAACAAGTTCAAAATTAGTAACTATACAAGGGAATTAAATGGAAGTAAGCAAGAGTTATGATCTGGTTTAGACTGGAACAGAGAATGCAGGACATTAAAATATCTTTTCTAGTTACATCATGAACAGCAGGCTCCTTTAAAGAAGACAGCTCTGCGGGTAGGGAACATGTGAGGTAACACCTAGATGGCCCAGATGTAAGATGCACAGGAGTGAAGGAGAACATGAACTTATAGGGCTTTCCTGGGAGAGAAGATGATTGTAGGTCCTTGCAGTCATTGGGAGCCCAAGAGGGTTGCCATCGAGATGAGTGAATTCTACTGAACTAAAGTCTGTGGTGAATCACGCTGGGGAGACAGCAATTTGAGTGTCTCCTGCTGGGAACAGAAAAATCTTCGTTTACTAGAATCAAGAAAACATTGAAGGGATAGGAGATCAGAGCACAAAATGGAAAACAGAACCTTTAAAGAACCTCAGTGGGCCGGCCGAGTGGCGCATCGGTTAAGAGCTGGTTTGGGATGCCAGCAGCCCGGGTTCGGATCCCACAGATGAGGGCCAGTGACACTGCCCTCTACAGCTAACACAGCTCCACCTGGAGCTGGGCTGTGCAAGCGCTGGCAATGGTGTAGGCTGCAGACCCTGCTACAGTGGACTGCCATAGGCTACCGTGAGCGGCCGGCAGCCAGCATGAGTGGCTGGCAGCCAGCACGAGCTGCCAATAGCTGTGGTGAGGGACCATTCAGAGGCCTGCGAATGATCTGCCTCATCCGGGAAGAGCACAATGATGATACCAACATGGGCCAGTGAAGCAAGGTCCTCCACAACTAGACTGAAGAACAAGAAGACAGCAACTTGTCTGTTCCCCTTCCCTGATTTCCCAATGCTGTTCCCCTCCCCCAATTCCCCAATAAAAAAAATCTTTAAAAAAAGAGAACCTCAGAGTGGCAAAAAGAGAAGCTAAGAGAGATAGAAAAGCAGACAAAGGCACATTGAAGACCAGTTTACTTTGGGACATAGCACCCAAGATGAGGTGGGTATTAGGAGGATAAGTCACATTACCAGGGCAGGAAAGAGAGTGGTCAAAAGACAGTGAGGAACTCAGGGATTTCTCCTGGAGCCAAGCCTTGGATGGTGGAATCTCATAGCCAGGAGGTGGAACAGTATGAAGATGGGAAAGATTTGAGAATCCTATAAAGAAGAAAACTATGCAAACAACAACAAAAAAATCAAGATGCAGGCCAACCGAGTGGCTCATTGGTTAGAGTTGGCTTGGGAGTGCAAACTCTGAGCAGCAGGGCCCCCAGTTTGGATCCCACATGGGCCAGTGACACTGCATCCTCTATCGCTAAGATGGTGAACAACAGCTCAACCTGGAGCTGGGCTGCAGTGAGTCACCAGTGAAGGCGTAGGCTGCATTGGGGCTGCAGTGGACTGCCTTAAGCTACCGTAAGTGGACGGCAGCTGGTGTGAGCTGCCGTGAGCAGCTGTCCAATGGCCAGTGACCTATCTACCTCAGCCGGGAAGAGCACAATGATCACAATATCAACACGGGCCAGTGAAGCAATGTCCCAACTAGACTGAAGAACAAAAGGACAGCAACTTGTCTGTTCCTCTTTCCCCGATTCCCCAAAGCTGTTCCCTCCCCCAATTCTCTAATAAAATCTTTAAAAAAGAAAAAAAATCTGGGCTGGCCGAGTGGCGCGGTGGTTGGGAGCTCGCTTGGGAGGCCAGCGGCCCTGGTTCAGATCCCACATATGAGGGCCAGTGACACTGCCCTCAAAAAAAAAAATTAAGATGCAAACAAAATAAAGAGGCATATATTTTTTCTCTAAACTCCTACAAAGATAAAGAAGTCTCCCATTGGGAAAGACATGCAGGGAGGCACTGCCTACCTATCCTTAAACCCCCTCACCTGTAACTCTTCTCTAAACAACTACACTGTGACTTTCATGCCTTTCCCTTGCTGGTTCCCTCACTCACCTGAACGGGTCTGACAGCGGACTTCATCTGCCATTGTCCACAGTGATTCTCCTCGATCCAACTTGGAGAGCATTTCTGGTTTGCTCACTTGATACCCTGTTCATGGAAAATGAAAGAAGAGTTAAACACACTGAATTGGGCTTGGGGTTTTCTGAAGACGACAGCATGATAGGTTTAAAGATATGAAAATAATTTTCACACCTACAAAAGCAAAGGCTTTTCTCTCAGGAGGAGGGAGAATATACCATTTTCTCTGGGGCCAGAGCAGGGACTGAGACTCATGCCACTTCAGACCTGTCAGAAGCTGAGACTGGAAAAGACCACTGACTGGAGACCTCTGAGTGACACAGGGAAGTCGTCCTCACCTGCTGATACCAAGTTGCTGTAATTCTCCAACATCACGTCCCGGTACAGGTCCTTCTGCTCAGGGGCCAGAAGCTGCCACTCCTCCCATGTGAAGTCCACAGCCACATCATCAAATGTCAGGGACTCCTGTAACAACACCATGCTGTTTAACTGGGTGATGTCCTTTTGATGATATGGAAGAAATATTGCTTTTTATGCTGATTTTCACTTTATTATAGACTGAATCTATCTACAAGGCATAATCAAACAATACAGTAAATGTTTAAATTTTTAAAATATTACAAAATAGTCAATGGTATTGTAACAGCTATATAAGATGTCAGAAGGGTAGTAGCTTGGGGTGTGGGTTATCAGTTTATGTTTAAATATCTAACTATTACATTGTTTTGTACACCTGAAATTTATTTTTTTTAAAAGATCAAAAAATGCATTACAGTAAAAGACATATTGCCATTAATCCCCCTTAAAATACTCCCTCTCACTTTGAACACACGCATTCCTTTGTTCTTGCTACTTTCTGAAGCAGTTCTGGAAGTCCTCCTTCGTATCTTTAGTTGCGCTGTCCTGGCTGCCTTGATGTCATTTTGACTTTGGGGAAGAGCCAGAAGTCGCCCGGTCCCAGATCTGGTGAATAAGGCGGATGAGGACACACCATAATATTTTTTTTCTTTTAGAGGGCAGTGTCATTGGCCCTCATATGTGGGACCGAACCAGGGCCGCTGGCTTCCCAAACCAGCGCTTAACCACTGCGCCACTCGGCCGGCCCTGCACCGTAATATTTTTGTTTGACAAAAATTGCTGTACCAGAAGTGATGTGTGACACAGAACATTGTCATGGTGGAGGATGATTGATGGCACACTTTCTTTCTTTCTTTCTTTCTTTCTTTCTTTCTTTCTTTCTTTCTTTCTTTCTTTCTTTCTTTCTTTCTTTCTTTCTTTCTTATTTATTTTTTTAGCTGAGCCATCCTGCTACCTTTTGGCAGCTCAGCGGTTGCTCAGCTCGGGCTGGGCATCGAACTGCTGTTGCTCAGAGCTCAGCTCGCACTCTTGAGCGAGCTCTTAACCAACTAAGCCCCTCAGCCGGTCCAATGGCACACTTTAAACACACCTTCTCTGGGCCGGCCGAGTGGCGCGGTGGTTAAGAGCTGGCTTGGGAAGCCAGCGGCCCCAGTTCGGTTCCCACATATGAGAGCCAGTGACACTGCCCTCAAAAATAAAATAAAATAAAATAAAACACACCTTCTCTCAGCTATAGCACCGACTGACTGTACTGAACAAGGTGAAACTTGTCACACACTATTACTAAGGTTTGATGCACCACTTCCCATATTGAAGATCCCGGTTTTCCGTTGGATGGCACTCAGCAGCAGCATTCACCGTAGTTTTTTTTAAAGATTTTATTGGGGAATTGGGGGATGGGAACAGCGTTGGGGAATCGGGGAAGGGGAACAGACAAGTTGCTATCTTTTTGTTCTTCAGTCTAATTGCGGAGGACGTTGCTTCACTGGCCCATGTTGGTATCATCATTGCACTCTTCCCGGATAAGGCAGAACGGTTGCGGGCCTCTGGATGGTGGCTCACTGCGGCTATTGGCAGCTCACGCTGGCTGCTGGCCACTCACACTGGCTGCCAGCCACTCACTGTAGCCTATGGCAGCCCACTGCAGCAGGGGCTGCAGCCTACACCGTCGCCAGGGCTTGCTCAGCCCAGCTCCAGGTGGAGCTGTTGTTAGCTGTAGAGGGCAGTGTCACTGGCCCTCATCTGTGGGATCCAAACCGGGGCCGCTGGCATCCCAAAATGAGCTCTTAACCAATGCGCCACTTGGCCGGGCCTCCCCATAGTTTTTGTTTATCACAACAGAAAGGCTCCGTGTCACACATTGCTTCTGGTACGGGAATTTCTGTCAAATAAAAACATTACAGTGTGTCCTTATCCACCTTATTCAACAGATCTGGCACGGTGCAATTTCTGGTTCTTCTCCAAAGTTGAAATGACCATGAAAGGTAAATCTTTTGAATCAATTCAGGGCATCAAGGCAGCCACGACAGCACAACTAAAGATACTCATGAAACAGGACTTCCAGACTTGCTTCAAAAAGTGGCAAAAATGATGGGATAAGTGTGTTCAAAATGAGGGGGGATATTTTGAGAGGGATTAATGGTAATGTATCTTTTACTGTAATAAATTTTTTATTTAAACACTCACCTATGAGGGCCAGTGACACTGCCCTCAAAAAAACAAACAAAAAACCCAAACAAACAAAAAGAAAAACATACACTTTTGGGCCGGCCGAGTGGTGCAGTGGTCCCACATATGAGGGCCAGTGACACGGCCCTCAAAAAAACAAACAAACAAAAAACCCAAATAAACACTCACCATATTGTTTGGTTACACCTCATATAGATTAAACTCATTTTATCCACACAATGCTTTAGGAGTTAGGTTCCTCATAATTCCATTTTATAGATGAGAAAATTCAGGTGTAGAAAAGCTAAATGATGTGTGCAATGTCACAAAGCTAGCAAGTAGCCCCAGAGCCAACATTTTTCAGCATTAGGTTACAATGCCCATAAATTGGAACAGTCAGTCCAGAAAGCAATCACACACATCCATTTAAATGTGAGATGAACTAGATATATCAGGGTGATCACTTCATAAGTTATATAAGTGTCTAATTACTATGTTTTGCAGTGAAAACTAACAAAATATTGTATGTCAACTGTAATTGAAAAACAATTATTAAAAAAATAAAAAATAAAAGTGAGATGGGCACAACCTCCAAAAATACTGTGACATCTTCATGAAAAGGCATTACACCAAGTATGTCCACAGCTGCACGATTAGCAATAATAAAATTAACCAAATGTTCATCAGTAGGAGAATAGCTAAAGTATTACACACATCAGTGAGAGGACACTGCAGCAGATCAAAAAGAAGAAGGGAGACTGGTATGTACTACTAACATAACAAATGCAAAGACACTTTAAAGGGACAAAACAAGAACAATAAACATTAGCAGTATGAGTCTTCTTAAAAAGAATAACAAATATTATGTCTACACTGAAAACAGTCTGGAGGATACAGATTATACTGACAACCCTGGTTCTTTCAAGAGGAAGGGTCACATATGATCATATTGATCAGTTAGAGTTTATCAATGATGCTCAGGTTTTTGTATGTTGAATATATTTTTTTACTTTTCATTTTATTTTATTTTATTTTATTTTTATTTTTTTTAGCTGAGCCATCCTGCTACCTGTTGGCACCTCAGCGGCTGCTCAGCTCAGGCTAGGCATCGAATTGCTGTTGCTCAGAGCTCAGCTCACACTCTTGAGTGAGCTCTTAACAAACTGAGCCACTAGGCTGGCCTTACTTTTCATTTTAGATCATCATAGATTATAATGCAGACAAAATGCACATACCTTTTACACAGCTTCCACTAATAGTAACATCTCACATAACCACAGTACAATAGCACATCTAAGAAAATGACATTAATATAAACTTTATTCATATTTCCCAGATGATATGCACTCATTGGTCTGGGTGTCTGCGTACTTAACTCGTATGCAATTTTATCACGTGTGGATTCACGTGGCCATTGCCATTATCAAGAAATAGAACAGTTCCTTTACAAGGGTTTCCCAAGGCACCCTTTACAGCCACAGCCATATTCTTCCTACCCTCACGTTCCACCCCAGCAACCATCATTTCACTTAAATCTCAAGACTACAACTGTGATCCATTTACATAACATTCCTCAGATGACAAACTTATAGAGATAGAGAATATATTTTGTAAAGTTACAAACAACCATTTCCCCGATGAAGAACAGATGTTTGCTTATGCTCTGTCATTGTTTCTCAACATTAAATACTTGGTTTTCTCCCGACCTCCAATGGTGACAGATGCAATTAATTTTTTTCAAGTATCACCACAAACTGATGCAATTTTATATTTTTCTTGTTCTTCAATATCAATTGTAGCCACAGGTCTTTGGATGCTCAAAATATACCAAATATTTTTGGAACATGATTCCATTCATGTAATAAAAAAATAAAATATGTATATATTTACATCTACAGAGATACATATATAATCATACTTTTGTTAATACACATATAGGCAGATACACACACACATACAGTGATAGGAAATAAATATCAACAAATATCACCATTTACATTAAGAAGAAAGTGTATGAAGAAGAATCTCATTATTTGACATGTGTACTTTGTTATGATTTCAGTCTCTAAATATATCCTTAAATTAGTTGTGCAATTAACCAAAATAAAGGCAATCTAAGAAAAGGTAGGTAAGAATTTTGACTTGAACATGGATACCAAGAGTTAGTCATATTGCAAAGTCTGAGGAAACAATCCCCATAGATCTGCTCTCACTTCAGACACCAGCTGCAAGTTCAGGGGTCCCCAGGATCACCCTCACTTGAGAAGATCAGGCTACAAAATCCAGGGTCCCTATGACATGGTTAGATGCAATGATTAACTAGAATGACTTTGACAATTAAGGTAAGTGCTACACTTACAATAATAATTTTATTAAAGAGAAAAAGATACAGGATACAAATAGACTTCTGGTAAAATGGCACAGTAGACAGACGCTGTGCTAAATGCCTCCCAGGATCACACCAAAATTACAAGCAAATTATACAGCATTCAACTCTGGAGGTCCCCAGAACACTGGAGGAACAGAACCACTAAACGAAGAACTTAAAGAGGAAACCATGTTAGGTCTGGTAGGATGAGTGGAGACGAGAGAGGGCGAACCCCGTGAGAGAGGTCCCAGCTCTGGGGAGGCTTCTCCGGTTGTGGGAGAGACACTGTGGCCGCACACCAAGCTCACTAGCCCAGTGTTCCTTTGCCGGGAAGAGGAGTTCTAAAATAGCCGGCAGTAAATTAGTGAGGACTCTCTTTGCTCAGCTTGGTGAGGCTAAGAGCGGCTGGAGAATCAGTGGGGCCGGCGCCCGGGCTTTGGCTCGCCGGTGAGCACTTACCTGGTTCCTGGTGGAGGGAGTGGCTGTGTGAGCTGGACCTGGGAGCCTGTGGGAACAGACTGAACTGAGCACGTCTGGTGCAAAGGCTGGAGGTTTTTGGACTGTTGTTCCCGTGGTGTGGAGCCTGCATGTGAGTGGTGTAGGGAGGGCGCCATTTTGTTGGGCTTGGGCCCTCCCACGGAGGATCAGGTCCAAGAACTCATTGGTCTGGTGGAATTGGCACAGAAGTGCGTGTGTGCATGCGCGCATGCATGCGGCCTTGGATCCCCACCCTCCACCCGGCTTATACTGTGTCGCCAGGGAAACACTGGGCGGGTGCCATCCGGCTCCAACAGGCTGCTCACTGAGACCTGGGAGTGCACAAGCTGCCTCAGGTCCCCACTCTCTGCACTGCACTTGCAGAGTTCCCAGGCTGGTGATTGGTTGTCGGGATGCTCGGCCTGATCTGCGAGTGGCTGATTGGGGCAGGCTGAGACTGGGAGTTTTCCTGGGAGTGTTGGGCCATGAGCTGTGTGCCTGCGAGATCCAGCCAGGGATCTCCTGGTGATCTACCTAATAAATCAAAGCAATCCCAGAGCGACAGCCAGAATGGGGAAACAAAGAAACATGTCACAAGTAAAAGATCAGAAGAAACCTCTAGAAATGGCACCAAATGAAACAGAGGGATCCAACTTTTCAGAGACAGAGTTTAGAACACTGATGATAAGAATGTTTAAGGAACTTAGCGAGGACATAAAGAAGGATAGGGAAACTATAAAAAAAAACCTGTTAGAACTAAAGAATACAATAAATGAAATGAAGAACACACTCGAAGGAATCACCAGTAGAGTAGATGAAGCAGAGGAGTGGATCAGCGATTTGGAAGATAAAATAGCAGAATTCACCCAGTTGGCACAACAAAAAGACCAAAGAATAAAAAACAATGAAAATAGTTTAAGAGCCCTATGGGACAAGATGCAGCACAACCACCTTCGACTCATAGGAATACCAGGAGAAGAGAAGAAGCAAGGGGTCGAGAATGTGTTTGAAAAAATAATGACTGAAAACTTCCCTATCCTGGTGAAGGAAATCAACATACATGCCCAGGAAGTGCAGAGGGTTCCAAACAAGCTGAACCCAAACAGGTCCACACCAAAACACATCATAGTTAAAATGACAAAGGTTAAAGACAGAGACAGAATCCTAGAGGCTGCAAGAGAAAGACAGCAGGTTATATGCAAAGGAACTCCTATTAGACTAACAGCTGACTTGTCTACAGAAACTCTACAGGCCAGAAGGGAGTGGCAGGAGATACTCAAAGTGACACAAAATAAAGGCCTACAACCAAGATTGCTCTACCCAGCACGGCTATCACTTAAAATTAAAGGAGAAATAAAGAGCTTCTCAGAAAAGAATAAGCTTAAGGAATTCATTACCACCAAGCCAGCATTGCAAGAAATGTTAAAAGGGCTTTTTTAAACAAAAGAAAGGGGTAAACAAGCTAACCCAGGGAGACCAGGAATACAAATAACAAAAGGGCAATACATATGCACCTATCAATAATCATTTTAAAAGTGAATGGGCTAAATGCTGCAATCAAAAGACAGAGTGTGGCTGAGTGGATAAGAAAATAGGACACATGTATATGCTGTTTACAGATGGAATAAGATATTTCATGCAAATGGAAATGAGAAAAAAAAAGCTGGAGTACCAATACTTATTTTGGACAAAATAGACTTTAAAATGACAACAATAAAAGATAAAGAAGAGCACTATAACCCTAATAAACATCTATGCACCCAACATAGGCACTCCTAATTTCAACTAACAGATTTTGACAGACATGAAGACAGAGATCAACAGTAACATTATCATAGTAGGGAACTTCGACACCATTGTCACCAATGGACAGACCCTTTAGACAGAAAATCAACACAGAAAGAGGGGCCTTAAATGATATTTTAGACCAGCTGGACTTCGTTGATATTTTTAGAGCATTTCACCCTGAAACAACCGAATATACATTCCCCTCAAGTACCCATGGGACATTTTCCAAGACAGACCATGTTAGGCCACAAAACAAGTCTCAGTAAATTTAAGAAGATTGAAGTCATATCAAGCGGATATAAAGCAAAAACTGATGGTTGCTGGTTGGCAGGGAGTGCGGAAGAGGAAGAGGGGGAAAGTTTTGGACAGTGTAGGTGGGACTACAATGTTGCCGTAGGGATATGAGGGGCAGTTCTAGGAATGTAATTGATAATGTTGTGAAGAGACTATTATGTTGCATGAAATAAGTCAGTCGTAGAAGGACAGGTACCATGTGATCTCACTTGTGTGTGGAGTCTGAAGAACTGAGTGAACAATCAAAGTAAACAGACTCGTAGACATAGAGGAAAAACTGAGGGTTGCTAGTTGCGAGTGGGGTTGGGATGTGGGGGGAAGGGGAAGGGATTAGACAGAATAAATAGACAACTACAATATTGCCACAGGGATATGAAACACAGTTCGGGGAATATAATAATGTTGTAAAAATTTTGTGGCGTGTCAGATAGTCACATGTCTTGTTAGGGAGACCACTTCATGGATGGAGTAGAGGCTTGATCACTGCACTGTACACCTGAAGCTGATGTTGTATAATATTGTATGCCAACTGTAACTGAATATGTGGATGGTCACGGGATGTGGAGTATACTGTGGAGGGGAGTCAGGGGAGTTGTGATAGATATGTATGATATGGGGGGAAGTGGGGTGGCAAACTGGGGGAGGTGGGTTGTCACTTTGGGGGGTAAAGAGTATAACTATTGCATTGTGTTGTACACCTGAAACTAATAAAGAAAAAATAAAAAAAAAGAGAAAAAGATGCAAATTAAAATCAGGCAAGGGGAGAGATCCATATGGCAGAGTCTAAGAGGGTACAAAAATAAAGCTTCCAGTCATCCTCTCCCCCTGGAGTCCTGGACAGTGTTATCTCCTCCTAATCATGGCAGGTGCAATATTCAGAGAGTACTGTCAATCAAGGACGCTAACCAAGCCTTGGTTGTGCACAGTTTTTACCGGGACTTGATCACCTACTATCCATGTGACTGACCTTTGGTCTCCATCCCCTTCTAGAAGCCGGGTTAGTAACTGCAGCCGGCACTCCCTCAAAAGATTGGAAGTGATACCATATGGCCCAAATTCCCCATCATAAATCACATTTTAGACAGTCCAGCGATCACAGCATCCAGTAAACAAAGACACTTCTATCAGGCAGGGCATTCCGGGGACCTAGAGATTACCCTCCAGCAGCTGAGGGCCCAAGGCCAGACTTCTTTTTACATAAGGTCATGTCTTCACAATAAAATGAGGAAGGACTTTGCATTTTCTAGGAGGAGGGGAAGGTCTGGAACAAATCCTGTAGATGCCACCAACCTAGGTCTTTACCAGACAACAATACCTTCAACTTGACTTCCAAGTCTTCATTCAAACATCAGGTCAGCTATCTGCTCATTGAGAACCATTTAAAAGCCCAGAATCGTTCCACTTTCCTAGGATGTTCAGGTTTTACTGCTGGATAAATAGAGACTGCCCCAAGGTTTAAATCACCCTGCATTGGTCCCGTTTTCACTGAGTTTGATGACTATATTCTTACCAGGGTCTATGAGGTATCTATTCTTTCATAAACAGCCAGAGGGAATCTGCATCTGCATTTATGAGAAGGCTGCTATTCAGGACACCGCCCACCACATCACCTCCAGGAAAAACTGTGAAAGAAATTTCCCGAGACCCCAGGGCCATGACACACAGGCATCATCCCAGGAAGTCATCTACTTTCTCTTCAAAACCAGTCTGTACCAGTAGATGATAATGATTGTCTGTGGCTGTACCAGTAGATGATAATGATTCTCTGTGGAGCTGGCTGTTAGAGATATCAGGTGCCAGCTGAAAGCTAGCAGAACCCGCAGGACCCTCCAGCCATGCATTATCTCCTACTGTTAGCAACTCAGTGTGACTCCTATGAACTGTATTCCTCATCTGACTTTGCCTAATGTTGAGTTAAAACCTAAGTTTGTTCTTCCCCAGACCCAGGTTTTCAAAATTTATACTTTTCAGAATAACAGAAGTGGTATTTTTATAGGCCACTACAAATCCATCAGGGAACAAAGGAATGAAGAAAACAAACCCAAAGTCACCTGGCCCTGGAACATTCTGTTTTCAGAAAACAGCTGGCAACGGGGAGGCTGTGTCTTGGTGTCTTCTGGAACCACTTGAAATTTCCATCCAGAAATCTCAGTTATCAGTCACATGTGTCCCTGCAAATGCTGATACCCAATCCTGTAACTTCTTTCAGTTGATTCTTTTGTTCTTAGGGATTCAGGACCTGTGGGTTGAGGAGAAAATTCTATTTGAGTGGTACATTTCTGCTGGGCCCAGATGCTACACTGCTCCTGAGCACTCAGCTTCACACACTGTCCACAATATTGCTAAGTGTCCTTTTATTTGGTGTCCTGGAAGAATTTATTCTTCTGGCTAAGAAAACCTTAGGTTCTAACTGTGGGGGAGTATTCCTTTATTTTGTGGAGTTTAAGTGGAGTGACTGTCAAAGGGGACCTGGGAAATGATATCCATCCCTGCGCCATGTCTCAGGAGCAGGTGAGCCTCAGCCAGATCAGTCACACAACAGAGACCACCTGGAAGGAAAGGATTGGGCACCGTTTTTCCTTAAACCATGTGTGCTCAGGGGCTTCTTCAAACATTTTGTATACCCCATGCCTGCACCCATTTCAATCTGAAAACCAATGCACTGGGCGAATCATCAGCATTGTTATTATAAGAAATGATGATATCTCAGAGGGTTTTAAATACATAGAAAACAAATAATATTGTGAATAATTTGGAAGGTGGTAAATGAATTTGAAGTGCTCTAAGACCCCTGTATTGTGGGAGAAGAGTGTAAAAGTACTAATTAATATAAGAATTCAACAAAGAAATGTTCCTTGCTGTATGCAATCTCTAGTGGCAGGATGAAAACTAATGACTGTCTTAAAGTACATCATTTCTATGCTAAGGAAGGAGGAAATATAATAAGAAATTTATCCAAAACAAGGCGAAAAGAAAAAAAGAGAGAGACAGAATAAGGTACAAAGAACAATGGGATAAATACAATCCAATTAGACGACTGTTTTAAAACAAAGCATACTAAGAATTATATTAAGTATAAACAAAACAAGAAGTCCAGTTAATTACGTTAAATACAAATGCCTCAAAACTGTCACACTGGATTAAAATTACTATTAGAGGTGACATGTCTGAAACATAATAAGGAAAGCTTGAGAACAAAAGGTTAGAAAAAATATACACCAATGGGCCGGTCAAGTGGCTCAGTAGGTTAAGAGCTCGCTCAAGAGTGCGAGCTGAGCTCTGAGCAACAGCAATTCAATGCCCAGCCCGAGCTGAGCAGCTGCTGAGCTGCCAACAGGTAGCAGGATGGCTCAGCTAAAAAAAAAAAAAAAAAAAAAAAAAACAAAGACAAAAGAAAAAAGGTTACTCATGAAAAGAGTAACCACAGATTATCTGGTGTAACAATAGTCTCACACAAAATGGACCAGAAATCCCAAAAATTACTACAGAGAAAGAGAAACAATGCTTACTGGTAAAAGGTTCAATTCACCACATTATAAAAATTTGCAATTTCTGGGCTGACCGAGTGGCGCGGTACTTAAGAGCTGGCTTGGGATGCCAGCGGCCCCGGTTCGGGTCCCACATATGGGGGCCAGTGACAATGCCCTCAAAAAAAAAAATTGCAGTTTCTACGCACCTAACAATATAGCCTTGAAATGTATACAGTAAAAATGGACCAAAAAACAATAAGAAATAAAATAAATCCAGGTTAATAGACTTCAATACACCTCTCCCAGTAAGTGACAGAATAGGCCATCAACAAACATAATAAAATTTATAAGCAGGATTATTTTGAAGAACATCAAAAATACTTGTTATGTGCGGCGAGATCTTGAGAGAAATTTTAACAGACTTAAGTCAATGGAGTGACGGACTGTGAAGATGACTTAGAAAACCAAGCACTTTAAAGATGTCATATCTCCCAGATGTACATATAGATCCAATGATGTCCCAATCAAAACCATAAACTGACAACTATACACGCACCTTAAAAAAAATGTTGGATGGGCCAGCCGAGTGGCATGGTGGTTAAGCGCTGGCTTCAGAAGCCAGCGGCCCCGGTTCGGTCCCACATATGAGGGCCAGTGACACTGCCCTCAAAAAAAAAAAATGTTGGAAGACTTGTTCTATCAGTTACAAGGGTTGAAAGTTACTTTAATTATGACAATGTAATGTTAGCACAATAACAGACAAATAGGCCAAAGGAACAAAATAAAATGCCTACAAACAGACTCATGGGTATATAGAGACTTGATGACACAGATAGTACAGAGAGCAGCGAAGAGAGTAAGGATGTGTCTAAAAAACAGTGCTGTGACAATCTGACATCCATGCTGTGGCATGGAGGGATGGGGAGAAGAAGATTGAACCACACCTCACAACATACACAAAAATGATTTGGGGGGACACCTCTCAATCTCAATGGGAGAGGCAAATCAATAAAACTTTAAGATGAAAATACAAGAGAACCTCACAATGATATTAAGGTATGGGAAGATATTTTAAACAGGCCACGTAAAGCACACCATAAAGCAAATTATACTGTGCTTGTTCAAAGTAAACTAGTCTTTTCCATCAAAAGCCAGCAGGAGGGCTGGCCAAGTGGCGCATTGGTTAAGTGCTGGTTTTGGGATGCCAGCGGCCCAGGTTCGGATCCCACATGAGAGCCAGTGACACTGCCCTCTACAGCTAACAACAGCTCCACTTGGAGCTGGGCTGTGCCAGCAGGACATGCATCCTGCCAGCAATGTTAGCCCAATATCCCACTTCCTCCCCATTCTTAACATAAGTGAAGCATGTAACTAGGATACCCCACTTCCTCCCCATTTTTAGCTTAACTGAAGCCTGTAGCTAGGCAGATCTTGCTTGTTTTATTAGCCAATTGGTTTAGATAGTAAGGTCACACTCTAGCCAATGGAATACGACATAAGTGACATCCGCATCAGGGATAAAAGTTGAGTGGACTGCCAGCTTAGTGTGCTTGCTAGACCAATTTACAATTTACGGTGGCTCCGCAACCTTCTGCAGAAGTAAAATTTGCCTTGCTGAGTGACTTTTGACTTCATGTGTCTTTATTTGTGACACGGTTAAATTCCGTTCTCAACATGCTGGAGGAACTGTAAATGATATAACCACTCTGGAAACGTTTTGACATCACCTCTTTAGACTGAAGTTATACACTCCCCAAAACACAGCAATTTCACTCTGAGGTATACATCTAAGCTATATGCCCTTCCCCAAAAAGAGCATCTTTGAACCAGAAGACATGTACAAGAATTTCCATAGCAGCATTATTCATAACAGTCCAAACTGCAAATAATACACGTTTAATTAACAGTAGGATAAACTGCCATATACTCAAACTATGGAATGCTATAGGGAAAATATTATACAACCTTGGTCCAGTTTGCAAGCTAAGAATGCTTTTAACATTTTTAAAGGATGACAAAACAAAAATATCTTTTTGGGAAGCATATGTGACAGACCATCTGTGGACTGCAACTCCTAAAATATTTACTGTGTAAACATTATAGGTTTGTGTGTTACAGAGCAAATAAAATATACTTAACAACGACTTACAAGCATTGAGCAAAAGAAACCTGACATAAAAAAAATGCATGTTACTCTGTTAAAAATAGGCCCAACTAAATAAAGATTAGGAATGGTTAATTACATGATTAAACTGTACAGACAAGCGTTAAAGTTCTTGGTATTGAGAGTAAAGGATGGTAATTACCTTTCAGTGTAAAAATGTAATATAATTGGGATGGGGCTCACAGAACACCACTGGGGTGCTGGCAGTGTTGTTTCTTGAACTGGGCAAGGGCTTTTTTTAGATAGATAGATAGATAGATAGATAGATAGATAGATAGATAGATGTAGGTAGGTATAGATATGTAAATATACATATATAATAGTATGAAATTATATGTATTTATAGTATGTATTTATATTTTATACATTATTTTACATATAAAATATATGTAAACAGCACACATATACATATATGTAAATACTGCTTTTATACTGATTAATTTGTAGAGCTTTTAAATTAAATGCAAGAGCTCAATAATACAAAAGCTTGCCCTTTAAAAAGACTAATAAAATACATGCATTTGTACTGAGATGGAGCAAAAGAAAACTCGTGCAAATAAAGTATATAAGGAATTAATGGGAGACAAAAATCCCATTAAATAGACTTGTTTTAGTCTTAAAGAACACTGTAAACATTTTTATGTCATTAAATTTGAAATCCTGGATTAATTCATAATTTGATGTTCCTACCCTCCCAGACACTAACTCCAGACAACAAAGCAAGTGAATTTTCTGGGTAGGCAACAGGACAGAGATGCTCACTACCACCCCACTTCCCTACTTTGTATTGCAGATTTGAGCCAAAGCATTGGGATAAGAATAAATTATAAACATTAGAAAGTAGGACAGGGCCGGCTGAGTGGCTCATTGGTTAAGAGTTGGCAGGGTCACTGGTTCGGATCCTACATGGGCCAGTGATGCTGCGCCCTCTACAGCTAAGATGAACAAAAGCTCGACCGGGAGCTGGGGGGCCGTGAGTCACCAGCAATGGTGAGGCTGCAGTGGGGCTCGCTGGCAGCTGGCGTGAGCTGGCGTGAGAGGCCGTCCAATGGCCGGCGACCGATCTGCCTCACCTGGGAAGAGCGCAATGATTACAATACCAACATGGGCCAATGAAGCGGCGTCCTCCACAACTAGACTGAAGAACAACAGGACAGCAACTTGTCTATTTCCCTTCCCCGATTCCCCAACACTGTTCTCTCCCCCAATTCCCCAATAAAATCTTTAAAATAAAATAAAAGGACAGAAAATTAAGGTTATATATCATCCACATAGAAAAAGAGATTCAATGAATTTTTTTTTTTTAGAGAGAAAATGCTGCCCCAGAAACCACTAACAGATTTTCACATATATAGCTGGATAGAAATGCACCATACACCTAAGCTCATTTCACAGAAATTCAAACACTAGCAATGGGAACTGGAACCACCACGACTGGCTAAGATCGACCAGGACTTACTAATCAACTGGGATATCAGTCACCTTGCCGGAAGGATGGATACTAAACAACATGGAGTTTCTTTTAGCAAAGAAAGTGTGGATATGTGTCAGGCAAGTAAGCAATAGTGTCCGCCACTGTAATATTAAGAGGTGAGCGCAGACGTTGGCAAACGTTTTCTGCAAAGGGACAGATAGGGGCTGGTCGAGTGGCGCGGTGGTTAGGCGCTGGCTTGGGAAGCCAGTGGCCCCGGTTCGGGTCCCACATAAAAGGGTGGGGTGTGGGAAGATAGGTGGAGGAAAAAAGACAATACTAATTTTGTCATAGGATTGGTGATTAAAAACAAACAAACAAAAAAAGGGACAGATAGTATCTATTTTCGACCTGGAGGGCCATAGGACTCAGTCAGTTCTGTCTTTGCTGCGAAAATAGCCACAGACGATGAGTAACCAATGGACCAGGTTGAATTAGTGTCTCTGACTGACGTTAGTCAACCCCTAGATAAAAGGCTAAAAAACAGAGGGTTTCTTAACTACCTGCCTAGTGCTATACTGTCTTCTCTGAGTTACACATCTAAGCTATATTTCACCCACATCCCCTAAAATGAGGGTACATTTGAACCAGAAAACGTGTACAAGAATTTTACATAGCAGCAATATTCAGAACAACCCAAACTGCAACCAATACGAAACTGTCATACACTCAAAAACTATGGAATGCTATAAATTTCGTTCCGTGGCAGCAGCCAAGGTTGGAACCTCAACCCAACCACCAGCCCGGGTTCTAAGCGTCCAAAGCTTCCGCCTCTCGAGCCTCGCTGGATCACAGGCACTGATCACACATACCCTTATCTATCCCAAAACTGGGCCAGATACCCCAAAGGATGACATCCACCCTGATCCTGGCATTACTGAGCGATATATCAAATCCCCAACCTGAACCTGACACGGCAATCAATCTAAATGCCACCTACATCCGTTACAGAGTGACTCGCGAAGACGGTGACATTTGGGACAGGGTCGTAGACCTCTACAGACTGTTAACCGTCTATTGATCCCAAAGGTAACACAACAATAAACAGGCGTGTCACAAACTCCCACCTGACTCCGCCCAACTACCTTAGCGCTCCTCCCATCCGACCCGTAGATAATTCCACAGGTCCAACTACACCATGTCCACCCTGTGACGTCACGTACCCTGTCAGAGACAAACCTCCCGTGAGACAAAAATTTTTTTAGAAACTTCACAGCACACTGATCTGATTTCTCCCGCCCACCAGCAGAGTCCAAACGTAACACTTTCGCCAATTGCTTCTGCTTCTGGAAATGTCGCCCCGATATTTCGTATGCCTACGGTGGCCGACGAGGCTCTGAGGCATTTGAAGACACGCAGACAACTGGATTTATGTGATTTCCCACGGTGACAATATGTCCGCGCCCTGCCCGCCTTAGGGCCATGGGAAACGCCATGTTGAAAGACCTGACTGACGTACAGAAGCAATGCGGCGTGTTTGTGGCCAGTAGACAGGGGTAGCGGGAAGGTGAGAAGCCACTGAAATTATCTTGTTTCCTGGCACTTGAACTCTTGTGGAAAATGAGTTGATTTTCAGACGAGCTTCGCCAGGAAAATATGGAGCGAGCACAATTGCGTTCTTTCGGCGGGCTGGGCAGACAAGTCATATGGCCGTGGCTTTTATTTTACGCTTTGTATAGAAATTTAAAAAAAAACGAAAACGTTTTGAAACGTGCAGGATTTCAGGTGTCAGTATAACTGCAAGAACGAACTCCTGGAAAGAGAAAAGGTCATACATCCGGTAAACGGACATCCACGGGAAACTGCTGGTGGAAATATTTTTTGCAGGAAGGGGTTTATAAGAACAGAAAACGTTTTTCAGAAAGTGGTACTGTGTGAGGCTAGCCATCACCGACTAGGCGAATAGAGCAGCTGGGACGAGTCTCAGTTGTCAGTGGGATGGGGGGTGGGGGAGGGTCTCCAGGGAACGGCCGCTAAAAGTGAGGCCAGTAAATGTTCGATGAGAAAGGCACAACCAAAATTGAGAATCCAAAAATGTTAAGATCAATATCTTTTGTCCCAAGATAATCCAATGGAGTTAGTCTTTTCAACAAAAGATGCTGGGAGGGCCGGCCAAGTGGCTCAGTTGGTTAAGAGCTTGCTTAAGAGTGCGAGCTGAGCTCTGAGCAACAACGGTGGTTCCATGCCAGCCCGAGCTGAGTTGCCGTTGAGCTGCCAACAGGTGGCAGGATGGCTCAGCTAAAAAAAAAAAAAAAAAGAAAGAAAGAAAAGATGCTGGGATGATTGTATATCTATTTGCAGAAAAATAAATTAAGACCCTTGATTCCAAAATAACTCAAAATAGATAATGAAGTTAAAAGTATAAAACTTAGAGAAGCTAACAAGAGAAAATCTTTCTGAACCTGAGTTAGCCAAAGCGTTCTGAACCAAGACAGTAAAGGATGAGCTATAAGAGAAAAAATAACAAATTGGACTTAATTAAAATTTTACTTCAAAGCACAACACTTAAGAAAGTGAGGGGCCAGCCGAGTGGCACGGTGGTTAAGCGCTGGCTTGGGAAGTCAGTGGCCCCGATTCGGGTCCCACATATGAGGGCCAGTGACACTGCCCTCAAAAAAAAGAAAGAAAGAAAGAAAGAAAATGAATAGTGTTATTAAAAAAACCCATACTGGGCCGGCCGAGTGGCGCAGTGGTTAAGCACTGGCCTGGGAAGCCAGCAGCCCCGGTTCGGTCCCACATATGAGGGCCATTGACATTGCCCTCAAAAAAAAAAAAAAACCCATACAAGGGACGGGTAGTTAGCTCAGTTGGTTAGAGTGCAGGCTCTTAACATCAAGGTTGCCAGTTGGATTCAGACATGGGCCAGTGAGCTGCAACCTCCACAACTAGATTGAAAAACATTGGCTTGACTTGGAGCTGAGCTGCAGGAAGGCAGCCAGTTGGTTCAGTTGGTTAGAGCACGGTGCTCATAACACCAAGGTTGCTAGTTGGATTTCCACATGGGCCAGTGAGCTGCACCCTCCACAACTAGAAGGAAGACAAAACAACTTGTCTTGGAACTGATGGGTCCTGGAAAAAACACACTGGTCCCCCAATGAAGTTAAAAAAACAAACAAACCCATACAACTCAACACCAACAAAACAACCCATTTATAAAATGGGCAGAGGTTCTGAATAGACATTTCTCCAAAGAGGTCATACAGATGGCCAATAGACATATGAAAAGATGCTCAACATCACTAATCATCAGAGAAATGCAAGTAAAAACCACAATGAGATACCACCTCACTCCGGTCAGAATGGCTATTGTCAAGACATCAACAAACAATAAGTGTTGGAGAGGCTGTGGAGAAAAGGGAACAAACTGTTGGTGGGATTGCAAATTGGTGTAGCCACTATGGAAAACAGTATAGAGGTTCCTCAAAAAAATTAAAAATAGAACTATCTTATGACCCAGCAATTCCAAAGAAGTCCAAAACACTAATTTGAAAAAAATGTATGCACCTCTATGTTTATAGCAGCACTATTCAGAATTGCCAAGATATGGAAACAACTGAAATGCCCATCAATAGATGATTGGATAAAGAAATTGTGGTACATTTATACAATGGAGTATTACTCTGCCCTACAAAAGAACGAAATTGTACCATTTGCAAAACATGGATGGACCTAGAGGATATGATGCCAAGTGAAATAAGTCAGACAGAGAAAGACAAATACCATATGATCTCACTTATATGTGGAATCTAAAGAACAGAATAAATAAGTAAACAAAACAGGAATAGATTCAGGGATACAAAAAGCTGGTAGTTGCTAGATGGGAGGGGGTTGAAGGATTAGATGGGGTAGAAGGTGAAGGGATTAGAAAGTGCAAACTGATAGTCACAAAATAATCACGGGAATGTGAAATGCAGTATGGGGATATAATCAATAATGTTGTAAAAATTATGTAGGCTGTCAGATGAGTAGTAGACTTATTGGAGGGCATCACTCCATAAATTGTGCAGATGCCTGACCACTGCTCTGTACACCTGAAGCTGATGTAGAATAATATTGAATGTTTATATATATATATATATATATAAAACAGGATGTAAAGTATACAGCATAGAAAATATAATTAATGGTATTGTAATAGCTATGTGTGATGGCAGCGGGATAGTAGATTTGGGGGGTTATCACTTTGTGAAGGGTGTAAACATCTAATCATTATGTTGTTTTGTATACCTGAAACTAATAAAAAGTAAAATTAAAAAAACAATAAAGTAAATAGTGGAACCAGAAATTAGGCAAAAATATTTCCATATTATACATCTGATAAAGGGTTTGTATCAAAATATATACAGAATTCTTAGAACTCAAAAACAACAAAATAACCATCCAATTACTTTGGGGCATCATGAAATTTTCTAAAAATTGGATTTGGTGATGGTGGCACAATTCTAAACATACTGAATGTCATTGACTTGTACACATACTATGTAAATGTTATATGTAAATAAAACTGTTAAAATGAATTGCTAGGGCCAGCTGAGTGGCGTGGTGGTTATACGCTGGCTTGGGAAGCCAGCAGTCCCGGTTCGAGTCCCACATCTGAGGGCCAGTGACACTGCCCTCAAAAAAAATAAATAAATAAAAGACATATTCTAAAATGAATTGCTGTCTTTTTTTTTTTTTTGAGGGCAGTGTCACTGGCCCTCAGATGTGGGACCCGAATCGGGGCCGCTGGCATCCCAAGCCAGCGCTTAACCAATGCACCACTTGGCTGGCCCAATTGCTGTCTTATACTACAAAATTCATAGGGTATAATAATGAAAAAAAGAGACACCAAGTATAATGGCAAAATCATAAACTACCTAGGATTAAAAGTAAATGCAGATGTCCTGGACATACAAGAAAAAGTACCAACAAATCATGGAGTGAGAATGTAAGAATTTTCATTAGGAGAGTGTCACGTCCAGCGTGGCAAGGGCAAGTGGGACACGAGAGGGGCGACGCAGATTAAATAAAGACAAGAGACAGAAGTAAGATAAGAGCAAGACCAAGGGTCTCAGCCAGAGAAGACTGAGCTGAGCCCAAGGGACTCAGCCAAGGAAGACTGAGCCCCGAATCAGATCAACGCATAGCTTTTATTGATAATCTTTAAGGAAGTAAACTGCAGTAAATCATTAACCGTGTATCCATGTGTGTCTTAGGCTCCTTTCCCATTAACCTGAACATCCATCTATCTTTTGTGTCCCAAGGAACTGACCGTTCTCACCACATGCCTCAATAGGTCGTATGCACCCTCCAAGGGGTATGGATAAACAATAAGAGCAGAGGTACAAGTTTTATGCTTCAGCAAGCCCATTAGGGCCAGCTTGCAAGCCCTTTGATGTTACGGATTACGACCCTCAACATCTCCCCCTTTTTTTTATTATTTAAAAAGCACGCCTGTGACCCCAGGCGGCTGCGAGCCACAGTGCCTGTCTTAGGTGTGCTCCAATGAAATAACAACCCGTCATTGGAACTTGATCCTCTGGCGATCAAGCCCTGCCTTAGGTTAGTTACATTCAAGGAGGTCATTACCCGTCTTTGGCTAGCCTGTCCTCGCTAAAGTTTAGGGGTATTGGGGCTAACAAGCAGGTGGCCAAACTTGAGGCTTTGCCTTAAGTTTGATCTCATGTATGTGGGCTTGGACTTCCATCATCTGCTTGAGAAAACATCTAAAGAGGATGGGGAGTAGGCACAGAACCAAGCAGACACAAAAGCCAATGCTATGCCTTCAGAGGCTAATGCAGAGGGGATGGTCGTGGAATCAGCTGTAAGGCAACATCGACCCCCTTCTGTTGTTGTAGAAGGAGAAACACGGATTTTGCAGTTTCTTCATCTATGGCCCGCCGGAGGGTTTGTTGGCCACACCGGAGGACTAAACAGAACAGAAATAAAATAATGATTAGTAATGCAAATGCACCAGCAAAACCTCCACTGAGGTGTTTGATCCAATTGAGTGGATTTAGATTAGATAATTCTTCCGCGGCTGCGGATAAGGCATCCTCTCCAGGGAGGAGCTGAAGATTAGCAGATGACATTTGGTCTACTTCTTGCTGTAATTGCTGAATATCCACAGAGAGGTTGGGCATATGACCCAAAAGATGAGCACGTACCTCAGACCACGGAGTACGTGTCTGATTATAAGAAAAGGGAGTTATGCAATAAGTAGAGGTATTCCAATCACACTTTAAAGTAATAATAGTCCGGAGACTTTCTATTTGGTTTCCCAAATAAACCACAGTGGTTTCCAAATCAGCTAATCGAACACTAATTTCTTGATCAATTTTCAATTGTTGGTTCCAAGTTTTACAAGCATTTTCATGCCATTGCTGTACAAATTGAGTAGTTTGAACTGTCTGATGGAGAGCTACTCCAGAGACGGCAGCAGTGGTTGTGATTGCTATAATTCCTAAAATTGCTGCTATTAAAAGGTCAATAAATCTTTTAGTTCGATGTAAAATTTTATGAAGAAGTTGGAGGACAATATGAATTGTTGGAGAACCCTCCCAAACCTTAGAGGTTTGGACTGGAATCCACAATCCTTTTCTATGTCTCAAAATCATAATGTGATCTTGGGGATAATTAAGAATTGAGGAATTAAGACAAGTAAATAAACGACATAGGGGACACTCAACCAATTTCAAATTTTGATCAATGGTAAATTTTCCTATTAAAAACACAAATGGATTTTTAATACAAACTTGTAAATAAATTTGTCCAGTTTTTTCATACCGGAAAGTATAACTATTATTGATATTATAAGTAAGATTTCCTTTCCATAATTTATTAGGTCCAATGCTTAGAGCAATTTTCCACAGGGTCCTTTGAAAAGGGCCCCTAATAGGTCTAATCATTCTCAATTGAGGTGGAGCTAAAACCTTTTCTTTCCAAAGAATAGAAATATTGAAAAGATGTTCGATAGTTTGAAAGAAGTTATCGCCAATTATTTGATCCTTTAGTTGTTGTGGTTCTGCACATACTTTATTCCTACAAATTTGAAGAGCAGGACCAAAAGGTCCCCAGTCAACAATTGTTTCCAATGTATTATTTATAATTATTCTATCTATAGTTCCACGACATTCATCCCAATGAATTCTTGATTGATATCTATCCCAATGATTAATAAGAGGGCATGTAGGAATTGGAGGCGGGAAGCTATGAGTGCTAAATTGCTGAGTAACAAATCCTTTACTAGAAATCATAAATAAATCTTTAAATGTATTATTTTCTTTTCCAGTTGGAATAGCCCACGTTTGCTCTGCAAGAGAGAGACATGGTGGAATAGAGCCAATACATATGGGAGTATGTAAATATCCAAGGGCTGTATGATTAAGTAAAGTAAAGAGTCTCCCTTCCTTCTCGGGAAACTCAGGTCCTCGGGGATCCTCAGGCCCACGGAACCATGAACTGTCATTAAGATAAATTAAAGGAGGATCATCATTCCATGTGACAGGAGTTAATAATGGAGGATTTGGAATGTATGCCCAGTAAGTAAAATTATCTGCAATGGCTCCTGGAGGAAAGCAACTTACAATAGTAAGAACAGCCATCATGGACAACATCAGGTTGGCCTCCGTCTTAGGCAGCCTTTCCTCCTGGAGACGATGCTCTGCTACTTGTACCAATTTTTTCATTTGTCCCCAGGTAGGGAGAGAAGCATTTCTAGTGCTTTTTGCAATAACTGGAGGAGCAGGCATGGGCAGGACAGCCGTCCTCACACGATTAGATTGCAAGGATAATTTAGAAGTCTCCAACGCTGGAGGTGTCGGTGGACGGGTAGTGGACATGCAACTTTCTTCTTCCTCATCCGAGGGAGTCTCCAGTAAAATCTCTTCAGGAGACGGATACCGTGCCACCTCAGGCCATACTGGCTTCATGACGACCTTCTTGGGTGAGTCGCTCATGATAAGGTTTAATGCACCGGCTAGGCACCCACAGAGGACGTTCTTCTTTGCCTGGAGAAATACAAGCAAAACCTCGTCCCCATGTCAACAAAGTCCCTAAATTCCACTGATTAGTCTGAATGTCTTTCCACCATATGGGGATTGGCGGCATTTTCTTTGAACTAGTATTAAAATGTCTTTCTGCTGCAGTTCGTCCACAATGTGGATCAGAGCCAGAGGAGTTCAAGAAATTTAAAGTGAACATAGCTCTAGCTAATTGCACCTGAGGTGGTTCCTTTATGTCTCCCCCTTTTTGTTTTAATAATTGTTTCTTTAATGTTGAATTAGCACGTTCAACAATGGCCTGGCCTTGAGGGTTGTAAGGAATGCCAGTATTATGAGAAATCTGCCAGGTAGAACAGAAAGTGGCAAATTTAGCACTAGCATAAGCTGGTCCATTGTCCGTTTTAATTTTTCTTGGAAGGCCCATAATAGAAAAACAAATCAAAAGATGACGACAGGAATGAGCTGCAGTTTCACCTGTTTGAGCAGTGGCTACTAGAAATCCTGAGGCAGTATCAACAGAGACATGTACAAATGATAATTTTCCAAAAGAAGAGATGTGAGTCACATCCATCTGCCACAATTCATTAGGAACTAAGCCTCGAGGGTTGGTTCCCTCCGGACACTCTTGTGGAGCATTAAGAATTTGACAAGTAGGGCAAGTCTGAACTATATGTCTAGCCTGTTTTTGCGTAATAGAAAATTTAGATTGCAGACCTCCAGCATTGATGTGGGTTAAAGAATGAAAGTGAGCTGCCTCATTAATCTGAGCAGTTCCCACTAAAGAGTCTGCAATAGCATTTCCACGCGTCAACGGACCTGGGAGAGTCGTATGAGCGCGAATATGAGTAATAAAAAATGGGTGTTGACGATTTCTTACAACCTTCTGAAGTTGATGAAACAAAATCTGGAGAGACTGATTAGAATTAAATGAGAGAGACGCTGTCTCAATGTTTTGAGCTGTGTGAACAACATAAGCCGAATCAGAAACAATGTTTAAAGGCTCAGAATAGGTCTGCAAAGCAGTTAAAACTGCCACAAGTTCAGCCTTTTGTGCTGAATTACAGTTAGTGTGGACAAGTTGACATTCTTTTTCACTAACGATGGCAGCTTTTCCATTGCTAGATCCATCAGTAAAGACTGTAATTCCTTGAGGAATTGGTTCCTGTCGGAGTTTTTTAGGTAAAATCCAATTAGTCTTTTGTAAAAATTGAAATAATCTATTTTTTGGGTAATGATTATCAATGATTCCATAAAAATTTCCTATTGTAATTTGCCAAGATTCATTATGACTGTTTAGATGACAAATTTGTTGTTTCTTAAAAGGAACTACAATTTGATTGGGTTCCTGCCCACTAAGGTGTAAGACTCGAGTGCGGGCTTTGAATATTAAGTCAGAAATTAATTCAACATAAGTTGGCAATGTCTTAACAAAATTATTAGGTAAAAAAAGCCATTCAACCAGTTTTTCTTGTTGTATTATAACCGCTGTTGGAGAATGCGGTGTAGAGAAAACTAGAACCTGTAAAGGTTGATCAGGATCTATACGCTGAATCTGAGCTTCCTGTATTTTTTGTTCTACCAGTTCTAATTCCTTAATTGCCTGTGGAGTCAATTCACGAGGACTGGTTAATTGAGAAGGTCCTCGTAAGAGACTAAACAAATTACTGAGAGCATAAGTAGGAATGCCCAAAGTAGGACGTAGCCAATTAATATCTCTTAACAATTTTTGTAAATCATTTAATGTAGAAATCTGATCTTTTCTAATTTGAATCTTTTGTGGTCTAATAGTCTGTCGATCAACAATTGTTTTTAGGTATTTAACTGGAGTGGATGTTTGAATTTTATTAGGGGCTATACATAGCCCTGCTTTATCTAGGTAAAGTTTAAGTGATTTAAAGCAAGCTGCTAGTTGATCCATAGATGATGCAGCACAGAGAATATCATCCATATAATGAATGATGTAGCAATCAGGAAATTCAGTTCTCACTGGTGTAAGAGCTCGAGCTACATAAAACTGACAAATTGTAGGGCTGTTAAGCATTCCCTGAGGTAGCACTTTCCATTGATATCTCTGAATAGGTTCTTTATTGTTAATAGATGGAATGGAGAATGAAAATCGAGGGCAATCATAAGGATGTAAAGGAATTGTATAAAAACAATCCTGTAAATCAATAACTATAAGAGGCCAATCTTTAGGAATCATAGATGGTTGTGGAAGCCCTGGTTGAAGGGCACCCATAGGCTCAATAACAGTATTTACAGCTCTAAGATCAGTTAACATCCTCCATTTGCCTGATTTTTTCTTAATGACAAAAACTGGAGAATTCCAAGGGCTATTAGAAGGTTCTATATGGTCTTGTTCTAGTTGGATCTGTACTAATTTTGTTAAAGCCTCTAATTTTTCTTGAGAAAGGGGCCACTGTTCAATCCATATTGGGGTGTCATTTTTCCATTTAAGAGGCACAGGAGCACATAGCTCTGTGACAGTGGCTGCGGGGGACCAGCCTCCGCTGACCAGGGTTCGAGAAGGTGGACACGGCTTAGGCGATGAAATAAAGACAGAAACGAGTTAACAGTAAAGACAGAAAATGGAGGAAGAGCTCTCCGGTTTATTTCTCACAGGCTTTATATACAGTTTTTAGGTAGGGGGTACGTGCAAGGGTACATGTAGGAAAAATATGCATTACCTCAGTAGATCATTAACTGTTTACCAATAGTCTAAAGGTCAGTGAAACCTTGGTTAGTTTCTTAAGCCGATTTCTTCCATTAACCCAGATAGCCATCTTTCTTTTGTGTCCCAAGGATCCGGCCATCCTCACCACATTCCTTAGTAAATAGTGAGCACCTTCCAGGTGCAGCAAGGAAACAATAGGAGCAGATAGACAAGTTTATGATTCACCAAGCCCACTAAAGCCAGCCTGCATGCCCCTCAATATTGGGGACCATGGCCCTCAACATCTCCCCCTTTCTTATTATTTAAAAAGCACGTCTGTGACCCCAGACGGCTGCGAGTCACAGTGCCTGTCTTAGGTGTCCCTCAATGAAATAACAACCCGTCATCGGCACTCGATCCTCTGGCGATCAAGCCCTGTCTTAGGTTAGTTACATTCAAAGAGGTCCTTACCCGTCTTTGGCTAGCCTGTCCTCGCTAAAGCTTAGGGGTAGTGGGGCTAATAAGCAAGTGGCTAAACCGGAGGCTTTGCCCTCAGTTTCATCTCATGGATGTTGGCTTGGACGTCCAATATCTGCTTGAGGAAACATCTAATGAGGACGGGGAGTAGGCACAGAACCAAACAGACACAAATGCCCAATGTAAGGAATGTCACAATGGAATGGCCAATATTGGGCAAAGACGGCAGGGTATTTTTTATGATATCAACAAACTCAGAGGCAGCTTGAGCTGCATCAAATTTTAAAGGTTCAGCTTCTCTCATGTTTTGAATTTCATCATGAAGCTGAAACATGTCTAAAGACAGATTAGCTTTATGCCAAATTCCTTGGAGATGTAAACGAACTCTATTCCAATCATGTTGACTACTATTGTACATTTTTGGGGTTACACAAATCCAATGATATTCTGAATGACATCGTAAACGAGACCATACTTTTAAACTTTGAATTTCATCACCTAAATATTGAACCATATCATATAATGCATTTACCTTTTGTTCTAATTTTTTATCTATATCCTCTTGAGTTCCTAAGGCTAAAGTAACGTTTTTTGAAAGGGTGTTAACATACTGAGCATTTTGAACAGTTTGTGAAAGAGCCACAGCGGCAGTAGCAGCAGTTGCAATCACAGTAACTAAAGCCACAATTCCAGCAATCATAAGCCCTATAAATCTTTTTGGTCTACTTAAAGCATGTTCAATTTCTTTAAAAATCTGTAGACTTCTCTCATCATACCAAGGTCCAGAAACATTAACAGGAAGCATAACAAAAGACGGTTGATTAAGTATCATAACACGAGTTCCCATCGGTACCCAAGAAATACAATTTGTTAAAGTACAATTATAACAGGATACATTAAACATATGTTTGTTAACTTGAATAGAAATATCTCCAATCAACAGTGCATAAGGAGAAGGAACACAGGCAGATACATTAACAGAGCGACTAGTTGAAGTACAGGGAGTATCTAGTCTACAAACAGTTACAGTTTGAAGGGTCTCACCCATTGCTCCCACAAGTTTCCAAAGAGAATTTTGTTGGTACTGAGTGTCAGACTTCCATATTCCAGCAGCTAGTCCCCTTGTCCAACTTGTTTGGTTACTTTGAGACCAGTCCAGAATGTACCGATCCATTCCAGGAATGTTGTATCTCACTGGCATGTTGCTATGGCACATTTTCCGGGGGACAGCTTCAGTGTTCATAGACCGGGATTTCTGGGCTCTCCCAGACAGACGGATGGTGGATGAGAACTGGGTGGTCGAGCAGAAGGCCTACTCTGGAGCAGTGGAGAAGGGAGGGGCATCAGTGGCCGGTGGACTGTATGAGCTGCTGAGGCCTGGACATGGCAGGGGGCTGCTATGGTGGTTGCGGTGGCAGTGTGAGCACCAGGAGGCGGCAGCTGCTACGCGGGCAGATCAAACGATCTGGAATCCAAACTGGAGTGTCTGTGTCCTGAGGAAACACTCAAGCATACCCTCTATCCCTGGGTTAACAGTATGTTTGGTCCCTTTCAGGTACCAGTTAACAGGTCCTTTTATTTTACTAAAGCCCTAGGCTGACACAGGTCAGAGTTTTAATGTTTATACTTAGATGAGTGTTTTGATGTATCTGTATTTAAAATACGACTGGAGAGTCAGGGGTTAACATTGCATTGGCTGTGGAGCTGAAGTCCAACCCTGTGTTCCCTGGGGTTGCTCTGAAGAGCTCAGGGACTGATTTAAATTGTTAAATAGTTGTTGCTGTTAAATGGGTTGCAAATTGATGTTTCTATTGTTGTCTGGGCCCAAGTCTGGGGCCCTGGGGTGTTTCCCAACTAAGGGACAACCAGTTGGTTGAAAAGGAAGGACTTTAGAGATAAGATTGTTCGGTGGCGATAACTGTCCATTTTTACGATATTTGGAATGGCAGTCTATCAGCCAGTGAAATCCCTTGTTGTATCGTGGACATATAGTCTGTGGCATCAAGGATGAAGTTTGTTGTGAGACATTAGGAACACTTTGTGGCTGCATATTTTGTGATTGGGGAGCTCGTCTAGTCTTAAGACAGTGTCTGTTAAAGTGTCCCGGTTCCCCACAATTATAGCAATTGTAGCCATCATTATTATTTTTATTATTGGGAGTAGCCTGTGTTGACTGAGTTACTGTCTTAACATCCCCTTTAAGGGTGGGAGTTATTGTTACTCCTTGAATAAAAGCTGGAGAGACATCAGCTACATAATCATTAATAGTGTCAGATTTACTGATATGCTGCAGTAGATTTTGACATGTAGAACTTGTGTTTTCAAATGCCAACTGTTTGATTAAAATATCTGCGGCTTCATCATTGGTAATTACTCTACGAACTGCTTGAATGAGCTGAGACAAAAAGTTTTGAAAGGCTCCTCACTTCTTTGTATTACGGTAGTTAATGTAGTTGGCTTTTCCGTGGAGGCGGGGAGTGCTCTCCAGGCATTAACAGCACAATCAGTGACTTTTTCTAGGACCTTTTTAGATAGATACATCAGGTCTTGTGTATGAAAATATTTACCTCTTCCCATAAGCATATCTGTAGTAATTGAATCATGTTTACTGACAAATTTTCTGTCCTATCATCATATTCAGTCCTCCAAAGGAGATAATCTCCGCCTGTTATGCAGGCTTTACTAACTTGAGTCCAATCATGGGGAGTCATCCATTTCTCTGCCAATGTATCAATTAAAGAAAGAGTATAAGATGCTACAGGTTCATACTCTGTACATGTAAATTTCAGCTCTTTTAAGATTTTATAGGGCAGGGGCTCCCAGGAAGGCCATTCATCTCCTTCCCAATCCATATCAAAGACCACTGGACAACAAAGAGTAAAATCAAATTCCCCTTTTGCCTCTTCCTCCTCAATGGCTCTATGAAACCAAGATGTGGGTTTAGAATTACGTGGAGGCATAGGCATTACAGGATGCTTTAAAGGGAGGTTGGGGTTTTTACGTATTCTTCATTTTAGCTGAATATTTTGGGGGACCTGGCCCCTTATCCTCCTTTTAGTAATGGGAAAGTCCCATAGATCTTGTTCATTGTACTTGGCTGCCTCCGTTTCCAATTTGGCAGCATCTGGGGAGGAGGTTTTCTCCCTTATCAAGTAAATCATCATTAGACTCAGTATATTTTTTAACTGAACTGGCCAAATTAGTTTTTAGAGCGAGAGGGGATATGTAACGGCGTATGTTTTTCAGATAGTGTCGTTGGCACAGAAATAGTCTCTGGAGCAGTGTATCTTTAATTAAGTTCCAGAAGGCAACAAAAGTAGAAATTTAGCTATCTGAAAAGTTCCAACCTTTAAATCTCTGGCTGCAAGAGAGCAGCGAATTAAGTTAATAAAGAGTTTAAGTTTCTTAGATCCGGTTTGACCCATATTTAATGTTAGTAAATACAAAGGATAGAAAGAAACAGTCACTCGATATCCACTCTGATGCTCGTCTGGCCGCGCCCCTCGCGGGACTTAGTCTGTCTTGGCAAAAGCTCTGCGGTATAAGCCCCCGCACTGGTGGACTGGGGGCGACCCGGAGAAGTTCAGGTCGGCCACTCACAGCCCAGTCGCCGTTTAACCTTACGACAGAGAACGGAACCGCAGATTAGAGCCCATTCAAGTTCCGTAGCAAAAGCCGTGGAACTATATGCATTCACTCACACAATCACACTCTTGCACACGAAATGGTTAGTAAGATATATGTATTCTAGGGATCTGGTTTTTATATTCTAAACTAAAACAGCACCTTATTTGTGCTCTTAAATTCTATGACTACCCCAGCACTTCTTATATTGAGTGCAAATACTTATTACTACTCCGGCACTTCTTATATTGAGTGCAAATACTTATTACTACTCCGGCACTTCTTATATTGAGTGCAAATACTTATTACTACTCCGGCACTTCTTATATTGAGTGCAAATACTTATTACTACTCCGGCACTTCTTATATTGAGTGCAAATACTTATTACTACTCCGGCACTTCTTATATTGAGTGCAAATACTTATTACTACTCCGGCACTTCTTATATTGAGTGAAAATACTTATTACTATTCCGGCACTTCTTATATTGAGTGAAAATACTTATTACTATTCCGGCACTTCTTATATTGAGTGCAAATACTTATTACTACTCCGGCACTTCTTATATTGAGTGCAAATACTTATTACTACTCCGGCACTTCTTATATTGAGTGAAAATACTTATTACTATTCCGGCACTTCTTATATTGAGTGCAAATACTTATTACTACTCCGGCACTTCTTATATTGAGTGCAAATACTTATTACTATTCCGGCACTTCTTATATTGAGTGCAAAGATTATCCACTATCACACCTGGCGTCACCAACCAGGGGGTCTGCAGTACTCTCAGTGGAAGCCTATCCGTGTTGAAAATGTACATAACCTTTTCTCTTAAAACAACAAACTAAAATAAAAAAACTTACCTTCAGGTCCCTGTTCGGGCGCCACTTGCGGGGGACCAGCCTCCGCTGACCAGGGTTCGAGAAGGTGGACACGGCTTAGGCGATGAAATAAAGACAGAAACGAGTTAACAGTAAAGACAGAAAATGGAGGAAGAGCTCTCCGGTTTATTTCTCACAGGCTTTATATACAGTTTTTAGGTAGGGGGTACGTGCAAGGGTACATGTAGGAAAAATATGCATTACCTCAGTAGATCATTAACTGTTTACCAATAGTCTAAAGGTCAGTGAAACCTTGGTTAGTTTCTTAAGCCGATTTCTTCCATTAACCCAGATAGCCATCTTTCTTTTGTGTCCCAAGGATCCGGCCATCCTCACCACATTCCTTAGTAAATAGTGAGCACCTTCCAGGTGCAGCAAGGAAACAATAGGAGCAGATAGACAAGTTCATGATTCACCAAGCCCACTAAAGCCAGCCTGCATGCCCCTCAATATTGGGGACCATGGCCCTCAACAAGTGGCCCCTACAAAAAAGGGTTATTTTGTTTGGTCTGATAACCTAGTCCTTGTTTTCCTTGCTGAGATGAGAGCTGGAGAGGTTGAGTTATACCTTGCTCAAATTTTCCTAATCCTCTTCCTGGTTGGAATCCCATACGACTCATAATTTTCTGACTTTGGGGACTATATTGATTTGGTGGAATCCAGACCTCTGCGTTCCACTGAGTCAACAGGTCTCTTCCCCATAAATTAACAGGGATGTCAGCAACATAAGGTTGCAAAAATCCTTGTTGTCTTTCTGGTCCTGTGTATGGAAGAATTTGAATACTTTGACGTAAGCCTGAGGCTCTTCCCACTCCTACTATATTAATATCTGGATCTTGTAATTCCCAATTTTTTGGCCATTGTTGAGAACTGATGATTGAAACATCAGCTCCTGTATCTATAAGACCTTTAAACTTTTTTTCTTGAATTTTAATTTGGCAAATAGGTCGAATATCTGAAATTTTTTCTACTAAAAAGATGCCTGCTTTCCCTGTACTCCCAAAACTACCTGTTCCTCTCTTTTGGACTCCTTTCTGTGTTGGAGAAACATACGGAAGCAAAAGTAACTGTGCAATCCGCTCTCCTTTTTTAGCTGACCAGGGAACGGTTGAAGATATTATAATTTGAATTTCTCCTTCATAATCAGAATCAATGATCCCTGTATGAACTGTGACTCCCTTTGATGTTAAATTAGATCGGACAAGAATAAGTCCGACAGTGTTTGATGGAATCGGTCCAAAGATTCCTGTGGGTACGGGGAGAGGCGTTTCTCCGGGGAGTAATAAAATATCCTGAGTGGTGCAGACGTCTACTGCTGCATTCCCTTCTGTTGCTGAACTTAACTGCCGTACTGAAAGTTTGGGGGAGGTACGGTCTGGTAATTCTGAGGAGCAGCTGAGGTCAGATATGCCCCTGTTGTTGTCGGGGCCTGGGGCCGGCCCCGCTCCCTGTTTCCCTGAAGGGGAGTTCCATCCTTATGATATAATGATTTACAATCTGATGCCCAATGTTTTCCTTTTCAGCATCGAGGACATGTCCCTGGCACTTTTGATTCTGCAGGAGCAGAGTCATTAGGCATATTAGAAACAGTTTTAATTTTCTTTCTGCATTCCCTTTTAGTATGACCAGGCTTTCCACAATTAAAGCAAGTACCTGGAAACTTTTTTCCTCTTGTCATTCCTGTAATTGCCTGAGCTAACATTGTAGCTTTATATTGTTCAGTTCCTACTCCTTGACAGAGGCAGAGGTACCCCATTGCATCTGTCTTTCCTTTTTGAGCTCCTATTGCTTTTTTACAGTCCTCATTAGCGTTGTCATAAGCTATGATTTGTAAAATGATATCAGCGGCTTGAGCATTGGATACCTGTTTGTTAATAGTATCCTGCAAGCGAGCTATAAATTCTGAATAAGGCTCCTGAGGTCCTTGAAATATGTTCTGAAAGGAAGTTGGAACTTTTCCTTCCACTTCTACCTTTTCCCAAGCCATCAAACAAATTCTTTTAAGCTGGTCTTGGGCCTGACGAGTCATTAAAGTCTGCTGTTCGGAATTTATCCAATCCCATCACCTACTAATTGATCCTTAGTAATATCTATCCCCCCCAGCCTGATTTTGCCTGCTCTGAATTTCTGCACCATCAATCCACCAAGACTTAAATTGTAGAAATTGGGCTGGAGAAAGACAGGACTTAGCCAAAGCATTCCAATCTATTGGAATCATCCTATCTCCATCAGCAATACCTCGAATTAGTCCTATTGTATAAGGAGAAGTCGGACCAAATTGAGTAACTGCCTGTTTGAGTTCCTTAAGGATTTTAAAAGGAAAAGGTTGGTGTTCTACTATCTGTAAACCATTGGGGTATTCATCATTAGGTGGAAGACGCTCCCTAATTATGACTGGAAAATTTAAAGCATCCAAATCTCCTTCCAACCTTGCCTGTTGAATTCCCTTTTCTATGGCTGACATTGATAAATGTGGACCTCGGGCATAAGGCGGAGGTGCCGATGTAACAGGAGAAACTGACTGTTTTAATTTGGAGGGTTTCCTAGACAACCCGTAATCCTTCATTCTAATTATTGGAGGAGGAGGAGGCAAACAATCAGGAGTTAACAGATCGTCTTTTAAAGAAGGATATATTGCCTTTGGAATTATTGTGGGTGCTTCTACAGACTCCTGTCTCTCTCCTCGTCCGTCCTCCGATAATTCAATGAGACTTTTGTAATGCTGATTTTTATCTTCCTCTTCATCTTCTGTGTCTGTGTGTAAAGGTTCTAAAACTGACCGGACCTGTCTCCAAGTTTCCCAAATTGTAGCTGGCGTCTCTTTTCCCTGACGTTGTTTTTCTGAAAGATCTTTACCTACCATCTCCCACTGATCTAAATCTATAGTGCCCAAATCTGGAAACCAAGTACAATGGGTTTCAATAACTTTTAAAAGTTCCTCTAGTTTCTTTTCTGAGACTTTTATCCCTCCCTTCTTAGAAAGCTGCTTAAGGAGGCAAATATATGGTCTATATCGACTCTCAGAATTTCCCATGTTAGTGTTTAAGAAAAGGAAAGAAGAGAGAACTTTCACTCAGTTTTCCACTCTGATGCTCGTCTGGCCGCGCCCCTCGCGGGACTAAGTCTGTCTTGGCAAAGGCTCTGCGGTATAAGCCCCCGCACTGTGAACGAGTCAGTCGCCGTTATGCCTTACGACAGAGAACGGAACCGCAGATTAGAGCCCACTCAAGTTCCGTAGTGAAGAGCCATGGAACTATATGCATTCACTCACACAATCACACACTTTCACACAGAAATTGTTAGGTTATTTTCCGGATACCCCGGTAGAAATTTTATTCCGGTTACCCCCGGTACAATTACTCAGGACAATTCCCTACTCCTTACCAAGTAGAGTGCCGGCCCGCCCTGAGATCTGCGCCTTGAATTATTTTTTCACCCAAGATTCAAGTCTTCCTTCCCTCTTCGTGCCGCACGTTGAGGCGCCAGTTGTCACGTCCAGCGTGGCAAGGGCAAGTGGGACATGAGAGGGGCGACGCAGATTAAATAAAGACAAGAGACAGAAGTAAGATAAGAGCGAGACCAAGGGTCTCAGCCAGAGAAGACTGAGCTGAGCCCAAGGGATTCAGCCAAGGAAGACTGAGCCCCGAATCGGATCAACGCATAGCTTTTATTGATAATCTTTAAGGAAGTAAACTGCAGTAAATCATTAACCGTGTATCCATGTGTGTCTTAGGCTCCTTTCCCATTAACCTGAACATCCATCTATCTTTTGTGTCCCAAGGAACTGACCGTTCTCACCACATGCCTCAATAGGTCATATGCACCCTCCAAGGGGTATGGATAAACAATAAGAGCAGAGGTACAAGTTTTATGCTTCAGCAAGCCCATTAGGGCCAGCTTGCAAGCCCTTTGATGTTACGGATTACAACCCTCAACAGGAGAGCATGATAATATAAACTGAACATAATTAAATCTTATGTTTTTCAACTACCACACTTTAATGCACACCTCTTATGTGACTCTAGTTACCATCCTACTAGTTCACCCATGATATTATTATAGCCATATAACATTAATTATATGTAAACATTTCACAATATGGAAATTTTTTTTTTTTTTTTTTTTTTTTTTTAAAGATTTTATTGGGGAATTGGCGGAGGGGAACAGCGTTGGGGAATCGGGGAAGGGGAACAGACAAGTTGCTGTCTTTTTGTTCTTCAGTTTAGTTGCGGAGGATGTTGCTTCACTGTTGGTATCGTCATTGCGCTCTTCCCAGATGAGGCAGATCGGTCGCTGGCCTCTGGATGTCGCTCACTGCGGCTATTGGCAGCTCACTCTTGGCTGCCAGCCGCTCACGCTGGCTGCGGGCCACTCACTATAGCCTATGGCAGCCCACACCATCACCGGGGCTCGCACAGCCCAGCTCCAGGTGGAGCTGTTGTTAGCTGTAGAGGGCAGTGTCACTGGCCCTCATGTGGGATCCGAACCGGGGCCGCTGGCATCCCAAAACCAGCGCTTAACCAATGCGCCACTCGGCCGGCCCTGGAAATTTTTATAATGAGAAACTAAGTGATAAAATTAGGTTACCCTGTTTTTGTTCCAGTTTTATTGAGATATAATTTACATAGATTAGACCAATTTCTTTAAGATTTTTATTAAAATACAGCTAACATATAATATTGTATCAGTTTCTGGTGTACATCACTGTTATTCAACAGCACCCACCTGCACTATACAGAGTTTAGTACCACATTACTGTGCCACTATTACCACATTACTGATAATATTCCCTATGCTAAAGAAGTGATCACAGTGATAAGTCCAGTAACCATCTGACACTGTATATCATGCTATCACAATATCATTGACTGTATTTATATGCTGTATATTACATCCCCAAGACTTATTTGTTTTGTATCTGGAAATCTGAACCTCTTAGTCTTCTTTATCTTTCCCCCTTTTAAAATTGTTCAATTAGAATTGACATTCAATATGATTTTATATTAGTTTCAGGTGTACAGCAGAGTGGTTAGACATTTATATAATTATATATTTTAGGAAGTGATCCCCCTAACTAGTTCCCACCTGGCACTATACATAATTAATGACATATTTTATATTATATTCCTTATATAGTACTTCACATCCCTGTGACTATTTTCTAACACCAATTTATATTTCTAAATCCCTTCATCTTATTATCCTGCCTCAATCCCTCTCCCATCTATCACCCCCATTGATCGCATCTGACACTATACATAGTTATTACAATAGTATTGACTATATTTCTTTTCCTTTTTTTTAATTTTTTTTTATTTTATTAGTTTTCGGTGTACAACACAATACAATAGTTATACTCTTTACCCGCCAAAGTGAAAACCCCCCTCCCCCAGTTCGCCACCCAACTCCCCCCCATATCATACATATCCATCACAACTCCCCTGACTCCCCTCCACAGTATACTCCACATCCCGTGACCATCCACATATTCAGTTGCAGTTGGCATACAATACTATACAACACCAGCTTCAGTTGTACAGTGCAGTGATCAAGCCTGTACTCCATCCATGAAGTGGTCTCCATAACAAGACATGTGACTATCTGACACGCCACAAAATTTTTACAACATTATTATATTCCCCGAACTCTGTTTCATATCCCTGTGGCAATATTGTAGTTGTCTATTTATGCTGTCTAATCCCTTCCCCTCCCCCCATCCCCACCCCCCTCCCAACTAGCAACCCTCAGTTTTTCCTCTACATCTATGAGTCTGTTTACTTTGATCGTTCACTCAGTTCTTCAGACTCCACACACAAGTGAGATCACATGGTACCTGTCCTTCTCTGACTGACTTATTTCTCACAACATAATAGTCTCTTCACAACATTATCAATTACATTCCCAGAACTGCCCCCATATCCCTGCGGCAACATTGTAGTCCCACATACACTGTCCAAAACCTTCCCCCTCTCCCTCTACCCCACTCCCTCCCAACCAGCAACCATCAGTTTTTCCTTTATATTTGCTTGATATGACGTCAATCTTCTTAAATTGTCTCTCTGGGTTAGCTTGTTTACCCCTTTCTTTTGTTTAAAAAAGTCCTTTTAACATTTCTTGCAATGCTGGCTTGGTGGTAATGAATTCCTTAAGCTTATTCTTTTCTGAGAAGCTCTTTATTTCTCCTTCAATTTTAAGTGATAGCCATGCTGTATAGAGCAATCTTGGTTGTAGGCCTTTATTTTGTGTCACTTTGAGTATCTCCTGCCACTCCCTTCTGGCCTGCAGAGTTTCTGTAGACAAGTCAGCTGTTAGTCTAACAGGAGTTCCTTTGTATGTAACCTGCTGTCTTTCTCTTGCAGCCTCTAGGATTCTGTCTCTGTCTTGAACCTTTGCCATTTTAACTATGATGTGTCTTGGTGTGGACCTGTTTGGGTTCAGCTTGTTTGGAACCCTCTGCACTTCCTGGGCATGTATGTTGATTTCCTTCACCAGGATAGGGAAGTTTTCAGTCATTATTTTTTCAAATACCTTTTCAACCCCTTGCTTCTTCTCTTCTTCTTCTGGTATCCCTATGATTCAAAGGTGGTTGCGCTTCACCTTGTCCCATAGGGCTCTTAAACTATTTTCATTGTTTTTTATTCTTTGGTCTTTTTGCTGTGCCAACTGGGTGAGTTCTGCTATTTTATCTTCCAAATCGCTGATCCGCTCCTCTGCTTCATCTACTCTACTGGTGATTCCTTCGAGTGTGTTCTTCATTTCAGTTATTGTATTCTTTAGTTCTAACAGGTTGTTTTTTATGGTTTCCCTATCTTTCTTTATGTCCTCGCTAAGTTCCTTAAACATTCTTATCATCAGTGTTCTAAACTGTGTCTCTGAAAGGTTGGATCCCTCTGTTTCATTTGGTTCCATTTCTGGAGGTTTCTTTTGATCTTTTACTTGTGACATGTTTCTTTTTTTTTTTTTTCCATATGTGGGAACCGAACCGGGGCCGCTGGCTTCCCAGGCCAGCGCTTAACCACCGCGCCACTCGGCCGGCTCTGTGACATGTTTCTTTGTTTCCCCATTCTGGCTGTCGCTCTGGGATTGCTTTGATGTATTAGATAGATCACCAGGAGAGCCCTGGCTGGATCACGCAGGCACACAGCTCACGGCCCAACACTCCCAGGAGAACTCCCAGTCTCAGCCTGTCCCAATCAGCCGCTCGCAGATCAGGCCGAGCAGCCCGACAACCAATCACCAGCCTGGCAACTCTGCAAGCAGAGTGTGGAAAGCAGAGACCCAAGGCGGCTTGCGTGCTCCTGTGTCTCAGTGAGCAGCCTGTTGGAGCTGGATCACTCCCACTAGGCGTTTCCCTGGCAACACAACACAAGCCGAGCGGAGGGTGGGGATCAGAGGCGGCTTGCGCACTCCTGGGTGTCAGTGAGCAGCCGTAGGAGCCGGAGGGCACCGCCCTGTGTTTCCCTGGCAACGCAGTATAAGCCGGGCAGAGGGTGGGGATCCAAGGCCGCAGGCGCGCGCATGCACGCACTTTACCAATTCCACCAGACCAATTAGGTCTCGGACCTGATCCTTCATGGGAGGGCCCAAGCCCGACAAAATGGCGCCCTCCTTACACCACTCGCGTGCAAGCTCCGCACCACGGGAACAACAATCCAAAAACCTCCAGCCTTTGCACCAAAGGTGCTCAGCTCAGTCCGTCCCTGCAGGCTCCCGGCTTACACAGCCACTCCCTCCATCAGGAACCAGGTAAGTGCTCACCGGCGAGCAAGCCCGGGTGCCAGCCCCACTGATTCTCCAGCCGCTCTTAGCCTCACCGAGCTGAGGAAAGAGAGTCCTTACTAATTTATTGCCGGCTATCTTAGAACTCCTCTTCCTGGCAAAGGAGCTCTGGGCTGGTGAGCTTGGGGTGCGGCCGGAGGGTCTCTCCCCCAACCAGACAAGCTTCCCACGGCTCGGGCTTCCCTCACGGGGCTTGCCCTCTCTCATCTCCGCCCGTCCTACCAGACCCGACGTGGCCTCCTCTTTAAGTTCTTCGTTTAGTGGTTCTGTTCCTCCAGTGTTCCGGGGACCTCCAGGGTTGAATGCTGTATAATTTGCTTGTAATTTTGGTGTGATCCTGGGAGGCAATTAGCACAGCGTCTGTCTATTGCACCATTTTACCGGAAGTCTTGACTATATTTCTTATGCTATACCATACCTCTCCATTACTGTGTAACAAAAAATTTGTATCTTTTTTTAAGATTTTATTGGGGAATTGGGGTAGGGGAATAGTATTGGGGAATCAGGGGAGGGGAACAGACAAGTTGCTGTCCTTTTGTTCTTCAATCTAGTTGTGGAGGACGTTGCTTCACTGGCCCATGTTGGTATTGTCATTGCGCTTTTCCCCGGTGAGGCAGATCAATTGCTGGCCTCTGGACAGCCGCTCACGGTGGCTCTTGGCAGCTCACACTGGTTTCCAGCTGTTCATGCTGGCTGCCGGCATGCTACTCACTGTAGCTTATGGCAGCCCACTGCAGCAGGAGCTGCAGCTTTCACCATCGCTGGGACTCACAGCTGCCCAGCTCCAGGTTGAGCTGTTGTTCACCATCTTAGCTCTACAGGGCAGTGTCACTGGCCCTCCTATGTGGGATCTGAACCGGGGCTCTGCTGCTCAGAGATGGCATCCCAAGCCAGATCTTAACCAATGCGCCACTCAGCTGACCCCAATTTGTACTTCTTGACCCCTTCCCCCTTTCACCTACCCTGAATCCTCCTCCTATCTAGCAACCACCAAAATGTTCTCTGTATCTATAAGTTTCTGTTTCACTTGATTGTTTATTTAGTTCTTTAGATTCCACTTATAAGTAAAATCATATGACATTTGTCTTTTGTTGTCTGACTTACTGCACTCAGCACAGTACCCTCTAGGTCCATCCATGTTGTCACAGTTGTCAAGATTTTGTTCTTATTTTATGGCTGATTAATATTCTATTGTATATATGTACCACCTCTTCTTTATCCATTTAGGGAAACCCAGATTGTCTTCATATCTTTGCTTATGTAAATTATGCTGCAATGAACTTATGCATGAGCACATACCCTCAAAGTAGCATTTTGGGTTTGTTTGGATAAATACCCAGAAAAGGGATTAGTAGGTCCTTCTTTGTCTCCTGTTATAGTCTTTGTTTTAAAGTTTATTTTGGGGCTGGCCGAGTGGCTCAGTTGGTTAAGAGTTGGCTTAGGACGTGTGCTCTGAGCAACAGGGCTGCCAGTTTGATTCCCACATGGGCCAGTGAACATTGCGCCCTACCTGAGCTGTCGTTGAGCTGCCAACAGGTGGTAGCATGGCTCAGCTGGTGTAACAACAAGATTGCTTGTTCGATGGTGGGCTATGCCCACCTGCAACTAAAGATTGAACTTGGGGGGCTGGCTGAGTGGTGCAGTGGTTAAGCGCTGGCTTGGGAAGCCAGTGGCCCCGGTTCGGGTCCCACATATGAGGGCCAGTGACACTGCCCTCAAAAAAAAAAAAAGATTGAACTTGGCACCTTGAGCTGAGCTGCCATCCGGATGGCTTAGTAGATAGGGCATGTACTCTTAATGAAAAGGCTGCTGGGTTTGACTCCTGCATGGGATAGTGGCTATGCCCACCTTCAACTAAGATTGAACACAGCACCTTGAGCTTAGAGGCCACGAGCTTAGAGGAAGCTAGATGGTGACTGGCACCCTCCACAACGAAGACTGAAGAACAACTTGGCAGGTCGCCTTCCCCATTCCCTAGCACTGTTCCCCTCCCTAAATTCCCCAATAAAATCTTTAACAAAATTTTTTTTCCTTCTTAAGGAAGTCCCTCTAAGATTCCTTGTAATACTTGTTTGGTGGTGATGAATTCCTTTAGCTTTTCCTTGTCAGGGAAGCTCTTTATCTATGCTTTGATTTTAAATTATAGCTTTGCTGGATAGAGTAATCTTGGTTGTAGATCCTCACTTTTCATCATGTTGAATGTTTTGTACCAATCCTAGCCTGCAAAGTTTCTGTTGAGAAATAAGCTGACAGTCTTATGGGAGCTCTCTTGTAGGTAACTAACAGCTTTTCTTTTGCTCTCTGTTTTTTTTTGCTCTCTTTTCTCTCTGGTTTTAAGATTCTCTCTTTGTCTTTAAACGTTGGCATTTTAATTATGATGTGTCTTGATGTGGGCCTCTTTGGGTTCATCTTATTTGAGACTCTCTGAACTTCCTGGGCTTGTATATCTATTTCCTTCACTACGTTAGGGAAGTTTTCTGTCATTATTTCTTCAAATAGATTTGCAATTTCTTGCTCTCTCTCCTCTCCTTCTGGTACCCCTATAATTCAAATGTTGGTATGCTTGAGATTATCCCAGAGGCCCCTTAAATTCACCTCAATTTTTTAAAATATTTTTTCTTTTTGCTGTTCTGATTGGGTGTTTTCTGCTACCTTATCATCTAAATCGCTGGTTTGATCCTCTGCTTAATCTAATCTGTTGATTCCCTGTAATGTAGTCTTCATTTCCATTATTGTATTCTTTACTTCTGACTGGTTCTTAATTATGTTTTATACCTCCATTTTTATGTTTGCTATCTCTTTGCTGATGTTCTCCCTGAGATCATTGAACAGCTTTATAACCAGTGTTTGGAATTCTGTGTCTGGTAGATTATTTGTCTCCATTTTGTTTAGTTATTTTTCTGGAGCTTTTTTCTACATTTTTGTTTGGACATATTTGTTTGTTGTCTCATTTTGGATGCATTCCTGTGTTTATCTGTGTGTATTAGGTAGGGCTGATATGTCTCCTGATCTTAATAAAGGGGCTCAGTGGTATGCTGTGGGGCTCTTCCTGGCCACTTGATCATGCACTCCAGGTGTCTTCCTTGTGTGGGTTGTGTCTGCCCTTCTCTTGTAGTAGAGCCTTGGTTGCTAGTTGCATATCAATGGGAGGGTTTGACCTTCAGGCTAATTGGTTATGAGGACTGGCCTTGATTATAATGGAGGAGTTGTGGTGGAAGGGCTGACCTTACAGAGCAAGATCTGTCTCGATGCTCAGGTGCCTACCCAATCTGCCCCTTGGGTGTGCCATCCTTGGAGGTGGCTGGGTGATGCTCTAGCTGCTTTCAAAGCTGGCCACTAGAGGCACCAGCCCCAGGGCCATCTGGATGGGGACACACTGTCACGTCTCTGTGCGGCTGGGTCTAGCTTCTTTGAGAGGACTGGCGGGGACTCAGAAAAAGAAATAAAGAGCAAGAGACAGGGATAGTTTAAAAAGCAATGTGAGCCAGGGGACTCTGTCTGATGGACAAGAGCCACGAGTCTGGTCAGCTTGCAACTTTTATTGAGTACAATCAGGGAAGGGGCTTTGTTCTTTCCGAGGTCTGTAAATCACATGCGTCACCCAAGAATTTAGCCAAATCTCCCTATGCCTCACAGACTCCCTCAGCCGAAAGACCCTTAGTTCAATACGACCTTGCCTCCTACGGGGACAGATAACGGCTCACTATGAGACTTAGAGTCAAGAATGCAAGGAGGACTGCTGTTATCTTCTTAGGAAGATTTCTCTCTTCTTTGGCAGGCTGCTAGCTCTGCAGATAAGGGTTAACAGGCCCTTAGGCCCCATATGCTTCACCTCCTTGATTCCTCCCAAAGTACCCAAGGACAGCGCCTGTCTTAGGCCGCCCTAATGCACATATTTAGGGTCTTTGCCTGTCATTGGCAGACCCGCCCTCTCTCTTAGGGCCCCATGGGGTTTTGCCATAAACATAGTGAATATCCTGTCCCCATGAGGCCCTGACCTTATGGGCAAATGCAGGGAGGCAAACGGCGAGGCTGCTGTGAGGCCACAACTCACTGCAGGCCAAGTTCAGCCACAGCCTGTTCCACACCCAGGGCCACCCAGCAGGAGGCACAAAGAAATCCGCAGACAGCCACTACCCATGCAATGTTTGGAAGTGCATGGAGAGGCCAAGTGAGAACCATGGCTGGCTGACGCTAGTACTGAACTTAGGGCTGCTCAGCCATAAGTACAGGACATACTCAAGCCAGATGCTGCTTCTCTGAGTTCCGTGAATCTTTGAGAGATCCTAGAAAATTCTACAATATGAGCCAAGGCAGGTGGGTTGCACAAAAAAGTCACTGGAAGGACTTTGGTATGCCTGAAAGTTGGGTAGGGTGGGGTCTTGAATCACCAGGGAATGGCAAACTAAGTGTTAGCCAGCTTGATGGAGACTCAGATATGGCTGCCATCTGCATCTGCACATTGGGAAGGGGAAGGGCTCAACAAAGAAACAATGGCCTCTACCAGCTCCTCTATCCAAGAAAAAGCTGCGCCTCCAACCCCCATCTTGAAGCCAGACAACTCAGTTCTCCCCTGTATGTCCCTGTCGCCTCTCCAGCTGCTGCCCCAGCACTAGAACTCAGAGCCAGTGATTTTGTCAATGAGTAGGTCCCTCTAAGAGGAATGCCTGGGACTCCAACCACACTCTGTCTCACTCATCCACAATCTCTGCTGGTTTTCACAGCCAGAAATTATGGGGACTTCTCTCCCTGGCACTGGAACCCTGGTCTGGGGAGGTGCTGGGATCCCTTGTTCCTCCAGGGGCACCTTCGCAGCTGAGTATTCCTCCCAATTTTTAGTGGTCACACACGAGTGTGGGACTAGCCCTTTCCATGTCTCTGCCTCCTACCAGTCTCAAGGTGGCTGCTTCTTCATGTCTTTAGTTGTAGATTAGACGTTGTCGGAGAGAAGCTTTCTCCCAGTTGGGGGTACCCACGCTTCTGGGAGTTGGAAGAAGATATGTGGAGCCACAGGAGGCGACATCTTTATTCAAGAAGCAACATGCTGCATACACTAACTCTCAGACACCACAGCCTGGTACAAATGGCCGGGTTTTATACAGCATGAAAACAAAGGTGGCACATTGCCAAAATGCTTATATAAGAAACATAACATAAACGGGACTGACTGTTCCTTTTATTATCTTATACATAAGCAAGGGTCAATTTAGCTTCTGTGGTCGGTCTGTGTGTTTCACATCCAAAAACACAGCTCAAGGCCAAATCACCCACTCCTGCAAGCTGCCATTACCAGAGGTCCCATGAGGTTATTGTCATGCACCTCTTAAGAGACAGAACCGGGCCAGCTGAGTGGTGCAGTGGTTGAGCACTGGCTTGGGAGGCCAGCGGCCCTGATTCAGGTCCCACATATGAGGGCCAGTGACACTGCCCTCAAAAAAAAGAGAGAGACAGAACCTCCTCTGCCAAGTATTACTGATAAGAATGCAAGGAGGACAGATATTATCAGGTCAATAGGTCATTTCACAGGCAGGCTGCCAGACCCTGAAGCAAGGGGTTCATGCCCTATTTATGTCAACTCATGATTCCTCTTGTTGGTACCCACTGGCACCCATGGGCACCCACAAGCACCCACGTGACTGTGTCTGGCTTGGGTTGTCTCTCTTGTGGGATCTTACTCAACATTGACTAACTGGTGATCGTTTGGTGCCAAACAGGGATATATACAGTAAGCATAATATTGAAGTTATGATCTGTCTTTATGGAGAGTTGCATGGAGGAAGACAGGCAGGCTATAATCTGACACATGAGTTTTTCTGCTAGTATTATGTTTGTGTCCCAGTATTCAACCCAGCGTATGATATTGCATTTAAACATCATGTTCCTTGGCTTTCTCTGCTCTGTGACCATTCCTCAGTCTTTTCTCTTTTTCAGGTCCTCAATTATTGTTAAGGGATGATAATCAGGTATCATGTATATTATCCATCTTTTGGGTTGGTCTAGGTTGTTCTCATTAAACAGAGTTATGCATTTTGGAAAACACACCTCAGGAATGAAGGCCCTTTTCTATCACATTGTATTTAGGGTTACAGAATATAAAAATGACTTTATGTTGATTTCCTGGTAAAGGTAATTTTTGCCAAATTTCTCCACTGAAAATAGCAAAAACAATTCTGACCAATAAGAACCATCATACAGGGCTCATATCAACAGATTTCAAGGCTTATAAACCTATAGCAGTATTGGAAATATTGGTGAAATCATAAACATATAGATCAATGGAACAGAATAGAAATTCAACGAAAAGATCCACACAAATGAAATACACTCAACTGTTTGACAAAGGTAGAAAGGCTATTCAATGGAGAAAGAATAGACTTTCCAACAAATGATGCTGAAACACTTAGAGGTCCATAGGCAAAAATAAGTAAAAAGGAATATCAACACATTTATCACACAAGTCGTATATCTGATAAAGGACTGGCATGTAGAACATAGGATTCTTAAAAGTCAATAGTAAGAAAACCCAATTTTAAAAATGGGCAAAGACCTTGGATACACATTCAATCAAAGATAAGCAGACGGAGGGCCATCCGAGTGGCTCAGTTGGTTATGAGCTCGCTCAAGAGTGTGAGATGAGCTCTGAGCAACTGCAGTTCAATGCCCAGCCTGAGCCGAGCTGCTGGATGGCTCAGCTAAATAAATAAATAAATAAATAAATAAATAAATAAATAAATAAATAAGCATACGGCAAATAAGCATATGAAAAAATGATCAACATGATTTATTAGAGAATTACAAATTAACACTGTAATATAATAAAGATACCCTGCTACTAGAATTGCTGGTGTGTGTGTGTGTGTGTGTGTGTGTGTGTGTGTGTGTGAGTGTGTGTGTATGAAATGCTGGCAATAAGGTGGAGTAACAGGAACTCTTCTTATTTGCCACAGACAATGCAAGAAAGGACAGCCATAATAGAAGATAGGCAGATTCTTGAATGTGTGTTTATACAGATGACCCCAATTTTTAAAAAGGTAGTCTAAAAATGTTTTTTAACAAAATGGTCTTACTGAGAATTTAGGAAACTAATTTTTATTGTGTCCAACAAACCTGAAAGGAAAATACCCAAGAATAGACTTTGCCGTAAGCTGAACAAAAATCCTACCTTTATTTGCAGACACAGTACTTGATCATGGTGAACTATTCTGATTTTTGTGGGGACAATGAAGAGGGGATTTATTTACAAATGTTATTGTTTGTTTGTTTTTTTGTTTGTTTTTAGCTGAGCCATCCTGCCACCCGTTGGCAGATTAGCGGCAGCTCAGCTTCGGCTGGGCATCGAACTGCTTTTGCTCAGAGCTCGCCTCGCACTCTTGAGTGAGCTCTTAACCAACTGAGCCACTCGGCCAGCCCTATTTACAAATTTTTAACAGGAGCCTTGAGAAGGGACTTGAACTTCAAAGACTGAAAGGAAATCTTTCCGGCAAAGGTTCAAAGGTTGAGCTTCAAAACACCCACTAGTATCGGGCTATGGGTCTCAAAACTGCCACACACCTACGTTCCTAAACACAGATAAACCCTGCACTTCCCAAACAATGACCTCAAAATCGATCTGAAATTTACCACCAAAATGCTTGTCCATTGACACTACTTCCCCTACCCCATTTCACCATGTCACGAGCCCCATATTAAATGGCTACTTAAGACAGAGGGGTCCATTGGTACACACCTTCCACCCAGTTTTCAATCACCAGTACAGTTGACAGACTCTAAGCCCTGACAATCAGGTCTTCAGTCCTTAATCTCTTCAGACTAAGCCTTAACCAAAGGTCCCACACTAATACACTGATTTTTCAGTGACTGAGCAAAAATAAAACCCCGAAACATGGACATTCACACACATACCTGCTTTACCAACTCCATAGGCCCCTCTCTGGGATCCACATTTAGAACAAGGCTTACCAGATCTTGAGTCTCTGAAGACTCCACTGGCAGCTGCCAAAGGCTGAACCCAGGTAAAAAAAAACAAAAAAACACTTCCAATTCCAGTGTTCTCTCCCAAGCCCCTCCTGAGCTGTCACTAGGGACATCAATAGCCTGAAAGGAGTATGTGGCTGAAGCTCTGCATCATTTCCAGAAGTCTGAGTTCTGGCCTTGCCCAGGTTCTATGAGGTAACATGGCACCATTACCTCATAGAGCATATTCCAGAGTTTCTAATGGGAGTGGCCATAATGGCTGCAATAACTCTGTCAGGTGGGAAGAAATGAAAATGTCTTATGGGCACCCTAGTGCCTTCCTCTCTTTGCAAGAGATGGTCACAAACACAGAGTTACTTCTTAAGTTTTCAGAGGCTGGAACTTATTCAAGGCCAATGTGGCATGGGATGCATTCTAATCATTGGTTTGGACAAAACAGAAAGTTGACAGTGCCCTTGAGTCATTAGGCATGAACACCTTGGGTGCAGCCAGTTTGCATGAAGTCTGATGCCCAATCCACATGGCAGAGGAGTCCCAGAAAGCTTCAGGCTGGATCTTAGGTTGAATTTACTTGAGATCTATATTGGAAAAACATACAGTCCAGTCTTCTGCCGTTTCTCCTCTACTCACTACTGCCACATTCACAACCCTTCTGGTCAGCAAACGTGTGGTTTTTCTCACACCAAGCAATTCTCCATGACACTGGCTGGGTGTCCTACAATTTAACTCTTTTTTTTTTTTTTTTTTGAGGGCAGTGTCACTGGTCCTCATATGTGTGACCTGAACCGGGGCCGCTCGCTTCCTAAGCCAGCGCCTAACCACCATGTCACTCGGTGGGCCCAATTTAACTCAATTCTGATACTATCTACCTGGAGATGGTGTCAGATGCCACAGGTGTAGGGGTCAGTGCCACAAACTGCTCCCCCCGACTTCAGATGCCAATCTCATGTAGTGGGCCCCCAGGTTACCTACAACATCTGACGTGGCTACAAATTGGAGGCTTTCAATACCCCCTTCTTGGGTTTGATTAATTTGCTGCAATGGCTCACAGAATTAGGGGAACCACTTTCATTTACCAGTTTACTAAAGTATATGATAAAGGACATAGATGAAAAGATACATGGGGTGAAGTCTGGGAGGGTCCCAAGTGCAGGGGTTTCTGTCCCCATAGACTTAAGGTGTGTCACCTTCCTGAAACTTGGATATGTTCACCAACCTGGAAGCTCTCTGAGCCCTGAACTATTGGGATTTTATGGAGGCTTCAGCACTTAAGCATGGTCAATCATTAACTCCATTTCTAGCCCCTCTCTCCTCTCTGGATGGTGGCAGGTAGAGCTAAAAATTCCAACCAGAGTTATAGAACAAAAGATGCTCTTAGCACTCATCACTTAGGAATTTACAAGGATTTCAGGAGCTCTGTGCCATGGACCAAGATCAGAAACCAATATAAATATTTTTTCTCTTTCTCACAAGGACAAATAGCCAATCTCATGAGGATACATGCTAAATGATTCTATTTTTCTAATATTCTATAAGTAACAAAATTACAGATATGAAGAGATATGTGATGCCAAGAGTATGGTAGGGGAAAGATGTGGTTATGAAGGGGTAGCATGAGGGAGTTTGTGATAAAACATTCTGAAGTTTTACTGTAGTATTTGTTATGCAAACCTACATGTGATGTTACTTAAAACTATACGTAAAAAACAAACAAAAATGAGTGCATGGTTAAACATGAGATCCAAATAAATCCTGTACTTAACAGCACTGTAACAATTTTACTTTCCTCTATTTGATAATGAACTCTGGTTATGTAAGTCTTTACCTTTGGGAGTAGCTGACTGAAGGGCATTTAGAAAATCTCTGGAATATTTGTTTTTGTGATTCTAAACTTATTTCAAAATTGTTATAAAAACATGATATTTATATTAAATTTTTAAACCACTTCATGCTTATAAACCTGGTTAAACACATCCAAATATGTGGAGTTATACATATGAAATGAATATATTCAGTTTCTGTTCAAAGTACTTCAACAATTCTAAAATAACACTTAAACTTGGAACTAAAGAACACAAAAGTTAATTATCTAATGAAACAGGCATAGAACACTCCTGAATTGTACATATTAAAATTTAATCCATGATGAAAGTAACTGCCACTATTTAAAATTTGTAAAATCAATGACAGAAACATGGCTGAGGGTATCCTGTCCCCAATTGCTTGTCAGGTGTACTATTTGTTTAGACTTGTGACAGAATGCTTTCATTCAAGTCTTCTTTCCTTACCTGATATTTTGCTAATGACCTCCATATTGAATGTATTGTTATTTTTATATGCATTTTCTGGCATATGAGGTGGCAACATATATTACTGCAAACCCTGCCATATTCATTGCCATATGAAAAGTGTTTTTCTAATGTGAACTGAAATCTATTAAGGTCTTACTTTTGGGCAAAGGCTTTCCTACAATTAGAAATATTCATTTATTCATGATCTATGATAATCACATATGATAGGGTCTACCCACTGGAGGCTTTCCTAGTCACATTCATAGGCTTTATCTCAGCATACGCTTTTTAGACAGCTAAAGAATGTCCTAGGGCCAGCCGGGTGGCACGGTTGTTGAGGCCGGTGGCCCTGGTTCGGGTCCCACATGTGAGGGTCAGTGACACTGCTCTCAAAAAAAAAAAAAAAAAAGAATGTCCTAAAATGTTTTCATCAAGGCTGATATCTGAGTTGTTTAGTAAATTTTTGTGATATAAAATAGCAAGTCAGTAAAGATGATATCAAATTCTTTGCATTATGTTATTCTTTTTTTAAAAAGATTTTATTGGGGAATTGGGGGAGGGGAACAGACAAGTTGCTGTCCTTTTGTTCTTGACTAGTTGTGGAGGACATTGCTTCACTGGCCCATGTTGGTATCATCATTGTGTACTTCCCGGGTGAGGCAGATCAGTCGCCAGCCTCTGGATGGCCATTCACAGAGGCTATAGGCAGCTCACGCTGGCTGCCAGTGCTCATGTTGGCTACCAACCACTCACTGTAGCCTATGGCAGCCCACTGCAGCAGAGGCTGCAGCTATGTCATCCTGGGGACTCACAGCAACCCAGATCCAGGTGGAGCTGTTGTTCACCATCTTAGCTGTAGAGGGCAGTGTCACTGGCCCTCATATGTGGGATCCGACCTGGGGTCCCTGGGGTCCCAAGCCAGCTCTTAACCAACGCACCACTCGGCCGGCCCATGCATTATGTTATTCTTTATTGCATACTATTTTCTTGTGGGTCTACAACTGGCGACAGGACTCCTCAAAGTGACTACCTGTGAATTCTCTTAACGTTTAACAAGGATTGACAAATGGGCAAAAGCTTTCCCACAATCAATACACCCATTGGGCCTCTCTCCTGTATGTTTTCTTTGATGGACAGTGAGCCCCGTCTTCGTAGTGAAGGCTTTCCCACATTCACTGCATTCATAGGGTTTCTCTCCTGTGTGAATTCTCTGATGGGTAATGAGATCATTCTTATGCAATGAGAACTTTCCACATTCAGTACATGCAAAAGAATTCTCTGATGTTGTATGAGGCATGTCTTCTTCCTAAGTCTCTACCACATTCATTGCATTTGTACCGTTTCTCTCCAGTACGAGTCTGTTGATGTATACCTAGAGTACTCTTCATGGTGAAGCCCTTTCCACATTTGTTGCCTATGTACGGTTTCTCTCCAGTATGAGTTCGCAGATGTGCAACAAGCATACTTTCCCCAATTAAGCATTTGCCACATTCATTGCATATATAGTGTTTCTCTCCTGTATGAGTGAGCCAATGTACATTAAGATGACTCCTCTCTGTGAAGCCCTTCCCACATTCACTGCATATATATGGTTTCTCCCCTGTATGAGTCCATTGATGTCGAATCAGGCGGATCTTTGCTGGGAAGCCTTTTCCACATTCACTGCATATGTAGGGTTTCTCTCCTATATGAGTTCGCTGATGTACAATCAGACGACTCCTCATGGTGAAGTCTTTCCCACATTCAATGCATACATATAATTTCTCTAAAGTATTAGTGCATTAATGTACATGAGATCACTCTTCATGGCAAAACCTTTTCCACATATACTACAGACATAGGGTTTCTCCTGTATGTATTTGCTGATGTCTGATAAGAGAGCTCTTCAAGGTGAAGCCTTTCCCACATTCATTGCATAGATAAGGTTTCTCTTCAGTATGAGTTCATTGATGTACAACAAGGTAATGTTTCATTGAGAAACCTTTCCCACATTCACTGCATGTATACAATTTCTCTTCTGTATGAGTTTGCTGATGTGTGGTAAGACTGTTTTTCAAGGTGAAGCCATTCCCACATTCATTGCATATAAAGGGTTTCTCACCAGTATGAGTCCGACAATGTGCAATAAGATGCCTCTTCTCAATGAAGCCTTTTCCACATTCACTGCACATGTAAGGCTTCTCACCTGTATGAGTTTTCTGATGTGTAGTGAGACCAAACTTTGTAGAGAAGGCTTTTCCACATAGACTGCATCTATGGGGTTTTTCTCCTGTATGAGTTTGCTGATGATGAATGAGCTGACAGTTTTTTTTGTTTGTTTTTTAGCTGAGCCATCCTGCCACCAGTTGGCAGCTCAGCAGCAGCTCAGCTCCGGCTGGGCATCAAACTGCTGTTGCTCAGAGCTCAGCTCGCACTCTTGAGTGAGCTCTTAACCAACTGAGCCACTCGGCCAGCCCTGAGCTGACACTTTTTGATGAATGATTTCCCACATTCATTACACATATAAGGTGTCTCTCCCATGTGAATTTTTTTATGTATCTTTAACTGATTTCTTGAGGAAGGTTTTGTTACATTCAGTGCATTCATACTGTTTCAGTACTGCATGAAATCTCTGATGTTCAGTAAGCCTTGATTTTCTGGAGAATGCCTTCCCACACAGACTGCAAACATGGGGTTTCTCTCTAGTATGAATTCTCTGATGATCAATGAGCTGAGGCATCTTGATGAAGGCTTTCCCATATTAACTGCATAAGTGAGCTTTCTCTATGTTGTGAGTTCTCTGTTGTTTAATGATCTGGGATTTATCCCAGGATTTTGCAATGACAGGAAATTTAATTTCAGTATAAAATTGTTCATGGCTAGCATGCAGAAAGGATGTTGCATTTCCATTCAAATCAGCAGAGTTCTTTAAGTTACAACTTCTGTTCTAGTTTTCAAAACTGCAATTTTATTTTAGAGGTTTTCCATGTAAGTCAAACATATAATGATTTTGCTTTAATGGGAAATGACCTATGCTCTGATCAATAATATTTACTAACATATTATGTTCATAGCATTGTTCCACATTCCTTTGACTGCTTTGACTTTGCAAGTGAAACTTCAGAGGATCATTAACTTCTATGATTTCTAGGAAAGAAAAGAACCGTGAATCATTCTGTAATCTTTCATAAACTTGTTTGAAATAAATCTGTTTTATAAAATGCCTTTATATGAAGTAACTATTTGGGGACAATCCTACATATCATATAATAAGAAATATATTTGGTTTTCACCCACAGTTCAGGACACAGAGCTCCTAAAATCCCTTGTGATTACCTAAGCAATAGAAGTCTCTTTTGTTATTTGAAACAAGCCCTTTATTTTTATTTTATTTTATATTTTGAGGGCAGTGTCACTGGCCCTCATATGTGGGACCCGAACCGGGGCCGCTGGCTTCCCAAACCAGTGCTTAACCACCGCGCCACTCAGCTGGCCTGAAACAAGCCCTTTAAATCACAGAAAGACCAAGTGATTAGAAGGTTGGACTTTAAGCAATGGAGATACAAGAGGTGGACATGGAAATCAGGATATATTTAAAGAGAAGACAAGGTTTGGGCCGGCTGAGTGGCGCGGTGGTTAAGCGCTGGCTTGGGAAGCCAGCAACCCTGGTTAGGGTCCCACATATGAGGGCCAGTGACACTGCCCTCAAAAATAAATAAATAAATAAATAAATAAATAAATAAATAAATAGCCATCTATTCTATAATAGCAATAGCCATCTTTTTTAAAAAAAAAAAAAGAGAGAGAGAAGACAAGGTTTACTGGAGGAGCTCAATGGGAGCAGTGGTAAGAGGTTAATGAACGAATTATGTAACTTGAGCCACTGAATAGATGGAATGCTTTTTTTTTTTATTTTAGCTGAGCCATCCTGCCACCTGTTGGCAGCTTAGTGGCAACTCAGCTTGGGCTGGGAATCGAACTGCTGTTGCTCAAAGCTTGCACTCTTTTTTTTTTTTGAGGGCAGTGTCACTGGCCCTCATATGTGGGACCCAAGCCAGTGCTTAATCACCGTGCCACTCGGCCGGCCCTAGAGCTCGCACTCTTGAGCGAGCTCTTTAACCAACTGAGCCATGCAACTGGCCTTTGGAATGCTTCTTAATGAAACGAGAAGTATTACTGAAGTGCAGAATGAGGGGAAAAATCTAGCGTGCATTGTGAAACATAAAGTTTACAATGATTGTTACATATCCAAGTACAAACATGAAGATACCTACTGAATATAAAAATCTTTAAAAAATGTGTTATCTGAAAATAGCAGTGTGGATCCCATAAACATATACAAATTATTCAAAGAAAAAGTACGGAATGAGATTGTGTTTGGAAACATAGAATAAAAGGTGAATGCACAGGGCCAAGGTTGGTCATTTCAACATGTAGTTTTAGAATTCAACAAGTCCACCAAAGAGAACCAAACATTAAGTATTATGGCCTGGTGTGTAGAAAAATACAATGGTGAGTAAAAATGTGGACATCAGTAACTGATTTCAAGACAAATGTGACAGATTATTGAGGGTTATCATATTCCAAAACTTGCCACTGTTCTTCATTCTGCAGACCACTACTAACCTAACTCTCCCAAAGAACTAATCTCAAATTTAGATGAAAGCTTCTGTCATCAAAACTCCAACTATTGGTCTAGATGGAGCATACTCTCCAATGTTCCTACATAAAGAGGAAGCAGTAAAGTGTTAACTCAGCTGACTTGGGCCACACCATCCCTGCACATTCCAAAGAAAGGACTTGTCCTGACTGATTACCAGAAGATAACATTTGAGTCCCTGGAATATCCTGCCTGAGAAGAGTGTCTTTTTATGACCGAGGTTGTAGGCCATACCAGATAGTTTATGCTAACCATGTGATTTATGATGGATGCCTGTATTTGTATATGTGAGGCTTCGGACAACACTGTAAACTTTTGACTCTGTGAGGCTAGAGACAGCAGGCTGGGTCAGCTTTCCTGGTTGGTAATATTTCACACATTGTCAAACATCGTTGCTGAGAAAATTCAGCATTACTCATGTGGCTCCTCAGGAAGAGGGCAACTAGAAACTTGTCTAGTTTTTCCTGGATTCTTTCCTATGCATCTTTTATTTTTGATGATTTTAATCTGTATTGTTTGACAGTTACAAATTGTAATCACGGGCAAAACAGTATACTGCCCTCCCTGAAAATGTCTATCTTCTATGTCATAGGCAAAGTGATCCATTTGAAAAATAAGTTATATAACGCCACTCCTTATTCAAAACTACCTACTGGTTTCTCAACTCATTCAGGATGAAATCAAGGTCTTGAATGCCCTTGTCAGGCAATGTGTGACCTATGTCCCACCACCTCCAGTTACCACCCCATCGTCTTTATGTCCAGTTATTTTCCCTCTTGCTCATTACACTCTATGTATACAAGCTTCCTAGAATTTCCTTAAACACATTCTAGATTCAGGTCTTTGAAGTTCCCTTTGTTTCACATTTGGAAAACTCCAGGGAGGTTTTTACATCCCTCTTCCATGTGCTCAAAGTCACTTTATCAAAGAGCCATTCCGAATACTCCTAAAAGCGCAGCTCCAGGATACAACACCCACTCTTCCATCCACTGCTTTAATTTTCCTTATAACAATAAAATATATGTTTATTATTGATTATACAGAACTTCCACTGAGAATGAAAACAATGTGAAGAATAGGGACAAGGTCTATTTTTCTATCTTTTTGTACTGCTGTTAGCTTAAAAAACATTACACTATCAGAATACAAGTTTTAGGGCGGCCAGATGGCTCAGTTGGTTAGAGTGTGTACTCTTAACAAGATTGGTGGTTTGACTTTTGCATGGGATGGTGGGCTGCACCCCCTGCAACTACATTGAAAACAGAAACTTGAGCTGAGCTGCCAGTAGGCAGCCGGATAGCTCAGCTGATTAGAGCACATGCTCTTAACAACAAGGTTGCTGGTTTAACTCTCACATGGGATGGTGGGCTGCAACCCCTGCAACTAGACTGAAAAGAGAAACTTGAGCTGAGCTGCCAGTGGGTGGCTGGATGGCTCAGTTGATTAGAGTGTGTGCTCTTAATAACAAGGTTGCCGGTTTGATTCCTGCATGGGATGGTGGGCTGTGCCCCTGCAACTATATTGAATACAGTGACTGGCTTTGGAGCTGAGCTGTGCCCTCCACAACTAAGACTGAAGGACAACAACTGACTTGGAGCTGATGGGTCCTGGAAAAACACATTGTTTCCCAATCACGTTTTTTTTTTTAAAAGATACAATTTTTTTTTAATCCTTTTTTTTTTTTTTTAGGGCAGTGTCACTGGCCCTCATATGTGGGACCCAAACCGGGGCCACTGGCATTCCAAGCCAGCTCTTAACCACTGCGCCACTCAGCTGGCCCTACAATTTTTTTTTAATTGGGGAATTGGGGGAGGAGAACAGTGTTGGGGAATTGGGGAAGGAGACCAGCCAAGTTGTTGTTCTTCATTCTTAGTTGTGGAGTGCACCAGTCACCATCTGGTTGCCTGCTGGCAGCTCGTGGCCTCCAAGCTCAAGATGCTATGTTCAATCTTAGTTGCGGGTGGGTGTAGTCACCATTCCATGTGGGAATTGAACCAGCAGCCTTGTTGTTAAGAGCTCACGCTCTATCGACTGAGCCATCCGGTAGCAGCTCAGCTCAAGATGCCGAGTTCAGTCTTAGTTGCGGGTGAGTGTAGTCCACCATCTAACAGGCAGTCTTGTTAGGAGCATGTGCTCTCACCAGCTGAGCCATCCTGCCAACAGCTCAGCAGCAGCTCGGCTCGGATGCAGCATCACTAGCCCATGTTGGAATTGAACTGGTGGCCCTGCTGCTCAGAGCATGCACTCTTAAGCTAACTCTTAACCAACTGAACCAGTCAGTCAGCCCTAAGAATACAAGTTTTAAAGTGGTCATGTCAATTGCAAGAGACAATCATGTGTATAGAACACATTAAAGAATGTTTAGGGAGAACACAGAAACTCTTAACAATCAAGATGATATATCATGGAGATCACTGAAAGAGACACTGCAATCTCACATGGCAGGAAACCTGGTTCCCTGGGACTATGTGTTATCAAAACATGATGGGAGAGGGCCGGCCGAGAGGTTCAGTTGGTTAAGAGCTCACTCAAGATTGTGAGCTGAGCTGAGGTCTGAGCAATAGCAGTTCGATGCCCAGCCCGAGCTGAGCTATCACTGAGATGCCAATAGGTGGCAGGATAGCTCAGCTAAAAAACAAAAACAAAAACAAAACTATGATGCGAGAGTAATCGATTCAAAATATTTCTATCTTCTAGCAATAAATAATGTGAAAATGTAATCAAGAAAACAATTCCATTTACTGCATAATAGAAAAGAATTCCATATTTAGGAACAAACTTAAGAAAGGAACTATAAAACTTTTATTCTGGAACTTACAAAACGTTGTTGGGAAAAATTAGAAGGAAAAACACCCAATGATCATAAGTCCAAATTTTAATATGGTGAACATGGAATTACTGAGATACAGCGTCAGTGTAATTCCTATCAAAATCCTACCTGGCTTTTTTTGCAGAAATTAACAAGCTGATTCTAAAATTCAAATGGAAATTAAAGGATCCAGAAGTAAAAACAGTCTTGAAAGAAAAGAACAGTTAGAGGATTCACTTTCCAACTTCAAAACTTACTACAAAACTATAGGAATCAAGGCTATGATCAGAATGTACACATATAAAATGTTCCAAAACTGATTGCGACATAGCTATGAGTGATGGTCACATAGCTATGAGAATATACTAAAACTACTAAATTATATACTTTAAGTGGGTAAATTATATGGTATGTGAATTCAATCTAAATAAAACTCTTCAAAATGTGATGTGAAAACAAAAGCTTTAGGAAAATGAGGTGATAACATCTAAGAATAAAGAAAAATCTGAATTAGGAAAACTAGGAAGGAAATCATCTGAAGCAGACTTAAGTTATGACCTAGTTTGGACTGGAAATCATGTGGCATGTTAATAACATCTTTTTTGGCCCGGCCGAATGGCGCGTTGGCTAAGAGTTGGCTTGGGATGCCAGCTCTGAGCAGCAGGGCCCCGGCTCAGATTTCACAAAGGGCCAGTGACACTGCACCCTGTACAGCTAATATGGTGAATAACAGCTCGACCTAAAGCTGGGCTGCCGTGAGTTGCCGGCGATGGTGTAGGCTGGCAGCCCCTGTTGTAGTGGGTTGCCTGAGCAACTGTGAGTGGCTGGTGGCCAGCGTGAGTGGCCGGTAGCCAGTGTGAGCTGCTGTGAGCCACCGTGAGTGGCTGTCCAATGGCCAGCGAGTGACTGCCTCACCCAGGAAGAGCACAATGATAATACCAACATGGGCCAGCGAAGTGACGTCCTCCACAACTAGACCAAAGAACAAATGGACAGCAACTTGTATGTTCCCCTTCCCCGATTCCCCAACACTGTTCCCCACCCCAATTCCCCTCCCCCAAAAAAACTTAAAAAAAAGTCTTCCCCCCCTCACATTAGCAAGCATTTATTTGAGGTTTAACATGAAATCATACAAAATTTATATAAACACAAATCCACATTGAGTCATAACACAGATAGGAAAAGAAAAAGTAAAAATAAAGAAAACTAATTGGAGGCTATACAAGTCAGGCACAATTGTGTTTTTTACACTAGAAAGTCTTTTACAGAATAATAAAAAAAGATCTTTTCTTGTTCATCAAATGAAACAGTCCAGACATTTAAGAAGAGAGCTCAGCATGTAGGAAACATTCCAGGTGATGCCAGGATGTATAAAATTTAAAATGTGTAGTGCTAAAAGAGAACCTTAGTTTAAAAAAGGATGGAGGGAAGGTGATTCCTGCTCTCATACACAAAATGGGAACTCATAGGACAGCTGCCATGAAGATGAGTAAAATAGGCAATATTGAGGGAGAAGTCAATTTGCGAGTTCTTTTCAGCGAACAGAAAGAGGTTAACTCATGGGAATGGGGGAAACTTTTAACAGTTATGAGAACTGGATACAGAGAACCTTGCAGGAAGGGGAGCCAAAGAAAGACACAAACACACCTTGAAAACGAAGTTATCATGGGGACACATCCAAGTTGGGGTTGGATGTTTTGGAGGAAAATCACTATTTCCTAACAGGGCAGGAAGGCCCAGTAGTAAGAAACAAGTGATAAATTCAAAGTTCTGTTTTTCCAGAAAAGCCTGGAAAGTGGAAATTCATAGTAAGAAAGATGGCAACCCAGGCAGACACACCATGAGCATGGAAGAAGAAGAGGAAGATTTGAGAATCCTACAAAGAAGAAAACTATGGAAACAAACAAGAACAAGATGTATATAAAACGAACAGGGGTTAGAGCTCAGAAGAGAAAAAAGGGGTATATTTTCCTCTGAACTTGTACAAAGAAAAAGAGATCTCATATGGGGAAAAAGATTTGTGGAGAGACTGTTCACATTTCCTCAGACACTGTCACAGCTCTGACACCTTCTCTGACTAGAATATGGTTTCCCTGGCTGTCCCCTTTGCTGGTTCTCTCACTCAGATGGACAGGTCTGACTGTGGATTTCATCTTCTATTGTATACAGTTCTTCTCTATGTTCCAACTTGGAGAGCGCATCTGGTTTGCTGGCTTGATACCCTGCTCGTGGGAAATGAAAGGAGATCTGGGTTGGGGCCTATCAAGATAGGAGTGTTACATTTTAGGGAATGAACAGGTTTCACATCGAACACAAAGGCTTTTTTCTCAGGAGAGGGGACATTATACCCTCTTGTCTAGGGCAAGAGGGTGATCTGAGAATCTACCATTTCAGAGAACTATAGTTATTCTGAAGAGTTAAGCAGCTTAGAGTGGAAAGCCCACTAACTGGGGACCTCTGAGTGACACAGGGGAGCCATCCTCACCTGCTGACACCAGGTTGCTGTAGCTCTCTAACATCATGTCCCAGTACAGGTCCTTCTGCTCAGGGGCCAGGGGCTACCACTCCTTCCATGTGAAGGCCACAGCCACATCATCAAATGTCAGGGACTCCTGTAACAATACCATGCTGTTAAATGGGGTGATGTCCTTTTGGTAAAATGAAATGGAAATTATTTTGCTCATTTTTGCTACATAGGAAATTGGTAGTTGTTGGGTTTTTTTCTTAATACACAGTCATAGAATAAGAATCCTATGTCACTGGGCAGTCTTCCATTTATTCAACAAAGTTTAAAATGCATAGAAGTTTCTGCAATATGTACCATTAAACCCTCTTGTTAAAGCAATCTCTATATATTTGATCATCACAAAGGAAAAACCCAGTTTGGTCTCCTTCCTCTGCAGGAAAAAAACCAGTTCTTCCCTACTGTGTGTTTCTTCCATGTGAGTCTCCTTTTACTATCCATACAGAACACTGCATCCCTGACACTCGTGGTCACCCAATGTATGGAGGTTTTCTCCCCACAACAAGCAATTATCTATGACATCAGCTGGATGTCCTACAATTTAACTCAATTCTAACAGTATCGCTCTGGAGACAGCCTCAGATCCCACAGGTTAAGGGCTCAGTTCCACAAGACTGCCCCTCACTGTTCAGCTTCAGTCATCAGTCACAAGTCCAGGCTGTCACCTGGGCTTCTGACTGACCAGCTATAGATCAGAGGTTTCCAAGACCCCCTCCTTGGATACAATTAATTTGCTAGAGTGGCTCACAGATCTCAGGGAAACAGTTTACTTACATTTACTGTTCTATTTTAAAAGCATATAATAAAGGATACAGGTAACGATCCAAATGGAAGAGATGCAGAGAGCCAGGTATGTGGAAAGGGGTGGAGCTTCCATGCTCTCTACAGGCGCCACTCTCCCAGCACCTCCACGTCTCCACCAACCCAGAAGCTCTCAATATCTCTCAATATACGTACTCTTGAGATTTAATGGAGGCTATTTCACATAGGAATGATTGATCACTAACTCCATTTTTGGACCTTCTCTGTTGGGGGCCGACAGCCCCCCAGTGTCTGACAAGGTCACATTGCCACGCTCAGAACTGGATGTTTGGGGTGCTGCCTTATGGTTGGTCATGTAATATCTCCTGCCTCTATGAACCCATGTACCTTCCCTCTACATCGGACCCTATAGGAGACAGTACCCTCACTGCATTTATAGTAAGTTCCTGTGGTACCCCAATGAGAGATAACTACACAGCCAATGACGGGTAAGATCTCCTAGAAAAGAGGGGAGACAACCTAAGCAAGTCGGTAGTTCTGTGGGGACCCCAGGACTAAGAAAAAGGGGACTCAAACTCCTTGGAAACAGAGGCCCAGACCCCTGGCCACATAGTCCAAAGGCCTGCTATGAGAAACTGATGATCTCATCAGTCTGTTGAGCTCACTTGCCCAGGGTCATTGCTATTGAGAGGTCTTCTTGAAGTCTAAAGTCTCCAGGCCATGCGAGTTCTGATAAGAAACAACTTGCTGACCATGAGCTATGTTAATCAATAGCCTTAATTGGACTCTTTGCCTTGTACCAACAGACACTGAAGCTTTAGCTCAAGTATATGCCCTGTGAGTCTTACTGCTGGAATTTGGGATTAGATAGTCAAAGTAGTCATGGTAACTGTTCTTTAGGTGATATGTAGAAACTGAGTCTGGGTCACAAAGAGATTATCATAGATGAGATTATCCTTAAACATAGAAAAGGTCACAGTGTGCCCTGGGGAGAATTATTACAAGGAAGTAGACTGTAAAAGTCCTAAAGAAGAAAAATACATCAAAACTATGTGGAACTTAACTTGTAATTGAGGTAGTAGTCAAGAGTCCCTATAAAAGGAAACTTGCTGTAACAATAAACTGACATTCCTGCAAAACTCTCTCAAGTGTCTCCATCTTTCTTTCTTTCCTTGCCGATGCTGTGCACACCTGAGGGAACCCCTGGACTCACAGAGGCTGGACCCCCGCACTTCTCCCTTCACAGAGAATGGGATGGGGCTGAAAATTCCAAGCTTCTGATCATAGCTTGGTCTTTCTAGTGACCAGCCTCCATCCATGAGTTGCCTCATTAGAACAAGACACTCCTATTGTCACATTATAGCCTGCCTGTCTGCCTCCATGCACCTCTCCATAAAGACAGATCACAACTTCAATATTATGCTTACTGTATACATCTCTGTTTGGCACCAAAGGATGGCTGGTTAGTCAATGACAGGTAAGATCCCACGAGAGGGACAACCCAAGCCAGGAACGGTCACGTGGGTGCCTGTGGGTGCCCGTGGGTGTCAGTGGGTACCAATAGGAGGAATCACCGAGTTGACAGAAATAGGGGGTGAACCCCTTGCTTCAGGGTCTGGAAGCCTGCCTGTGAAATAACCTATTGATATGATAATATCTGTCCTCCATGCATTCTTATCAGTAAGCCTTGGCAGAGGAGTTTCTGTCTCATAAGAGGTGCATGACAATAACCTCCAGTAATGGCAGCTTGCAGGTGTGGGTGATTTGGCCCTGAGCTGTTTTTGGACGTGAGACACACGGACCACGGACCACAGAAGCTACACTGACCTTACATTGAGCCTTACTTATGTGTAAGATAATAAAAGGAATAGTCAGGACCAGTTCGGGGCCCCAATAAACAAATGCTGGGTTCCCCTAGCCCCAAACTGGTTTCTCTCCTATTTTGTGTCTCTCTCTCTTTTCCTTAACCTTTTGCCATCCCTTCTCCACACGCACCTAGCCCAGTCATGCAGGACACAACAGTGGCGCTCGGACATGGGGCTGGAGAAGGGAAAAGGACTGTAAGTCAGAAAAAAGGTGTTACAGTCGATGAAAGCCCTCGAGCCAGTGTCCAGACAACTACCTGGTGGAGGTAGGGTAAGTCTCGAGAAGTTTTAACGAGGGTAATGGGTGAAAAAATTAACTTTTCGTATGTCTGAATGTGAATGAGTGATTGACCATAATCCCACAGCTTCAGTTTCGGAACTTGTGTGGGCTCTAATCTGTGATTTCATGGTCAAGTCATAAGGCAGAACGGTGACTGGACACTGTCTGTTCATGGGACAGAGTCCACCAGGCTCGGGATTCATACGAGTGCACCTTAGCCAAGACTGACTTTAAAGTTCCGCGAGGAATGTGGCCAGAGGAGCATCAGAGTGAAGACGCGTGAATGAGATTTTCTTCTCTATAGTTTTAAAAACTAGCTTGGGAAATACCGATAGTCAGTGTAAATATCAGCCTTATTAAGGCTGGGGGAACACGAGTCCCAGAAAGAAAATTAATAGAACTAAATATGATTAAGACATATTGTTCCTGGTTCCTTGATACCAGAACCCTAGATTGAAAAACTTGGAAAAACATAGGTACAGACCTCCAGGAGTTATATCAAAATGGAGTTTTAATCTTAGTAACAATTTGGAACACAAGGAGATTAGTTGGTCAGTTTTAAAAACCTTTACAGGCTGATACAGAAATAAAAAGAAGACGACATTTTAAAATCAAGAGAGAAAGAGGAGAAAGCAGAGGAAGGATCTCTGGAAGTCACCACACGTATTCCCAAATTTTTATATCCACTTTTAAATAAGAGCAGCTCCATGCGGTCTCTCTGCCACAGCCTGCTTTGTTCAGGGCGCAGGAATGGAATCCCCCCTCCCTTTTGAAAATGGCGAGAAACGCAGCAACAATAGGCCTTGGGCCCACCCAGTACATTGCTGCTAGAAACTAAACAATTTAAAGTGTCAGACAAGCAGGTATTTTTCTAACAGAAAAGATTTCAGGAATTCGTCCTGTTTGCCAGATTAAAATACAATACAAAAGATTTATTTCTATAATTAATTAATGTTTCTAACGTTTCTATAATTAGTTCTCAAAAATGGCCACAAAGTTAAGTAAATCTTTTCAGTAATGATCATATATTAAAAATGCTAATTATCCTACATATGCTGGAAAAATTTAGATCTGTTAAAGTTCAGATCTCCCTTTTCATTACAGAATTTTTAGATAAATACAGGACTGTTTTAGATAAATACAGGAAAGTTTTCAAATGACCCAGACATGTACATAAAAGTCTTCCAAAACTTAGACCCTAAAAAAGACCATGGAGTAATTTAGATTAATTACATCTCGACTCAAAAGCTAAACAAATGGCTGCTTTAACTGCTTTACAGATGTTTTCAAACCCTATAAATATTAACTTATACTCTGCTTTCCAATAATTCTAATCAGTCTTAAAAAATTAAAAAGGGGGGAAGACAAAGACAGAGCAGAATCCCCACAGATACAATTGGCTAAAATCATGTTGACTTTAAAAATTTAAAATTCATCTGGTCCAAGTAATGAACCAAACATTGGGCGTACTGTTACAGGAAAACATTTTAATAATCAACACAGTTTGAAACTATTGGAAAATGTCCCTATCTGATGGAAGGATATCAAAATCAATCAATGGCATTTGAAAACTTTATTAACATGGGGAAGAGGTTTTGCGTGTATCTTTCTAGGCCCAGAAGAGCATCCTTTGTGGGCACCTGACAGGTATGTCCAATCTTATCGTGAGCGGAAGAGAAGATTTACATGGATCATGGGTAATTCCCAGAGAAAAACAAAATGACACCTTTAAATATATGTTTATAATTTTTGGAAAGAAATTTAAAGTACAGGAGGCAAGCACTCATAGCTTCCCTCCCTGTATTCCTCCATGTACCAATCAAAGTAACTGAATTGATGGACAGTCCCATATTCATTGGGAAGAGTGTTGAGGGAACATGGATTGGATGTTATTTAATGATTCCTATGGAATAGTAATAGACTGGGGCCCCCATGGGGATACAGTCCTTAAATGCAATAAATTTAATTGCTCCAATTACCAACTTTCCAGATAGTGGGTATGTACTTATAATTTTTCTCAAGTTATTGATACTCAATCCTATTAACAAAAAACTATACTTTTCAAAAAAAAATATACTTTTCAATTTGAAGAAACAAAAACAGTTTATTTACAGGCATGTCTTAAAATTCCTTTTGTTTTAGTAGGAACTATAATCAAACAACAAAATTAGTTAAAAGTGCTCAATGTAAATTATATACATGTATAAATTCTTCCATTTATAATGCTTCTAATGATCAGATCACGATTCTTAAAAGATGACGAGGATGATGGATCCTTGTCCATGCTTCTAGAGTTTGGGAAGGTTCTCCAACTGTTCATATTGTTTTATAATTACTTCATAAGATTTTACATAAAACTAAGAAGATTTATAGGACCCCTTATTGCTGCTATTATGGGAATTATGGGAAACAACAATTGTAGCTGTTGTTTCTGAAGTCGCTCTATATCAAACAGTACTGATCATTGTAAGTTGCCTTCTCTTAGGTGTTAATGCTGATAATTTTATATATTGGGCTTATATCCTTAATACACCATTACTTACTTCTGTAACATGACATGATAATGTTAGTAAATCATGGAACCAACAAATTAAAATAGATCAGAAAATTAATGTTAGATTAGCTAATTTAAAAACTACTGTTGTGGGACTTCCGGTAAAATGGCGCAATAGACAGACGCTGTGCTAACTGCCTCCCTGGATCACACCAAAATTACAAACAAATTATACAGCATTCAACCTTGAAGGTCCCTGGAGCACGTGATGAACAGAACCACTAAATGAAGAACTTAAAGAGGAGGCCACATTGGGTCTGGTAGGACGGGTGGAGACGAGAGAGGGCGAACCCTGTAAGGGAAGCCCCAGCTGTGGGAAGCTTGTCTGGTTGGGGGAGAGACCCTCCGGTCGCACTCCAAGCTCACCAGCCTAGAGTTTCTTTGCCGGGAAGAGGAGTTCTAAGATAGCCGGCAGTAAATTAGTGAGGATTCTCTTTGCTCAGCTCGGTGAGGCTAAGAGCGACTAGAGAATCAGTGGGGCTGGCGCCCAGACTTGCTCGCCGGTGAGCACTTACCTGGTTCCTGGTGGAGGGAGTGGCTGTGTGAGCCGGACCCGGGAGCCTGCGGGGAGGGATTGAATTGAGCACCTTTGGTGCAGAGGCTGGAGGTTTTTGGACTATCATTCCCCTGGTGTGGAGCCTGCACGCGAGTGGTGTAGGGAGGACGCCATTTTGTTGGGCTTGGGCCCTCCCACGGAGGATGAGGTCCAAGACCTCATTGGTCTGGTGGAATTGGCGCAGAAGTGCATGCGTGCACATGCGGGCTTGGATCCTCACCCTCCACCCGGCTTATACTGCGTTGCCAGGGAAACGCTGGGCGGGTGCCCTCCGGCTCCAACAGGCTGCTCACTGAGACCCGGGAGTGCGCAATCTGCCTCGGATCCCCACCCTCCACATGGCTTGTGCTGTGTTGCCAGGAAAACGCCTAGTGGGCATGCTCCGGCTCTAACAGGCTGCTCACTGAGACGCAGCAGTGCGCAAGCCGCCTGGGGTCCCCGCTCTCTGCACTGCGCTTGCAGAGTTTCCAGGCTGGTGATTGGTTGTCGAGCTGCTCAGCCTGATCTGCGAGTGGCTGATTGGAACAGGCTGAGACTGGGAGTTTTCCTGGGAGTGTTGGGCTGTGAGCTGTGTTGCCTGCATCATCCAGCCAGGGCTCTCCTGGTGATCTATCTAATACATCAAAGCAATCCCAGAGCAACAGCCAGAATGGGGAAACAACAAAACATGTCACAAGTAAAAGATCAGAAGAAACCTCTAGAAATGGAACTAAATGAAACAGAGGGAGCCAACCTTTCAGAGATACAGTTTAGAACACTGATGATAAGAATGTTTAAGGAACTTAGCGAGGACATAAAGGATAGGGAAACCATAAAAAACAACCTGTTAGAACTAAAGAATACAATAACTGAAATGAAGAACACACTCGAAGGAATCACCAGTAGAGTAGATGAAGCAGAGGAGCGGATCAGTGATTTGGAAGATAAAATAGCAGAAATCACCCAGTTGGCACAACAAAAAGACCAAAGAATAAAAAACAATGAAAATAGTTTAAGAGCCCTATGGGACAAGGTGAAACGCAACCACCTACGACTCATAGGAATACCAGAAAGAGAAGAGAAGAAGCAAGGGGTCGAAAATGTGTTTGAAAAAATAATGACTGAAAACTTCCCTACCCTGGTGAAGGAAATCAACATACATGCCCAGGAAGTGCAGAGGGTTCCAAACAAGCTGAACCCAAACAGGTCCACACCAAAACACATCATAGTTAAAATGGCAAAAGTTAAAGACAGGGACAGAATCCTAGAGGCTGCAAGAGAAAGACAGCAGGTTATATGCAAAGGAACTCCTATTAGACTAACAGCTGACTTGTCTGCAGAAACTCTACAGGCCAGAAGGGAGTGGCAGGAGATACTCAAAGTGACACAAAATAAAGGCCTACAACCAAGATTGCTCTACCCAGCACGGCTATCACTTAAAATTGAAGGAGAAATAAAGAGCTTCTCAGAAAAGAATACGTTTAAGGAGTTCATTACCACCAAGCCAGCATTGCAAGAAATGTTAAAAGGGCTTTTTTAAACAAAAGAAAGGGGTAAACAAGCTAACCCAGGGAAACCAGGAATACAAATAACAAAAGGGCAATACATATGCACCTATCAATAATCATTTTAAAAGTGAATGGGCTAAATGCTGCAATCAAAAGACAGAGTGTGGCTGAGTGGATACGAAAATAGGACACATGTATATGCTGTTTACAGATGGAATGAGATATTTCATGCAGATGGAAATGAGAAAAAAAAAAGCTGGAGTACCAATGCTTATTTTGGACAAAATAGACTTTAAAATGACTACAATAAAAGACAAAGAAGGGCACTATAACCCTAATAAACATCTATGCACCCAACAGAGGAACTCCTAATTACATCTAACAGATTTTAACAGACATAAAGACAGAGATCAACAATAACACTATCATAGTAGGGGACTTCAACACCATTGTCACCAATGGACAGACCCTTTAGACAGAAAATCAGCACAGAAAGAATTGATATAAAGGAAAAACTGATGGTTGTTGGCTGGGAGGGAGTGGGGAAGAGGGAGAGGGGGAAGGTTTTGGATAGTGTAGATGGGACTACAATGTTGCCACAGGGAGATGGGGGCAGTTCTGGGAATGTAATTGATAATGTTGTGAAGAGACTATTATGTTGTGTGAAATAAGTCAGTCGGAGAAGGACAGGTACCATGTGATCTCACTTGTGTGTGGAGTCTGAAGAGCTGAGTGAACGATCAAAGTAAACAGACTCGTAGATGTAGAGAAAAACTGAGGGTGGCTAGTTGGGAGGGGGGTGGGGATAGGGGGGAAGGGGAAGGGATTAGACAGCATAAATAGACAACTACAATATTGCCACAGGGATATGAAACAGAGTTCGGGGAATATAATAATGTTGTAAAAATTTTGTGGCGTGTCAGATAGTCACATTTCTTGTTAGGGAGACCATTACATGGACGGAGTAGAGGCTTGATCACTGCACTGTACACCTGAAACTGATGTTGTACAGTATTGTATGCCAACTGTAACTGAATATGTGGATGGTCACGGGATGTGGAGTATACTGTGGAGGGGAGTCAGGGGAGTTGTGATAGATATGTATGATATGGGGGGGGAGTGGGGTGGCGAACTGGGGGTGGGGGGTTGTCACTTTGGGGGGTAAAGAGTATAACTATTGCATTGTGTTGTACACCTGAAACTAATAAAAATAAATAAATAAATTTAAAAAAAAAACTACTGTTGTGCGCTGGCCGAGTGGCGCACTCGTTAAAAGCTGGTTTTGGGATGCCAGCAGCCCGGGTTCAGATCCCACATATGAGGGCCAGTGACACTGTCCTCTACAGCTAACAACAGTTCCACCTTTAGCTGGGCTGTGCGAGCCTCGGTGAGGGTCTAGGCTGCAGGCCTTGCTGCAGAGGGCTGCCATTGGGTACAGTGACTGGCGGGCAGCCAGCGTGAGTGGCCAGCAGCCAGCGTGAGTGGCCGGCAGCCAACGTGTGCTGCCAATAGCTGCAGCGACCATCCAGAAGACGGCGACCGATCTGCCTCACCTGCGAAAAGCGCAATGATGATACCAATATGGGCCAGTGAAGCAACGTCCTCCGCAACTAGACTGAAGAACGAAAAGACAGCAACTTGTCTGTTCCCCTTCCCCAATTCCCCAACGCTGTTCCCCTCCCCCAATTCCCCAATAAAATCTTTTAAAAAAACAACAAAAATAACTACTGTTGTACTTCTTGGTGATCAAATGGAAAAGTTTACTATGATTACTTTAAAATGTGATTGGAATGTTTCTTTTTGTGTGTGTGTGATTGGAATGTTTCTGTTTCTATTGTATCTATTGGTTATTATTTAATGCCTTATTCTTATAATCAAACTTGTACTCCTTGGTCTGAGGTACAAACTCATTTTTTGGGTCTTGTTCATAATCCTACTGTGGACATTTTACAAATACAACAAGAAATAGATCAGATGTCTAATGCTATATTCCAGCTACTCTCTGGAGAAGAAACACTCTCCACAGCTACAGATGGACATTTTATTTTAAATTCTGTGAACTGGATAAAAACTTTGGGTGGATGGGTTTGCTGGTACTATGGTTGTTTCGTTTTGCTGGTACTATGGTTGTTTTGTTTTGCTGGTGCTATGATTATTTTGCTTATTGTTCTATTTTTATTCTGTTTAGTCCTCAGATACGGACAAACAGCCCTCTGAAAGACAGTAAATGGAAAATCTGCAGGGTCTGTGTTTCTCACATTTTAAAAACAGAAAAAGGGTGAGATGTCACATTATAGCCTGCCTGTCTGCTTCCATGCACCTCTCTATAAAGACAGATCACAACTTCAATATTATGCTTTCTGTATATATCCCTGTTTCGCACCAAAGGATGGCCGGTTAGTCAATGACGGGTAAGATCCCACAAGAGGGACAACCCAAACCAGTAACGGTCATGTGAGTGCCTGTGGATGCCAGTGGGTACCAATAGGAGGAATAACTAAGTTGACAGAAATAGGGCGTGAACCCCTTGCTTCAAGGTCTGGAAGCCTGCCTGTGAAATAACCTATTGATATGATAATATCTGTCCTCCATGCATTCTTATTAGTAAGCCTTGGCAGAGGAGGTTCTGTCTCATAAGAGGTGCATGACAATAACCTCTGGTAATGGCAGCTTGCAGGTGTGGGTGATTTGGCCCTGAGCTATGTTTTTGGACATGAGACACACAGACAGTGGAAGCTACATTGACCCTACATTGACCCTTGATTATGTGTAAGATAATAAAAGGAACAGTCAGGCCCGATTCAGGGCACCAGTCCATGAGGCTGGGGTCCTCTAGCCCTGAACTGTATTCTATCCTATTTTGTGTGTCTCTCTCTCTTTTTCTTAACCTTTTGCCATCCCTTCTCCACACCCACCTAGCCCAGTCGTGCAGGACATGACATCCTGTTATAAGGATTATAATAATTATAATTATTTGCAAACATAATAATTGCAAAATTATAAGGATTTCAGGAGCCCTGTAGGAGCTCTGTGCCAGGAACCAGGGGCAAAGACCAATATATATTTTTCTAGTAACTAATAATCATTTATTTGCCAATACTGAATTACATGTTACTAATAAGTGGATGAATAATAGATTCCTGAATTCACCATGAGCAACTAATTGTGTCAATAATGAAGAGATTCCAAATGCTAGAATCAAAAGACAATACAGGCTAGCTTCCATGGTTAATATACTAAACTGAAACTGTATAAAACATGTATAAAGCACAAAAGATTATTAGATCATTAAATTTGTTTTAAAAAACTATTAAAGAATACAGACACATATACACAGACAAAGCATATGTATACATGTATATCATTAGGCAGGGTTAATATCATATTAGATAAAATGAAGAAACAGCTATAGGAAACATGTTTTTACATTTATGAGAATTAAGGACAGTTAAGGACACCACCATCACCACATCACCTGTATAAAGAACCATCAAAGACCTATGTGAACTTCAGATCTATGGGCCATGAAGCATGAATATCTCTTGAGGGACTGGTCTGCTTTCTCCTCATGGTTGATGCCTATGATAGTGTGATATAATACAAATGTACCGAGGATGCCAAAAAAATGTATACATATTTTAAGAAAAAAAACTGTACTAAAATTATAAAATATATATACCAATAACAAAAGGTGAATACAAGCCATGTTTCACTACTGCAATTACAAGAGGGGCTCAAAGAGGTTACCATCAGCATCCAGACACTTCTGATTATGGCAAATTACTGCTTGAGCAACGCTGACCAAAGTGTCCAGTTGTATACATTTTTTTACACCCCCGGTGTATTTGATCTTCAGCCCCAGTTGGTGGCACAAGAGCTCCTAAAACTCTTGAAATTTTCTAGAGGTAAGAGGGGCATCTTGTGCTATTCATAACAAGTCTAATGAGGTGACTCTTGGTGGGCCCACAGATAGCTTCAGAATGGGGACTGGTTGCCCAGGGAACCAACTTTGTGATTAGAGGGTTAGAACTCTCAGCTTCTCCCCTGCCCTCCAATGAGGAGAGAGGGCTGGAGACTGAGCTATTCAGCAATGACAGCTGATTTAATCAGCCACATCTATGGAATGGAGCCTCCATAAAAAAACTCTGAGTTACAGGGCTCAGAGAGCTTGCAGGTTGGTGAACACAAGTAGGTGCTGGGAAAGTGGCCTGCCTGGAGTGGGCATGGAAGGTCCTTGCCCTTTCCCTACCTTGCACTATGCATCTCCATTTGGCTGTTCCCAAGTTGTATCATTTAAAATAAACCGGTAAATGTAAATAAAGTGTTCCTGAGTTATGTCAGCCATTGCAGTAAATTATTCAACCCAAGGAAAGGATTGTAGGAACCCCCAATTTGTAACCAAGTCAGAAGCATGGATATCCTGGGCACCTGAAGTAGGGGCGGTCTTGCAGGATTGAGCCCTTAAACTCATGGAGTATGACAGTAACTCCAAGTAGTACCAAAATTGAATTAAATTGTAGACACTCAGTTGGTGTCTGGAGAGTTGGTGAACTGGTTGTTTGTTGGTGTGGAAAAACGCACACATCTGGTGTCAGAAGTATGGGAAGTAGAAACAGATCATAGTAATGCCTATCATGTAACTTATCATGATTCTCACCTGATGGCTGTCAGATATTAGATGTACACTGACAGTTTATGTAACCCACAGGGTCTTGCATAGTCACACATTATATTGTAACATGAATCATGGAGTATGAATCCTATGAATAATATATTCCTGATCCTACTTTGCCCAGATTTCTCCAGATCCTGGTATTCCCAATTTAAACTCTCCTACTTAACTGCCCTGATTTTTACAGGCATATTCATTGGGGAATAAAGGAGAGACTTCTATTTTTTTTTTTCTTTTTAGAGGGCAGCGTCACTAGTCCTCATATGTGGGATCCAAACTGAGGCCACTGGCGTCCCAAGCCAGCTCTTAAGCACTGCGCCACTCAGCCAGCCCAAGGAGAGACTTCTAAAAGAAATCAAGTCACCTGGGCCTGGATCATTTTCTTCTCGTTTTGTGAAATGGCTGCTAACTGGGATGCTCTGGCGTTAGCTCTTTTGGACCAGTTCAAAATTTCTATTCAAAACAACAAGTCTCCAGTCAAGAACGTGCCCAGAAAGGACGACATGTAGGTCCTGGAATCTCCTTCTCCTTTTCTTTGATCCCTTTTGTTTCTGGGGAGCCAGCACCTGTGGGCTGAAGAGCAAATTACTTAGTGGCACATTCCCTTTAGGACCAGATGTTGTCACTGAAGTCCCAAAAGCTCTATCTGTCCTTTTATTAAGTGCTCCAGGAGCTTTTACATCTGGGCCAACAAAACCTAACGTTCCCAATATTTGAGAAGTACACCTTTCTTTTGAAAAGTAGTAGTAAGGCTGTGAAAGGGAATGTTTGGGAAGGAAGACAGCACAGCCTGATACCCAAATGGCAGGGACATCCTAAGGCAAATTAATTTGAGTAAAGCAGACACATAGTTAGGAGGTTTACATTTTTCTTTTAAATCATGTGTATCCGTGCACCTCTTCAGAAGTGTTTTTAAATTCCAGGGTACACAGACTTCCATTTGAAGAACACTGAACTTAGCAAATAATAAGCAGTGTCATACTTAACTTCTCATTATCATCCACTTCTTGATATTTGGTAGAGTATTATAATTATAAATCTATACAGTATACTCAACAAAAATATCTGTTAGGAATAAAACTGAAATAAAGGCATTTTTAGGCAAAACCAGAGAGAATTCTTCAACAGAAGACCTGTAACACAGCAAATGCAAGTGCTCTGCAAGCAAAAGGAAAGGAGTCTCTGATGTAAGCAGAGAAGTGAGAAGTGAAGAGGACGAAAATTGGTAAATAAGAGGTTAAGTCTAAATTAGACTGGAAAGTCTAAACAGACTGGAAAAATAATGATCATATCTCAGGGGGTTTTAGAAACATAAGAGTTAAAATATACCAGGATAGCATATCAGTTAGAAGGTGGGTAAATGAAAAAGTGTTCAAGATCTCTAGACAGATAGAGAAGAGCATAAAAGCACTAATTACCATAACACTTTGTCAAATAAAAGCTGTACATTACTTGTAATCTGTAGTGTCAGGAATAAAATTAACAATTTTCAGAAACATAAATAATTTTCATGTTAAAAGAGAAGGGAAACATAATGTATATAGTTTCTGTGGCAATTACTCAACTCTACCATTGTAGCTCAAAAGCAGCCATATTAAAAAAAAATAGATGTGGCTGTGTTCCAATAAAACTTCATTAACAAAAGAAGGCACAAGGCCAGATTTAGTTCCTGGGCACTAGCTGCCCAATCCCAAATTAGAACAGAAAAGAAAGTTATACAATCATCTAAATCATGAGTCAGTAGGAGGACTTCCGGTCAAGTTGACAGAGCAGTATGTCAATAGTAATTAAAAAAAAAAAGTCAGTAATAGAATGTCCGGGGCCCAGACCACCTGTTTTTGTAAATGAAGTTTTATGGGGACACAGCCGTTTGTTGTCTCAGTCAGGCTGTTTTCACACTATAATGGCAGAATTGAGAATTTGGGCCTGGAAAAATTACCCAATGCAATACAGTTTGGAAAAGAATCAAAGATGATTTTTGAATATAAGAGGCAACTTATCAGTATTTGCCTAATATATCCATATACCTCTGTAGTCAGGTGGTTGGTTATGAAATTTAAGTAGAAAAAGTATACATCCTAAAGGATACACAGGTCACGTGTCATTGTTAAACAGCAGAGCATTTCATGAGAATAATTTAACATTTAATTGAAAACGTATAATAAAAGTATCACTGGTAACCTAAAAATCCATTTCTAAATATTCCTGAAAAGGAAACATTGGCAACAATGTGGTATTTGACAGGTTATTTTTAGTTTCTTCCTGTGGGAAGCCGACAGCCCCCCAGTGTCTGACAAGGCCACATTGCCCTGCTCAGCACTGGATATTAGGGGTGTTGCCTTATGGTTGGTCATGTAATATCTCCTGCCTCTAAGAACCCATGTGCCTTTCCTCCTATAGGAGACAATATACTCACTGCATTTATGGCAAGTTCCTGTATACCCCAATGAGCTAACTACGCAGCCAAAGACGGGTAAGATCTCCTAAACGAGGGGAGACAACCTAAGCCAGGCGGTAGTTCCGTGGGGAACCCCTAAATTGAGATATTGGGGACTCAAGCCCCTTTGGAAACTGAGGCATAAGCCTTTGGCCACATAGGCCTAAAAAAGCCAGTCTGTGAGAAACAGACAGCCTCTGTGAGAAACTGGTGCTATCGTTCGTCCTTGCCTGTGCAGCTGTGAAAGGTTTCCTTGGAGACCAGGAGACCAAGGTCTCTCAGCCATAAAAGTTCTGATAAGAGGCAACTTACTGACCATAAGTTATTTTAATTAACAGCCTTGTTTTAACTTTGTTCTGTACATTGCTAACAACAGATACTAAAGCTTTGACTGAGAAACAGATGTTACCCTCTATTACAAAAATATGCAGCTCTTTGTAAGATAGAAAAGTTTGAAACTCCCTTTTGCTATAATCACATAGAAATAGTTTCTTGCCTAAACTCTTGGCAATAGTTCAAGTATATGCCCTGTAAGGTGGCCATGGTAACCACTCTTTAGATGATAAGTAAAATCCTTGAACAGGTTAAAATCTCTCAATAAAAGCTATGCGCTGACCCGATTCGGGGCTCAGTCTTCCTTGGCTGAGTCCCTTGGGCTCAGTCGTCTTTGGCTGAGTCCCTTGGTCTCGCTCCTATCTTTCTTCTGTCTCTTGTTTTTCCTTAATCTGCGTCGCCCCTCTCGTGTCCCACTCGCCCTTGCCACGCAGGACGTGACAACTGGCGCCTCAACGTGCGGCTCGAAGAGGGAAGGAAGACTTTGAATCTGGGTGAAAATTCAAGGCGCAGACCTCAGGGCAGGCCGGCACTCTACTTGGTAAGGAGTAGGGAATAGTCCTGAGGAATTGCCGGGGTATCCGGAAAATAACGTAACAAACTTTGTGTGAAAGTGTGTGATTGTGTGAGTGAATGCATATAGTTCCACGGCTTTTCGCTACGGAACTTGAGTGGGCTCTAATCTGCGGTTCCGTAATCTGTCGTAAGGCATAACGGCGACTGACTCGGTCACCTGTGCGGGGGCTTATACCGCAGCGCCTTAGCCAAGACAGACTTAGTCCCCCGAGGGGCGCGGCCAGACGAGCATCTGAGTGAACAATTGAGTGAAAGTTCTCTTCTCTTTTCTTTCCTTTTCTTAAAAACTAACATGGGAAATTCTGAGAGTCGATATAGATCATATATTTGCCTCCTTAAGCAACTTTTTAAGAAGGGAGGGGTAAAAGTCTCAGAAAAGAAATCAAAGGAACTTAAACTCTTTATTAACTTAATTCGCTGCTCTCTTGCAGCCAGAGATTTAAAGGTTGGAACTTTTCAGATAGCTAAATTTCTACTTTTTGTTGCCTTCTGGAACTTAATTAAAGATACACTCGTTCCAGAGACTATTTCTGTGCCAACGGCACTATCTGATAAACATACGCCGTTATTGTCCACTGCTCACTTTAACTTTTCAGTTAAAAAATATACAGATTTGAACAATAATTCAGACAGTGAGGGCGAAAACCTCCCTCCCCCAGATGCTGCCAAATTGGAAACAGAGGCAGCCAGGTATAATGAACAAGATCTATGGGACTTTCCCATTACTAAAAAGGAGGATAAGGGGCCAGGTCCCCCAAAATATTCAGCTAAAAATGAAGAATACGTAAAACCCCAACCTCCTTTAAAACATCCTGTAATACCTATGCCTCCACGTAATTCTAAATCCACATCTCGGTTTCATAGAGCCATTGAGGAGGCAGAGGCAAACGGGGAATTTGATTTTACTCTTAGTTGTCCAGTGATCTTTGATATGGATCGGAAAGGAGATGAATGGCCTTCCTGGGAGCCCCTGCCCTATAAAATCTTAAAAGAGCTGAAATTTACATGTACAGAGTATGAACCTGTAACATCTTATACTCTTTCTTTAATTGATACATTGGCAGAAAAATGGATGACTCCCTATGATTGGACTCAAGTTAGTAAAGCCTGCTTAACAGGTGGAGATTATCTCCTTTGGAGGACTGAATATGATGATAGGACAGAAAAATTTGCCAATAAACGTGATTCAATTACTACAGATATGCTTATGGGAAGAGGTAAATATTCTCATACACAAGACCTGATGTATTTATCTAAAAAGGTCCTAGAAAAAGGTTACTGATTATGCTGTAAATGCCTGGAAAACTCCCTGCTTCATCAGGAAAGCCAACTACATTAACTACCGTAATAAAAAAAGGTGAGGAGCCTTTCAAAAACTTTTGTCTCGCCTCATTCAAGCGGTTTGTAAAGTAATTACCAACGATAAAGCTGCAGATATTTTAATTAAACATTTGGTATTTAAAAACACAAGTTCTACATGTCAAAATCTACTTCGGCCTATCTGTAAATCTGACACTATTAATGATTAAGTAAAACACTGTGCTGATGTCTTCTCCAGCTTTTATTCAAGGAGTAAGCAATAACTGCCACCCTTAAAGGGATGTTAAGACAGTAACTCAGTCAACACAGGCTACTCCCAATAATAAAAATAATAATGATGGCTACAATTGCTATAATTGTGGGGAACCGGGACACTTTAACAGACACTGTCCTAAGACTAGACGAGCTCCCCAATCACAAAATATACAGCCACAAAATGTTCCTAATGTCTCACAACAAACTTCACCCTTGATGCCACAGACTATATGTCCAGGATACAACAAGGGATTTCATTGGCTGATAGATTGCCATTCTAAATATTGTAAAAATGGACAATTATTGCCATCTAAAAATCTTAACTCTAAAGTCCTTTTTCATCCAACCTGGGAAATGCCCCAGGGCCCCAGCCTTGGGCCCAGACAACAATAAAAACATTGATTTGCAACCCATTTAGCAGCAACAACTTATTTAACAATTTAAATCTGTCCCTGAGCTCTTCACAGCAACCCCCTGGAGTGCAGGGTTGGGCCTCAGCTCCACTGCCCTTGCAATGTTAACCCCTGACTCTCCGGTCGTATTTTAAAAAATAGATACATCAAAACACTCATCTATGTATAAACATTGAAACTCTGACCTGTGTCAGCCTAGGGCTTTAGTAAAATGGAAGAACCTGTTAATTGGAACCTAAAAGGGACCGGACATACTGTTAACCCAGGGAAAGAGGGTGTGCTTAAGTATTTCCTTAGGACACAGACACTCCAGTTTGGATTCCAGATCGTTTGATTTGCCCGTGCCGCAGCTGCCGCCTCCTGGTGCTCACACTGCCACCGCAGCCACCGTAGCAGCCCCCTGCCGCCCAGGCCGCTGCAGCCCGTACAGTCCACCAGCCATCCCTTCTCCACTGCTCCGGAGCAGGCCTTCTGCTCGGCCACCCAGTTCTCATCCACCATCCGTCCGTCTGGGAGAGTCCAAAAATCCCAGTCTATGAACACCAAAGCTGTCCCCTGGAAAATGTGCCATGGCAACATACCAGCGAGATACAATATTCCTGGAGTAAATCGGTATATTCTGGACTGGTCTCAAAGTAACAAAACAAGTTGGACAAGGGGACTGGCCTCTGGAATATGGAAGTCAGACACACAATATCAACAAAACTCTCTTTGGAAACTTGCAGGAGCAATGGGTGAAATTTTTCAAATTGTAATTGTTTGTAGACCAGGTACTCCCTGTACTTCAACTAGTCGCTCTGTTAATGTATCCGCCTGTGTTCCCTCTCCTTATACACTCATGGTTGAAAACTTGTCTATTACTTTTAATGGTTTAAGATTTTATGTATCTTGCTATAATTGTACTTTAACAAACTGTGTCTCTTGGGTACCACTTGGGACCCGTGTTATGATATTTCATCAACCATCTTTTGTTATGCTTCCTGTTAATGTTTCTGGACCTTGGTATGAAGAGAGAAGTCTACAGATTTTTAAAGAAATTGAACATGCTTTAAGTAGACCAAAAAAATTTATAGGACTTATGATTGTTGAAATTATGGCTTTAGTTACTTTGATTGCAACTGCTACTACTGCTGCTGTGGCTCTTTCACAGACTGTTCAAAATGCTCATTATGTTAATACACTTTCAAAAAATGTCACTTTAGCCTTAGGAACCCAAGAGGATATAGATAAAAAGTTAGAACAAAAGGTAAATGCATTATATGATATGGTTCAATATTTAGATGATGAAATTCAAAGTTTAAAAGTATGGTCTCGTTTACGATGTCATTCAGAATATCATTGGATTTGTGTAACCCCAAAAATATATAATAGTAGTCAACATGATTGGAATAGAGTTCGCCTACATCTTCAAGGAATTTGGCACAATGCTAATTTATCTTTGGATATGTTTCGGCTTCATGATGATATACAAAACATGAGAGAAGCTGAACCCTTAAAATTTGATGCAGCTCAAGCTGCCTCTCAGTTTGTTGATATGATGAAAAAAGCTCTGCTGTCTATGCCTAATATTGCCCATTCTGTTGTAACGTTTCTTACATTAGGTATTTGTGTCTGTTTGGTTCTGTGTCTACTCCCCGCCCTCATTAGATGCTTTCTCAAACAGATGATGGAAGTCCAAGCCAATATCCATGAGATCAAACTTAAGACAAAGTCTCAAGCTCAATCACCTGCTTATTAGCCCCACTACCCCTAATCTTCAGCGAGGACAGGCTAGCCAGAGACGGGTAAGGACCTCCTTGAACGTAACCAACCTAAGACAGGGCTTGGTCGCTAGAGGATCAAGTGCCAATGATGGGTAAGGTTATTATTTCATTGGGGGGACACCTAAGACAGGCACTGTCACTCGTTAGCCGCCTGGGGTCACAGGCGTGCCTTTTAAATAATAAAGAAGGGGGATATGTGGGAAGCCGACAGCCCCCCAGTGTCTGACAAGGCCACATTGCCCTGCTCAGCACTGGATATTAGGGGTGTTGCCTTATGGTTGGTCATGTAATATCTCCTGCCTCTAAGAACCCATGTGCCTTTCCTCCTATAGGAGACAATATACTCACTGCATTTATGGCAAGTTCCTGTATACCCCAATGAGCTAACTACGCAGCCAAAGACGGGTAAGATCTCCTAAACGAGGGGAGACAACCTAAGCCAGGCGGTAGTTCCGTGGGGAACCCCTAAATTGAGATATTGGGGACTCAAGCCCCTTTGGAAACTGAGGCATAAGCCTTTGGCCACATAGGCCTAAAAAAGCCAGTCTGTGAGAAACAGACAGCCTCTGTGAGAAACTGGTGCTATCGTTCGTCCTTGCCTGTGCAGCTGTGAAAGGTTTCCTTGGAGACCAGGAGACCAAGGTCTCTCAGCCATAAAAGTTCTGATAAGAGGCAACTTACTGACCATAAGTTATTTTAATTAACAGCCTTGTTTTAACTTTGTTCTGTACATTGCTAACAACAGATACTAAAGCTTTGACTGAGAAACAGATGTTACCCTCTATTACAAAAATATGCAGCTCTTTGTAAGATAAAAAAGTTTGAAACTCCCTTTTGCTATAATCACATAGAAATAGTTTCTTGCCTAAACTCTTGGCAATAGTTCAAGTATATGCCCTGTAAGGTGGCCATGGTAACCACTCTTTAGATGATAAGTAAAATCCTTGAACAGGTTAAAATCTCTCAATAAAAGCTATGCGCTGACCCGATTCGGGGCTCAGTCTTCCTTGGCTGAGTCCCTTGGGCTCAGTCGTCTTTGGCTGAGTCCCTTGGTCTCGCTCCTATCTTTCTTCTGTCTCTTGTTTTTCCTTAATCTGCGTCGCCCCTCTCGTGTCCCACTCGCCCTTGCCACGCAGGACGTGACATCTTCCTTATATTTTTCATAAGAGCACTTAATGTTTTAAATAAGAAAAATAAAGCATTCTACATTAAAATAAAGTTGCTAGTGCTAGGTCATTCATTTAAGTTCATGGCTTTAAAAGTTTTCATTACTGGGCTGGCCGAGTGGTGCATTGGTTAAGAGTTAGCTTGGGATCCCAGCTCTGAACAGCAGGGCCCCAGTTCAGATCCCACATAGAGCCAGTGACGCTGCACCCTCTACAGCTAAAGATGGTGAGCAACAGCTCGACCTGGAGCTAGGCTTCCGTAAGTCACTGGTGACAGTGTAGGCTGTAGTGAGGCTGGCTGGCAGCTGGCGTGCGCTTTCATTAGCTGCTGTGAGCTGTTGTCCAATGGCCAGCAAACAACTGCCTCACCCAGGAAGAGCACAATAATACCAACATGGGCCAGTAAAGCAATGTCCTCCACAACTAGGCTGAAGAACAAAAGGACAAAAACTTGTCTGTTCCCCTCCCCAAATTCCCCAATAAAATCTTTTTTTTAAAAATGCAGTGTTGTTACTATCGATACCTTACATGACATTCCCCCAAGCTACAGTATCTCTATTCCTAAAGTTCTGTGTGTGGGGGATTGAAGGCTAGCCAGTGGTAAATGACATACAATGAGACAACACTAGACCATTGCTATGAACCCAACTTACTCTTTGGCTGCATGATGTTTGAGTGGATAGTAAGATCTGAATGCAAAACACTGACAGTTCACCCATCTGTGAACGTACATTAAATCTGTTCCAGTAGCCAAAGTTTGAGCTCAACATATGCAGAGGCCTGGTACAGGAACCTCCTGAGTAGCAGCCCACACACGCATCTGAACCCCAGATGCTTACTCCTGCCATCCAGATGAATTCTAGAGACTCCCAGTAGATAGTTCCTCCAACATTTAGCCCACAAACCATATTTGAACCACAAAGAGCACTCATTTTCAAATGCCAGCCACTCTCCAGTTCACATCACTGAGCCTCACAGTTAACAGCAGAAACCCCAAAATGTGCCCACAGGACTAAATCATTGATCTCTGGAGATCTGTAATCACAAGAGCACCTCTTGACCTGTGGCACCGAATCTTACACATGCCCATTACAGACCACTTAGGGCTTCCCCGCAATTCCACCTTCATCACCCAAGGTGGACACCGACAGGCCCTCCCTCACCACTGTTGATCAAAAGACTCACCCACTGACCTGTTTCTCTGCAGACGTCACTGTGACCAGCAGATGGCTGAACTTCACTAAACTTTGACTGCTTCCCTCATCACAGACTTACGGTGGCCCACAAGGGTCTAAGGCTTTCCTGCAGTGAAAAGACAACTGCTGTTCTGGCTTTCCTCAGGGGTAACATGGCCTCACCCTCTCGCTGTGGCCTGTGGGTGCAGCCATCTTGGAAGAGAGGATGTACTGTGGGCAGAGAGGCCAATTTTGGGCGCGTAGGCAGGCATGGCTGGGAAAACGGGAGGTTAGCGAAACCGTTCCGTTTCCTGGCACTTCAACCCTTGATTTAAAACGGACATGTGCACAGGCCAGAGCTTACACAAGGCAATAACGGCATGAGCTGAATGCATTTCAGTGAGCTGACTAGAAAATTTAAATGGCAGTCACATTTATTAAAAACTTTGTACAAATGTTAGGAAAGGGCGTGGTGGGTGCGACCATCTCACAGGAAGTGTAGCCGGCTGTACAGCATGGAACTCGCTCTTGGAAAAGGCGAACCGACGATGGAGAGAACCTGGGCCGAGTTCCTAACAGAAATTGGCTCGAAGCTACTTTTGAATAAAAAACGAGGTTTGGAGAAACTGACGGTAGAGTGGCAATGGTCATAGACTAGGAAGTAAAAGCAGCTAGGACGCGCCAAAGTTCTGTTTGGGGGCGTCGTGAGGAAAAGGCCAGTAAAAGCCAGGAAAGGTCAGTAAATACAAAGGGCGGAGCCTGTGATGGATGCGGAGCTTTCCCTTTGGACCTGGGAGGGCAAGACAGGGCTCTGAAGACCTGTGGCCAGAAATCAGGGAAATACGACAACATCAGAATAACAGGTTGTGTAAAAAGAATGATCATATTATACTGCATATCAATTGTGGTGTGTTACCAATCCTGTTCATGTGCCCCAAAGCATCAGAGTTTGGTGTAAGTAAAGGTTTATTAATCGAAGGCATCAATAGTAGGAGACCTAACGGTGCCACAAATCCATCCTACTCGCTAGACTAGGCTAAGTGTTTTTAGTTGGAGAAGAGGAATGGGAGAGGGAAGAGGGAGTTAGGGTAAATTCCTGTGGTCTTTATGCTCTTGATAAGGTCTCAAGGAGCAGATTCTAGGACACCATCAAAGGGTCATATGTGTCTGGTGTGGTCTTGAGTCTCATTATTTTATGCAAATTAAGGTTATAAATTATCATGGCCATTTATTTTCTATGAGAAAGCAATAATATTGAGAAAGCAATAATATTGCTTTATGATGTTATCTATAGTCCTTCTGAAACTTGGTTGACCAACAGGTTACAGGTTGTTAGGGAAAAAGCAGAGTGTCTAATTTGGGATGAGCAGAGGTCCTGGTTTATGAGGTACAGTTACAATAGCATCAACAAAATCATAGTACTATAAACCACAAACATGGATCTAATTGAACCTGTTGTCATATACAGTAATACCTCGGTTTACATGCATGTTTCAAACAAACTACTTGTATTGCAAGACATCACTCGTTTACCAAGTTAAAATACATTAGATTGGTGCAAAAGTAATTGCCATCATGGCAAAAACCACAATTACTTTTGCACCAACCTAATAGACACGTTTGCTCATCTTGTGGAACACTTGCAAACCAAGTTACTTGCAATCCAAGATTTCACTATATTGGAAGATGGGAGGGAAAGAAAATGAAATGCCTGTGTGATGTACATATAGCTATATAAAGAAATTGCCAAACTGTCACATTATACCCTGCCTGTCTGCCTCCATGCACCTCTCCATAAAGACAGATCATAACTTCAATATTATGCTTACTGTATATATCCCTGTTTGGCACCAAAGGATGGCCGGCTAGTCAGAGACATGTAAGTTCCTATGAGAGGGACAACCCAAGCCAGACACGGTCGTGTGGGTGCCTGTGGGTGCTGGTGGATGCCAGTATGCATCAGTGGGTACCAACAGGAGGAATCATGAGATGACAAAAATAGGGTGTGAACCCCTTGCTTCAGGGATTGGCAGCCTGTCTGTGAAATGACCTATTGATATGATAATGTCTGCCCTCCTTGCATGCTTATCAGTAAGCTTTGGAGAAGTTCTGTCTCTCAAGAAGTGCATGACAATAACCTCGGGTAATGGCAGCTTGCAGGTGTGGGTGATTTGGCCTTGAGCTGTTTTTGAGTCTGAGACACACAGACCTCGGAAGCTACATTGACCCTTGCTATTGTGTAAGATAATAAAAGAATCAGTCAGGCCCGATTCAGGGCTCCAGTCCACGAGGCTGGGGTCCCCTGGCCCCAAACTGTTTTCTCTATTTTGTGTCTCTCTCTCTCTTTTTTCCTTAACCTTTCGCTGTCCCTTCTCCACACCCACCTAGCCCAGTTGTGCGGGACGTGACAACAAACTATTTTCCAGAGTCAATGTACCATTTTTCATTCCCACCAATATAGGATAGCCACTTTCTCGGCATCCACTCAAGGATTTATTATAAAAATATCTTAAAAGGAATAAGAAAAAGGCCAACCTAATTTTAGAAAAATAGCTAATAGACCTCTGATTTTTAAAAAATCACGAATAAAACAATTCAAATAGATGCAAAGTAAATATAAAACAAAAATTTTAAGATTCATAAAGATTGAATAATATTTACAGTGGTTAGGACATGGGATGAAGGCATTCTGTTATGCTTAGGCACTTTATATTTAATAAATATTAAGTGGCATTACATTTGGTAGTTTTTTGTTTTTTTTGAGGGCAGTGTCACTGGCCCTCACATGTGGGACCGAACCGGGGCCGCTGGCTTCCCAAGCCAGCGCTTAACCACCGTGCCACTCAGCCAGCCCATGGTGTGTTTCTTAGGGGGGCAGGACTGAGTTGAGTATATAATTTAGTAAAATATTTTGGGAATGTAATCTTAAATTACCTAATTTAAATTTTTCATTTTCACCAATCAATTTTAAGAATAGATTCAGTGGAAATTATCTTTTTGAGAACATACATGTACAAGTATATTTATGGCATCAATTTTGATCATTGTAAGGCAATAAGAAATAATATTGTGATTGTTACATTTTTTTTTTTTTTTTGAGGGCAGTGTCACTGGCCCTCATATGTGAGACCCGAACCGGGGCCGCTGGCTTCCCAAGCCAGCGCTTAACCACTGTGCCACTCGGCCAGCCCACATATGTTCTTTTTTTTGCAGTGTCACTGGCCCTCATATATGGGATCTGAACCCGGGCTGCTGCCATCCCAAGCCAGCTCTTAACCATCGTGCCACTCGGCCGGCCCACATAAATTTATTCTTGCATCTCTGTATTCATGCCTTTGGATAGCATCACCTCACAGTGACTCTGACCACTGTGTCCAGATGGACAATAGCAAGTGCAACACAGAGGGCAGAAGTAGACTTGCTCATTGAGGTATGTTCGGTTTGTCTCTTGTAGAGCTCTTTTAACACACTGTAATAGAGCCCAGACTAGCCTCTTGCAGAATGAGAGTAACCCATTCCAGTGGAGGCTCAGCTGTGTGAAAAAAGCCATCTAGACCACGCAGCCCCATTTGAGACAGCCCACACCAGACAATCCAACCCTCAACCCACACAACAGAGAATAAATGTTGTCTTTAGACATTAAGTTTTAGGGAGCTGTAGGTAATACCTCCCTGTAGGTAATTATCTGTAGGTAATACCAATATAAATGTACATTAGTAGGTGATTTGCTAAATCATGGATGTCTCTTCAGGAACAGTATGCATACATAAAAAGAATGAAGGGGAGGAAGCAGGGTACAAGGTGCGACAGCGACAAGACAAGACCAATCCCTGCACCTGCATGGTTCAGGGATCAGTCTGCATCCACCGGGTCCCACAGAGCGCAGCAAGAGCACCTTGGTGCGCAGACGCTGGGGCAGAAGACTGAAACCGGGCAAGTAAGGGCAAAAAAGAATACTCACTGGGGGTGGGGGGAGACGCAGGTCCCGGAGAGACCGAGTGGGGATCTGAGCCACGGCAGGGTGCGCACAGTCCCCTAAAACCCTGGAGTCCCTCCAGGAGAGCAGCAGGAATACCATGGCGTGCACAGGCTCTGAGGCAGAAGCGTGAAAACAGAAAAGCAAGGAAGAAAGAATACTCCGTGGGGGGAGACGCAGCGTGCACGAGGAGGATGCAGGTCCCCGGGGAGACAGACTGGAGATTTGAGGCACTGCAGGGTGTGTGCAGCCCCATAAACCCTGGCAGTCTCTCTGGGAGAGCAGCAGGAATTCCTCTGGAATGTATGGGGCAAAGGCCTTGGCTCAAATCAGTGTTGGGACTGTGGTTGTTTTTTGTTGTTGTATTGTTTGTTTTGCTTGTTTGTTTTTCCTCCTCTTGACAGAAAAAAAAAAGACATAAAAACCCACCCCCACCCTCTCTCAGAAACTTTGGCCCCTGCCAAGCCAGAGTCTTAAACTGACCCCTGAATTGAGCAGTGAGGGCAGACTACAGAGGTATTCCTACCCGTAGGGGGTCAAGAATTTCCACCCCAGAAGAGGCTGAAGAGTGAGACTACCTACCCCACCCCCACCTTTCCGGCTAGGCTTGGGAGGCAGGACAGGTTCAGCGGCTGAAGCACCAACAGATTCATGGCAGCTGGCTTCTTTTTTTTTTTGAGGGCAGTGTCATGGGCCCTCATATATGGGACCCAAACCAGGGTCGCTGGCTTCCCAAACCAGTGTTTAACCACCGCACCACTCCGCTGGCCTGCTGGCAGCTGGCTTTTGGCAAAAAGGAACACTCTCATTCTCCACAGCTTTCAACAGAAAGGGTGCCCAAAGACACTCATTGAGACTACAGGGTGCACAGCCTGCCGTGGGACAGGCGAAGGCAGAAATGGCAGTGACTTTCTAAAAACTACCAATCACAAATCACAACCACACTCATGTACAGCACACTTGCAGTGCCAGGATTACACTAGGTGTCAGGTGGCCGTATTTATTCCCACAAGACACAGAGGAATACTTGTACAGCAGAGAACAACCTGAAGAAAGCTTGGTGGACTTTAGCCAAGACAGGCACTGGAGACACAAGAATCATCATACCCACAGGCCAACTTTAGATAAAACCAGAGCTTTTCTGGGTTTGACATACAGGAGTCACACCCAAAAGGAAGTTGCTACAGGTGCAAGGGCCAAAAGGTCCAAAACTCATCAGAGGGGCCAACCCTCACACAGCAGCTCATAAACTGCGGACACTTTTGATCCTCACAGCTAATCAGCCTGGGAGTCAAACCCACCTACTAACAAGCCAAAAGTAATCAAAGCTAAACTTCAACAGGTGAAGACACACAACACAAGGAACACCTCGGATATACACGCACAAGAGAATAGGGAGATTGAGTAATTCAAATATAAAGGACACACACCATATAAGTTTACCCAGAAAAGACTGAGAAACCTGGGGGATCTATCTGTTATATCGAAGCAAGCACAAAGAGTAAACCAGAATGGGGAGACAAAGAAATACAACCCAAATAAAAGAACAGAAGAAACCTCCTGAATCAGTGGAACTAGAGGAAATAGAGGTGAAGAACCTATCGGGGACAGAGTTCAGAACACTAGTTATTAGAATGTTCAAGGAAATTAATGAAAATATAAAGAAGGATAGAGAAATCATGAAAAGCAACCAGCTAGAACTTAAGAATGCAATTACTGAATTAAATAACAAATTCAATGGAATTACTAGCAGATTGGATGAAGCAGAAAAATCAAATCAATGTCTTAGAAGACAAGATAGCAGAGGTCACCCAAGCGGAACAACAAAAAGGAAAAAGAATAAAAACCATTGAAAATAGTTTAAGAGAGCTGGGGGACAACATCAAACACAATAACTTCCGGATCACTGGAATACCAGAAGAAGAGAGGGAGCAAGGGATTGAGAACATATTTGAAGTAATAATGTCTGAAAACTTCCCTAACCTGGCAAAGGACATTGAAATACAAGCCCAGGAAGTGCAGAGTTCCAACCAGGATGATCCAAAACAGGCCCACACCAAGACACATTATAGTGAAAATGGCAAGGGTTAAGGACAAAGACAGAATCCTTAAAGCAGCAAGAGAAAGGCAGCAATTTACTTACAAGGGCACCCCTATAAGATTATCAGCCGACTTTTCTACAGAAACTTTGCAGGCCAGAAGGGAGTGGCAGGACGTTTTCAAAGTGATGAAAAATAAAGGCCTACAACCCAGACTGCTGTATCCAGCAACGGTATCATTTAAAAGTGAAGGAGAGATAAAGAGCTTCCAAGAAAAGAACAAGTTAAGGGAATTCATTACTACCAAGCCAACTTTAAGCAGAAGAGAAAAACAACCTAATTAAGGAAGACTAGGAACACAAATAACAAAATGGCAATAAATACGCACCTATCAATAATCACATTAAATGTAAATGGAGTAAATGCTCCAATCAAAAGACATAGTGTGGGACTTCTGGTAAAATGGCAGAATAGACAGACACTGTGATAACTACCTCCCAGGAACACACCAAAATTACCAACAATTTATACAACATTCAACCCTGGAGGTCCCCGGAACACTAGATGAACAGAACCACTAAATGAAGAACTTAAAGAGGAGGGCACGTCAAGTGTGTTAGGAGGGGCGGAGACAAGAGAGTGCGAACCCAGTGAGGGAAGCCCCAGCTGTGGGGAGGCTTCTCCGGTTGGGGAAGAGACCCTTTGGCCGCACACCAAGCTCACTAGCCCAGAGTTCCTTTGCCGGAAAGAGGAGTTCCAAGATAGCCGGCAGTAAATTAGTGAGGACTCTCTTTGCTCAGCTTGGTGAGGCTAAGAGCAGCTAGAGAATCAGTGGGGCCGGCACATGGGCTTGCTCGCCGGTGAACTCTTACCTGTTCCTGGTGGAGGGAGTAGTTGTGAGAGCCGGGCCCAGGAGCCTGTGCGGACGGAGTGAACTGAGCACCTTTCGTGCAATGGCTGGAGGTTTTTGGACTACTGTTCCCCTGCTGTGGAGCCTGCACACAAGTGGTGAACAGGAGGGTGCCATTTTGTCAGGGTTGGGCCCTCCCACAGAGGGTCAGGTCTGGGATGTCATTGGTCTGGTGGAATTGGTGCAGAAGTGCGTGTGTGTGCGCACGTGCATGCGGCCCTGGATCCCCACCCTCCGCCTAGCTTATACTGTGATGCCCTCCGGCTCGAACAAGCTGCTCACTGAGACCCGGGAGTTCGCGAGCCACCTAAGGTCCCCATTCTCTGCAATGCACTTGCAGAACTGTCAGGCTGATGATTGGTTGTCGGGCTGCTCAGCCTGATCTGGGAGCGGCTGATTGGGACAGGCTGAGACTGGGAGTTTTCCTGGCAGTGTTCGGCCGTGAGCTGTGTGCTTGCGTGATCCAGCCAGGGCTCTCCTGGTGATCTATCTAATACATCAAAGCAATCCCAGAGTGACAGCCAGAATGAGGAAACAAAGAAACATGTCACAAATAAAAGACCAGAAGAAACCTCTACAGATGGAACTAATTGAAACAGAGAGATCCAACCTTTCAGAGACAGAGTTTAGAACACTGATGATAAGAATGTTTAACAAACTTAGTGAGGACATAAGGAAGGATAGAGAAATCATAAAACACAACCAGTTAGAACTAAAGAATACAATAACTGAAACGAAGAAGACCCTCGAAGGAATCATCAGTAGAGTAAGATGAAGCAGAGGAGTGGATCAGCGATTTGGAAGACGAAATAGCAGAAATCACCCAGTTGGCACAACAAAAAGACCAAAGAATAAAAAACAATGAAAATAGTTTAAGAGCCCTATGGGACAAGATGCAGCGCAACCACCTTCGACTCATAGGAATACCAGAAGGAGAAGAGAAGATGCAAGGGGTCGAAAATGTATTTGAAAAAATAATGACTGAAAACTTCCTTACCCTGGTGAAGGAAATCAACATACATGCCCAGGAAGTGCAGAGGGTTCCAAACAAGCTGAACCCAAACAGGTCCACACCAAAACACATCATAGTTAAAATGGCAAAGGTTAAAGACAGAGACAGAATCCTAGAGGCAGCAAGAGAAAGACAGCAGATTACATACAAATGAACTCCTATTAGACTAACAGCTGACTTGTCTACAGAAACTCTGCAGGCCAGAAAGGAGTGGCAGGAGATATTCAAAGTGACACAAAATAAAGGCCTACAACCAAGATTGCTCTACCCAGCACAGGTATCACTTAAAATTGAAGGAGAAATAAAGAGCTTCTCAGAAAAGAATAAGCTTAAGGAATTCATTACCACCAAGCCAGCATTGCAAGAAATGTTAAAAGGGCTTTTTTCAACAAAAGAAAGGGGTGAACAAGCTAAGTCAGGAATACAAATAACAAAATGGCAATACATATGCACCTATCCATAATCATTTTAAATGTGAATGGGCTAAGTGCTCCAATCAAAAGACATAGAGTGGCTGAGTGGATAAGAAAATAGGACACATGTATTTGCTGTTTACAGATGGAATATTTCATGCAAATGGAAATAAGAAGAAAAAAAAAGGTGGAGTACCAGGACTTATTTTGGACAAAATAGACTTTAAAATGTCTAAAATAAAAGACAAAGAAGGGCACTATAACCCTAATAAACATCTATGCACCCAATACATGAACTCCTAATTACACATAACAGATTTTGATAGACACAAAAACAGAGATCAACAGTAACACTATCATAGTACGGGACTTCAGCACACCATTGTCACCAATTTTTACAGAAAATCAACACATAAAGAGGGGCCTTAAATGACACTTTAGACCAGCTGGACTTCTTCAATATTTTTAGAGCATTTCACCCTGAAACAACAGAATACACATTCTTCTCAAGTACACATGGGACATTTTCCAAGATAGAACATGTTAGGCCATAAAACAAGTCTCAGTAAATTTTACAAGATTGAAATCATATCAAGCAGATATAAAGGAAAAACTGATGGTTGCTGGCTGGGAGGGAGTTGGGATGAGGGAGACGGGGAAGATTTTGGACAGCGTAGCTGGGTGACTACAATGTTGCCGCATGGATATGGGGGGAAGTTCTGGGAATGTAATTGATAATATTGTGAAGAGACTATTATGTTAATTGAAATTAGTCAGTCGGAGAAAGACAACTACCATATGATCTCACTTATATGTGGAATCTGAAAAACTGAATGAACGATCGAAGTAAACAGACTCATAGATATAGAAGAAAAACTGAGGGTCGCTAGTTGGGAGGGAGTTGGTTGGGGATAAGGGAGAAGGGGAAGGGATTAGACAGCATAAATAGACAACTACAATATTGCTAAAGGGGTATGAAACACAGTTTGGGGAATAAAATAATGTAAAAATTTTGTGGTGTGTCAGATAGTCACATGTCTTGTTAGGGAGACCATTTCATGGATGGAGTAGAGGCTTGATCACTGCACTGTACACCTAAAGCTGATGTTGTATAATATTGTATGCCAACTGTAACTGAATATATAGATAGTCACGGGATGTGGAGTATACTGTGGAAGGGAGTCAAAGGAATTGTAATAGATATGTATGATATGGGGGGAGGAGTGGGGTGGTGAACTGGGGGAGGGGTTGTCACTTTGAGGGGTAAGAAGTGTAACTATTACATTGTGTTGTACACCTGAAACTAATTTAGGAAAAAAAAAATGTTTATTTCACAACAAAAGATTAAAAAAAAAAAGACATAGGGTGGCTGAACAGATAAGAAAGCAAGACCCCTGCATATGCTGTATACAAGAGATACACCTCAGATCAAAAGACACATACAGGCTGAAAGTAAAGGGATAGAGTAAAGTATTTCACACAAATGGAACTGAGAAAAAAGCTGGAGTAGCAATACTTATATCAGATAAAATGGACTTTAAATTGAAGAATATCATAAAGGACAAAGAAGGACACTTCATAATAATAAAGGGATCGATCCACAAGAGGACATAACCCTAGTAAACATCTATGCACCTAACATAGGAGCTCCTAAATATATAAAACAGATATTGTCAGACATAAAAACAGAGATCAACAGTAACACTATCATAGTAGGGGACTTCAACACCCCACTGTCACCAATGGACAGATCCTCCAGACAGAAAATCAATGTGGACAGAGTGACCATAAATGACACATAAGACCAGCTGGATTTAACAGACATTTTCAGAGCATTTCAACCCAAAGCTACAGAATATACATTCTTTTCAAGTGCACATGGAACATTTTCTAAGATAGACCACATGTTAGGCCACAAAATAAGTCTCAATAAATTTGAGAAGATTGAAATCATTTCAAGTGTCTTCTCTGACCACAATGCTATGAAACCAGAAATCAATTATAAGAAAAACCCCAGAAAGCTGTCAAATAAATGGAGGCTAAATATAATGCTACTAAATAGCAAGTGCGTCACAAATGAGATCAAGGAGGAAATAAAAAAGATACCTCGAGACAAACGAAAATAAAAACACCACAACACAAAGTCTCTGGGATGCTGCAAAAGCAGTTCTAAGAGGGAAGTTTGTAGCAGTGCAGGCTTACCGAAAAAAGGAAGAAAAATCTCAAATCAACAGGTTATCGTTACACCTCAGGGAACTGGAAAAAAGCCAAAAGGGACTACAAGAAAGGAGATGATAAGGACCAGAGCAGAAATAAACGATATAGAGAACAGAAAAATAATACAAAAGATCAATGAAACCAAGAGCTGGTTTTCTGAGAAGATAAACAAAATTGACAAACCTATAGCCAGGCTCATCAAAAAAAAAAAAGAGGACTCAAATTAGTAAAATGAGGAACGAAAGAGGGGAAATGACTACAGATATCACGGAAATACAAAAAATTCTAAGAAATTACTATGAACAACTATATGCCAACAAATCTGACAATCTGGAAGAAATGGATAATTTTCTAGAAGCATACAACCTTCCAAAGCTAACTTGAGAAGAAACAGAAAAATCTAAATCGCCTGATTACTAACAAGGAAATTGAATCAGTAATTGACAAGCTCCCAAAAAACAAAAGCCCTGGAGCAGATGGCTTCACAAGTGAATTTTATCAAACATTCAAAATACAACTATCACCTATTCTTCTCAAACTATTCCAAAAAATCCAGAAGGAGGGAAGACTCCCAAACTCTTTTTATGAAGCCACTATCACCGTGATTCCAAAACCAGATAAAGACAGCACAAAAAGGAAAAACTACAGGCCAATCTCCCTGATGAATATAGATGCAAAAATTCTCAATAAAATATTAGCAAACATGATCAAGTCGGTTTCATCCCTAGTACGCAAGGCTGGTTTAACATCCATAAATCAATTAATGTGATACACCACATCAACAAAATGAAGGATAAAAATCACATGGTCATTTCAATAGATGCAGAAAAAGCATTTGACAAAATCCAACAGCCATTTATGTTAAAAATCCTTAGCAAAGTGGGAATACAGGGATCATATCTCAACATAATAAAAGCCATATATGATAAACCTACAGCTAACATCATACTGAATGGGGAAAAGCTAAAAACCATTCCCCTTAAGATCAGGAACAAGACAAGGCTGTCCACTTTCTCCTCTTTTATTCAACATAGTTCTGGAAGTTCTAGCCACAGCAATCAGACAAGAAAAAGAAATAAAAGGCATCCAAATTGGCAAGGAAGAAGTAAAACTCATTATATGCAGATGACATGATACTATATATATAGAGAACCCCAAAGACTGCATCCAAAAACTATTGGAGCTGATAGACAAATTTAGTTAGGAAGCAGGATATAAAATCAATGTTCAGAAATCAGCTGCATGTGCATATACCAATAATAACTAACAGAAGGAGAAATTAGGAAAACTGTCCCATTTACAATTGCTTCAAGAACTATAAAATACCTAGGTATAAATTTAACCAAAGAAGTAAAAGATCTATACTCAGAAAATTATAAGACACTGAAGAAATAAAAGAAGATACAAATAAATGGAAACACCTACCATGCTCATGGATAGGAAGAATATAGTTAAAATGTCCATACTGCCTAAAGCAATATATAGATTCAATGCAATTCCTATGAAACTACCAAGGGCATTTTTCACAGAAATAGAAAATGTAATCCTACAATTTATATGGAACCACAAAAGATCCCAAATAGCCTTGGCAATCCTGAGAAATTGGAATGAAGTTGAGGGGATCACGCTACCAGACAACAAAACATATTACAAGGCTACAGTAATCAAAATAGTATAGTACTGGCATAAAAACAGGCACGTATTAGTGGAACAGAACAGAGACCCCAGAAGTAAATCCAGGCATTTATAGACAGTTAATCTATGACAAGGGAAGCAAGAATTTACATTGGAGTAAAGATAGTCTATTCAATAAATGGTGCTGGGAAAATTGGACTGACACATGCAAAAAAAATGAAGCTGGACCACCTCCTTACGCCATATACAGGAACAAATTCAAAATGGATTAAAGACTTAAATGTAAGACCTGAAACCATAAAACTCCTAAAAGAAAATATAGGGAGTACATTTGCAGACATTACCCGGAACAATATTTTTACTGATATATCCCTACGGGAAAGGGAAGTAAAAGAAAAAAACGAACGTATGGGATTATATCAGACTTAAAAGTTTTTCACAACAAAGGAAACCATCACTAAAACAAAAAGGAAGCCTACTGCGTGGGAGAATATATTTGCCAACGATATATCTGATAAGGGGTTAACATCCAAAATTATAAAACATTCATGCAACTCAACACCAAAAAATCAAACAACCCAGTTAAAAAATGGGCAGAGGAAATGAAGAGACATTTCTCTAAAGAGGACATACAGAAGGTCAACAGGCATACGAAATGACCTAACTGGTCATTAGGGAAATGCAAATAAAAACCACAATAAGATACCACCTCACTCTAGTCAGAATGGCTATCATCAATAAATCAACAAACAACAAGTGCTGGCGGGGCTGTGGGGAAAAGGGAACCCTGCTGCACTGTTGGTGGGATTGTAGATTGGTGCAGCCACTATGGAAGTCAGTATAGAGGTATCTCAAAAAACTGGAAATGGAACTACCTTTTGACCCAGGAATTCCAGTCCTAGGTATTTATCCTGAAAAACCCAAGACACTAATTCGAAAAAATATATGCTCCCCTATGTTCATTGCAGTGCTATTTACAATAGCCAAGACTTGGAAACAACTGAAATGCCCATCGGGAGATGACTGGATTAAGAAACTGTGGTACATTTATACAATGGAGTATTACTCTGCTATAAAGAAGAATGAAATAGTACCATTTGCAATGATATGGATGGACCTAGAAACTATTATGTTAAGTGAAATAAGTCAGTCGGAGAAACACAAATACCATATGATCTCACTTATATGTGGAATCTGAAAAACTGAATGAATGAGCAAAGTAAACAGAAACAGTGTCATAGATACAGAGGAAAAACTGAGGATTGCTAGTTGGGAGGGGGTGGGGATCAGGGAGAAGGGGAAGGGATTAGATAGCATGAATAGGTAACTACAATATTGCCACAGGGATATGAAAGACAGTTCAGGGAATATAATTAATAATGTAAATATTTTGTGGGGTGTCAGGTGGTCACGTCTTGTTAGGGAGACCATTTCATGGATGGAGTAGAGGCTTGATCACTGCACTGTAAACCTGAAGCTGATGTTGTATAATATCGTATACCAACTGTATTGAATATATAGTCACGGGATGTGGATTATACTGTGGAATGGAGTCAGAGGAAGTGTAATAGGTATATATGATATGGGGGGGAGGAGTGGGGTGGCGAATTGGGGGAGGGGGATTGTCACTTTGAGGCGTAAAAAGTGTAACTATTGCACTGTGTTGTACACCTGAAACTAATTAAAAATAAATAGATTAATTAATTTAAAAAAAAAGAATGAAGGTTATTGTGAAGTGGTGCAGCCACTATGGAGGTTCCTCAAGAAAATAAAAATAAAACTAGCATATGATCCAGCAATTCCACTGTGGGTATTTATCAAAAGGAAACAAAATCTATCTTGAAAAGTTTATCTGTACCCCCATGTTCATAGCAGCATTATTTACAATAGCCATGGCATGGAAACAACTTAAGTATTTACCGACAGATGAATGAATAAAGATGTGTTTTTCAAACACACATACACACACACACACACGCACACGCATGGAATATTATTCAGCCATGAGAAAATAGGAAATCCTGCCATTTGCAATTCATGAGTGGAACCTCCTTGAGGGCATTATACTAAGTGAGATAAGTCAGAGAAAGGCAAATAACTGTGTGATCTTACTTATACGTAGAAGCTTAGAAAAACCCAAACTGAGATACAGAGAACAGAATGAGGGTTGTCAGAAGCTGGGGGATGAGGGGCTGGGGAAGGATGCAAACCGGTGAAGGTGGTCAAAAGGTACAAACTTCTACTGGGTTGTTGGAAGTCATGATGCATTTTTGCAACAAAAAACAGAAAAAACACGTCATGAGTTTTTCAACAACCCAATACTTATAAAATAAATAAATCCAAAAATAACAACAACAATAGAGCGTAGACCATCATTAGCTATTAGGGAAATGCAAGTTAAGCTCAAGATGAGATACTACTACATATCTACTAGAATGGTTAATGTAAAATATAATGACAATACCAAGTGCTGGTGAGGATGAAGAACAATTGAATCTTTCATGTTTTTAGTAGAATGGCTAAAGTAAAATATACTAAAAATACAAGTGCTGGGCGGGATGTGGAACAACTACATGTCACACACTGCTGGTAAGAACGTAAAGTAGTATAGCCACTCTGCAAGACAGTTTGGTAGTTTCTTATAAAGTAAACATAACTTACCATATGTCCCAATAATCACCTGAATATTTATTGTAGAGGAATGAAAAGTTATGTTCACACAAAACCCTGTATGCAGATTTCATAATATTTTTTTTTATAAAAGTTGAAACCAGGAAACAATACAAATCTCTTTCAAGTGTGAATGGTTAAACAAACAGGTACAATCATGTACACTACTCACTAATGAAAATAAAACAACTATTCAACTCAAGTAAGTCTTAAGAGCAATTAGCCAAGTGACAAAAACACAAAAAGCTTACATGGTCCATATTAATAGAAAATTATAAATTTGTATAAATAAATACAACTTATTTATGTAAAATATAAAATCTTGTTATAAAAATGACTTTTGTAATATTCATGAAATGACAAAATTATACTGGTAAGTGGTTGCCAGAGGTAAGTTTGGATAGAAGGTATAAGTCTAAAAAGAATTAAGAAGTTTTCTATTATGGTTGTCATCCATATAGGTACCTATATAGGTAATAAAGCTTCTTAGAATAACAAACTTAAGAAAAAAAAAGTCTAATGAAATCCAAATAAGGTTAGGAGTTTCTTTAACCATACCATCAATGTCATTTTCCTGGATTCAATAATAAAATATGGTTATATGTTTTTACGGGGAAAAGTTGGGTATAGGTACTAGGGAAGTCTCCAATCTAATTTGCAATTTCTTTTAATTTAAATAAGTGGAAATTAAACATAGTATAAAAATAACTTTGAAGGTGGTTTTGTAAAATATTTGGTCATATTTATAAGCTTAAGTACAAATATATGTTATATGTATGATTTAAAATTATTCAGTTTCCTTTTAAACTACTTCAGTATGATAAATTTACAGTTCAGTTTACAGCAAAGAAAGGTAAGAGCTAATCGTAGAATATGGGGAAGCCATAGAATACTCCTGTATTGTACGTAACAACAAAAATTAATCAGGGATGAGGAAAGCGGACTACATTTTAAACTACAGTATTACTGACAAGGTAACAAGAAAGAAGGTTCCAAGTATCGCTTGAAAATGCACATCAGGTAAATTATCTGATGTATAATGAGGTTAGACTTGTAACAAAAAGCACTCACGCATTTATCACTTTCACAGGACTTCATTCCCCTGTGAGTTCTCTGAAAATTGACATAAGGTGCTCTGAATTTAGCATGTTCATAAAGTTTTAATTTCTATATTATTTCCTGACAAATGGACCCCAATGTATTCATGAAATTCTGTGATATTATTTACATCTATATATTTCTCTTAAAGTTTTTCTCCAGTGTGAATTCTGACTCTCATTGAGGTCTTCTTTCTGAGTAAAGGCTTTCCCATGTCATTTTTTTTTTTCATTTTTCTATGAACAATGAGCTGTGATGATCTGAGATGATCCCTGATAATAAGGTCTGTCTTCCCACTGAAGGCTTTCCTAATCTCTGCATTCACAGAATTTTTTGCCATATACACCTTTCAGACATTAATGAAACTTGAAAGTTTTGTTCAGACATACAATGAAGCTAGAAAGGCATCACCACATTGAATGTATTAGTTTTTCTGACCTGTTTTCACCGAAAGAAAATATGAGGTAAGGATCGCCAAAGGCACTACCAGAGTCCCAGTATTCACCAGTTTTATCTCCTGGGAAAATTCTTTAATTTCTTCAGGGCACACAACTGACAATAGTCAGTACCCTGATTGCATTCGGATCTGCTACAAACAGTGAGTTTAATGAAGTCTTGGTTGCCACAAAAGGCATTTCCAGTCACTGCATTAGTAGGGTTTTTGTTCTGCTTGAGTTCACTCATAATGAGCTGTGATTCTTTACTCATTAAAGGAATTTCCAACTTGATTGAACCTACTCATTTCTCTTGTGTGCATTTTCTTATGTTTAACAAGGTTTGACAAGTGGGAGAAGGCTTTCTCACACTCACTGCATCCATAGGGCCTCTCTCCTGTATGAGTTCTTTGGTGGACATTGAGTACTGACTTTGTGGTGAAGGCTTTCCCACATTCTTTGCACTTATACGGTTTCTCTCCCGTGTGAATTCTCTGGTGGGTTATGAGACCATATTTGTGAGAATAGGGTTTTCCACATTCAGAACATACAAAGGGTGTCTTTCCTGTATGACATCTCTCATGTTGTATGAGGCATATCTTCTGACTGAAGGCCTTACCACAGTCATTGCATTCATAGGGTTTCTCTCCTGTGTGAGTTCGCTGATGTATAATGAGAGTGCGCTTTGTGGTGAAACCTTTTCCACATTCATCACAAATGTATGATTTCTCTCCTGTATGAGTTTGCTGATGTATAATGAGTGTGCGCTTCACAGTGAAGCCTTTTCCACACTCAGTGCATATATAAGATTTTTCCCCTGTATGAGATCGCTGATGAACAATGAGATTACTCTTCACAGTGAAGCCTTTTCCACACTTATCACATATATAGGGTTTCTCTCCAGTGTGAGTTCGCTGATGTACAACCAGATAGCGCTTCATAGTGAAGCTTTTCCCACACTCACTGCACATATAGGGTTTCTCTCCTGTATGAGTTCGGTGATGCACAATGAGGTTGCTCTTCACAGTGAAGCCTTTCCCACAGTCACTGCAGACAAAAGGTTTCTCTCCACTGTGAGTTCGCTGGTGTGCAATCAAATAGCGCTTCACAGTGAAGCCTTTCCCACATTCACTGCATATATATGATTTCTGTCCTGTATGGGTTTGCTGATGTATGGTGAGACAGCTATTCACTGTAGAACCATTTCTGTATTCATTGGTTACACAGAGTTTGTCTCGTGTTTGAGTTTTCTGATGTTTAGTGAGCATAACATTTTTGGAGGATTTCCCCCATGGTTCACACCCATGTGGTTTCTTTCCGGTATGAATGATTTCATGGTAAAGGAACTGAGAAGTCCTGATGCAGGTTTTCTCACCTTTAATGCATGCTTGTGGTTTCTCTGTTTTGTGAGTCCTCTGATGCTTCAAGACTTGAAATTTAGTGCTGATGTGTTTTGTACTTTCAGGGAATTCGGTTCCAGTGTACAGTTGTTCATGATTACCATCTAGAAAGGATTTCTCACCTCCATTAAACTCAGTGGAGTTTTTTACTTCATATCTTCTCTTCTGGTTAACTGAACTTAAACTTGATTTCAAGGCTTTCCTATGTAAGTCAAACACAGGATTTTGCATTTGGGAAAATTTTGTTTTACTCAGATGTATAGTATTTCTAAATGCATTCTGGTCACTGCATTGTTGCATGCTTTTCAGAAATCTTTGGTTTTGAAAATAATCGTGCAGATGACTGTCAACTTTCCTAATTCCTAGAAGAAAAAAAAAAATTCTTTCATGAGAATATCTTAGAAGTGCTTAAAAGATATGTGATGGGGGCTGGTTCCTTATTGTCAACCATATGATTCCAGTATAAATGAAAATTATAAAGATGTAAGATGAAAAAGTATCAGATCCAAGAACATACAAGGAGTACACTTAAAATGAAACACCCACAAAGAAAGAGTTCTCATCTGGGGAAATGCATATGTGGAGATGTTTACGTATCCTCAGTAATGCTCACAGCTGTGACCACCTCTCTTAATCACTAGAATGTGACTTCCATGGCCACTCCCTTGTTCGTTCTCACTCACCTGGACAGGTTCTATTCAGGATTTCATTCTTTATTATTTGTGGTTCTTTTCCATGTTCCAAATTGGAGAACGATTCTGGTTTGTTAGCTTGATACCCTGTTCGTGAGAAATGGTAAAAGATTTTGATACAGTGATTTGGGATATGGTATGTGAAGATAGGAAAATATTACATTTTAGAGACAAAACAATTTCTCACATTGAAAGTAAAAGTTCTCTTTCAGGAAAGAGGAGATTATACCCGTTTGGAGACAGAGGGGGGATTGAAAATCTGATTTCAGAAGATCACAGTGACTGCAAAGCTTTTAGCAAGTGATAGAGGAAAAGGCCAGTAACGGGGCACCTCTAAGTGACATAGGGAGATATCCTTACCCAGTGATAGCAGATTGTTATAGTTTTCCAACATCACATCCCGATACAGGTCTTTCTGAGCAGGGGCCAGGAGCTGCCACTCTTCCGAATTGAACTCCACAGCCACATCCTCCAACGTCAGCAATTCCTGTAATAACATGGTCCTGTTTAATATGATGTCAACTCCTTTTAATAATTTGGAAGATACACGAAGGAAGCTGTTCTAATTTTTACCACATAGATTGCATGTATGTACTTTTCTCAAATATGTTTTAGTACAAGCAAAATCTTATTTTTCTTTTTTTAAGATTTTATTAGGGAATTGGGGAGGGGAACAGTGTTGGGGAACTGGGGAAGGGGAACATTGTGTTTTTCCAGAACCCATCAACTCCAAGTCAAGTTCTTGTCCTTCAATCTTAGTTATGGTGGGTGCAAGCTCAACTCCAAGTCCAGTCGCTGCTTTCAATCTAGTTACAGGGGCGGGGGGGAGAGAGGCCGTAGTCCACCATCCCATGTGGGAGTCAAACTGGCAAACTTGTTGCACACTAAGCCATGCTGCCACCCACTGGCAGCTTACGGCTGCTCAGATCAAGGTGCTGCGTTCAATCTTAGTAGGGAGGGCCAGCGGGGAGGGCATGCGGCCCACCATCTCATGCGGGAGTTGAACTGGCAACCTTGTTAAGAGCACAAGCTCTCATCAGCTCAGCGGCAGCTCTGCTCAGGCGCCACTCACTGGCCCATGCGGGAATCAAACCGGTGACCCTGTTGCTTAGAGCTCACGCTCTAACCAACTGAGAACCACTCAGCAAGCCCAAAATCCTATTTTTCTATTTACATATATTAGCACCTATTTCCAAATATAAAAATATGCAAATAACATTAGGACAAATAAAATATTCCTACATTCCCATGTAATTTTACAGCCATTATAAGAATCAACGATGACCAAACTTTACATCCAGAATTTAGAAGATAGTGTTTTTAATAAATGTAAAAGAATAACAGGAACTATACAAGATATGTCTAAAGCAAAAAAGACCATTAAAGTTGATTATGAGGATTCAGATAGAGAAAAAAAACTTCTAACAGACTAACACATACACATACATATATTAATGGATAGACGAATAGCATATTAGATACACTGTGGTGAACTGGAATATGTGACTAAGGAAATTACAGAAAATGCAGTACATAGAGAAAGAAAATGTAAAGAAGAAGTTAATGAATATGAGTATAGTGTCAAAAAGTCTAAACTTATAGTTTCTGAAAGAAAAAAACAGAGTAATGGAGAAACAGTATCTAAAGATCTAAAACTGGGCTGGCTGAGTGGCTTAGTTGGTTAAGAGTGTGAGCTCTGAGCAACAGGGTCACAGGTTCAATTTCCACATGGGCCAGTGAGCTGCCCAAGCTAAGCTTAGCAGCAAGGTTGCCAGTTTGACACTTGTATGGGATGGTGGGCTGCAATCCCCCTCCATACCCCCACTCCAGCAACTAAGATTGAACATGGCATCTTGAGCTGAGAAGCCCACAGACTGCCAAATGGCTCAGTGTGCAAAAAGGTTGCTGGTTTGACTCCCGACTCCAGCATGGGATGGTGGACTACATGCCCGCCCCCAGAACTAGACTGAAAGCAGCGACTGGACTTGGAGCTGAGCTTGCACCCACCACAGCTAAGACGGAAGGAAAACAATTTGCCTTGGGTCCCGGAAAAACACAATGTTCTCCTCCCCCTATTCCCCAGCACTGTTCCCATCCCCAATTCCCCAGTAAAAATATTTAAATAAATAAATAATAAAATAGGGGCTGGCAGAGTGGCTCACTGATTAAGAGTTGGTTTGGGGGCTGGCCAAGTGGCACGGCGGTTAAGCGCTGGCTTGGGAAGCCAGCGGCCCTGGTTCGGGTCCCACTTATGAGGGCCAGTGACACTGCCCTCAAAAAAATAAATAAATAAAAAGAGTTGGCTTGGGAGTGCGAGCTCTGAGCAGCATGGCCACTGGTTCGGATCCCACATGGGCCACTGACACTGCCCTGTACAGCTATGATGGTGAACAACAGCTCGATCTGGAGCTGGGCTGCCATGAGTTGCCAGCAAAGGTGTAGGCTGCAGTGGGCTGCGGTAAGCTACTGTGAATGGCCAGCAGCCAGTGTGAGCAGCGAGCAGTCGGCGAGAGCTTCTGTGAGCTGCCATGAGCAGGCATCCAATGGCCAGTGATGGCTCTGCCTCAGCAGGGAAGAGCGCAATGATCACAATATCAACATGGGCCAGTGAAGCTAAATCCTCCACAACTAGACTGAAGAACAAAAAGACAGCAACTTGTCTGTGGCTGGACCGAATCTCCAGGTCCTCCCCCTTCCTGTAGATCAGACTGATATCACATGGCTCAAAGCCACAATACTCTTGGGAGCATTTGAGATCTTGCTCCTCGGCATATGTCATCAGTCTGGCTCAAATAAACTCATAAAAATTCTCTACATTTTTGAATGTTTCTTACGTCAACAAGCTATTATTCGATGTTACTGACTCATTTCCACATCTCTACCTTTGACTTCTTCCCACCCTTCAGAGTTTCAACTCTCTACATAAAGCTCCATATGTGCAAAGTTAAATACAAGGGTAGGCAATGTAAGTTAAAAATGTTTTTTCTTGAGGGCCGGCCGAGTGGCCCGGTGGTTAAGCGCTGGCTTGGGAAGCCAGCGGCCCCGGTTCGGTCCCACATAGGAGGGCCAGTGACACTGCCCTCAAAAAAAAAAAAAAAAACCAAACAAAAATGTTTTTTCTTGAATCATATTGTCTGGGTTCAAATTCTGACTGTGCTTCTCAGTAGCTGTAAAAACTTGGACAAGTTACCTAAGCTCTCTGTGCGCCTTAACTTCATCTGTAAAATGGAGGTAATGAAAGTACCTATTTCATTACCCTATTATGAGGGTTAAAGAGTTAATACAAAGTACTAGAATAGGCCCAGTATAAACTCAGTAAATATTAGCGGTTATTATTATCATTTACCCTTACTTGCATAAATTCTGTTCTTTAGGCTGTATTTTCTTTCTCAGTTAATGGCAACAGCATCAGTTCAATCATCCATACTAAAATCCTCAGTCTCCTTCTAACCTCTTTCTACATTCAGCTATGCTTTATATAACCAGTTTCCACCAACTACATAAACGTTTTATCTTTCATTTTTTCCCCTTTTGCTGCTGTCCAAGTCCAGAGCTTCATTATCTTTAACCTGAATTATTCCAACAGCTCTTTCCTATTGAACTGCCTGCCTTTGATCTTTACCCACCCCCACCCCAGCCAGTTCTTCTGCTCAATGTTACTTTTCTAAACACAGATACTGTTTTAAACTCTTTTTTGTTTTATCATCACCTTGGGATCAAATTGAAATGTTGAGTACGATGTAGCTAATTTTCTTTCTTACTTTTGATGAAGGACCTCTGTTGCTTTCCCCAGCTGATAGGGACTCTTGAAACACACCATGTACTTTAATTCAGTGTGCTTGCAGAAGCACTTATTTGTGCCTCAATATCTCATCTATTTATCAAATATCTATCTATCTTTTAAGTACTAGTTAAAATGGCATGTTAGTAAGTCATCTTTTTCATATCTCCATTCCCTGAGACAGATAGACAAATGCTAGGTTGATAGATGACAGATATAGGTATAGATACCATAATTACTTTGTGTAGTATTTGTTTACATTCCTATAATTGATAAGTGTGAAGTTTTTCAGTTTTGGATTCTGACACAATTTTTATATTTCTAGCCCACAACAGAGTTCCTGACACAATATATTAAATACCCTATGAAATTTTATTGAATTAATCAATGTTTCTCCCAAGTGCCCAGTGCTTACCTCTGTGTCTTTCTAAGCTCACAGAATCTACTACAGAAATGCTTTTCCTATTAACCCTACCTTTTCAGTTTTACAGCTTTTCCTACTTCAAGACTTCATCACTACTGGCACAGATTATCACAAGAGCATCCCATTTTATCACATGACAGCCTGCCTGTCTGTTCCCATGCACCTCTCCATAAAGACAGATCATTAATTCAATATTATGCTTACTGTATATATCCCTATTTGGCCCCAAAGGATGGCCGGTTAGTCAATAAGGGGTAAGATTCCTCAAGGGAGGGGTGACCTAAGCCAGACATGGTGGTGTGGGTGCCCATGAGTGCCAATGGGTACCACTGGGTGCCAATAGGAGGAATCACGAGTTGACAGAAATAGGGCATGAATCCCTTGCTTCAGAATCTAGCAGCCTGTCTGTGAAATGACCTATTGATGTGATAATATCAGTCCTCCTTGCATTCTTATCAGTAAGCCTTGGCAGAGGAGGTTCTGCCTTTTAAGAGGTGCATGATAATAACCTCATGGGGCCTCCAGTAATGGCAGCTTACAGGTGTGGGTGATTTGGCCCTGAGCTATGTTTTCAGGTGTGAGACTCACAGACCACAGAAGTTACACTGACCCTTACTTATGTGTAGATAATAAAAGGAACAGTCAGCCCCGATTCGGGGCTTCCCGTCCACCAGGCAGAGGTCCCTTGGCTCCGAACTGTATTCTCTCTTATTTGTGTGTCTCTTTCTTTCTTAACCTTTCGCTGTTCCTTCTCCACTCCCACCTACCATGTCTTGCAGGACGCGACACCACTTTCAAAGTTATCCATGATATATTGCTACCAGGGATGTCTTCATTCACAAGTGATTCTATGGTATTATTCCACTGCTCAGAACATTTCTTTTTTTTTTTTTTTTAAAGATTTTATTGGGGAATTGGTGGAGGGGAACAGCGTTGGGGAATCGGGGAAGGGGAACAGACAAGTTGCCGTCTTCTTGTTCTTCAGTTTAGTTGCGGAGGACGTCGCTTCACTGTAGGTATCGTCATTGCGCTCCTCCCGGATGAGGCAGATCGGTCGCTGGCCTCTGCATGTCGCTCATCGCGGCTATTGGCAGCTCACACTGGCTGCCAGCCGCTGACGCTGGCTGCGGGCCACTCACTGCAGCCTATGGCAGCCCACTGCAACAGGGGCTGCAGCCCACACCATCACCGGGGCTTGCACAGCCCAGCTCCAGGTGGAGCCGTTGTTAGCTGTAGAGGGCAGTGTCACTGGCCCTCATGTGGGATCCGAACCGGGGCCGCTGGCATCCCAAAACCAGCGCTCAACCAATGCGCCACTCGGCCGGCCCTGCTCAGAACATTTCAAAGTCTCCCTTTGACTGGAGAGCAAAATGCAAAACTTTCAGCACTGTAACCCCTAACTCCCCAGCCAGTTCTATCTCAGATATCTTCTCCTATCCACCCACCACATACATACACGTTACATTCCAGCATCCTCAACTAGAGGCTATTCCTTTAACCTAGAACGCCCATAATCCAATATATTTGTATATTATACATCTGTCAAAACCTAACTGGGGGCTGGCCAAGTGGCACATTGGTTAAGACCTGGATTGGGACACTAGCGGCACTGGTTCGGATCCCACATATGAGGGTCAGTGAAACTGCCCTCTAAAGCTAAGATTGTGAACAACAGCTCCACCTGGAGCTGGGCTGCTGTGAGTCCCCGGGGAGTGGGCTGCAGTGGGCTGCCATAGGCTACAGTGAGTGGCCAGCAGCCAGCGTGAGCTGCCAAGAGCCGCTGTGAGCGGCCATCCAGAGGCCGACAACTGATCTACCTCACCCAAGAAGAGTGCAATGATGATACCAACATGGGCCAGTGAAGCAATGTCCTCCACAACTAGACTGAAGAACAAAAGGACAGCAACTTGTCTGTTCCCCTTCCCCAGTTGCCCAACGCTGTTCCCCTCTTCCAATTCCCCAATAAAATCTTTAAAAAACAAAACAAACAAACAAAAAAATTAATTGGACTAGCTCCTCTTCCATAAAGCCTTTCACATAAAGCCCTTCCCCCCCAAATCCACAACCTTTTGTTTTTGTTTGTTTTTTTTTGAGGGCAGTGTCACTGACCCTCATATGTGGGATCTGAACTGGGGCCGCTGGTGTCCCAAGCCAGCTCTTAACCACCACGCCACTCCGCCGGCCCAGCCACAACCTTCTTAATCAAAGAAAAGAATACAGCAAAAGTCACCAGATACCACTTTTACAATTAGGCTATGTATGCCTGACCATTAAGCTCGTGAACCGTGCGCTTCCACTGGCAGCACTGTACAGCTTGGTAAAGTTTCATAACCTTGTTATATCAGTGCCTCACAGAGGTGTTCATTTCAACGTGTGGAAGTGTCTTGCTGAGTGGCGTTCATTATTGTTGTTGGGTGTTTTTATGTGCCATCACGAGAATGTCTGAGCTTGAATTAGAACAATGAACAAACATTAAATTTCTTGTTAAACTTGGCAAGAGTGGAAGTGATTTCAGGAACATGCTAGTCCAAGTTTATGGGGATAATGCCATGAAGAAAACAGCAGTGTACAAATGGATTAAACGTTTTTCTGAGAGGAGAGAATGCGTCATTGATGCAAGGAGATCAGGGTGGCCAGTAATGAGCAGAATTGATAAAAACATTGCAAAAATTTCATCAAATTGTGCATCAAAATTGTTAGCTGACTGGGCTGGCTGAGTGGTTCACTGGTTAAGAGTTGGCTTGGGATGCCAGCTCTGAGCAGCAGGGCCCCAGTTCAGATCCCAGATAAAGGGCCAGGGATGCTGCGCACTCTACAGCTAAGATGGTGAACAACAGCTCGACCTGGAGCTGGGCTGCCATGAGTCGCCGGTGACGGTGTAGGCTGCAGTAGGGCTGGCTAGCAGCTGGCATGTGCTTTCATGACTTGCTGTGAGCCGCCATGAGTAGCCGTCCAATGGCCAGTGAGCAACTGCCTCACCCGGGAATACTGCAATGATAATACCAACATGGGCCAGTGAAGCAATGTCCTCCACAACTAAACTGAAGAACAAACGGACAGCAACTTGTCTGTTCCCTTTCCCCTATTCCCCAATGATGTTCCCCTCTCCCAATTTCCCAATAAAATCTTAAAAAAAAAAAATTGTCAGCTGACTGTGAGAAGCATAGCAGACCAAGTAAATACTGATAGAGAAACAGGAAAATCTGAACTGAAAATCTTGGCATGAGAAAGGTGTGTGCAAAAATGGTCACAAAAGAGCTCACCAATGAACAAAAGCAAAGGAGAGCTAAAGTTAGCCAAGAAACCCCGGATTTACAGCTGGTCAGTCAGAAGTACAGAAGGTCCATGATTTATGACAGGCATCTGATGTGGGGGGCATTCTTGCAGGTCTGAACCCTTAAATCTTTGTAATCTGACGCTAACTCCTTAAGTGTCAGAGAGCTGAAGTAGTGTTGGAAAAGAGACCACATATTTGGCATCAGGAGGTAAAAACTTTCTTATTTGGTGTCAGAGGTGTGGGTAAAAACAACCCACTAGGGCTGGCCGAGTGGCACGGTGGTTAAACACTGGCTTGCGAAGCCAGCGGCCCCAGTTCGGGTCCTACATGTGAAGGCCAGTGACATTGCCCTCAAAAAAATAAATAAATAAATAAAAAATAAAAAAAACCCACTAACCCACTAAAACAAACCAGCTAAGCTATGCCAGTAAGACTGACCCACTGAAAATGAGACATAAAAAACATATAGTTGAAGTTGCTGAGTTTTGGAGTAATTTGTTAGGCCCCTGTTGGAGAAAAATTGATTTCTGTTTACCTTTACACACTCACACAGAATATGTGTGTTTTCCACACCAAGAAATTCTGTCACTGACTGACTGAAGTTCATGCAGACCCCACAGGTTAAGAGCTCAGTCCCACAAGACTTCCCCCACTTCAGACACCAATCACAAATAGTGGGTTTCCAGGTAACCCACTGTCTGAGTTAACTACAAATCAGAGGTTCCCACTACCTTCTCCTTGGGTTCGATCATTTGGTGGAACAGCTCACAGAACTTAAAGATATTAGACTCAAAGTGACAGCTAATGTAACCTCTAGCGTCCACCACACCCACACATTATGTTCCAATATTAGTCATGTAGTATGACTCCTAGGAACAACATATTTCTGATCCCACTTTGCCCTGATTTTGAAATTTAGGAGCTAAGTTAATTTCTCCTCAACCCAATTTATACTTGTTTTAATTGAATTGATTTTTTTCAGGTATCCACAAATCTACCAGAAAACAAAGAAAAGGTATAACAAACCAAAATTTACCTGGGCCGCCATCATTTTCTTCTGTGCTCAGGAAATAGTAACATAGATTCTATGTCTTTTGTCTCTTCTGCATCTGCCATGAAGTTGTTAGAGTCAGAAATCTTGGTGTCCAGTTAAAGTTATCCCCAGAAATGATACCCAAGTCCATGAACCTCCTTTTTCTTCACTCGTCCCTTCACTTGATGTCTCTTGCTCCTGGAAAGCCAGGACCTGTGGGCTAAAGATCAAACTGACGTTGAGTGGACATTCCCTCTAGGCCCAGACGTTGTAACTGCTGCTAAGCACTTACCTTAAATAAAGGACCCCGATATTTTCAACTGTTCCCTTCCTTGGTGCCCCCGAGGCTTTCACATTGTAGGGCAATTTCCATAGTTGGACATATGTCAGTTTGGCAGTTTCTTACAAAAGTAAACATACTCTTATCATACAATCCAACAAATTCACATTCCCTGGTATTTACCAAAATGAACTGAAAACTCATGTCCACACAAAAATCTGATCATAGATGTTTATAGCAGTGTTATCCATCCAAACAAGAGAATATTATTCAGCACTAAAAAGAAATGAACTATCAAGCCATGAAAAGACAAGGAGAAATCTTAAATGCATATTATTAAGTGAAAGAAGGCTGTATGATTCCAAGTATATGCCATTCTGGAAAGGCAAAACCAAGGAGATGGTGAAAAAATCAGTAGTTGCCAGGAGTTGTGGGGAAGGGAAGAAAGAATGGCAGAACCCAGAGGATTTTTAGAGCAGTGAAACTACTCTATGTGATACTAAACGGTGGATACATGTCATTATACACTGGTCAAAGCCCATAGAATGTACAACAATAGCAAACCCTAATGTAAATTACGCACTTTGGGTGATAATGTGTCAATATGTGAATTGATTGTAACAAACACACTACTGTAGTGCAGGATGTTGACAGTGGGGGAGGTTGTGTGTGTGGGGGAGGTGAAAGGGAGTATATGGGATCCCTACATACTTCCCATTCAATATTGCTGTGAATCTAAAGTTGCTCTAAAAAATAAAATCATATCTATATCTATACACACTATCTTGCAGAAAACAGAGGAGACATTTCTCATGACCTTAGGTTAGGCAGAGAATTCTTACACGTCATTAAACCAGCAATCCATAAAAGAAGAAAATTGATCAACAACTGGACTTGTATTAAATTTTGCATATCAAAGATATTATAAAGAAAAAATAAAAGTGAGGGCGAAAATATTTGCAAATCATATATTTTTTTTTAAAGATTTTTTTAACTGGGGAATTGGGGGAGGGGAACAGCGTTGGGGAATCGGGGAAGGGGAACAGACAAGTTGCTGTCTTTTTGTTCCTCAGTCTAGTTGTGGAGGACGTTGCTTCATTGGTCCATGTTGGCATCGTCACTACCAGATGAGGCGGATTGGGCGCCGGCCTCTGGATGTCACTCACCGCGGCTATCGGCAGCTCACACCAGCTGCCAGCTGCTCATGCGGGCTGCCGGCCACTCACTGTAGCCTATGGCAGCCCACTGCAGCAGGGGCTGCAGCCTACACCGTCGCTGGGGCTGGCACAGCCCAGTTCCAGGTGGAGCTGTTGTTAGTTGTAGAGGGCAGTGTCACTGGCCCTCACACGTGGGATCTGAACTGGGGCCACTGGCATCCCAAAACCAGCTCTTCACCAATGCGCCACTCGGCCGGCCCTTGCAAATCATATATTTGATAAAGAACTTCTATACAGGATATATAAATAACTAAAAATAATTTGTTAAGAAAACAAACAATCCATTTAGAAAATAAGACTTGATAGACATATGGATGTCTATAAGTACATGAAAAAATGATTAACATTTTTTGTCATTAGTAAAATTAGGATGATGATGGAATTCTAGTACACACCAACTAGAATGACTATAATAAAAAAGACTAACAATTGCAAATGTTGATAAGAATGTGGAGAAGCTGGAACTCTCATACAATGATGGTGGAAATGGAATCTTTGCAAAACGTTACACATATATTATGAACCAACCATGCCACTCAGAGGAATTCAGGAAACAAAGGAAAATAGATCCAATCTGTACTGGAATGTATGTAGCAACGTTATTTATAACAGTCTCATACTGAAAACAATTCCAGTAACTGAGACTTAATGAGCAAAATACATTACACAGAGCCAATAGATCATTCAGAAATATTCAGTTGTCGGAAGTCATGACGCATTTTAAAATGAAAAACATAGAAAAATACGTCATGACTTTTCTGACAACCCAATAAAATTGAAAAGGAAAGGATATTTTCAACGCATTTTATGGGGCCATTTAGTTTTTAAAAATTAATACTATTTACAATGCCATCAAAAAATGTGAAATACTTTTGGAAAAGTATTACATAAAAATGTAAAAGACCTTTGGAAAACTGTATCACTGAGAAATTTTTAAAACGTTAATAAATGGAGAGATATATCTTGCTCAGGTCAGAAAGTGAATCATTTCCCCAAATAAGCCAAATAGACTATTCTCCTGAATTGGTCTACAGTCATAAAATTCCAACCATAATCCTAGCAGAGTTTTCTGTAGAATTTGTAAGCATCATTGTTAAATTCAGAAAATCAAAGGATTTAGAATAGTCAAAACAACTGTGGAAAAGAGCTAGGTTGGTGAGTTGACACTACCTGATCTCAATAATTTTTATAAAGCTAGTAATCAAGTCAGGGTGGTATTTGTGTCAAAATCAATAAGTGAATGGAACAGAATAGAGTACAGAATAAGAGCCATGCATATATAGTCAAATGACATTTTACAAACGTAAAAGCAATACAGACGAGAGGAAAACCTTTTCAACAAATGTTGCTGAAACAAGTATACATGCAAAAACAGGAAAAAAAACAAACAAACCCTGAATCCAAACATTGCACCATATACATAAATCAAAATGGATAATAAACCTAGATGAAAAACAAAAAAAAACACCTCTTAAAACTTCTAGAAGAGGGCCAGCCGAGTGGCTCAGTTGGTTAAGAGCGCGAGCTCTGAGCAATAGGGTTGCCAGTTTGATTCCCACATGGGCCAGTAGCTGTCCCTGAGCTGAGCTGCCGCTGAGCTGCCAACAGGTGGCAGGATGACTCAGCTCGTGAGAACATGTGCTCCTAACAACGGGTTGCTGGTTAGATTCCTGCATGGGATGATAGACTATGCCCACCCGCAACTAAGATTGAACACAGCACCTTGAGCTAAGCTGAGCTGAGCTGCCCTGAGCTGCTAACGGGCGGCTGGATGGCAACTGGACTTGGTTGGAGCTGAGCTAGCTATGCCCTCCACAGCTAAGACTGAAGGACAACCACTTCGCTGTTCCCCTTCCCCAACACTGTTCCCCTCCTTCAATTCCCCAATAACGTGTTAAAAAAAACAACAACAAAAACTTCTAGAAAAAAAGAACAGGAGAAAATTCTCTGATCGTGTAGTTAGGCAAACATTTCTTAGTAACAACACTAAAAAATAATTTTTAAAAAACTTCATACGGGGCCGGCCAAGTGGCGTATTGGTTAAGAGTTGGCTTGGGACACCAACTCTGAGCAGCAGAGCCCTGGTTCGGATCCCACATAGAGACGCTGCACCCTCTACAGCTAAGATGGTGAACAGCAGCTTGACCTGGAGCTGGACTGCCGTGAGTTGCCAGCGAAGGCGTAGGCTGCAGCTCCTGCTACAGTGGGTGGGAGTGAGTTACCGTCAGGAGCTGGCAGCCAGCATAAACAGCTGGCAGCTGCTGTGAGCCACCGTGAGCGGCTGTCCAATGGCCGGCGAGTGACTGCCTCACCCGAGAAGATTGTAATGATAATAATAACAGGACCAGTGAAACGACGTCCTCCTCAACTAGACTGAAAAACAAAAAGACAGCAAAAAAATTTAAAAAAAAAAATCTTGCTGACAAATGCTTAACACAAACATTAAAAAAAAAAAAAAAAAAAGACTGATGGGGCCAGCCTAGTGGCTCACTTAGTTAAGACTGTGAGCTCTGAGCAACAGGGTTGCAACAGGATTCCCACATGGGCCCAGTGAGCTGCACCAGAGCTGAGCTGCTGCTGAGTTGGTGACCCCCTGCAACTAAGATCGAATACAGCACCTTGAGCTGAGCAGCTGCAAGCTGCCAATGGGCAGCCGGATGGCAACTGGACTTGAGAGCTAGCTGCGCCCTCCAACAACTAAGACTGAAGGACAACAACTTGGCTGTTCCCCTTCTCCAATTCCCCAACACTTTTCCTCTTCCCCAATTCACCAATAAAATCTTTTTAAAAAGACTGACAATACGAAGTGTTGGAAGACTGTGAAGACATGGAACAACCATTTAGCCCTTCAATTCCTAGGAATTTACCCAAGAGAAAGAAAATCATGTAAATATAGACTTGAACAGGAATACTCAGAGCTTTATTTGAAATGGCTAAAAATTGGAAACAATTCAATTGGCCATCAACAGGTGAATTAATAAACTCATCGGGATAAACTGATATCCCTACAATGGAGTACAAGGCAACAAAAAAGCAACTATTGATACACACAAGGATGATCTCAAAATACTAATCCTGAGTGAAACAAATCAGAATAAAAGTGGGTATATACTGTAAAATTCCATCTAAATAAAACTTCAGTAAATATAAACGATAGTAATAAAAAATAGATTGGTGGTTGCTTGGGGAAATATGAGAGGGATGGATTAAAAAGGGACACAAAGAAACTACTAGAGGTTATGAGTATGTTTACTATCTTCATTGTGGTGAGCGTTTCATGAGTATACATGTCAAACTTACCAATCTATATGATTTAAGTATGTGTAGCTTACTGTATGTCAATTTGTCTCAGTAAATCACTTTCAAAAAGGGAAGCTTAGTGATAATCATAATATAGATAGACCTCAAAAATATGCTAAATGAAAAAAAAGCAACCACACAAAACTACATATTCTGTGATTTACATGAAATGTCCAGAAATTGCAAATGAATAGAGGCAGAAAGATGATCAGTGGTTGTGCACGACAGAGGGTAGGAGTGGAGACTGAGTGCATAGAGGACAAGGAAAACTATTTGGAGATGATGAAAATATTTTAAAATTGGACTGTGTTGATGGTTGCACAAATCTAGAAATTCAGTTAAAATCACTGACTTTATACTTATATATGGTGAATTTTATGGTATATGAATTAAATGTCAGAACTAACAACAGGGGCCAGCCGAGTGGCTCAGTTAAGAGCTCGTTCAAGAGTACGAGCTGAGCTCTGAGCAACAGTTTGATACCCAGCCCAAGCTGGGCTACCACTGAGCTGCCAATAGGTGGCAGGATGGCTCAGCTAAAAAAAAAAAAAAAAAACTAACAACAACAAAAGACTTCATTTTCTACATTAAAAAAAAAAAAAAAAAAGCAGGGGGCCAGCCAAGTGGCGCGGTGGTTAAGCGCTGGCTTGGGAAGCCAGCGGCCCCAGTTCGGTCCCACATATGAGGGCCAGTGACACTGCCCTCAAAAAACAAACAAACAAACAAAAAACAAACAAAGCAGGAAAGAATAAATGAAAGACCAACTGTAATTGCAAAAAAGTGTCAAGGAAAAAAATTTTCCAAGGAATAAACATTGCCAGAAATCTCTGGAACAAAAATTTTCTAAAAAGGTACAATAAATTTTTAAGTGGTGTGGGAGAATCTGGATAATAAGAAAGTCAAAATGGGTTACTGAAATTATAGTTAAACACTTTCAAGTATTTTATGTCAAAACTACTTACATGAATGAATACATTCCATTCCAGACACCATGTCACTGGTTCACCAAAGTATGCTGGTACTATTATAACGATTTCAATGTGTATGATCTCATATGCAAATATATTGATAATGAGAAATTGATATAATCAATTGTACTTATGTTTATACAGATTATTCTCAAATGTAAAAAAAGTACAATTTAAAAAGTTTCTCAGGCAGCTGAGCGATTCAGTGGGTTAAGAGCACGAGCTCTGAACAACAGGATTGCCCATTGGATTCTTACATGGGCCAGTGTTGCCTTACAGCTGCCAACCTGTTTGCTTGCCCCCAAGCCCCCAACCCAGCATCAAAAGTGACATCTTATGGAAGTGTCTCAGAATGCTGAGACCTGGTGGAATAATATCGGATAATCTCCCTTCTCCACGATGGCCTCAGGAATGTGGCTCATCCCCTGGGGTGATACATGTATGTGTGAAGGTACAATTATGTTGGAAGACAATGGGAGCTTCCAAGGAAAGCAGCCAGCAGCCACAGAAATCACAGATCTTAATAAATGCAAATTTTACTTTCTTGCAAGATCACTAATAAAAGTTACCTTGGCCCGATTCTGTGCTCAGTCCCTAAGAGGAGCCCCTTGGCCCGCTTGCACGTTAATCTTAGCTCCTGTCTTTATTAACCCTTAGCTTCCCTTCCCAAGTTTCACTGCTCTTGTTCTGCTGGATGACACATCTGGCGCCCAAAGTGGGGTTTGAGAAGGAAGGTCGACTTAAGTCAAAACTAAATGGAAGATTAAAGGCAAAGAACTTGGGAGGCGTCACAACAAACACTGAAAGTACGGATGATCCCATGAAAAATTTATCCAAGATCAAAAGCAGAAACTGACAAATACTGTGTGCAAGGGTGTGGATGTGTGCGTGTTTGCTTGTGGTTCCACAGCTAAGGCTATGGAACTTGATTGGGCTGTAATCTGCTGTTCCATGACTGCGTCGTAAGGCAGAATGGTGATTTGGCATCTGATGGTGCCAACCAGGCTTGGTATTTATATGGGTACACCTTAGCCAAGACGGATCTTAAATTCCCACGAGGGAAGCGGCCAGAAGGGAATCTAAGTGAACTTTGAGTGAAACGTTTCTCTCTCTCTTTATTATAAAATGGGAAATGTTACCATTTTAAACAAACCTTGTATTTGTTTGCTTAAGCAACTTCTTCAGGCTGGAGGAGCCCAAATGTAAGATTGGAGGAACGGTTTTTTTTTTTTGTTTTTTTTTTGAGGGCAGTGTCGTCACTGGCCCTCATATGTGGGACTGAACCGGGGCCGCTGGCTTCCCAGAGCAGCGTTTAACCACCACGCCATTCGGCCGGTCCTTGGAGGAACTTTTTAAAACAATTAAAACTCATTGTTCTTGGTTTCCAAATACAAAAACAATAGATTTAAAGACATGGTTGGGCCGGCTGAGTGGCTCAGTTGGTTAAGAGCTCGCTCAAGAGTGCGAGCTGAGCTCTGAGCAACAGGAGTTTGATGCCCAGCCTGAGCTGAGCTGCCAAAAGGTGGCAGGATGGCTCAGCTAAAAAAAAAAAAAAAAGAAAAATAATTTTCACAGTCGGAAACCATTGGAAAATGTCCCCATGTGGTGGAAGGATATCCAAACTAATCAATGGCATTTAGGATCTTTACTAACATGGGGACAAGGTTTTGCTTGCATTTCTCCAGGTCCAGAAGAACGGCCTTTGTGGGTGCTTAGCCAGTATATCAAACCGTACCATGAACAACAGCAAACGAAAGAAAAAACATGCGTGGCTGAAGCCGTTTGCGGGGCACACCTGCCCAGAGCCTCCAGCGATCGAGATGTCCAACTTCTCTAATGAGCCCACTCGTCCAAGGCCGACTATAGCTCCACTGCACTGCACTATAACTCCAAAAACCAGGACTGCTCCAATTCCCACTTGGGAACAACTGAAAAAGCTGACCCAAGTGGCTGAGCACCGATTGCTTGAAGAAAACCTTCCTATATCTGATATCAATATGCTGGTATTCATGTTGGCAGTCCTCTCTGTTGTAAGTTATTTCCCCTCGGTTACAGCTGATCATTTTAATTAGTGGGCTTAATTACCCAATCCCCCAATTGTTAACTCCTGTAACTTGGAATGATCCTCCTTTAATTTACATTAAAGAAACTTCTTGGTTTCCTGGACCCGAGGATCAGAGAGACCCGGAATTTCCTGAGGAGGAAGATCACAACTTTATTCTTTCTGACCACACCTCCCTTCGATATTTAAATACATCCCTTTGTATAGGCCCTAATTCTCCCTGTCTCCTTCCCGCTGATCAAACCTGGGTACTTGCCAGAGGGAAAGCGAATGACACTTATAAAGATATGTTTATGGTTTCTGGAAAACGATTTAAAATACAGGAGGCAAGCACTTGAAGCTTCCCTCCCCCCATACCTCTGTAACCTGGATGGACAGAGCCCTTGCTTCTCAATTAAACATGATTAAGGCAATTAGAGGCCCATTTCAAAAAAACTTTATAGAGGGCGGCCGAGTGGCGCGGTTGTTGGGTGCTGGCTTGGGAGGCCAGCAGCCCCGGTTCTGTCCAACGTAAGAGGGCCAGTGACAGTGCCCTCAAAAAAAAAGAATGATAACAAGAAATATACTTTTCAGTTTGAAGAAACTAAAATGTTTTATTTACAGGCATCTCTTAAAATTCCTTTTGTCTTTTTAGTAGATACTATTACTGTATATCTCCTTTTTTTCTTATAATCAGACACGTACCCCATGGTCGGAGGTACGGGCCCATTTTTTGGGCCATGCCCCTAATTTCACTGTAAGATATACTACAACTACAACGAAAAGTGGATCAGATGTCTAATGCCAATCTCCAGTTCCCCCTCGAAAAGGAGACACTCTCTGCAACTGTGAAGGGACTTGCTTCCCTAAACCCCCTCACCAGGGTAAAAATCCTAAGTGGAGGATTTCCTGATATATATTTTCCTTCTGTTAATTATTCTTCTTTTATTTTGTTTAGTCCTCAGATGTGGACAACAAGCCCTCCGACGGGCCTTAAAGAAACTACTAAGTCTGTGTATCTCCTGCTATGAAATTAAAAAGGGGGAGATGTTGCCGTACAGTTGCCAACCTGTTAGTCATCCCCTGAGCTAATCCAGTGTCAAAAGTGACAATCTAAGGAAGTGTCTGGAATGCTGAGACCCGGTGGAAAGATATCTGTAAAAGTTTCCTTAAGGGAGTGTCTCAGAATGCTGAGACCCGGTGGAATAATATTGTGGAATAATATCGGATAATCTCCCTTCTCCAGGAGGGCCTCAGGAATGTGGCTCATCCCCTGGGGTGATACATGTTTGTGTGAAGGGGCAATAATGTTGGAAGACAATGGGGGCATCCGCGGAAGGCAGGCAGCACGCATGGAATACACAGATTATAATAAATGCAAATCTTACTTCCCTGTAAAATCACTAATAAATGTTATGCATTGGTCCCTGAGAGTACCCCTTTGGCCTCGCTTGCACGTTAATCTTGGCTCCTGGCTTTATTAACCCTTGCTCTCCCTTCCCAAGTTTCACTGCTCTTGTTGGGCTAATAGTGACAGGCCAGTGGTGCTGTGATCCAAGCGGAGCTGCCACTGAATTGCCAACAGGTGGCAAGATGGCTCAGCTTGAGAGAGCACGGGTTTGACTCCCACATGGGATGGTAGCTACCGCCACCCGCAACTACGATTGAACAGGGCACCATGAGATGAGCTGCCCTAAGTTGCCAAAGGGTGGCTGGATGGCAACTGGATTTGGAGCTGAGCTAGCTGTGCCCTCCACAACTAGGACTGAAGGACAACAACTTGGCTATTCCCCTTCCACAATTCCCCAATAAAGTCCTTAAAAAAAAACTTCTAGAAGAAAAAGCAGGAGAAAATTCTCTCATCTTGTATTTAAGCAAACATTCTTAGGAACACTAAAAAAGTAATTATTAAAGTTCATGGGCTGGCCAAGTGGCGCATTGGTTAAGAGCTGGTTTTGGGATGCCAGCGGCCCCGGTTCGGATCCCACATATGAGGGCCAGTGACACTGCCCTCTACAGCTAACAACAGCTCCACCTGGAGCTGGGCTGCGAGCCCCGCGACAATGTAGGCTGCAGTGGGCTGCCATAGGCTACACTGAGTGGCCAGCAGCCAGCGTGAGCGGCTGGCAGCCAGCGTGAGCTGCCAATAGCCGCGGTAAGCGACCATCCAGAGGTCAGTGACCGATCTGCCTCATTCGAGAAAAAAGCAATGATGATACCAACATGGGCCAGTGAAGCAACATCCTCCGCAACTAGACTTGAAGAACAAGAAGACAGCAACTTGTCTGTTCCCCTTCTCCGATTCCCTAACGCTGTTACCCTCCCCCAATTCCACAATAAAATATTTTAAAAAAAAATTCATCATTAGACGTCATAAAAACGAAATCCTCCAGCACTTTAAAACACATTGTTAAGAGAACATTGAAAGTCAAGTAAAAAACTAGGAGAAAAATCTTCACAAAGCACATAACTGATAAAGGAAAGACTTGTACCCAGAACATATACAGAATTATCAAAAATCAGCAAGAAAATACAATAGAAAAATGCAAAAGGCTTAAACAGATACTTCACTAAGGAATAGATAGATGGCAAATAAGCATATGAAAAGATGCTAAATATAATTAGCCATCATTAGGTAAATAAAAATTAAAAGCACAAGGGAGAAAAAAAAAACACAAGATACTGCTTCACACCTCTGAGAATGACAAAAATTAAAAAGACTGACAGGGGCTGGCCCAGTGGCTCCAGTTGGTTAAAAGCGCGAGCTCTGAGCAACAGGGTTGCCAGCTGGATTCCCACACGGGCCACTGAGCTGTGCCCCAGCTGAGCTGCCCCTGAACTGGTGACTCACTGCAACTAAGATCGAACTCGGCACCTTGAGCTGAGTGGCCCCGAGCTGCTGAAGGGCTGCGGATGGCGACTGGACTTGGAGCTGAGCTAGCTGCGCCCTCCACAACTAAGATTCAAGGACAACAACTTGGCTGTTCCCCTTCCCCAATAAAATCAATTTTTTTAAAATTATAAAAACTAAATACATTGTTTCTCACTGCGGAACAGAATGTAAGATAAAGGAGATGCTTTCACTTGAATAAGAATAATACCAAGAGGAAATATCCAAAAGAAATACAGTAATCTTGGAGGAAAGACGAAAACTATAACTTTAACAGCAAACATATCACTTGGAATCACATAGAATTGTGTGGAGACAGTCAGAAGAGTGGTGATGTGGGTAAGTTTTGGCTAAGGACCGTGAGGACGGGCTTGACTTTACAGGAATGAACGGGATTTGCATTAACTGAGGAAATGGTGCCTTCTTGTCTGTTCCGGCATTCAAGTTTGGGCCTGAACCTAGTGACTGTCCAGAGGCCCTGACTCCCTCAACAGTGACAGTCCCCACCAGGAGTCTCTGAAAGTCCTATACTGAATGCCATATTAAACCCCTAATTGGCCCAGAAACCACAGGAACATCCCCTAACCCAGGCTTCACTAACACTGAGCACCGAGTTCACGGACACAAAATTTCCGCCCCAGCTCTCAACCACCAAGTCCCACAAACTGAGCGATCCACTTGGACCTCAAACCCTGACAGAGTCGAACTCTCGGTGGATGATTTCTTCAGGCTGGTAGTCACTGCCTGTCAGGGGGCCCGTCACAAACGCCCGGATTCCTGAGACAAATATCCAATAAAATCCCAACAGCGGTCCTCCACACACGCTCACATTTCACTGACGCCGCAAGCAGTGAATCCGAACCCAGGGCCCGACTCACCTGATTCCGAGCCTCTCCGGGCAGCCCTGGCGGGGACAGAGGCTTAGCTCCAGTCCCAAACCACTTCCTGTTCGGTTATGGTTCTTCGAAGTCCCTAGGGTCGCTCACCGGCACCACGCTGTCCCTGGCACCAGAGGACCTCGGAGCGTTGCGCGACTTCCGAGTTCCGGCTGTCGGCCCCGCTCAATGACGTATTGTGACCACGCCCACTATGGTGTTTGTGAGGTTCGAGGCCTAAACTGCTGTGTGAAGAAATCACTTTCGTTCGTGGTTACCTCGCTGCTTTTACCACCTCGTCTCGAAGAACGGTCAACAATGTGCGAAAGATTTCGGAGGCCGGTGACTATCCAAGGCCCACATGGCACGCTCAGCCGGCTGGGCAACAAAGAAATATGGCGGCGACTCTGTTCACTGTGGAACTGAGACTTTTCTCTGTGGCACCACGGGCGCGGCCATCTTAGACGAAGACAGATGTCCGTATAGAAGAGATGGGCTTAGACCACGGAGGACTTGCACTAGCCGAAAAGTCACTGGAGAAGTGGCGCTCACAGAGTTGACAAAACCAGTGGTCATTTAAAGCCCTAAATCTGGGACGAAGGCGGTTGGGTAGGGGGTGGATAAGGCCTTTCTAGTTTAGAAGGAAGACTACCGTAGAAAGGGGCGAAACCAGTAAGGCGGAGTTCTATTAAAATACCATTACCTACGTGGGAGTTTATACGTAGCTCCACCTAGTGGCGAAGGACATAAAGTGACGGTGCAAATGTCCGTACATGTTTCCTTACAAAATGATAGTGGAGCACTTGAGAATATGAAATTATGAGATAATGCAGTTTCACTTTGCATAGTTCTCAACTAAAAAAAAAGCACACTTAAAAAATGTTAGTTATTTCTATGCAGGCGCGAAAGATTCAATTGTAAAGGATTTAAGTAGATAATCCCTTTATAGAAGGCAGCCTAATCCAATTTAAATTTTTCATTCTCTTTGACTCAATAATTCTAATTACAACAGTTTATTTGGTAAAACGTTTTCTCAATGTTAACCACGAGGCTTTTTTAAATTTTAAAAAGGAAAATGATGAGGGCTGGCCGAGTGGCTCAGTTGGTTGAGAGCTGGCTCAAGAGTGTGAGCTCTGAGCAACAGTGTCCCTGGTTCAAAGGCTGAGCTGAGCTGGAACAGGTGGCAGGATGACTCAGCTAAAAAATAAAATAAAATAAAAACAGGAAAATGATGAGACAAGAGTTGACAAGAGCGGGCTTGCCAGCTGGCTGGGTGGGACAGGCAAAAGAGTTAACAGGAACAAGCTTAAACATTAATTGCTTGGCTCTGACTCCCCTGGCTAGTACTGCACCTACAAGCTGACAAGCATTTTACATCCATCATAGGTGGGAAAAGTGTCACGTCCTGCGTGGCAAGGGCAAATGGGACTTGAGAGGGGCGACGCAGATTGAATAAGAACAAGAGACAAAAGTAAGATAAGAGCGAGACCAAGGGACTCAGCCAAAGAAGACTGAGCCCCGAATCGGGTCAACGCATGGTTTTTATTGAAACTTTTCAAGGAAGTAAAACTGCTGTAAATTAGTAACCATGTGTATTGTGTGCCTTAAGGCTGTTTTCCATTAACCTATCCCATTGTATTCCAACAAATGCTATGCCTTCATACATCACTACACAGCCCCAGGACACTGAGTTACTGTGTCCTCCCAGGGGAGATAACTGATATCATTCCATCAGGTCCCAGTCATACTGAGATACCCCCGAGAGAGCTTTACTGATATCATTCCACCGGGCATCGGTCATACCGAGACACTTTCTCAAGACTAATAGGGTCAGGGGCTAATGCAGAGGGGGTGGTCTTGGAATCGGCTGTAAGGCAACAGGAAACGAACAATTCTCACTCGCAAAAGCAACAGCCTGCAAGTTAACATACGTCATAGATGGGAACAGGACAGTTCCCAGGAAAAGACAATTGTGACAGCAGCCCCCCTGCAAGCTGACAAGGACCCTACATCCTGCTTAGAAAAATATACAATCCCAGCACTCCTTACTGGGGCAGCTGTCCCTATCAGGCTATGCCCTGGCACAACTCCGCTTGCCAGTATCTCTCTTACCCCTCTGTCTCAGCAGCTCTTTCTCTCAGACTGTCTTGGAAAAACTTCTTCTGCTATTTCCAAACAGAACTCTCTCTCCTTTTTTGACTTTCAATAAATCTTTTCTTACTCTTGGTAGAGTCTCATAAATTATTTTACATTTTTACATTCTGCAAACGACCAGGAGTTAATTCTACTGAATTAACCTAAATGTATAATGATAAATAGATATGAAATGTATAATAGATAAATAGATAGATACTTTGGTAAGTTGTGGAACATCCACTCAGCATAACAGTATACAGCAATTTTTAAAAATATACTACTGGGCTGGCAGAGTGGCGCGGTGGTTAAGCGCTGGCTTAGGAAGCCAGGGGCCCCAGTTCAGGTCCCACATATGAGGGCCAGTGACACTGCCCTCAAAAAAAAATACTACAATCGTCAGTATAAATAAGGAAAGATAACTTCATTCAGAGGACAAAAAGAGATCTACAGGAATATATATATATATTTGTCACATCTTGCACAACTGGGCTAGGTGGGTGTGGAGAAGGGACAGCGAAAGGTTAAGGAAAAGAGAGGGAGACACACAAAATAGGAGAGAAAACACTTTGGGGCCAGAGGACCCCAGCCTGGTGGATTGGAGCCCTGAATCGGGCCTCACTGTTCCTTTTATTATCTTACAGGTAAGCAAGGGTCAATGTAGCTTCAGAGGTCTGTGTGACTCATGTCCAGAAACATAGTTCAAGGCCAAATCACCCACACTGCAAGCTGCCATTACTGGAGGTTATTGTCCTGCACCTCTTAAGAGACAGAACCTCCTCTGTCAAGGCTTACTGATAAGAATGCACTGAGGACAGATATTACAATATCAATAGGCCATTTCATAGGCAGGCTGCCAGACCCTGAAGCAAGGGGTTCATGCCCTATTTCTGTCAACTTGTGATTCCTCCTGTTGGTACCCACTGGTACCCACTGACATCCACGGGCACCCATGGGTGCCTACATGCACCCACGTGACTGTATCTGGCTTGGGTTGTCCCTCTTGTGGGATCTTACCGTCATTGACTAGCCGGCCATCCTTTGGTGTCAAACAGGGATATATACAGCAAGCATAATATTGAAGTCATGATCTGTCTTTATGGAAATGTGCATGGAGGCAGACAGGCAGGCTATAATGTGATATATATTAGTAAATAGTGATTAAGTAAAACATTTAATTTGGATTACTCTAGGATTACTCATTGTCTAAGACAACGTCAGAAGGCTTCAAATTCCCAATTTTTGCAATTCTCCATTGTTAATACATTTTTGTATAATAACTATTTATTAGTTCAGTATATTCAAAAGTTGTCGATTTTACAAGTTTTAGAGATTTTATGTAGATGTTCATAATATAGTCAATATGAACAGACTAGTTTCATTTTTCTTTCATAAATATATACTTACACATAAAAAATAATTTTTAAATAAGCTCTGATCACTTTCATTAAAGAAAAATTTTGCATGATTTACTTTTCACCAGTCTGTTCTGCCATGCTTCTAACTATATCAGAATCACCTGGATCAATGATAGTCAGTGTGCATATTCAGTAGTATTTTCCACACATTGTGCCCATTCAATATTATTGCCACTGTAGTGATGGACACCAGTCTTGGCCAACATGGCATACTACTCTATTTCAGATTTCCTCAAGGCTGGGCAGTTGTTGCCAAGGAAGACCAGTTTCGCTTTGTCCTGTCTGATCATTTTCAGAGTATGCTTGTACCACAGCACATACTTTCCAATTTTCTTTTTTTTTTTTTTTCTTTTTTTTTTTTTGAGGGCAGTGTCACTGGCCCTCATATGTGGGACCGAACCGGGGCTGCTGGCTTCCCAAGCCAGCGCTTAACCACCATGCCACTCGGCCGGCCCTTACTTTCCAATTTTCATAACAAGTTGGAGCCTAGACTTTTGTCACCTCCAGTGACTTTTTCTTCTTTGCGGCCACCATCGTCCTGTCTTAGGTACAAGAAGGCCCCCATCCAAGATTAACCACCAAGACAGCCAGGGAATGAGAAAAGAACATAGTTTGAACAATGCTTGGCTCTTAGGTATAATTATGGGTTATTTAAAATTTCTTCATTTGCTTATATGTTTTCTAGTTTCTACACATTAAGAATTTATTGGGCCGGCTGAGTGGTGCGGTGGTTGGGCACTGGCTTCGGAAGCCAGGGGCCCTGGTTCGGGTCCCATGTGTGAGGGCCAGTGACACTGCCCTCAAAAAAAAAAAAATTTATTGGACGGGCCAAGTGGCGCTTTGTTTAAGAGCTGGCTTGGGACACCAGTGGCCCCCGTTCGGATCCCACATATGAGGGCCAGTGACACTGCCCTCTACAGCTAACATCAGCTCCACCTGGAGCTGGGCTGCGTGAGTCCCAGCAATGGTAGGCTGCGGCCCCTGCTGCAGTGGGCTGCCATAGGCTACAGGAGTGGCTGGCAGCCACCATGAGCTGCCAATAGCCATGGTGAGCGACCATCCAGAGGCCGGCTACCGATCTGCCTCATCCGGGAAGAACGCAATGATGATACCAACGTGGGCCAGTGAAGCAACATCCTCCGCAACTAGACTGAAGAACAAAAAGACAGCAACTTGTCTGTTCCCCCTCCCCGATTCCCCAAGGCTGTTCTCCTCCCCAAATTCCCCAATAAAATCTTTTTTTTTTTTTTAAAGAATTTATTAACAGGTGGACTAGCCAAGTGGCTCAGGTGGTTAAGATCTCACTCAAGTATCAGTCAAACAGGTATTTTTCTAACAGAAAAGATTTCAGGAATTCATCCTGTTTGCCAGATTAAAATACAAGACAAAAGATTTATTTCTATAATTAATTGATGTTTTTGATGTTTCCATAGTTATCTCTCAAAAAAGACCACAAAATTAAAAAGTACGGGAATCAGATATTATTATGGGGGTGGGGCAAGCTCAAGCTTGCAATGAAACACCTCCCCTGGTCAAATTCCTGTAGGGACCACCTACTGTGGGACTCATTGTAAGAGAAATAACCTAAGTCTGTGAGTGATAACATTCTAAATTAACTTACTTTTAGTGCCTACTTTTTTTTTTTTTGAGGGCAGTGTCACTGGCACTCTTATGTGGGACCGGCCCCTAAATTAACTTACTATTAAAATCATGTTATCTCTGCTACAAAGTTTGTCAAAAAATAGCTTGTATAATTGACTTTGGGATCTCATAGAGTGGGAATTAATAAAAGGTCACTCGAGTAAGATTTTAAGTAAATCTTTTCGGTAATGATCATATATTAAAAATACTGGGCCAGCCGTGTGGCGTGGTGGTTAAGCGCTGGCTTTAGAAGCCAGCTGCCCTGGTTCGGGTCTCACATATGAGGGCCAGTGACACTGCCCTCAAAAAAAATGCTTAGACAGCGGCCCTGGTTCGGATCCCACATGAGGGCCAGTGACACTGCCCTCTACAGCTAACAACAGCTCCACCTGGAGCTGGGCTGTGCGAGCCCCGGTGATGGTGTGGGCTGCAGCCCCTGCTGCAGTGGGCTGCCATAGGCTACAGTGAGTGTCCCGCAGCCAGCGTGAGCGGCTGGCAGCCAAGCATGAGCTGCCAATAGCCGCGATGAGCGACATCCAGAGGCCAGCGACCGATCTGCCTCATCCGGGAAGAGCGCAATGACGATACCAACAGTGAAGCAACATCCTCCGCAACTAAAAACTGAGGAGCGAAGGGACAGCAACTTGTCTGTTCCCCTTCCCCGATTCCCCAACGCTGTTCCCCTCCGCCAATTCCCCAATAAAAAAAATCTTAAAAAAAAAAAAAATGCTTAGACTTCATTTCTCAACATCTATTAACAACTTAAGATTTTAGTTTTGCTGAGTTCACCTATTTTTAGCTTCTTATCACAGAAATGTTCAAAGATAGATTAAAATCTGTTAATAAATATATCTTATGTTTTATCACAAGCCTATACTTTTTTTTTTTTGAGGGAAGTATCACTGGCCCACATACGTGGGACCCTAACCGGGGCCGCTGACTTCCCAAGCCAGCACTTAACCACGGCACCACTCGGCCGGCCCAAGCCTATACTTTTTGAGGTTACAAAATATTTTCCTAGATTTGCCAGTAAAAGTGTTAATTATCCTACATGTACCGGAAAAATGTAGATCTGCCAAAGTTCAGATCTCCCTTTTCATTACAGGATTTTTAGACAAATACAGGAATGTTAAGGAAAATTTTCAGATGACCCAGACATGTACATAAAAGTCTTCCAAAACTTAAACCCTAAAAAAGGCCATAGAGTAATATAGATTAATTACATATCAACTCAAAAAGCTAAACTAATGACTGTTTTAATTGCTTTAGAGATGTTTTCAAACCCTATAAATATTAAATCAGACTCCACTTTCCAATAATTCTAATCAGTCTTTTCAAATTTTGTTTTAATAAAAAACAATTAAAAAAAGGGGAAGACAGAACAGAATTCCTACAGATACAATTGGCTAAAATCATGTTTACTTTAAATATTTAAAATTCATCTGGTTCAAGTAATGAAGTTAACATTGAGCATACTGCTACAGAAAAACATTTTAATAATCAACAGTTCTAAACTATTGGAAAACGTCCCTATCTGATGGAAGGATATCCAAACCAATCAATGACTATTAAAAACTTTATTAACATGTGAAAGAGGTTTTGCTTGTATTTCTCCAGGTCCACAGGAACGTCCTTTGTGGATACCGGGTTGGTGTGTCAAGTCTCATGAATGACAATCAGCTGAAGACTGGCCTGATTCATACCCACCATTGAAGATAATGCAGGAGACATCCAGGCAGGGGAAGAAATGCCCTGCGACTGAGAGGCTGCCTTTCCCGTAGGTCTCTAATTCTTTGCTAATGCCCGCTGATGCTTCACCAGTTAAAAGCCATATATCGCCTAAAAAACAGACAGGAGTGTTTTTTACGCCCATTAATATGGGTGTTAGTTTGGATGTGCCTCTTCCTACCTGAGCACAAATACTGTTGGGGGCTGAGAGCTCCCCAGTGTCTGACAAGGTCACATTGCCACGCTCAGCACTGGATGTTTGGGGTGCTGCCTTATGGTTGGTCACGTAATATCTCCTGCCTCTGTATTTTTGTTTTTTTGTTTTTGAGAGCAGTGTCACTGGCCCTCATATGTGGGACCAGAACCGGGGCCGCTAGCTTCCCAAGCCAGCACTTAACCACCGCGCCACTTGGCCGGCCCTCTCCTGCCTCTATGAACCCATGTGCCTTTCCTCTACATCGGATTCTATAGGAGACAGTACTTTCACTGCATTTATGGCAAGTTCCTGTGGTACCCCGATGAGAGATGGCTGTATAAGTCAATGACGGGCATGATCTCCTAAGAGAGGAGACAACCGAAGCCAGAATACAACCCCCTTTGGGGACACCAGGACTGAGAAACAGGGTACTCAAGCCCCTTGGAAACAGAGGCTCAGACCTCTGGCCACATAGGCCAAAAGCCTGTCTGTGAGAAACTGACAGCCTGCCTGTGAGAAACTGATAATAGCATCAGTCCTTGAGCTCACTTGCCTATGGCCACTGCTGTGAGAAGTCTCCTTGAAGACTAAAAGTCTCCAGGCCATGAGAGTTTCGATAAGAGGTGACTTACTGACCATGGGGTATGTTAATCAATAGCCGTATTTGTATTCTTTGACTTGAAGCTTTGACAGAGAAACAGATGCTACCCCCATAGGATAAGAGAGGTGTGAAATCCCCTTTAGTTACTAGGTATTGTATTTACATAGGAATAGATTTTAGATACTTTTACCCTAAACGTAGCCACTGCTAGTCTCTTAGTAATAGATCAAGTATACGCCCTGTGAGTCTTATGATTGTGTTTAGCTGTTAGGATTCAGGATAATTTCTAGATAGTCAAGATAGCTATAGTAAACATTCTTTAGACAATATGTAGAAATAAGTCAATCCTTAACATAAGATAGTCACAGTAAAGAAACTTAGGCGATATACAGAAATATGTCAATCCTTAACATAAGATAGTCATGATAAGCATTCTTTAGGTGATATACAGAAACTAAGTCTGGGTCTCATAGAGATTATCATAGTAAAAGACAAGATAATTCTTTAACGGAAGAGTAAGTCACAGTGCACCCTGGAAGGAACTTACATGGAAGTAAAGACTGTGAAAATCCTGGGAAATAGAAAACACCAAACTCATGTGAAGCGTAACTTGTGACTTGTGATTTTCGTAAAGAGTGCCGATAAAAGGGACACGCTGTAACAATAAACTGTGACACTTCTTCTCTGAAACTCCCCTGGTATCTCCACTCTCCCCCTTCTTTCTTCTCTCGTTTTTCCTCGCTGATGCCGCCCCACCCGAGGGAATCCCTAGACTCTGCAGAGGCTAGACCCCGCAAAATACATAAGCTGTCTCAAATGACAGAAAAAAACGTTGGTATTAGCGAGATTTCCAAGAACAGATGCTCATATGTTCATGGCATAATAACACTTCTTTAATTTATATTAATGATAGCTCCTGGATTCCAGGACCAGAAGATTTAAGGGGACCTAAATTCCCTGATAAAAAAGGTCACATTTTTAAACTTTCAGGTTATATACCTCATTAGGTTTTACTTATACCCCAATTTGTATTGGAATTGGTGCTCAATGCCTAGCTATAAAAGAATATGCTTGGATTGTGCCTAAAGGCAGAGAAAATTATACTTTTAAAGATATGTTTTGGGCCAGCCGAGTGGTGTGGTGGTTAAGCGCTGGCTTGGGAAGCCAGCAGCCCCGGTTCAGGTCCCACATATGAGGGCCAGTGACACTGCTCTCAAAAAAACAAACAATGAAATGAATAAAGATATGTTTATGATTTTTGGAAAGAAATTTGAAGTACAGGAGGCAAGCACCCACAGCTTCCCTCCCCCTATTCCTACATGTACCAATCAAAGTAACTGGATTGATGGACAGTCCCATATCCATTGGGAAGAGTGTTGAGGGAACATGAATTGGGTGTTATTTAATGATTCCTATGGAATAATAATAGATTGGGGGCCCCATGGGAATACAGTCCTTAACTGCACTCAATTGCTCCAATTACCAACTTCTCAGATGGTGGGTACATACTTATAACTCTTCTGAGTATTGATACTCAATCCTATTAACAAAAAATAAACAAATAAATAAAAATAAAATATACTTTTCAATTTAAGGAAACAAAAAGTTTATTTTCAGACATGTCTTAAAATTCCTTTTGTTTTTCTATTTGGAACAATGACAGTAAAATTAATCACAAAATTAATAGAATGTGATCAATATAGATTATATACTTGTATCAATTCTCTTTATAATGAACATAATTAAATAATGATTCTCAAGAGATGATGTGGATTATGGATCCCCATCCAAGCTTCTAGGGTGTGGGAAGGCTCTCTCACTTTACATATAGTTCTTCAATTATTACATAAGATTTCGCATAGAATAAAATGATTTGTGGGATTATTGATTGCTACAATTATGGGAATTATAGCCCTTACTACTATTGCTGCTGTGTCAGGAGTGGCTCAACACTAGATGGTATGACCACTGAATTCATACAGCAATGACATAAGAATACAAGTAATTCATGGAATCAAGTAAAAATAGATAAAGAAATTAATGTTAGATTAACTGATTTAGAAACTACTGTTGTTTTTCTTGGTGACCAAATGGAAAATTTACATACTATGATTACCTTAAAATGTGATTGGAATGTATCTACTTATTGTGTTACTCCTTATTCTTATAATCAGACTCGTACTCCCTGATCAGAGGTACGAGCTGATCTTTTGGGAAATGTCCCTAATCTTCCTGTGGACATTTTACAACTCCAGAAAGAGGTAGATGAAATGTCCTATGCCAATCTTCAGCTGCTATCAGAAGACGTGCCCTCTGCTGCTGCAGATGGACTGTCACATTTAGATCCTTTGAATTGGGTGAAAATCTTAGGTGGTCAGTTTGGTGGTGCAATTGCCTTTATGCTTATTTTACTGTGTTTATTCTGTTTAGTCCTCAGAACCAGACAAACAGCCCTCCAACATGTAATCAAACAGGAGTCCAAGAGATCTGTGTTTCTCATGCTTCTAAACAAAGAAGGGGGAAATGTGCCTCACAGCAGCCTCGCCATCTGCCTCCCTGCATTTGCCCATAACAGCAGGGTCTCATGGGGACATGATTTTCACTATGTTTATGGCAAAACCCCATGGGACCCTAAGAGAGAGAGTGGGTCAGCCAATGATGGGCAAGACCCCAGATATGCACAGGACTCTAAAATATGTACAAGGCCCTATATAAAATATGTGCATTAGGGTGGCCTAAGCCAGGCGCCATCCTTGGGTACCCTGGGAGGAATCAAGGAGGTGAAGCATAAGGGGCCTAAGGGCCTGTAAACCCTTATCTGCAGAGCTAACAGCCTGCCAGAGAAGAGAAATCTTCCCAAGAAGATAACAGCAGCCCTCCTTGTATTCTTGCCTCTAGGTGTCATTGTGAATCATTAACTGTTCCCGTAGGAGGCAATGTTGTATTGATCAAAGGGTCTTTCAGCAGAGGTGGTCTGTGGGACATAGGGAGATTTGGCTAAATTCTTGGGTGACGCATGTGATTTATAGACCTTGGAAAGAACAAAGCCCCTTCAGTGTGAATACTCAATAAAAGCTGCAGTCTGACCAGATTCTGGGCTCCTTGTCCATCAGACAGAGTCCCTGGCTTAATTGCTTTTTAAACTATCCCTGTCTCTTGCTCTTTATTTCTTTTTCTGAGTCCCCACTGGTCCTCTCGAGGAAGCTAGACCCAGCTGTGCAGAGACGCGACAGGGAGACAGTGAAACTATAGAGGGTTAGCAGGAAGACATGTCTTTGAGTTGACACAACAACTCTGCATCCTGCCTGTGGTAGAATTTACAGAAATCTATATATATGATAAAATGTCTTAGAACTTTACACAAAAAAACAAAACCAAAAACCTCTCACAAATGAAAGAACAAAAAACTACTGAAATCCAAATAAAGTATATAGTTTAATTAACAGCAATGTACCAATGTCGTTTTATTCTTTATTTTTTTATGGTGTACGATGGTTATGTAAGATAATCTCTAAGATGTAAAGGTATTCAGGAACTTTGCATATTTTGTAATTTCTTGTGAGTCTAAAATATTTCAAACCAAATTTTAGAAAAATCATATTTAAGGAGTTTTTGTAAATTATTTAATGCTATTTATAAACTTGGATAAATACATCCAAATATGTTGAATTACATTCATAAAGATATTCCTTTTACTTTTGAAGTACACAGGAGACTGAAAGAGATGAATTTAGAGCATAAGAAATGCAAGAGCTAGTCATATAATGATACAGGGTGGGCTGAGATCACTCCTGCTTATACATAACGTTACAATTTAATCAGTGTTGAGAATTGCTTACTTTAACATTATGGAATCATTGAAAATATGGTTCAAGGTATCTTGTCCTAGAATGGATGTCAGGTGTATAAGTTTAGACTTATGATAGAAAACTCAAGGGTACATTATTTTCAAGAGGTTTCTCTCCATGAATTCTCTGATATTCTGCTAAAGTTACTCCACATTTAGTGTGTTCCTAACAGGTTTATTTCTGTAAGAATTCATGAGAAAGGATGAATTCTTCCATCTGAAATTTTTTTTCAGCATCAATATTGGGCAACTATTGAGATTTTATTTCTAGGCAACGGCTTTCCCACAATCATCCCATTGCTACTAAGTATGACCTCACTGATGATCTCTTATCACTGATGAGATAGTCTTTAATTCCACAGAAGACTTTCCTAGTCTCTCCATTCATAAGATTTATCTTAGTACATACTTTTCAGACATATAATTACCTACAAATGTTTCCTTAAGACTTTTCTGCTTGAATGTATCAAAATATTTCTCCTACATGTTATTTTGATATGCAAGTGAGGTAATTAATCACTGAAGGCACTAGCACATTTTCTGCATTCATTAAATTTCATTTCTACGCAAACATCATGATTTCCTAAAGGTGAAAATCTAGCAACAGGCTACTCTACACTGATGATGTTCCAGTATGCTAGGAGCACACTGGTGTTTTACAAGTTCACGAAACTATCATGATTTGTCTCTTGCTCAAGTTCACTTGACTGTAGATGTTCAAAAAATATTTTCATTTGTCATGTGTGTTAACAAGGCTTGTCAAGTGAGAGAAAGGTTACCACCATTTCTTCAATCCAGATGGTCTCCCTCTTTTTTGAGTTCTTTGATGTACAGTGGGGACTGAGTTCTCTCACATTAACTACATACATATGGATTGTCTCCTGTGTAAATCCCCAGGTGCGTCATGAGACCAATACTATTGGTTTGCTGTAAAAGTCATGACACATTTTTGCAACGGAAAACATGGAAAAAATACATCATGACTTTTCCGACAACCCAAAATATGAATAGGATTTTCCAGTCAGTACTTAGAAAAGAAGTCTATCCTGTATGAAGTCTCTGATGTTTCACAAGGCATATTTTCTTCCTGAAGGTGTGACCATATTCATTGTTATTAGGGTTTATTCCCATTATGAGTTTTCTGATGTACAAGGAGATTTCTGTTTGAGGAGAAGCCTTTCCCACATTCACTACATACAAAAGGTTTCTCACCTGTATGAGTTCGTTGGTGTACCACAAGATTGCTCTTATGGGCAAAAGCTTTTCCACATTTATTGCATACATAGGGTTTCTCTCCAGTATGTGTCCGCTGGTGTAACATTAATCCACTCTTCATGATGAAGCCCTTCCCACACTCACAACACCTGTAAGGTTTCTCTGCAGTATGAGTTCGCTTATGGACAACCAGCCGACTCTTCCAGGGAAAGCCTTTCCCACACTCACTGCAGGTGTAGGGTTTCCCTCCAGTATGTGTTCGCTGATGTATGATAAGCATGTTCTTCCAAGTGAAGCCTTTCCCACATTCACCACATATATAGGATTGCTGTACTGTATGATTTCTCTGGTGCACAGTAAGGTGACGCTTCCTGGGAAAACCTTTTCCACATTCATTGCACACATAGGGTTTCTCTCCAGTGTGAGTTTGCTGATGTTCAATCAGACGGCTCTTCATAGTGAAACCTTTTCCACATACATTGCATACATATGGTTTCTCTCCTGTATGATTTCGTTGGTGTATGAGGACGTACTGCTTTGTGCTGAAGGCTTTCCCACACTCACTGCAGGTGTAGGGTTTCTCTCCTGCATGATTTCGTTGGTGTATGAGGACGTACTGCTTGGTGGTGAAGGCTTTCCCACACTCACTGCAGATGTAGGGTTTCTCTCCAGTATGATTTCGCTGATGTATAATGAGATTACCCTTCCCCGAGAAGCCTTTTCCACATTCACTGCATACATAGGGTTTCTCTCCAGTGTGAGTTCGCTCGTGCTCAATCAGACAGCTCTTCACAGTGAAGCCTTTCCCACATTCACTGCAGTTGTAAGGATTCTCTCCAGTATGTTTTTGCTGATGTATTATGAGCATGCTCCTCCAAGTGAAGTCTTTCCCACATTCACCACAAACATAGGTTTTCCCTACTGTATGATTTCTCTGGTGGACAGTAAGGTGACGCTTCCTGGGAAAACCTTTTCCACATTCATTGCACACATAGGGTTTCTCTCCAGTGTGAGTTCGCTGATGTTCAATCAGACGGCTCTTCATAATGAAACCTTTTCCACATTCATTGCATTCATATGGTTTCTCTCCTGTATGATTTCGTTGGTGTATGAGGACGTACTGCTTTGAGCTGAAGGCTTTATCACATTCACTGCAGGTGTAGGGTTTCTCTCCTGTATGAGTTCGCTGATGTGTGATTAGCATGCTCTTCCAAGTGAAGCCTTTCCCACATTCACTACAGACATGGCCTTTCTCTCTAGTGTGATTTCGCTGATGTACAATGAGATTACGCTTTCCCGGGAAGCCTTTTCCACATTCACTGCATACATAGGGTTTCTCTCCAGTGTGAGTTCGCGTGTGCTCAATCAGACGGCTCTTCATGGTGAAGACTTTGCCACAATCATTGCATATAAAGGATGTCTCTCTTTTATGAATTTTCTGATGTTCATTGAGCCTGGACTTTCTGGAGAATGCTTTCGCACACAGATTGCATCCATAAGGTTTCTCTCCTGTGTGAACTGTCTCATGATCAGTGAGATGAGACTTCTTAATGAAGGCTTTCCCACATTCAGGGCACACGTGAGCTTTCTTGACTTCATGAGTACTTTTATACTTACTGACCTGGGACTTACTGCTAATGGGTTTTGCACTTACAAGGACTTTAACTTCAGGATGAAAATCTTCCCACATATGCAGAAATGATTTCCCATCTCCATTCAATTTCATAGACTTCTTAATTTCATAACTTTTGCTCTGGTTGACTGAACTTAAACTTGACTTCAGAGTGTTCATGTAGAACTCAAACATATCATGATTTTGCCTGGAAGGAAAATGACTTTGGCTTTGAGCAACATTATTTCCAAGCACATTGTGTTTGTGGTTTTGTTTCATACTTTTCAGCATTATTTGATTTTCCCAGTGACCCTTGAGATGATTATCAACTTGGCCATTTTCTAGGGAAGAAGAGAACAATTAATCTTTTTACAATCTTGTTTGGAAAAAAACTGTAAAAAATTCCGTGGTGTTTTTTTAAAAAATGTCACTTTAGTGACAACCCAGTGATGACACTATAAAAGAAACAACATCGATAAATGTTCCTTATTTCTTACACATTGGTAAAAACACAATAATATAAACAAACCAAAATGAAACAGCAGTTAGTGTACCAATAAGGTTTCATACTTGACAATTTATGTAGTTTTGGCTGCTTTCTACATAAGAACTTGCAAACCATGCAGAGATGGAAAAATACAAGCAAGTAAGTCATTGTTAGCAGCAAATGACAGGGTTTGGAGGAATACCATTCCATAGAACTTGGAAAGACCCAGGTCACAGAGGTGGAAGAGACAACTAATCTAAAATTATGAGGGTTGCATTTGTTCACTCCAAAACTATATATTGAATGGCACTATGCTGGTATTTGGAATATATAAAATATGACTTACTTACTGATCTTAAATCTAGTTAGGGAAAACTGAATAATGAAGGAAAAAAAAAGAAGGGAGTTGGAGATTTTTAAACATGGCTTGAGGAGCAATGGAGATGGTGGGAAATGCAGGAAATCAGGATATATTTACAAAAACAAAAGACAAGGTTAAATGATGGGTTTGATGGGGAGGATGATTAATTACAGTGAGGAGTCCAGGATTACTTTGCTAACTATCTATATGGCTTGAGCAACTGGGTAAGCAGAAGCATCTCAAATCAAGATGAAGAATATTACTGAAATAAATATATAATGTGTAGGAAAAAAATATACATTGTGAAACATAAACTATGAGATGATTATTAGCTATATAGTACAGACATCAAGGTCAGCTTGGAGGTATAAATGTGGAAATAAGCAATGTATACCTATTATTCAAGAAAAGAGGACTGGGCAATATGTTGGGAGGACACAGAATGAAAGATGATGAAGGTAAAAACCAAGGTTTGAGACATTCTAAAATGTAGAGTTTTGGGATTCTCTAAATAAAACCAAACTGTGACTACGGAGATCAGGAAATATTCATACTGGGGTGTATAGAATAAACATGTTACCTAGCCAGTAAGAATGTAAGGTCTTCAGAACTTGAAGAGAGCTGAGACAGATTCTTGTATAGTAATCCTGTTCCTAAATTTGCCTCTCTAAAGACCACCATCAAGATACCTTTCCAGAAACATCAATCATATTTACAGGAAAACTCCTATAATCAACATTCCAGCCTTTTATCTAGCTGTGTCATGTTGTCATACGTTTCATTCATAATAAAACAGAGCAACAATCATTGACAGGAAATTTTGCAGGTGGCCAGTGTACTGTTGAGGGTCATTGTCCCCAACATTGAGGGGCTTGCAGGCTGGCCTTAGTGGGCTTGGTGAAGCATAAACTTGTTTTTCTGCTTTCATTGTTTCTTTACACCTGAAGGGTGCTTATGACTTATTGAGGTTTGTGGTGAGGACTGTCAGTTCCTTGGGACACAAAAGAAAGATGGCTATCCAAGTTAATGGAAAAGGAGCCTAAGGCACACATGTATACACGGTTAATGATTTACTGCAGTTTACTTCTTTGAAAATTTTCAATAAAAGCTATGCGTTGACCCGATTCGGGGCTCAGTCTTCTTTGGCTGAGACCCTTGGTCTCACTCTTATCTTACTTCTGTCTCTTGTTCTTATTCAATCTGCGCCGCCCCTCTCGAGTCCCACTTGCCCTTGCCACACAGGACGCCTCAACGTGCGGCTCGAAGAAGGGAAGGAAGACTTTGAATCTTGGTGAAAATTCAAGGTGCAGACCTCAGTGTAGGCCGGCACTCTACTTGGTAAGGAGTAGCGAATAGTCCTGAGGAATTGTACCGGGGCATCCGGAGAAGAAACTAACAAATTCTGTGTGACAGTGTGTGATTGTGTGAGTGAATGCATATAGTTCCACGGCTTTTCGCTATGGAACTTGAGTGGGCTCTAATCTGCGGTTCCGTAATCTGTCATAAGGCATAACGGCGACTGACTCGTTCACCTGTGCGGGGGCTTATACCGCAGAGCCTTAGCTAAGACAGACTTAGTCCCGCGAGGGGCACGGCCAGATGAGCATCTGAGTGAATAATTGAGTGACAGTTCTCTTTTCTTTTCTTTTCTTAAAAACTAACATGGGAAATTCTGAGAGTCGATATAGACCATATATTTGCCTCCTTAAGCAGCTTTCTAAGAAGGGAGGGGTAAAAGTCTCAGAAAAGAAACTAGAGGAACTTTTAAAAGTTATTGAAACCCATTGCACTTGGTTTCCAGATTTAGGCACCATAGATTTAGACCAATGGGAGATGGTAGGTAAAGATCTTTCAGAAAAACAATGTCAGGGAAAAGAGATACCAACTACAATTTGGGAAACTTGGAGACAGGTCCGATCAATTTTAGAACCTTTACACACTGACACAGAAGATGAAGAGGAAGATAAAAATCAGGATTGCAAAAGTCTCATTGAATTATCAGAGGACAACGAGAGAGACGAAGAGTCTGTAGAAGCGCCTACAATAATTCCAAAAGCATTATATCCTTCTTTATTTTTTATTTTTTTATTTTTTTAAAGATTTTATTGGGGAATTGGTGGAGGGGAACAGCGTTGGGGAATCGGGGAAGGGGAACAGACAAGTTGCTGTCTTCTTGTTCTTCAGTTTAGTTGCGGAGGATGTTGCTTCACTGTTGGTATCGTCATTGCGCTCTTCCCGGATGAGGCAGATCGGTCGCTGGCCTCTGGATGTCGCTCATTGCGGCTATTGGCAGCTCACGCTTGGCTGCCAGCCGCTCACGCTGGCTGCGGGCCACTTACTGTAGCCCATGGCAGCCCACTGCAGCAGGGGCTGCAGCCCACACCATCACAGGGGCTCGCACAGCCCAGCTCCAGGTGGAGCTGTTGTTAGCTGTAGAGGGCAGTGTCACTGGCCCTCATGTGGGATCCGAACCGGGGACGCTGGCTTCCCAAAACCAGCGCTTAACCAATGCGCCACTCGGCCGGCCCATTATATCCTTCTTTAAACGACGATCTGTTAATACCTGATCGTTTGCCTCCTCCCCCAATAACTAGAATAAAGGATTGCGGGTTGTTTAAAAAACCCTCCAAATTAAAACAACCAGTTTCTCCTGTTATATCGGCACCTCCACCTTATGCCCGAGATCCACATTCATCAATGTCAGCCATAGAAAAAGGAATTCAACAGGCAAGGTTGGAAGGAGATTTGGATGCTTTAAATTTTCCAGTCATAATTAGGGAGCGTCTTGCACCCACTGATGAACTCCCCAGTGGTTTGCAGATATTAGAACACCACCCTTTGCCTTTTAAAATCCTTAAGGAACTTAAACAGGCAGTTACTCAATTTGGTCCGACTTCCCCTTACACTATATAGGACTAATTCGAGGTATTGCTGATGGAAATAGAATTGTTCCAATAGATTGGAATGCTTTGGCTAAGTCCTGTCTTTCTCCAGCCCAATTTCTGCAATTTAAATCTTAGTGGATTGATGGTGCGGAAATTCAGAGTAGGCAAAATCAGGCTGGGGGGAAAGATATTACTAAGGATCAATTAGTAGGTAATGGAGATTGGATAAATACCGAACAGCAGACTTTAATGACTCGTCAGGCCCAAGACCAGCTTAAAAGAATTTGCTTGATGGCTTGGGAGAGAATACAAGTGGAAAGAAAAGTCCCAACCTCCTTTCAAAACATATTTCAAGGACCTCAGGAGCCTTATTCAGAATTTATAGCTCGCTTGCAGGATACTATTAACAAACAGGTATCCAATGCTCAAGCCGCTGATATCATTTTACAAATCATAGCTTATGACAACGCTAATGAGGACTGTAAAAAGGCAATAGGAGCTCAAAAAGGAAAGACAGATGCAATGGGATACCTCCGCCTCTGTCAAGGAGTAGGAACTGAACAATATAAAGCTACAATGTTAGCTCAGGCAATTACAGGAATGACAAGAGGAAAAAAGTTTCCAGGTACTTGTTTTAACTGTGGAAAGCCTGGTCATACTAAAAGGGAATACAGAAAGAAAATTAAAACTGTTTCTAATATGCCTAATGACTCTGCTCCTGCAGAATCGAAATTACCAGGGATGTGTCCTCGATGCCGAAAAGGGAAACATTGGGCATCAGACTGTAGATGATTATATCATAAAGATGGAACTCCCCTTCAGGGAAACGGGAAGCAGGGCCAGCCCCAGGCCCCGACAACAACAGGGGCATATCTGGCATTGGCCACTCCTCAGAATTACCAGGCTGTACCTCCCCCAAACTTTCAGTACAGCAATTAAGTTCAGCAACAGAAGGGAGTGCAGCAGTAGACGTTTGCACCACTTAAGATATTTTATTACTTCCCGGAGAAACGCCTCTCCGTGTACCCACAGGAATTTTTGGGCCAATTCCACCAAACACTGTCGGACTTATTCTTGGCTAATCCAATTTGACTTCAAAGGGAGTCACAGTTCATACAGGGATCATTGATTCTGATTATGGAGGAGAAATTCAAATTATAATATCTTCAACCGTTCCCTGGTCAGCTAAAAAAGGAGAACGGATTGCACAGTTACTTTTGCTTCCGTATGTTTCCCCAACACAAAAAGGAATCCAAAAGCGAGGAACGGGTAGTTTTGGAAGTACAGGAGAAGCAGGTATCTTTTTAGTAGAAAAAATTTCAGATATTCGGCCTATTTGCCAAATTGAAATTCAAGGAAAGAAGTTTAAAGGTCTTATAGATACAGGAGCTGATGTTTCAATCATCAGTTCTCAACAATGGCCAAAAAATTGGGAATTGCAAGATCCAGATATTAATATAGTAGGAGTAGGAAGAGCCTCAGGCTTGCGTCAAAGTATTCAGATTTTTCCATGTATAGGACCAGAAGGACAACAAGGATTTTTGCAACCTTATGTTGCTGACATCCCTGTTAATTTATGGGGAAGAGACTTGTTGACTCAGTGGAACGAAGAGGTCTGGATTCCACCAAATCAATATAGTCCTCAAAGTCAGAAAATTATGAGTCGTATGGGATTCCAACCAGGAAAAGGATTGGGAACATTTAAGCAAGGCATAACTCAACCTCTTCAACTCTCATCTCAGCAGGGAAAACACGGACTAGGCTATCAGACCAATCAAAATAACCCTTTTTTGTAGGGGCCACTGTCAAAGAGCTACGTGCTCCTTTGCCTCTTAAATGGAAAAATGACACCCTGATATGGATTGAACAGTGGCCCCTTTCTCAAGAAAAATTAGAGGCTTTAACCAAATTAGTACAGATCCAATTAGAACAAGACCATATAGAACCTTCTACTAGCCCTTGGAATTCTCCAGTTTTTGTCATTAAGAAAAAATCAGGCAAATGGAGAATGCTAACTGATCTTAGAGCTGTTAATGCTGTTATTGAACCTATGGGTGCCCTTCAACCAGGGCTTCCACAACCATCTATGATCCCTAAAGATTGGCCTCTTATAGTTATTGATTTGCAGGATTGTTTTTATACGATTCCGTTACATCCTCATGATTGCCCTCGATTTTCATTCTCCATTCCATCTATTAACAATAAAGAGCCAATTCAAAGATATCAATGGAAAGTGCTACCTCAGGGAATGCTTAACAGCCCAACAATTTGTCAGTTTTATGTAGCTCGAGCTCTTACACCAGTAAGAACTGAATTTCCTGATTGTTACATCATTCATTATATGGATGATATTCTCTGTGCTGCATCATCTATGAAACAACTAGCAGCTTGCTTTGAATCACTTAAACTTCACCTAGACAAGGCAGGGCTATGTATAGCCCCTGATAAAATTCAAACAACCACTCCAGTTAAATACCTAGGAACAATTGTTGATCGACAGACTATTAGACCACAAAAGGTTCAGATTAGAAAAGATCAGATTTCTACTTTAAATGATTTACAAAAATTATTAGGAGATATTAATTAATTATTAGGAGATATTAATCCTACTTTGGGCATTCCTACTTATGCTCTTAGCAATCTGTTTAGTGTCTTGCGAGGACCTTTTCAATTAATCAGTCCTCGTGAATTGACTCCACAGGCAATTAAGGAATTAGAACTGGTAGGACAGAAAGTACAAGAAGCTCAAATTTAACGTATAGATCCTGATCAACCGTTACAGGTTCTGGTCTTCACCACACCGCATTCTCCAACAGTGGTCATAATACAACAAGAAAAACTGGTTGAATGCCTTTTTCTACCTAATCATTTTGTTAAGACACTGCCAACTTATGTTGAATTAATTTCTGAATTAATATCTAAAGCCCGCACTCGAGTCTTACACCTTAGTGGGCAGGAACCTAATCAAATTGTAGTTCCTTTTAAAAAACAGCCAATTTGTCATCTAAACATTCATAATGAATCTTGGCAAATTGCAATAGGAAATTTTTATGGAATCATTGATAATCATTACCCAAAAAATAGATTATTTCAATTTTTGCAAAAGACTACTTGGATTTTGCCCAAAAAACTCCGACAAAACCCAATTCCCCAAGGAATTACCGTCGTTACTGATGGATCTAATAATGGAAAAGCTGCCATCGTTAGTGAAAAAGAATGTCAACTTGTTCACACTAACTGTAATTCGGCACAAAAGGCTGAACTTGTGGCAGTTTTAACTGCTTTGCAGACCTATTCTGAGCCTTTAAATATTGTTTCTGATTCGGCTTATGTTGTTCACACAGCTCAAAACATTGAGACAGCGTCTCTCTCATTTAATTCTAATCAGTCTCTTCAGATTTTGTTTCATCAACTTCAGCAGGTTGTAAGAAATCGTCAACACCCATTTTTTATTACTCATATTCGCTCTCATACGACTCTCCCAGGTCCATTGACGCGTGGAAATGCTATTGCAGACTCTTTAGTGGGAAATGCTCAGATTGATGAGGCAACCCACTTTCACTCTTTAACCCATATCAATGCTGGAGGTTTGCGATCTAAATTTCCCATTACTCATAAACAAGCTAGGCATATAGTTCAGACTTGTCCTACTTGCCAAATTCTTAATGCTCCACAAGAATGTCCGGGGGGGAACCAACCCTCGGGGCTTAGCTCCTAATGAATTGTGGCAGATGGATGTGACTCATATCTCTTCTTTTGGAAAATTATCATTTGTACATGTTTCTGTTGATACTGCCTCAGGATTTTTAGTAGCCACTGCTCAAACTGGTGAAACTGCAGCTCATTCCTGTCGTCATCTTTTGATTTGTTTTTCTATTATGGGCCTACCAAGCAAAGTTAAAACGGACAATGGACCAGCTTACACTAGTGCTAAATTTGCCAATTTCTGTTCCACCTGGCAGATTTCTCATAATACTGGCATTCCTTACAACCCTCAAGGCCAGGCCATGGTTGAATGTGCTAATTCAACCTTAAAGAAACAATTATTAAAACAAAAAGGGGGGGATGTAAAGGAACCACCTCAGGTGCAATTAGCTAGAGCTATGTTTACTTTAAATTTTTTGAACTCCTCTGGCTCTGATCCACATTGTGGACGAACTGCAGCAGAAAGGCATTTTAATACCAGTTCAAAGAAAAAGCCGCCAATCCCCATATGGTGGAAAGATATTCAGACTAACCAGTGGAATTTAGGGACTCTGTTGACATGGGGACGAGGTTTTGCTTGTATTTCTCCAGGCAAAGAAGAACGTCCTCTGTGGGTGCCTAGCCGGTGCATTAAACCTTATCATGAGTGACTCACCCAAGAAGGTCGTCATGAAGCCAGTGTGGCCTAAGGTGGCAGGGTATCCGTCTCCTGAAGAGATTTTACTGGAGACTCCCTCGGATGAGGAAGAAGAAAGATGCATATCCATTACCCGTCCACAGACACCTCCAGCGTTTGAGACGTCTAAATTATCCTTACAATCTAATCGTGTGAGGACAGCTGTCCTGCCCACACCTGCTTCACCAGTTATTGCAAGAAGCACTAGAAGTGCTCCTCTCCCTACCTGGGGACAAATGAAAAAATTGATATAAGTAGCAGAACATCATCTCCAGGAGGAAAGGCTACCTAAGACGGAGGCCAACCTGATGTTGTCCATGATGGCTGTTCTTACTATTTCCTCCGGTGTGGCCAACAAACCCTCCGGCGGGCCACAGATGAAGAAACTGCAAAATCCATGTTTCTCCTTCTACAACAACAGAAGGGGGGGCGATGTTGCCTTACAGCCGATTCCACGACCACCCCCTCTGCATTAGCCTCTGAAGGCATAGCATTGGTTTTTGTGTCTGCTTGGTTCTGTGCCTACTCCCCGTGCTCATTAGATGTTTTATCAAGCAGATGATGGAGGTCCAAGATAACATCCATGAGATCAAACTTGAGGCAAAGCCTCAAGTTTAGCCACCTGCTTATTAGCCCCACTACCCCTAAACTTTAGCGAGGACAGGCTAGCCAAAGACGGGTAAGGACCTCCTTGAATGTAACTAACCTAAGACAGGGCTTGATCGCCAGAGGATCGAGTTCCGATGACGGGTTGTTATTTCATTGGAGGACACCTAAGACAGGCACTCTGACTCGCAGCCGCCTGGGGTCACAGGCGTGCTTTTTAAATAATAAAGAAGGGGGAGATGTTGAGGGTCATTGTCCCCAACATTGAGGGGCTTGCAGGCTGGCCTTAGTGGGCTTGGTGAAGCATAAACTTGTTTTTCTGCTTTCATTGTTTCTTTATACACCTGAAGGGTGCTTATGACTTATTGAGGTTTGTGGTGAGGACTGTCAGTTCCTTGGGACACAAAAGAAAGATGGCTATCCAAGTTAATGGAAAAGGAGCCCAAGGCACACACGTATACACGGTTAATGATTTACTGCAGTTTACTTCTTTGAAAATTTTGAATAAAAGCTATGCGTTGACCTGATTCGGGGCTCAGTCTTCTTTGGCTGAGACCCTTGGTCTCGCTCTTATCTTACTTCTGTCTCTTGTTCTTATTCAATCTGCGTCGCCCCTCTTGAGTCCCACTTGCCCTTGCCACGCAGGACGTGACAGTGTACCACGCAATCATCTTCAAAACCTAATGTGATGCATGGGATATGGCGACTATCACCTTTTTCAATCACATTCTTCATTCAATATGGAAGTCATGTCCAAAATTTTCTCAATTCAACATCCCTAATATATTGTTCCGCCACCAGCAGCATCGACTTCAGAAATTCTATATTTATGTCTCGGCTGGCAACAGTTAGGTTATACTAAAGGGCTAACTTCATCATATAAGACCTAGGTTATGTCAGCATTATGTTCAGTTTTAGGTTTATTTTAAATATTTTATTGGGGAATTGGGGAAGGGAAACCAACAAGTTACTGTCGTTTTGTTCTTCTGACTAGTTGTGGAGGATATTGCTTCAATGGCCCATGTTGGTATTATCATTGCACTTTTCCCGGATGAGGCAGATCGCTCTCCTGCTATTGGATGGCCTCACACGGCAGCTCACGCTGGCTGCCGGCCGCTCACTCTGAGCCATTCACAGTAGCTCATGCAGCACACTGCTGCAGAGGCTGCAGCCTACACCAATGCCAGTGACTCAAGGCAGCCCAGCTCCAGGTCGAGCTGTTGTTCATCATCTTAGCTGTAGAGGGCATAGTGTTATTGGCCCTCAGGTGGTATCCAAACCGGGGCCCTGCTGCTTAAAGCTTGTGTCCCAAGCCAATGCTTAACCAACATGCCACTCGGCAGGCCATATCTTCAGTTTTTCTTAGAACATCTGGCTGTTCCTTATTATTGCTATACTACTGCCACCCAGGTGAAAGATAGGACAACCTAAAGCTACAAAAATATAAAACCAACCAACCCTCCACCATGTTACCTCAATTACTTACATATGAAATCCAATCAATCATCCTAGCAATAAAAGTGTACATCTCCACGAATATTCCATTTATCCGTTTCCACTGCACTACTTCTCCTTCAAAGACCGACTAACCGTGGCTTTCATTTGCCCAACTTCAGGACACTCTTTTCTTTTTTTAAAAATTTTTTTTCTTTTTTTTTTTTGAGGGTAGTGTAACTGGCCTTCATATGTGGGACCTGAACTGGGGCCGCTGGCTTCCCAAGCCAGAGAGCTTAAATACTACGCCACTCGGCTGGCCCAGGACACTCTTTTCATAGTCAAGCCCATGGCCTCATACATTTCCTATATGCCTTCATCTTTCTAATTCAAATTGTAGACAATCCTCATACATATGCTGTCATTCCCATTCTGATTATCAGCATAAGCTCTATTTCCTCTGTTTTTCTAAATTAGCCCCTTTATTACTCATTTTTATAGTTATCTTTAGTGAAGATTTAACATTATCCAAAGAGAGGCTACTGGGAGGTAATCTCTTGGCCCCTGCCATGTCCTGACTGATGGGACTGTCTTTTGTGGCTGTGGCCACCGGATAGTCTGACAAGGTGACTTTTGTTACGTGCTGTGGGATAACCATACAGTTATGACCTTTGGAAGGACTGGGGACTATAGGTATTAGCCTAACTTCTGGAGAGACTAAAGGTCAGCCATGCAGGCAATATGTGACTGAGACCCAATATGAACTCTGGACAACAAAGGCTCAAGTGAGCTTCCCAAGCTGGCAATATATCCTTTGTGTATTGTCATACATCATGGCCAGGAGGAGGAAATACTGTCCGAGAGTCCAGAATCACCATATTTGGACCCTTCCTAGATTCTACATGACCCAAAGATTTCACTTCTAGGTATATACCCAGGAAAAATGAAAGCATACTGGCAGTGTGAAAAACTATACACATTTTAAGAGATGTTATCTATGTACTACTTTTTGAAGTTGAATTGAATTATGTGGCAATGTGTAGTATGATGTTCGCTCAAAAGATGGCGTTAATCAATCGAATGCTAGTGTCATTCATTGTATTACAATTTTCATACAGGTTTTCCTTTCTTAAAATGTGTATACAGTTTTTTGGCACCCTCTGTATGTTCATGAACAAGTTGTACATAAACGTCATAGCAGCATAAAAGCCAAAAAGTGGAGACACCCAAATGATCATTAATAGATGAATGGGTAAATAAAATGTGGTAGATCCATACACTGGAATCTGATTTTGCAATAAAAAGGAATCAAGTGCTGATCCATACTAAAACATGGGAGAACTTTTTTTTTTTTTTTTGAGGGCAGTGTCACTGGCCCTCATAAGTGGGACCTGAACTGAGGCCGCTGGCCTCCCAAGCCAGCACTTAACCACTGCGCCACTTGGCCGGCCCATGGAAGAACTTTTAAAACATGCTAAATCAAAGAAGCCAGGCACAAACGACCATATATTTTATGATTCTATTTATATGAAATATCCAGAACAGGCAAGTCTATAGAGATAAAAAACTGTAGTTAGTGGTTGCCTAGCCTGGGGCTTAGGAGAAAGTTAAGTATTTTTTTAAAGTGATAAAGTCACGAAAATCTTCAAAAATTGATTGTAGTGATGGTTACATAAGTGCTAATATTCTACAAAGCGTTGAATTGTTTAAGTTGAGAAATTGTAGAATATGTGAATTATTTCAATAAAGCTCTTAAAAAAATAAACAATATAATGAGAAAAACAAATAACTAGGAAAATTTACACAATATTAATACCTAAGATGAATCGAAGGAAAATCAGAAATATTGAAGGTATGAAGGAAGTAAATTGAGGCAGACACAAGCTATGATTTGGGCTAGAACTGATGTCAGATGGAAAACAGACTTTTCTAGTTAAACTGTCAACAGGAACGGCAGAGACCTTTAAGACAAGAACCTCTTAAGTATAGTACATTCACGATAACACCAGCATGGACAGAAAAGAAAAATGTACTGTACTAAAGGAGAATCTAATATTTAAAAAAAGGTGGTGCGGGACCGGACGAGTGGCGTGGATATGAGGGCCAGTGAAACTGCCCTCTGGAAAAAAAAAAAAAGAAAATTGGGAAGGGTTGTTCTGGAGGCAAGATGATTCCTGTTGCTCATGTAGGAACTTGGAAATCTCTGGTCAGTAATATTTAGAACTAAAAATGTACGTTAAGACAATATTAAACGAGATATCAATTTGGAGTCATGGAGACAAGAACTGAATTCATGAGACTGAAGAAAAATATTAAGGATAAGAAATACAGCAGAAAAAAATGGAAAATAAAACCACTGAAGAACCTCAGAGTTGGGGGAAAAAGAAACTAAGGAAGCAGATTAATGCACAGGAAGAAATGAGGTTACAGGTAGGCTACAACATAACCTCACTATTTCCCATTGTGGCAGGAGAGTGCAATAGTCAGAACACGAATTAATTCAAAGATCTCTCTCTGCAGTGAGGCCTGGGAGGTGGAATTTCATAGCCGGGGAGGAGAAGGAGCGGAGAGAGACACTGTGACAGGGTGCAAAGATGGGGTAGATCATAGAAGCCAAGGAAGAAAACTAGGCAAACAAACAAAAATCAAGATGTCAGATAAACAAGGATCAGATCACAGAAGAGGAAAAAGGGGTACATTTCCCTCTAAACACCTAAAAGAAATCTGCTACAAGGAAAGAGATGGAGGCATTCTTTCCATACCCTCAAACACTTTCCAGCCTTATCTGACTAGAATATGACTTCTGCAGTTATGCATAAGGGAGAGCAGAGTTTGCCACCCCAAAATATGCCTTTTGGAATATTGTTAGTTTAAGCTGGTTATTTTCCGGAAATTAAAGACTCGGGAAAAAACTTTGACTTTCTCCCTTGCTGCCTATAAGAATTTAGACAAAGGACCTACTCCAGGAAGGGAGTGGTCATCATGGGTAACTATGGTTGAATATGAACTAGGTGAGATAGATAGGGAGGAGCCTAGCAGGGCCCTTTAGTTCCACGTCCTCTCTTTGTCACCTTGTTACAGATGGTCCAGTGTAACTTATATAGCAGACATTGTTTTCCCAACTCCATGGGAATTGCCTTCCTCTCCTTTGAAACCACAAACCACAACCCTCACTTCTCCTTAGCTTAAAATGGCTTGTAAGCCTCAACTGCCCAACCTGTCCTTCGGTCCCATATTCTTATGGACCCCTTCGTATGTACATATGTAATAATTTTTTTTTTTTTTGAGGGCAGTGTCACTGGCCCTCATATGTGGGACCCGAACCAGGGCCGCTGGCTTCTGAAGCCAGCGCTTAACCACCGTGCCACTCGGCCGGCTCAGATATGTAATAATTTTGATTATTTCATCCTGCTAACCTGTATCATGTCAATTTAGCAATTAGCCCAGCCAGGACAACTTAGAAGGGTAGAAGGAAAATGATTTTTCCTCCCCTGCACCAGGCCTTGCTGGTTCTCCCACTCACCTGGACAGGCTGGACTGTGGATTTCATCCTCTACTGTGCACGGTTCATCCCATTGTTCCAGCTTGGAGAGCATGTCTGGTTTGCTGACTTGATATCCTGCTCATGGGAAATGAAAGAAAACTTGGGTTGGGATCTGTCAAGATAGGAGAGTTACATTTAAGGGACTAGACAGTTTTCAAACGTTGGAGTCTTTTCTCTCAGGTGAGGGCATGTGTGACATTGGATATATATTTGGTCTTTGTCTCCAGTTCCTGGCACAGACCTCCTAAGTCCTTGTAATTTCCCAAGTGAAAGGCATGATAGAAACATTTATTTATTTATTTATTTTAGGAGCATCTTTTGTCATAGCATTTGGTCTAAGTTCCAGCTCAGAGTGATGAGTGTCTTGTGTGTGAGAGTGAGCAGACTGGTGGCTGGGGACCACTAGACAGCTTCAGGTTGGGTGCTGCAGGCCAGAAAGATCAGGCATGATCAGAGGACTGGAACTTTCAGCTCCAACTCTCCCCACATCATGGGGAGAGAGGGGGCTGAAGGTGCAGTTAATCACCAATGGACAAGGATTGAAGCAATCCTGCCTCTGTAATGAAACTTCCATAAAAATCCCTAAACAACCAAGTTGGGAGAGCTTTTGGATTGGTGACCATATCAAGGTGCTGAGAGGGAGGCACACCTGGAGAGCACAGTGCCCTAAGCATCTCTTCCATTTGGCTTTTATCCTTTATAATAAGCTAGTAATGATAAGTAAAGTGCCTTCCTGAGTTCTGTGAGTCATTCTGGCCTATTATCAAACCCAAGTAGGGGAGGGAGGGAAGAGGTATTGTGGGAATGACCAACTTATAGCCAAGTTGATAGATTTCTAATCAAGTTGCAACTTGTGTCTGAAGTGGGGACAGTCCCATGGTGCTGATTCCTTAAACCTATGGAGTCCAACATTACACTGGGTAGTTAGTTTCAGAACTGAAATGAACTGCAGGACAGACAGTTGATACCTGGAGAGTTGGAGAACTAGTTGTTGGTATAGAAAACACCCCAAACAGTTAGTGTCAGTCATGTTGGTAGTACACATAGCTCATGGTTTTATCAGGAGCCACAGGAGCCACTGGGAATCCGCCATCCAGAGAACTGCAGTGACTTCAAAGTGTAAGCAGCTAAGAAAAGAAAGGCCATTGACTGGGGACCCTGAGTGACACAGGGGAGCTGTCCTCACCAGCTGACACCAGGTTGCTGTAGTTCTCCAACATCACATCCCGGTACAGGTCCTTCTGCTCAGGGGCCAGGAGCTGCCACTCCTCCCACGTGAAGTCCACAGCCACATCCTCCAGTGTCAGCGTTTCCTGTCATAACATGGTCATGTTTAATGTGAGTTGTTTTATTTATTTTTTTTAGAGGGTCAAAGATCAATGTATATATTTCTTATTATTTCACAAAAGGTTGACATTATATTAGATACATTAAGAGATAATTAGCAAACTGCAATATACATTTTAAAAAGTAACCAAAAATGAACCGACATACAAAGAGACAGAAAAATATAGAGTTTAATAAATACGGAGGACAGAGTGAGGTCTAACATAGGCCTGTACGTAGCTTTTGAGATTACAGAGAAACAGAAAGTTAATATGAAGATCTCAGGAATGAGAAATTTTCACAACTGATTAAACATCCTGTGAGTCAGACCTAGTAAGTCAGCAAAGCCAAGTAGGAAATATGCATGTAAACATATCAGGCTGAAACTACAGAACTCCACTTGCAAGAGTCAGATTATGGAAACAACCAGAAAGAAAAGACACATTACTACCAAAAGAAAGACAAAATTGTTGAAATAAAGACAGCAGAAGCCAGAAAAATGCGATAAATATACATTTGGTCTTTGTCCCTGGTTCCTGGCACATACTTCCTAAAACCCTTGGACTCTCCAGAGTGAAGAGCATCTTCTATGCGTGAATGAGCTGACTGGTGACTGGCAGCTCCTAGACAACTACAGGGTGGGGTCACCAGAAAGATCCCAAACCTCCGGAGAGGGAAGAGGCACTGGGGATTGAATTCAGCTACCAATGGCCAGTGATTAAGTCAATCATGCCTACATAAGAAGACCACTATAATACCCCCTAAACAACAGGTTTAGAGTGCTTCCAGATTGGTGACCAGGGCGCGGTGCTGGCAGGGTGGGGCTCTGGAGAGGCCCACTGTACCTCCCCCCCCATACCTTGCCTTATGTATCACTCCCATTTGACTGTTCCTGTGTTGTATACCCTTTATAGTAACCTGGTAAATGTAAGTAAAGTGTGTTTCTGAGTTCTGTGAGTCATTCTAGCAAAGTCCAAACTTGACAAGGGGGTGGCAGAAACCCAGAAATTTAGAGCTGGTAATGAGAAATAAAGGTGACAACATGGGACTTTTAACTGGAACCTAAAGTGGGGGCAGCCTTCTGGAACTGAGTCCTTAATCTGTGGGATCTGACACTGTCTCTAGGTAGCTAGTGTCAGAATTGCGTTGAATTGTAGGACACCCAGCTGCTGTCTGGAGAGTTGCAGAATGGGTAGGTGTGAGGAAAATACTCACACATTTGGTGTCAGAAGTCCTGTGAATGAAAACAGTTCGGAAGTGTGGAATATTCAGTGCTGGTCCTGTGGCCCAGTAGCGTAAGCCCAAATACCATCAGGGAATAATTGAGACCTACCTGTCAACTGACTGCCAGATAGGGACAAACTAGTAGCGTATCTACCTCCATGTTATACAGACATTATTATTCAGAAAAGATAGCAGACTTCATGGAGATTGCAAATTCTTAACACTACTGATCTGATCACGTACTGAGATATTTCATGTAAGATGTAGATCCACTTGGAAAAACCAAAACTTAGGTTCCTATCTAATTTCACATTCAAAAATGCCTTTCTCCTGTTTCAAGGCCCAGCCATAAAGCAAAAGAATCTATGAAAGCAACAGACGCAAATATGATGTATGTTCACATCACAAGCCAAAAACCATAAAATTAAATAAGTAACAAGTTTTGTGAGAGGAAAAATGAAACATGTGCATTGAAAAAGATATCATGAGGGCTGGCCGAATAGCTCAGCTGGTTAAGTGCATGAGCTCTGAGCAACAGGGTCGCTGGTTTGATTCCCACATGGGCCAGTGAGCTGCACCCAAGCTGAGCTGCTGCTGAGCTGCCAACAGGTGACAGGATGGCTCAGCTGGTGAGAGCATGTGCTCCTAACAACCAGGTTGCCAGTTCGACTCTTGCATGGGCTATGCCCACCCTCAAGTAAGATTGGAACGGCACCTTGAACTAAGCAGCCGAAAAGCTGCCGACAGGCAGCTGGATAGTGACTGGACTTGGAGCTGAGCTAGCTGCACCCTCCACAACTAAGACTGAAGGGCAACAGCTTGGCTGTTCCCCTTCCCCAACACTCCAACACTGTTCCCCTTACCTAATAAAATCTTTGAAAAAAACAACAACAAAAAGATATCATGGAGAAACCTAAAAGAAAAATGACAAGCTGGGGAAACTTTTTATACACAAATAAAGAATCAATATATAGTGCATATAAACAACTCATTAATATGTAAAAGTTTTTTAAATTTAAAAATGATAAGGATGAGAGGCAGGTGGGGATGAGGGAGAAGTGGACGGGATTAGACAACATAAATAGGTAACTACAAGATTGCCACAGGGATATGAAAGACAGGTTGCAGGATTTAATTAATAATGTTGTAAATATTTTGTGGGGTGTCAGATGGTCATATGTATTGTTAGGGAGACCACTTCATGGATGGAGTAGACGCTTGATCAATGTGCTGTTCACCGGAAGGTGATGTTGTATAATATTGTATGCCAACTGTAATGGATTATATAGATAGTCACAGGATGTGGAATATACTGTGGAAGGGAGTCAAGGGAATTGTAATAGATATGTACAATATGGAGAGTAGTGGGGTGGCGAATTGGGGGAGGAGGGTTGTCACTTTGAGGGGTAAAATGTATAACTATTGCACTGTGTTGTACACCTGAAACTATTTTTTAAAAAAACACGTTTATTTCACAATAAAAGAGTTAAAAAAAAATGATCAGAATGAGCATTTCACAAGACAAAAAATCCAACTGACTAAAAAATATACAAGGGTTTCAACCTCACCTGTGACGAGGAAAATGGAAATTAAGACTCAAGAATATGAAATCATTCAGATTGTTGAAATTACGTGATCTGACAATGTCCTATTTTAACTACTGGCAAAGATTTAAAGCATAGATGACCCCACATATCACTTACTATGTAGCAGGCACTCATAAATTCTTTAAACAGTATAACTCAATTTTCTGAGTAGGACAAATGGAATTTTATATAGTTAATATCTATCAATCAATTACAGTCATTATTCTTTCAGATGCTTAAATTATACCATCTTAGGCCAACAGGCTATTTTCTTTGGAGTAAGAGTCCACCGATACAAAAATACCACAACAAATGCATTTATGTGCACGGATATGTATATAAATACACATACATTTGTAAATAGACACACATAGAGAGACACACACACAAGTTCAGTGACAGCAAGGACACACTACCAAACAATCGTTAAAGCAGAAGAGGAAATGAGGAAGGATGTTACCAAGACAGAATTTATATTTTTGCACTCATCACTGGAAATTTTTCCATGGCACCCATCACTGGAAATTTTTCCTTGAAATGTATCCATGAGTAATTTGTATAATTACAGAAAATAAAAAGCAGTAAGAGGAAGTCAGAAATAGATTTGATAATGGGGAGGGGTCAGCATTTTTTGAGATGACATGAAATTATAAAGCTAACACCCTGGAACTCAAGCCTTTACCAGACAAAATTTCTTACAACCATCTAAGGCCAAATCTGAACTTTTAGGCCAGTGCAGTTGCCTGTTAACGGAGGATCATTTGAAAGCAATGTAAACATGCCATTTTCCTATGCCATTTAGGCTTTAACACTGGATAAACCCAGGCAGACACAAGGCTGAGTCCTTTGAGTGACCTTGCATTGGTCCCCTGAAAAAATTGTGTCCACGGGGTTTGTTTGCTTGGTCTGTTCACACAAGGTTCTCTGAGGAACCCTGGAATAAACAGCAGCAAGAAATATGTTTCTGCTTTTGTTCAAAATCCCATCATCTCTAGAAAGAATGTAACATTTTTCCTGAGACCTAAGTACCATGAAATAGTGACATTCCCTCAGGAAACTTTTTGCTTTCTCCTCACACTCACTGCATATCATATACCTTAGCATGATTCTCTCGTTGTGTTGGCTGTCAGATATCAGATACAAACTGACAGCTACTGTTGTAACTCAGAGGATCCTTCAGTTACACATTATGATCCAACATCGGTAGCTTACTCAGAATCATATAAACATTATATTCTTGATCCTACTTTGCCATAATGTTGGAGTTTTCTTCTCTCTAAATACTGAACTGATTTTTTTACAGCCTCTACAAATCCATTAGGGAATCAAGGAGAGAATAAAACAAGACAAAAGTCACCTGGGCCTGGAGCATTTTCCTTCTGTTTGGGGAAATGGCCAACAACTGTGATACTCTGACTTTGTCTTTTTTGGATATGCCCTAAATTTCTAATTAGAAATCGCATGCAGTAGTCAAAAGTATCCCCAGAAAGGACAATGTTGAGGTCTGGGAACCTCCTCTTTCTTCATTCATTTTGTGTCTCTTGCCACGACCTGTGGGATGAAGAGCAAAATTACTTTCAGGGTTACATTCTTGTTGCTGTGCAGTCAGTCAACTTAACACATGGCCCCCAGTATTTCTCTCACTTTATGTGGTTCCCCAGGGATCATACCTTGTCACATTATAGCCTGCCTGTCTGCCCCCATGCACCTCTCCATAAAGACAGATCACAACTTCAATATTATGCTTACCATATGTGTCCCCACTTGGCGCCAAAAGATGGCCAGTTAGTCACTGATGGCAAAGATTTCTCAAGGGGGGGGGTGGCCTAAGCCAGACATGGCCACATGAGTGCCATAGGAGTAATTACGAGTTGACAGCAAAAGGGGCGTAAATCCCTTGCTTCAGGTTCTGGCAGCTTGCCTGTGAAATGACCTATTGATGTGATATATCTGTTCTCCATGCATTCTTATCAGTAAGCCTTGGCAGAGGAAGTTTCTGTCTCTTAAGAGATGCATGACAATATCATGGGACCTCTGGTAATGGCAGCTTACAGGTGTGAGTAATTTGGCCCTCACCTATGGTTTTGGGTGTAAGACTCACAGACTGTGGAAGCTACACTGATCCTTGATTATGTGTAAGATAATAAAAGGAGCAGTCAGGCCCAATTCAGGGCTTCCAGTCCACAAAGTTGAAGTCCCAAGGCTCCAAACTGTACTTTTCTCTCATTTGTCTCTCTTTTTTTTTCTTCTTCTTTTTTATTATTTTTTTTGAGGGCAGTGTCACTGGCCCTCCTATGTGGGACCCAAACCAGGGCTGCTGGCGTCCCAAGCCAGCTCTTAACCACCGCGCCACTCAGCCAGCCCTGTGTCTCTCTTTCTTAACCTTTCGCCATCCCTTCTCCACTCCTACTGCTCAGTTGTGCGGGATGCAACAGTGGCATCCAACGTGGGGCTGGAGAAAGAAATACTATTGTGGGAAGCCGACAGCCCCCAAGTGTCTGACAAGGCCACACTGCCCTGCTCAGCACTGGATATTAGGGGTGCTGCCTTATGGTTGGTCATGTAATATCTCCTGCCTCTATGAACTCATGTGCCTTTTCTCCTATAGGAGACAATATATTCACTACACTTGTGACATGTTCCTGTGGTACCCCAATGAGCTAACTACGCAGCCAAAGACAGGTAAGATCTCTTAAACGAGGGGAGACAACCTAAGCCAGGTGGTAGTTCCGTGGGGAACCCCTGAACTAAGATATTGGGAACTCAAGCCCCTTGGAAACTGAGGCACAGACCTCTGACAAACTCAGGCCAGAAAACTCAGGCCTGTGAGAAGCTGATGCATTTGCCTAAGGGCCCTGCTGTGAAAAGTCTCCTCAGAGGCCAAAGGTCTCCAGGCCATGAGAGTTCCAGGCAGCTTGCTGACCATGAGTTATGTTAACAGCCTTGTGTAAATTCCTTCGTTTAGTGCCTTGTTGCAGCAACAGATACTGAAGCTTTAACTAAGAAACAGATACAGCCCTCTGTAGGATAGAGTGGTGTGAGACCCCTTTAATTGCTAGGTATTGTATTTACATAGGAATAAAACTTTAGATGCTTTTACCCTGAACAGGGTCAAAGCTAGTCTTTTAGTAATAATTCAAGTATACTCCCTGAGAGTCTAGCTGCTGGAATTTGGGATAATGACTAGGTAGTCATGGTAACCATTATTTAGGAGATATATAGAGACAAGTCTATCCTTAGCATAAGATAGTTATGATAAATATTCTTTGGATGACAGGCAGAGACTGGGTCTGAGTCTCAGAGGTTATCACAGTGTAAAACAAGATAAATCCGTTAATGGGAGAGCAAGTCACAGTGCACCCTGGAGAGAGCACTTACAGGGGAGTAGAAGACTGTGTAAATCCTGAGAACTACAAACCACCAAATGCTTTGTGATTGAGATAATGGTCAGAAGCCTCTATAAAAGGAGCCTAAGGCACACAGGTATACACGGTTAATGATTTGTTGCAGTTTGCTTCCTTGAAAATTCTCAATAAAAGCTATGCGCTGACCCGATTCGGGGCTCAGTCTTCTTTGGCTGAGTCCCTTGGTCTCGTTCTTATCTTACTTCTGTCTCTTGTTCTTATTCAATCTGCGTCGCCCCTCGCCCCTCTCGAGTCCCATTTGCCCTGGCCACGCAGGACGTGACATACTATCAGTAAGAAAAAGGGTATTATGGTCGACGAAAGGGCTCGAGATGGTATCTGGACAACTACCTAGTTGGGAGGTAGGGTAAGTCTCGAGAAGTCTAACCAGGGTAATGGGTGAAAAAACTAACTTTTCATATGTATGAGGGTGAATGAGTGATTTATTATAGTTCCACGGCATCAGCTACAGAACTTATATGGGGTCTAATCTGCAATTTCGTGGTCAAGTCCTAAGGCAGAACGGTGACTGAACACTGTCAATTCCATGGGACGGAGTCCACCAGGCTTGGGATTTATACGAGTGCACCTTAGCCAAGACTGACCTTAAAGTTCTGCGAAGAATGCAGCCAGACGAGCATCAGAGTGAAGACATGTGAATGAGATTTTCTTCTCTATACTTTTAAAAACCAAAATGGGAAATACAGGTAGTCGATACAAGTATCAGCCTTATATCTGTTGGCTTCAACAGCTTCTTAAGTCCCAGAAGAAAACCCTAGATTTAAATACTTGGAGGGCGGTAGTTAAGTGCTGGCTTCGGAAGCCAGCGGCCCCAGTTCGGTCCCACATATGAGGGCCAGTGACACTGCCCTCAAAAAAAAATAAAATAAAAAATAAATAAAATAAATAAATTAAATACTTGGAAAAGCATAGGTATAGATCTCCAGGCATTACATCAAAATGGAGTTTTAATCTAAATAACAATTTGGAATACATGGAGATTAATCTGGTCAGTTTTAAAACCCTTACAGAATGATATGGAAGATAAAAGAAAAAGAGGATATTTTAAAATCAGGAGAGAAAGAGGAGAAAGTAGGAAAAAAAGAGGAAGGATCTCTAGAAACCACCACCGTTATTCCCAAATTTTTATATCCACCTTTTAAAAAGCAGCTCCATGTGGTCTGTCTCTGCCACCGCTTGGTTTGTTCAAGGTACAGGAGCGGATTCGCTCCTCCCTCTCGAAAATGGCCAGAAACCTTGTTGGAGGCCCTATGGAAGCCCAGGTCCCAGCTGTGGCTGTTGCGCCCCGCCCTCTGCTGTAGGCGCTTCTTCCTCCTCCCAGGAGAGAAGGGAGGATTTAAAAGTACTGCTCAGGCAGGTATTTTTCTAACAAAAAAGATTTCAGGAATTCGCCCAGTTTGTCAAAAAACAACTTGTATAATTGACTTTGGGATCTCACTGAGTTAAAAACTAGGGCCGGGTGAGTGGCGCGGTGGTTGGGCGCTGGCTTGGGAGGCCGGGGGCCCCGGTTCGGGTCCCACATGTGAGGGCCAGTGATACTGCCCTCAAAAAAAAACAAAAAAACTAAAAAGTCACTAAAATAAGGTTTTAAGTAAAACTTAAATGATCACATATTAAAAATGCTTAGATGTAATCTCTCAACATCTATTGGCAACTTAAGATTTTAGTTTTGCTGAGTTCACCTATTTCTAGCTCCTTGTCACAGAAAGGTTCAAAGATAGATTAAGATCTGTTAATAAATATATCTTATGTTTTATCACAACATACGCTTTTTAAGGTTACAAAATATCTTCCTAGATTTGCCAGTGAAACTGTTAATTATCCTATATATTCAGGATTTAAATGCCGGAAAAATTTAGATCTGCTAGAGTTCAGATCCCCCTTTTTCATTACAGGATTTTAGACAAATATAGGGCTGTTTAGGAAAGTTTTCAGACGACCCAGACATGTACATAAAAATCTTCCAAAACTTAGACCCTAAAAAAGGCCATGGAGTAATACAGATTAATTACATCTCAACTCAAAAAGCTAAACTAATGGCTATTTTAACTGCTTTACAGATGTTTTCAAACCCTATAAACATTAAATCAGACTCTGCTTATGTTGTACATACCGTATAAAATACGAAAACATCACTTTCCAATAATTCTAATCAGTCTCTTCAAATTTTATTTATAAAAACAACAAAAAAGGGCAAGACAGAGAAGAAACCCTGCAAGTACAATTAGCAAGAGTCATGTTCACATTGAAAGTTTTTTTAGGGGCCAGCCGAGTGGCTCAGTTGATTAAGACCTCGCTCAAGAGTGTGAGCTGAGCAAGCTCTGAGCAACAGCAATTAAATGCCCAGCCGGAGCTGAGCTGCCGCTAAGCTGCCAACAGGTGGCAGGATGGATCAGCTAAAAAAATAATAAGGGCCAGCAGAGTGGCGCGGTGGTTAAGCGATGGCTTGGGAAGCCAGCGAGCGGCTCCGGTTCGGGGTTCCATATATGAGGGCCAGTGACACCGCCCTCAAAAAAAGAAAACAAACAAAACAAAACAAAAAAACACTATGGTTAAAAAATAAAATTAAATAAATAAATAAAAATTTAAATACCTCTGGTTCAAGCAATGAACCACATCTTGGGGATACTACTACAGAAAACCATTTTAATAATTTTCACAGTCCAAAACTATTGGAAAACATCCCTATCTGGTGGAAGGATATCCAAACCAATCAATGACATTCGAAAACTTTATTAACATGGGGAAGAGGTTTTGCTTGTATCTTTCCAGTCCCAGAAGAGCGTCCTATGTGGGCACCTGACAGGTGTGTCAAACCTTGTCATGAGCGACAGCTCATGGAAGAGACAATTTGCGTGGATCGTGGATATTTCCCAGAGTAAAAGAAAATGACACCTTTAAAGGATGTTTATGATTTCTTGGAAGGAATTTGAAGTACAGGAGGCAAGCACTCATAGCTTCTCTACCCCTATTCCTCCGTGTACCCATCAAAGTAACTGGATTGATGGACAGTCCCATACTCATTGGGAAAAGTGTTGAGGGAACATGAATTGGGTGTTATTTAATGATTCCTATAGAATAGTAATAGACTGGGGCCCCCATGGGGATACAGTCCGTAACTGCACTGAATTTAATTGCTCAAATTATCAACTTCTCAGATGGTGGGTACGTACTTATAATTCTTCTTAAATTATTGATACTCAATCCTATTTTAAAAAATTTACTTTTCAACTTGAGGGAAAACTATTTACAGACATGTCTTAAAATTCCTATAGTTTTCTTTTTAGTAGGAACTATAACTGTTAATCAAACAATAAAATTAGTTGAAAATGCTCAATGAAAATTATATACATGTATAAATTCTTCCATTTATAATGATTGTTGTGATCAGGTCATGATTCTTTTTTTTTTTTTGAGGGCATTGTCACTGGCCCCATATGTGGGACCCGAACCAGGGCTGGTGGAGGTCATGATTCTTAAAAGACGATAAGAATTATGGATCCCTGTCCACGCTACTAGAGCGTGGGAAGTTTCTCTAACTGTTCATGTTGTTTTACAATTACTTCATAAGATATTACATAGAACTAAAAAGATTTATAGGACTCCTTACTGCTGCTATATGGGAATTATTGCTATAGCTACTGTAGCTGTTGTTTCTGAAGTCGCTCTACATCTAACAGTACTGATCATTGTAAGCTGCCTTTCCATAGGTGTTAATGCTGATAATTTTACATATTGGGCTTATCTCCTTAACACACCATTGCTTATTCCTGTAACATTGAAGAAACAGGACCCTCATCTACTAGTCCCCATCCCTGGCCTCTCTATATTAAAGAATTGTTAAAGTTTCCCTTAGACTGACTCCTTTAACTGCTTGCTACATTCCACAAGTTTTAACGATCTGTTATCTAAAATATGACAATAGGCCAGCTGTACACCACAAGGCCAAACTACCTACATGACATAGGCCAGCTGTCCCTCTTCACCGGATAAATACAAGGTCAATTGGTGTTTTCCACCAATTAATTGTTGCTTATTTAAGGCCCCTGTGAATTTCCTTGCTTGCCACATTTTAGTGATATCACACTTGCTTACTACATTTAGTACTGTCAATATAATTAACAGCTGTCTATTGTATAGCATTTTGTCACTTACTTGATACAATTCGTGCTATCAAAACTGCCTAAGATTTATGGAAACCACCTGTAAACTGTAAACTTACTTTGCTTGTGATTTCTGTCTATAAAAACCTCTCTCAGGGCCGGCCGAGTGGCTCAGTTGGTTAAGAGCTCGCTCAAGAGTGCAAGCTGAGCTCTAAGCAACAGCTGTTCGAGGCCAGCCCGAGCTGAGTTGCCGTTGAGCTGCCAACAGGTGGCAGGATGGCTCAGCTAAAAAAAAAAAAACAAAAAAACCCCTCTCTTCTTTTATTTGGGGCTGTGAGTTCTCTTTAGGTCATGAGCCCGCTCAGTCACCAGCTAATAATAAACCCCAAACTTACTTATTAAAGATTGTTTTCATTGGTCCTGATTGCTGGTTACAACATTTTGGAGGCCCCAGTGAGATAGACAAACTGAAAGGGTCACTTGCCCGGTACCGGCCTCTGTGCCTGGACCCCTGGGCACAGTTCTGTTGTAGGGGGGTTAACCCCTGAAGATGTTCCAGGTCTCCACAGAAGCTTCCTCTACCCTATGAGCCAGTTGCAGACGTCCCATGGCCTTTCACCCATTTGGAGTCTCTCTGTCTGCCTCCGGAGATGAGTCTTTGTCTTAATGTTTTGTGTTCTACTAACTTCTTGTATACATGAGTGTGAATGTGTGAGTGATTGATTATAGTTCCACGGCCTCGGCTACGGAACTTGAGAGGGCTCTAATCTGCAGTACCATAGTTGAGTCGTAAGGCATAATGGTGACTGGCACTGCCACCTGTCCTGGGGTTTATACAGGCGCACATCTAGCCAAGAACTACCGCCAGTTTCTTCATGAACGCGGCCAGATGAGCATCAGAATGGAGAACCATGAATGAGTTTTTGTTCTAACGTCTTATGTCTAGTATCTGTTCTGTTTCACGTGGGACTAGTCATTCTGGGGATGGAGACTTAAGGTTCACACGTGGCCGTCAACTTCCTGATGACCTCACTTGAACAGGGACGCGGGTGGGAGGTTCTGGCTCTGGTTCCTGGTTTTGGGGGATCAGTTTGGTTTGAATGAATCCAGATTATCTGTCTGTTCATTTTACCCAATTTGTGTCTGGGTTAAGTCCAGATCTCTTCTGATTTGGCTTTGAAATTAACTCAGTAAAATCCTTAATTGGCCATATGAAAGATTATTAGTTGCAGGGAGATCTCATAGACTTCTCTCCAGATGAGATTCTGCTTCTAACTTTCCTTCCCTGTCTCTGCCTCACTGTCTAGTCTCATTTATTTCCCCTTCTCCTGGCAGGTCAGCGGGCTCCAGACCCTGTCTCCTTCTGGAATTTACCCCCTAACCTCGTCCTTCTGTCTCTAATTGCTGTCTTTGTTGTTTCACTCTTATTTTCTCTCAATGTTGGAAGAACTTCCTCTAAGATCCCCCACTCCCCTCCAGTGTGTCCTTGACCACTGGAAAGAGGCTGGTTTCACAACAACTGAGCACAGGCCCAGTCTCTCAAAAGAAACCCTCCATACTCTGTGTAAAATAGACTGGCCATTCTGTGGTGTCGGGTGTCCTGACATCGGCTCCTTTGACCCTCATGCCACTCAGTGGGTGTGGAATGTTGTCACTAACAACTCTGAACACCCCGACCAATTCCCATAGATGGATATGTGGAACAAACCTGCCCAAAATCCACCCCCTTGGGTTAAGAAATGCGCCAAACAAATGAACATTAAGGTTTTGGCGACTCGTTCTTATCCCCCTCCTGAGAAGGCACCCCTGAAGCCTAGCCCGGTTCTACAGGGACCTCAGGAATCCCCCACTTCCTTTCATGAAAGACTGCAGAAAGCTTATAAGGTTTACACCCCTATTGACCCAAGCGCCCCAGAAAATAGTTGAGCCATCAATCAAGCTTTTGTAATTCAGTCCGCCCCTGACATTTGAAAGAAACTCCAAAAATTAGGATTCCAAGGTATGAATTTATCCCAACTTGTAGAGATCACACAACAGGTCTTTAATAACTGGGCGAGTCCCTCAGAGAGACAAGAAGTTAACACGGGTCATCATAGCAGCCCTTAGGGAATCAGATAATCAAAGGAACCCAGGCTTCCAAAGGACAAGGGGAAGGGGAAGGGAAAGGGCCCAAACCCTAGGCCAGAGGAAGCCTCACTATCAAGAGACCCCCATTAGGAAAAAAACCACTATGCATATTGTAAAAAGGAGGGACAATGGAAAAATGAATGCCCAAACAGACCAGACAAACAGGGCAAACCCACTAAGGTTCTGAATTTAGACACAGACTGATGGGGCCGGGGCTCCACCCAAATGAATCCAGGAGCTCTTGGTGACAATTAATGTAGGGGACAACCAAGTGGAATTCCTAGTGAACACGTGGGCCACATATTCTGTCCTCACTTCCCCATTGGGACCCCTGTCCACCAGAAAAACCACAGTCCAGGGGACGATGGGGAAACAGGTCCTATACCCTTGGAAAACCCAGAGTACAATAGACAGAAAAAAATACTGCCACCCACTTTTTTCTACATATTCCTGATTGCCCCTATCCCTTACTAAAAAGGGACTTACTTTAGAAACTCCATGCCACCATTTTTTTTACAGAAGATTCAGCCACCCTAAATTTCCCGGAGGATCCTGCCACTCACATCTTCCTGACTGCTCCCCTCTCAGAGGAGTATCTTTTACAGGATACCAAGCCCTTGATTAACAACTCCCTACCCTACCTGCTAGAGCTCCCACTGATTGGGGGTGGTGGGAAGGCTTCTGTTTATATACAATTCCTAGTCTATATGTCTATATGGGGAAAAAACTAGCCTGCTTCAACAGGTTACATTTATTTTATTGGCCGTTTTAGCCTGGAAGAGTTTTATTTATTTATTTATTTATTTTAAAAAAAATCTAGTCAGGACTAAGGGCAGAGGTTAATTATCTTTAAGACTGTGACCATTTGGTGAGGGCTCAGAGACAAAAGTCTTCTAAGTCCAGTTACCTCAGTGTGTGATTGATGTCTCTGGTTGGAAGGAGTTAATTATGTTCATTGTACCAGGGAATTCCTAACTATCTAATTTTACACTAACTAACCTGCCTGAATTTTAACTAAAGAACAAAAAGTGTGGCATCAAAATAATTATCTGTCTTATAAACTTATATATTTTGAGACCAGTAGAGTTCACGTACATTCCTCGGTATCACATATAGGCTAATATAAGGAAGCCTCCTTAATATTTCCCCAACTGGCAATGTATTCTAATAGTCTGGCCCACTAAAATGGGCTCAGAACCTAGAGAAGGCCAGAAATTTGTTTCAATGTCTTTAACAACTGAGACTGAAAAATGAGGAACAGACAAACAGTGAGACCAAAGACAAGCCCCACTTTTGGGCACAGTTATAGATATCCCAGGGGTGGAACCACCACAGGTCACCCCACAAGCCCCAGAAGAAGAAATACCAGATAAAAGGACCCTGCTTTGGATATGAAAGCCCAGACCACTGGGCCCTGATCCTGCTAAACAGCCCGGTTCCCTACGCAAGGGAACAAAAGGAGGGGTTGTCCCTGATTCTGAAGGGAAGAGGGACCAAGTCCTTCCCCACAAGTGGCTATAATTGACTCATATGCTTAAGGCTCCCAGTGGCTACCAGGCTGTTACTACAGGGGAAAAGCCGTGGATGACCCTGACATGACAGGTAAGACTGTTAATTTCCAGATTAATATGGAAGTCGTTTATTCTGTCTCAACTACTCATTTCAGGTCTTTTTTCTCTGAAAACTACTTCGTTGTAAAGATACAAAGAGCCCCCTGATTTGGGCTTGTCTTACTCAGCCAGTTCCTTACCATTGGTCTATATCTCAGAGGAAATATAAAATAAAGAAATAAGACTTAAAAAGAAAAAGTTTTGTTGATAGATCTCTAAGCACAGCTCTAATTGCTATCCATAGCTTTAGGTTTTAACATCAATTCTGTAATCTCGTATGGTGTTAGCTTGGAAAAGTTTCAACAGTCACTTATAGGGGACCAAGTATTACTAGAAATCCTAAAGAGAAAAGTCTCTCTTGGGCCGGCCGAGTGGCGCTACGGTTAAGCGCTGGCTTCGGAAGACAGCGGCCCTAGTTCAGGTCCCACTTATGAGGGCCAGTGATACTGCCCTCAAAAAAAAAAAAAAGAGAAAAGTCTCTAACATAGAGAATATAGTCTCTAACATATATGAATATAGATAATTCATATATAGAAGGAACCCTTTACATCCCAAAGGTTGTTGGGCTTTAGAAGGTCAACGACTGGGTCCACTTCCCTCAGATTAAACTTATTTCATTTAAGCCTCCACAGGACTCCCCCCCCAAAAAAAGATTGTCACTCTTGTTCCCGTGAGCCAACTGAAGACTGTCAGCTCCTCTTTAAACAGAACTACTGGAGCTACTCATTACTGCTGTTGTCTTACAACCCTGGATTTCCTCTGTGGATCTAGGTCTTATCTGTACTTTCCAGTTAATTGGACGGGACCTACACCTTAGTCTATTTGACTCCAAAGACCAACATAGCCCCCAATAATCAGTGCCAAAAACGGGAGCTATGCTTATTTTAAAAACCTGTTGTTTCTATGTTAATCAATTTCATATAGATAGAGACGCTCCTAAAAAATAAAAGATAGAGCTTACAGAATCTACCAACAATTAAACAAGGCTTCAGGATCCTACTCTATTAATTAAAAAAAAATCCTATGGGCCGGCCGAGTGGCGCATTGGTTAAGCGCTGGTTTTGGGATGCCAGCAGCCCCGGTTCGGATCCCACATGAGGGACAGTGACACTGCCCTCTACAGCTAACAACAGCTCCACCTGGAGCTGGGCTTTGCGAGCCCCGGTGATGGTGTGGGCTGCAGCCCCTGCTGCAGTGGACTGCCATAGGCTACAGTGAGCGGGCCCGCAGCCAGCGTGAGCTGGCTATAGCAGCGGTGAGCGACATCCAGAGGCCAGCGACCGATCTGCCTCATCCGGGAAGAGCTCAATGAGGATACCAACAGTGAAGCAACATCCTCCGCAACTAAACTGAAGAACAAAAAGACAGCAACTTGTCTGTTCCCCTTCCCCGATTCCGCAACGCTGTTCCCCTCCGCCAATTCCCCAATAAAATCTTAAAAAAAAAAAAAAACCTACTCTCATCTGAGGTCAACTAAGGTAAGGGTCCCGTAAACCCCCATATGAAGGGACATCTATGCCCCTGCACAACAGAAAGCAAATACAGAAGAAAAGTCGTCCTGTCCCTCAGCTTCCCATAGAGAATTTGTGCGGATCACGTCTCTCAAAAGAAAAAACAACTAGACAGGCAGTTAAAGACAGACATTAGATCAGATCTCTACATTCTTATACATCCTAACCTTATCCTAGAAACCAGTAAAAATTGGTTTAAAATCTTTTCCTTTTAGCCATTCTCTGAACCGGATGTTACCCCCTACAAAACAGGATTTAATGTTTAGAAGGCCACCACCCCTTCTTCCCTGTTCAGCGGCCGAACCCCTGGCTAAAATTGATGGCCTGTCATTGCTTGAGATTCTCTCCGCCCTGCAGGCCACTCGAGCTGGGATTCATTGACAGGTTCGTGAAGTCCCGGCCCCTCCCCCTTTCCTTTGAGCCTGTCCACTAGATCCAACCCAGTGACTCAGTCTGGGTAAAGGCCCACATCAAGGACAGACTACAACATACTTGGAAAGGATCTCACCTGGTAATCCTAACCACTCCAACTGTGGTAAAAGTTGACCAAATTCTGACTTGGATCTACCACACCCGACTCAAGCCAGCGGACACAGGATGGACATCTCAGCCCACTGGCGACCCACTAAAGCTAAGACTGATAAAACTTACTCACCCTTACCACCTTTAACTTTCCTCTGTCTCCCACTCCTACTCCTACAGACAGAACAGTGCAAATGAAAAAAAATGACAAAAGTTTAAGAAAAAGAGAGAGACACAAATTAAAAAATTACAGTTTAAGGCAGGGGAACTTCCAACCTCCTGGACTGAAAAAGCCCCAAACTGGTTCTGAAGGCTCCTTTTATTTTCTTACACTTAGTGTTGTATCCAGCAAGTAAGAACACACAGAAACAGTTGTTTTGGAGTTTATTTGTGGCCGGTGACTGTGAGTGAGCTCATGCCCTAAATAAACTCACAGCCCCGAATAAAAGAAGAGAGAGGTTTTTATAGACAGAAATCACAAGCAAAGAAAGGTTACAATTTACAGGTGGTTTCCATAAATCTTAGACAGTTTTGACAGCACCAATTATATCAACTAAGTTTTAAAAAGCTATATAATAACAGTACTAAATGTAGTAGGCAAGTGTGATAGTACCAAAATGTAGCAAGCAAGGAAATTCACAGGGGCCATAAATAAGCAACAATTAATTGGTGGAAAACAGTCTGGTCTTGTGTTTATCCAGACAAAAGACATAGCTGGCCTATGTCACATAGGCAGTTTGGCCTTGTGTTTAGATAAGAGGTAGTTAAAAGTTGTGGAATGTAGCAAGCAGTTAAGGGTGGGGCTATCCCTGGTCAGTCTAAGGAGAAGCTTTAACAATTTTTTAATATAGAGAGGCTGGGGGGTGGGTGAGGAATAGTAGATGAGGGTCCTGTTACTTCAATAGCTCAGGAATAACTTAACATAATCATTGAACCAAAAGAGCCACTCTACTAAGTCATTTTTCTGAACAACCACTGCCGTAAGTGAGTGAGGAATAATAAAAAAATTAAAAACCTGTAAAGGTGGTGTTAGATCTATATGCTGAATTTAAGCATTTTGTATTTTTGTTCTACTGACTCCAATTTCTGATTAGAGTAAGGGGTTAAATGACAAAGACTATCTAATTGAGACAGTCCTCATAAAAGGCTAAATAAATTACTAAAAACATAGTAGAAATGCCTAAAGTAGTACTAGCCAATTAATGTCTCCTAATAATTTTTAAAGATCATAAGGTGGAGATTTTATCTCTTCTTATTTAAACTTTCTGGGGTTTAACAGTCTGTCAGTCTACAATCGTTTCCAAATACTGGACTGGTGTGGTAGTTTGGATTTTATCTGGAGCTATACAGAGTCCTGTAAAGTCAAGCTGTTCTTTTCACAAATCAAACATTTTGTTAAATTTTCTACAAAAGATACAACACAGAAAATGTCATCCATATAATGGATAATGTAAGAGTTTGAAAAACTTATTCTAACTGGCTGAATAGCTCTGGACTTTTAAGTCTTTCCTTCTCTCTCTTTTGAGTTCCCCTTTCCTCGTGGGAGGAGGGGGATCCAAACATACAATGGAGAGGAAAGGGTTACAATTTCTACAAAAAACACCTGGGTGGGCCCCAAAAGCCCCAGAACAGCTTCTTGCTGTTTTTTCCAAAGGGAGGCAGGAATCCTCTCCAGCCTGGTGAACAAAACAAGCTACCCAAGAGACAGACCTCATGGAGCTGAGGACACACAACAATCCCCTTTCAAAAGCAGACACAAACATTTGATAATAACTGTGGTAGCTGTTAAAGATCCTTCATTTTTCTACTTTCTCCTCTGTCTTCTGATTTTAAAATGTCTTTTTCTTTTATCTTCTGTATCAGTCTGTGTTTTAAAACTGACCGAACTAATCTCCATGTGTCCTAATTTGTAACAGGGATAAAAACTCCATTTTGACATAATGCCTAGAAATCTGTACCTATCCTTTTCCAAGTATTAAAATCTAGGGTTCCTGGGCCGGCCAAGTGGCACATTCATTAAGAGCTGGTTTTGGGATGCCAGCGGCCCCGGTTCGCATCCCACATATGAAGGCCAGTTACACTGCCCTCTACAGCTAACAACAGCTCCACCTGGAACTGCACTGTGTGAGCCCCGGCAATGGTGTGGGCTGAAGCCCGTGCTGCAGTGGATTGCCATAGGGTACAGTGAATGGCCGGCAGCCAGCATGAGCTGCCAATAGCCATGGTGAGCGACCATCCAGAGCCCAGGAACCGATCTGCCTCATCTGGGAAGAGCGCAATGATGATACCAACATGGGCCAGTGAAGCAACGTCCTCCGCAACTAGACTGAAGAACAAAAAGACAGCAACTTCTCTGTTCCCCTTCCTCGATACCCCAACGCTGTTCCCCTCCCCCAATTCCCCAATAAAAACTTAAAAAAAAGAAAATCTAGGGTTCCTATATTAAAAAGAAGCAGAAACAATATACGTCAAATGCAAATTGATGACACAAATTAACATTTTATTATTGTTGCTGGTTTACAACTAGTATTCTAAGGACGCAAGGAGGAGTAATTGCTTTTAACAATAGAATTGTTTTGTTATTTTACTGCTGTGTACTGTAATACGCGCCTTCAGAAAACGTCCTGGTGAGTTCAGAAAATTTGGGATCACTAACTACAAAGTTGTAAAACATAAAAAATTCTACTGATTTTGACATATAAAATCAATCCCTTCTCATTCTTCTCACTCTCCTAGTCAGACCATGCCTCCTGAACTGTCTTGTTTCCTTCATTCAGAATCAAATCAACTCAGACAAACTAATGATACTCAGAGGTCAATATGACCCCCTCCTGGTGGACAAACAGGAATCAATGATTTGATTTCCCATATTCACAACAAAAGTGGGGAATGAAGTAACAGGACCCTCATCTCGTAGCCCCCACCCCCGGCCTCTCTATATTAAAGAATTGTTAGTTTACCTTAGACTGACTCCTTTAACTGCTTGCTACATTCCACAAGTTTTAACTATCTCATCTAAAATATGACAATAGGCCAGCTGTACACCACAACGCCAAACACCCTACATGACATAGGCCAACTGTGCTTCTTGTCCGGATAAACACAAGGCCAGACTGTTTTCGAACAATTAATTGTTGCTTATTTATGGCCCCTGTGAATTTCCTTGCCACATTTTGTGAAATCACACTTGCTTATTACATTTAGTACTGTCAATATAATTAACTGCTTTCCATTGTATAGCTGTTTGTAACTTACTTGATACAATTGGTGCTGTCAAAACTGTCTAAGATTTATGGAAACCACCTGTAAACTGTAATCTTACTTTGCTTGTGATTTCTGTCTATAAAAACCGCTCACTTCTTTTATTTGGGGCTGTTTAGGGCATGGGCCCACTCACAGTTGCCGGCTAATAATAAACTCCAAACTTACTTATTAAGGACTTTTTGGTTTGTCTTGATTGCTGAGTACAACAACATGACATGATAATGCTAGTAAATCATGGAATCAACAAATTAAAATAGATCAGAAAATTAATGTTAGATTAGCTAATTTAAAAACTGCTGTTAGGGCTGGCCAAGTGGTGCGGTGGTTAAGCATTTGCTTGGGAAGTCAGTGATCCCGGTTCAGGTCCCACATATGAGGGCCAGTGACACTGCCCTAAAAAAAATATATATATATATATATATATATAAATAAAAAATAAAAACTGGTGTTGTAGTTCTTGGTGATCAAATGGAAAATTTATGTACTATGATTACTTTAAAATGTGATTGGAATGTTTCTATCTGTTTCTGTTGTACCTATTGGTTATTGATTAATTCCTTATTCTTATAATCAAACTAGTATTTATTGGTCTGAGGTACAATCTCATCTTTTGGGACATGTCCCTAATCCTACTGTGCACATTTTTACAAATACCACAAGAAGTGGATCAGATGTCTAACGATAAACTCCAGCTACTCCTGAGTGAAGAAACACTCTCCATGGCTATAGATGGACTTTTTACTTTAAAGTCTTGAACTGGATAAAAATTTTGAGTGGAGGGATTGCTAGTACTATGGTTGTTTTGTTTGCTGGTGCTATGATTATTTTGCTTATTATTCTATGTTTATTCTGTTTATTCCTCAGATTTGGACAAACAGCCCTCCTACAGGCAGTAAATGAAATATCCGCCAGGTCTGTTTCTCACATTTTAAAAACAATAAAGGGTGAGATGTCACATTACAGCCTGCCTGTCTGCCCCCATGCACCTTTCCATAAAGACAGATCATTACTTCAATATTATGCTTACTGTATGTGTCCCTACCTGGTGCCAAAAGATGGCCAGTTAGTCACACTGACTGCTAAGATCCCTCGAGGGAGGGGCAACCTTAGCCAGACATGGCCACATGTGTGCCTGTGGGTGTCATAGGAGGAATTACCAGTTGACAGAAATAGGGCTTAAATCCCTTGCTTCAGGTTCTGGCAGGCTGCCTGCGAAATAACCTATTGATGAGATAATATCTGTCCTCCTGTGCATTCTTATCAGTAAGCCTTGGCAGAGGAGGTTCTGCCCCTTAAGAGATGCATGATAATAACCTCATGGGGCCTCAGGTAATGACAGCTTATAGGAATGGGTGATTTGGCCCAGAGTTATGTTTTTGGGTGTGAGACTCACAGACTGCAGAAGCTACATTGACACTTGCTTATGTGTAAGATAATAAAAAGAGCAGTCAGGCCCAATTTGGGGCTTCCGGTCCATGAGGCTGAAGTCCTCTGGCCCCAAACTGTATTTTTCTCTCATTTGTGTCTCTCTGTCTTTCTTAACCTTTCACTGTCCAGTCTCCACTCCCACTGCTCAGTCGTGTAGGATGCGACAATACCTCAGGCTAATGAAGCATAAGACCCTGAATGTGTGAAAGTAGCATGAATGTGAAAGGGAAAGTGGCAAATGATAATCATCATGGCACTGTGCCTCATTGGCAGGTACTTTTCAGAACAATTACAGAAACCAGACCATATGAATGGTGAGGAACCGGACATTTTGCTTTAAACTATGCTGCCCTCATACCTTATTAACAGTCCTTACATACCCTGTTTATATACAAACTTCAATACGAGGAGGATGAGCACACCAAAAATAGAAGAGATAGAAGGACTAGGAGCTATAAATACAAGTTTCATAAACGTTTCAAAACTATAAATCCTGGGAAAATATCAGAATTTATATATTCACATGCAGAACCTGAAAGGAAATGTGCAGTAAGATGCAGTACGAAGATAAAAACAGAATCTTACATAAAAAGCTTATTAATTTTAAATACGCTGAATGGTTCATCTGCTCCAAAACTTTCATTTCTGTGGGTTTAAAGGGATGGGACGATGTGTGGAGCCAAAAGGGATTAGAAAATTTGTCGTGGAGGAGGGTTTTGGACCAGAAGCTTTTGGGGAATGTTAACATTCAGCAAGTCTGTTCCTGCAGCCTGAGAACAACACGTGATCCAGCCAGAGCCCCTGAGCCTCTAAACGTGCCGTCACACATCTCGGCATAAAAGACAGTGGTCACCACAGCACAACCCAGATGAATACCCAAACCAGACTAGATACGCACGTACACTGACCACTTTTAATGGTTCCTCGATCACTGGCTCCAAATTACTCCAGAATCCGAACCAAAAGCTGTGCTCACTGGAAAACCACCCCATCAGTTATATGGCACCTACAGGCACAGCAACCCGCGGAGACGCTAAACTCTGACCTTCAGATTCTCCACAGTTCAGACTTTAATCACTGAGCACAGAACGCCCCCGACCCCCCATGATGGAACCCAGACACCCCAATCACTGACACTCAGTACAACTCAGTGCTCCCCGCCCTTGCGCTGTCTTCACCGACTCACAGGAGCAACCACCGGCTTAGGGGGAGACAGACCGCCCACGTCCCCGCCTTTTCTACAGACAGACCCTTACACAGACTTCACTCTTCCCTGTACCTCCAGCGACTTCTTCAGGGTCTGACTTACTTCCCTAAACTTCTTTCACCTATGCCCTTCTCTCGCGAGAACGTAGGACGAAGGTCGGCTGCGTTTCTATGGAGAAAAGAATACAGCTTTTTCCTTGTGAGGTAATATATCCGCGCCGGCATCTTGGCGCCCTGGGGGCCGCCATCTTTGCATAGCTGACGTACAGGTTTGTCGCACAGAAGGCGTTTGCTTCAATAACCGTTAAGAACCGATGGTGAGACCACTGCTGAAACGCTCCTACTTCTGCCACTTCAGCCATTATAGGACAAGAGAGGTTTTTCGGAGGCTCGAGGTCACCGAAGGCAAACATAACTTGGGGGCAAATTCATTTGTTGTAGTGTAGAGCGAACGTCGCAAATTTTTCAAAGGCCGGAGCCCATCACGACCAAATGGGCGCGGCGTACATTCTGAGCGGCTCTTATGGCTGCGACGCCTCAGCTCGGTCGGAAATTAAAATAACTTCTGGACACCTCAGTCGCTGATCTAACTGCGGAGATTTGAAGGTCATATAAAAACTAAAGCGTGCTTGACCAAAATGCTAGCGGCGCGATATAGCCATATAGCGTTTGCGACTTTAGGCAGGAACACTATGGGTGCTGCCATCTTGGGGGAAGTTCGGTTCCCGTACAGGACGATTGGTGTCTGGGGGAAGCTTAGTATGCAACTGGGCAAGTGTCAGTGCCTTTGAAAAACAAGGAAGATTTTAAAAAGTGAGATGGTATAGGGTATGCAGTGATCTATCACAAAGTAGGCAGAAACCATGGACATTGTAAGCCTTTTTTCCAGGTTCACCCCAACTACGCTCCTTACCCTGCCCAAGTACAAAACATGCCACATCCTAGGCAGCCACTGAACCACCTTCTGACACTTCATTAGTGTGCATTTTATGAATAGAGTTTTAGTGTACGCGTATGTACTCTTTTTTTTAATCTGCCTTCTTTCACGCAACATAGGTGCTTTGAATTGTCAATAACTCATTCCTTTTTGTTGCTTAGTATTCCACTGTATGAATATTCCTAAGTGTGTTTAATCATTCACCAGTGGACCTTTGAGTTGTTAATAGTTTTTGATATTGGAAATAGAACCGCTATGAACATACAAAAAATTGCTTCAAAAATTGGGTTTCCCACAGTTGTACACATCTGCATCACCTCACCAAGAGGCTTTGCCAGCCATTTTGCAGGCCTACTACCATTTCTAGCCCTGCTCTGACTCATATTCTCCTTCTTCATGGCCCCAGTCCTGAGATAGAAGGTTCACTCACCTTGAGGAACCAGAGATGTTGAGAACACAGGCTGTGGCAAAGATGCCAGCTTCATCTACTTGCTCACATTATGTTCAACCCTGTGGGGAGCCAGCCCCCGCAAGTCCAGGGGTTCCCTCAGGTGGGAACGGCGTCCATGAGGAAAAAGAAGAATGGAGACACTGGAAGAGTTTCACAGGAGTGTCACAATTTATGATTACAGCATGTCCCTTTTCATAGGGACTCAACCAATATTCCAATCCCAAATTATGTTTCACATAGTTTTGATGTTTTGTTTTTCTTAGGACTTTACAGTCTTTACCTTTTTGTAAGTGCTCTCTCCAGGGTACACTGTGACCTAGTCTATCTTTAAAGATTCACTTATCATCTAAAGAGTGGTTACCATGGCTACCTAGTCATTATCCAAATTCCAGCAGCTAAATATAATTGTAAAACTCACAGGGCGCAGACTTGAGCTATTACTAAAAAACTAGCAGTGGCTGTGTTTAGGGTAAAATTTAAAGTCTATTCCTACGTGATTACAGTACTTAGTAATAAAAGGAAGTCTCAAGCCTCTCTTATCCTACAGAGAACTAAATATTATTTCAACAGAGGGTAACATCTCTTTCTCAGCCAAAGCTTCAATATCCATTGCTACAGCAATGTACAAGGCAAAACATCAAGGCTGTTGTTTAACATACCCCATGGTCAGTAAGCTGTCTCTTATCAGAACTCTCATGTCTGAAGGACCTTGGCCTCCAGGGAGATCTAGCAACATAAGCAAGTAGGCTCAAGGACTGATGATATCACCACTTTTTCACAGAGGCTGTCGTTTTCTCGCAGACAGGCTGTTGGCCTATGTGATGAGTGGCCTGAGCCTGTTTCCAAGTGGCTTGAGTCCCATTTTCTCAGTTAGGGGGTCCCCAATGGAACTGTAGCGTTTCTTAGGTTGTTTCCTTTTTAGGAAATCTTGCCCGTCATTGACTTACACAGCCAGTTCTTATTGGGGTACACCAGGAACTTGCCATAAATGCAGTGAACGTACTGTCTCCCATACAATCTGATGTAGAGGAAAGGCACATGGGTTCATACAGACAGGAGATATTACATGACCAACCATAAGGCAGCACGCCAGATATCCAGTGCTGAGGATGGATCTTTACTGTAATGTAACCTTGTCAGAAATTGGGGTGCTGTCGGCTTCAGCACAACCCCATATGTTGCCTTACAGCTGATTCCACGACCACCCCCTCTGCATTAGCCCCTGACCTTTAGTCTTGAGAGAGTGTCTTGGTATGACTGGGACCTGATGGAGTGATATCAGTTATCTCCTCCAGGAGGACACAGTAAAGTCGGTGTCCTGGGGCTGTGTAGTGACGTATGAAGGCATAGCATTTGTTGGAGTACAATGGGACAGGTTAATGGAAGAAATCCTTAAGGCACACATTGACACACGGTTACTAATTTACAGCAGTTTAATTTCTTTGAATATTCTCAATAATAGCCATGCGCTGACCCGATTCGGGGCACAGTCTTCTTTGGCTGAGTCCCTTGGTCTCACTCTTATCTTACTTCTGTCTCTTGTTCTTATTCAATCTGCGTCGCCCCTCTCGAGTCCCATTTGCCCTTGCCACGCAGGACGTGACACCCATAGGTCTTTACAATTCTCAGAAATCATGCAAAAGTCATGTAACCATGGGTCAAAGGCAGTCAATTCCATCTTCTCTTACTCCTCTATCAGTACTATCCTGGCCCAGTCTCTAAACCGAAATGCTAGAATTGTCCTTTCTTACACCCTTGGTCTGTACTATCTCGTATTCCTAAGGGAGGAAATGTGATCCTTGTAAAACACAAATGAATCATGAAATATTGCTGTTCTCAATTATCTAATGACTGCATTACTGAATAAAATAAGTATTGGGATTGCTAAGTTAGGCATTTACATATGTTGGAGTGAATTTTCCTTAAAATCCAGGATTTGTGATGGAAATGTAAGACAGCTATGGCATAGCAAGTTTCCTATTGCTTGTTGTCTAAGTAGGACTTGATGGTTTTTTTTTTAGCAGGTATCTTTATTGGATCAAGGGAAAGACTCTGAGTAGAGGAGCTAGTCTACTTGTAGGTATAAGAAGGAATGGAAAACATAAGTAAAATCACACGTCCAATGAAACAGGTCATAGGTATGGCATCTTTGAAATGATGGCCACCCTTAGAGGTGATAAGCCTGTGAATAAGTAAATAACATATAAAGTTTCTTCTCCAGTACATCCCAAGGGGGCTCTTAACTCCTTTTATCTCCTATATTTTCCTACATCTTACACCAAGGTGCTCATGCTTTTCATTTTACTTAACCTGGGGATTCTATTCCTTTTCTGCTCTTCCCCTTTTATATTCAGACAGACAGACAGTCAGACAGACAGGCAGACAGACAGACAGACACACACACACACACACACACACAGTATGAATGGGAATAAAACACTAAAATCATCATATATCTGCCCATTAGTTCATATTTTACTTCATGAATAAGCAACTGCAGATAATGTTTACAGCTACAACTTTCTTGAAGACATTTTTGTTCTGCTTCTGGGGAACCAAGTTTCTTGGGTCTTCCAACATCACCACCTCTTTTTTCCCAGTTCACCACTGCTGTTTTTTAACCTACTTTATTAGACACTCATCTTTCTACATCTTAGGAAGAAAAAAAACTGTGGAAGAAATTTTCTATGAGGGATGATGATTTTAGTTCCTGTTGCCTTACAGCCGATTCCAAGGCCACCCCCTCTGCATTAGCCCCTGACCTTTAGTCTTGAGAGAGTGTCTCGGTATGACCAAGGCCCGGTGGAATGTTATCCGTAAAGCTCTCTCTGGGAGTGTCTCGGTATGACCGGGACCTGATGGAGTGATATCAGTTATCTCCTCCAGGAGGACACAGTAAGGTCCGTGTCCTGGGGCTGTGTAGTGATGTATGAAGGCATAGCATTTGCTGGAATACAATGGGATAGGTTAATGGAAAACAGCCTTAAGGCACACAATCCACATGGTTATTTATTTACAGCAGTTTTACTTCTCTAAAAATTCTCAATAAAAGCCATGCGCTGACCCGATTCAGGGCTCAGTCTTCTTTGGCTGAGTCCCTTGGTCTCGCTCTTATCTTACTTCTGTCTCTTGTTCTTATTCAATCTGCGTCGCCCCTCTCGAGTCCCATTTGCCCTTGCCACGCAGGACGTGACAGGAGTCAAAGGAATTGTAATAGATATGTATGATATGGGGGGGGAGTGGGTTGGCAAACTCTGGGAGGGGGGTTGTCACTTTGTGGGGTAAAGATTATAACTATTGTATTGTGTTGTACATCTGAAACTAATTAAAAATAATAATAATAATTAAGAAAAAACACAACAATAAAAAAGAATGATGCTGAAATGAAACGTTTACAAATTGTAGCACAGACACAATTACACTTAACTTGCAGGAAGGGCAAAATCATCAACTTTAAGTAGAAATCTAACCATTTTAGATGTGCTTAATCCTCCATCTCCAACAAAATTTTCATACCTACCGGATAAAGACGAAGGGGCAATGTGGGAAGCCAAAGATTTGCCAACTCTGCCTTGAAGAACTGAAAGGGAAGGTAACGTTTGAACCTCAACCCACCCACCAATCAGCTTCAACTCTCACAAACCTCTCCATGACTGACACACCTGGCCCGTCCCAAACACTGACCATTCCCCATCAGAATAATCCTGAGACCCGAACTGATCCCAGGTTAGCTGACCAAGACCCCCGCACCTGTCATTGGGTCGCATCTCATATCCCGAATCCGAACGGAAACTGTTTTGTCAAAAACTAGTCCCTGCCGCAGCCCTAGGTCACAGACACCAAGCTCTGACCACGGATTTTCAATCCTTGATTTCCACAGGCCTTTCCTCACTGACCACCAGAATCTCTCAGGACTGACTCCGAAGGCACCCCAGCCACAGCCACAGCAGTCACCGACTCCCGCTTGCTTCCTCTTCCTCCACGGACCCACGGTTCCCCCAACCCGGACACCCAGACACCTTGGTCCTCTCATCCTGTTCCACGGCGAGCTTCACACACAGGTGGGGTTTTCCCGCGACCCCACCGCAACCTTCTAAGAGCTGCACTTCCGTGAATTCCTTTCCGTGCGCGTTCTCGCCCAGCCTCAGCGCCGGACTACGGTGGCCGAGGAGGCTCAGAGGCGAGTTTGCGGAGAACACCTGTATTTCCGCGGAGGAAACATGTCCGCGCCCAACTCTTCGCGGATATCGGGGGCGCCATCTTTTAGCACTTGACGTACAGATGGCATAGGGGCCGTATGGGCCCCAGTAGGCAGGGATGGCGAGGAACGGTGAAAAGCCACCGAAACTATCCCATTTCTCGGCACCTTGAAACCCAGCGGCACAAACTGCATTGATTTTGAGACGCTCGAGGTCACACAAGACAAATATGGGCTGGGCAACATCCACTTCAGCAGGCTGGAGAGAAAAGTAATCCAGTTTGCACAAAGCAACACTTGGCAAAGACACAGGTGGGCGCAGCCATCTTAGAAGTTAGGTGTCCGCACCAAAAAAAAAAAAAAAAAAAAAAAGTGTTTTTCGGCGGAGGAAAAAGAGCAAATGTACAGGTCGAAAGGAAAATACCTTAAGATTGCCTCTGGCTCAATGTGGAGAACAGGAGAAAGATTTGGGGGACAGAAAGGGTCTGCAGAAGTAATCACGCTATGGGGATAACGATAATGCCATCAAATGGAGTAAAACAGGGATAAAGAAACCTAGCTTACCTTTGGGGTGGGACATGGTTACCGCCCAGTAAAAGTGACAGGAGCCAGTGGGAAGAAGGAATCTGATGACTAGCCGTGGAGTTTTTCCACAAGTGGTTAGAATTGTTCATTCTCTTTGATTTGACAATTCCAATTCTAATTTCGTCACTAGAAATTATGTATGAAAATATAGAGTTCAGATGAAGTCTGCACAGAAATTTCTACCAACAATCTCTGGTGTTCTATTCTTTCCATTTCACTACCCTCCAACTAAGTCAGGAACATAGTCCTTTCCTCACTATTAGCTCTGTTCTCCCACTAGCCTTCTCACCTTTCACTTTGGAGATGTCACCTAACTCCCGCCACCAATCCGGGCTGTAGATCGTGCGTGTTCCTTCAACTAAATGTGTTGACTCTGTGCCCACAGTGAGGCATACTGCCTTTCTTGTACCACCTTGGCTTTTCCAAACCCTATACTGTTCTCCAGAACCATTCCCAGAGGTCGCTCCACCTGTTCCCAACTCCCTAAAGCACGGTTCTCTTTCCCTTCCTGTTAGATGCACCTTTTCCAAGATGGCCGCGCCCGCTGTAATGAGGGGCAGCTTCGGACACATCTCCCGTCAAGCGGAAGCGGCCATCTTCGGGCTTGCTGAAGGGGGTGGGACACGGGTCCGCCGAGGCAGCCTAGAGCATGTGCGTCGCCTTTTGTGACGCTTGCGATTGACGTAAGGAGGACAAGTAAAGTCGTCTTGGGCAGGAAAAGGTTGTACGGCTGTCCTTTCAAGATGGTAGCTCCCAAAATAGTCCTTAAAAAGGGAGCCGCCATACTTTGTCAGAGTGTCTTTGTCTAAAAGACATGAAAGCTGAACCGAATCTTCATCAGTGGAAGGAGGCCTTGGAGTGGTGGTTGACAGCCTGTGGACTCAGATTCTACAAAGATTCAGCTTGACCATGAGGTGAGTCTGGAGCAGAAGTGATGTGATGGATCGTGGCTCTTTTTACCCACACAGCTAGTGTGCAAAGAAAAGGGTCTGTAGAAATACACTATGAAGATAATGATAATGCCATCCAAAGGAAGTAAAACGCGGATGAAGAAACCTAGCTTACCTTTGGGAGTGGAACATGATTACCGCCCAGTTAAACTATGGCGTTCTGGGTTTGTGATTTGGGGTTTGTGGTAGGGGAGGGCTATGAGGAGTCGGTGAGAGGAGCAAGCTGTCGTGTGGCAGGGGATGCATTTCGTGATTGAGGGAGCGGGATTGTCGAGAATGTGCAGGCCTGGGGATGTTCAGGGGTTGGAGTGGCCTGGAGAAAGATTGGAATGGCTTGGGGTTAGCCTTTGTGGGGGAGGGCAGTCACAGGGCCAGTCTTGGAGGCAGATGAGCGATTGGCATGACCTAGGGTGTGGGTCAGTGATTGGGATGCTCGTGGGGGACGGAGTCATTGATTGGGGGCAAATGATGGGAAACCAGTGATTGGGATGTCTTTGAAGGAAGTCAGGAATTGGTGTGTCAGTGCCTGAAAAGGTGTGAAGATCAGTTCTTAGGATGGTCTTGTAGGATTGGAGCATCCCTAGAGGTAGGTCAGTGATTGGGAAATCCTTGGGGTTTAAGTCAGTGATTGAAGCGTCCTTGGGAGGTAGTTCAGTGTTTTTGAGACCCTTGACTTAGTCAGTGTTGTACTTGGGGAACGGGGTCAGTGATTGAGCTATTTTGTGGGTTACTCAGTGAATCAGGTGGCCTTGTGGGACGTCAGTGCTTGGGGAAGCATTGTTTCTTGTCTTTGAGGATTTCCAGTGATCACTGAGAGTCATGGGGTTCTGGGCGTTTGGGTCTGGATGGGCCGGTGATAATCTGATAGAATTTATGAACTATGAACTGAAGTAGCCACATGGCCCATAAGAAATGGTGTTGTTAGGCATTGATACCTGAGAGATTTATGGGAGTTGGAGCTTTCAAGGTCTCTGCATTTTGGAGAGCTTCAGGGTTATAAAGCCCATTGACTTCTCGTAAGTTATATTGGTGTTTTCTGCAAAACCTGCTTTCCAACTTCCTCTGTCCTCTAAGTCACCTCTTTCTCTCAGTCTCCAGAGCAATAAAAAATGATTTGAAATGATCAAGGTCTAAATAAATCTAAGGTGGGGCCGGCCAAGTGGCGCATTGGTTAAGCGCTGGTTTTGGGATGCCAGCGGCCCGGGTTCGGATCCCACATGAGGGCCAGTGACACTGCCCTCTACAGCTAACAACAGCTCCACCTGGAGCTGGGCTGTGCGAGCCCCAGGGGCTGCAGTGGGCTGCCATAAGTTGCAGTGAGTGGCCCTCAGCCAGCGTGAGCGGCTGGCAGCCAAGCGTGAGCTGCCAATAGCCGCGATGAGCGACATCCAGAGGCCAGCGACCGATCTGCCTCATCCGGGAAGAGCGCAATGACGATACCAACAGTGAAGCAACATCCTCCGCAACTAAAACTGAAGAACAAGAAGACAGCAACTTGTCTGTTCCCCTTCCCCGATTCTCCAATGCTGTTCCCCTCCACCAATTCCCCAATAAAATCTTTAAAAAAATAAATAAATAAATAAATAAATAAATCTAAGGTAAAATGCTTATTATGGAAGATGTGGTGTGTGTCTCTCTTGTCTTCAAATTTACTGCATATTTTTCTGGGATCTTCCCTTTTCAGTTATTCTGACACATGAGAGGACATTCCCACATCCTAAATCCTGGTAGCCAGAGATACACATCATCGAAATTTTGGTATATTTTCTTTTCCATATTTTCTAAGACTAATTTTTTTACAAAGATATGATAACATTTTGTTAGTAGTGTTGCCTTGCAGCTGCCAACCTGTTTGTCACCCTGCACTAGCCCAGTGTCAAAAGTGACATCTTAAGGAAATGTCTCGGAATGCTGAGACCCAGTGGCATAAGATGGGATAATCTGCCTTATCGGATGGCTTCAATAATGTGGCTCCATCCCTTGGGGTGATGTGTGTGTGTGTGTGTGTGTGTGTGTGTGTGTGTGTGTGTGTGTGTTTGTAGGCACAATTATGATGGAACACAATAGGGGTTTCTGGGAAAGACAGCCAGCAGGCACAGAATTCACACATCATAATAAATGCAAATTTTACTTCCTTGTAAGACCACTAATAAAATCTTCGCGTTGGCCCAATTCGGGGCTCAGTCCATCAAGGATGCAGTCCGTTGGATCCGCTTATAATCTATTCTTGGCTCCTGTCTTTATTAACCCCTGCCATCCCTTCCTGAGCCTCACTGCCCTTGTCGTGCTGGCCATGACAAAGTAGTATATAATTTGTTTCTTAAAAGTAGCTTAACCTGGGCCGGCCGAGTGGCGCAGCGGTTAAGCGCTGGCTTGGGACGCCAGCGGCCCCAGTTCGGGTCCCACTTCTGAGGGCCAGTGACACTGCCCTCAAAAAAAAAAAGTAGCTTAACCTTATGTAATATTTTGTTCCAATATTACTGCCTTTTGATACAAAGCCTTGTTAATAGCTGCATAGTATTCTGTGGGAAGCCGACAGCCCCCCAGTGTCTGACAAGGCCACATTGCCCTGCTCAGCACTGGATATTAGGGGTGCTGCCTTATGGTTGGTCATGTAATATCTCCTGCCTCTAAGAACCCATGTGCCTTTCCTCCTATAGGAGACAATATACTCACTGCATTTATGGCAAGTTCCTGTATACCCCAATGAGCTAACTACGCAGCCAAAGACGGATAAGATCTCCTAAACGAGGGGAGACAACCTAAGCCAGGCGGTAGTTCTGTGGGGAACCCCTGAACTGAGATATTGGGGACTCAAGCCCCTTTGGAAACTGAGGCATAAGCCTTTGGCCACATAGGCCTAAAAAAGCCAGTCTGAGAAACAGACAGCCTCTGTGAGAAACTGGTGCTATTGTTCGTCCTTGCCTGTGCAGCTGTGAAAGGCTTCCTTGGAGACCAGGAGACCAAGGTCTCTCGGCCATGAAAGTTCTGATAAGAGACAACTTACTGACCATAAGTTATTTTAATTAACAGCCTTGTTTTAACTTTGTTCTGTACATTGCTAGCAACAGATACTGAAGCTTTGACTGAGAAACAGATGTTACCCTTTATTACAAAAACATGCAGCTCTTTGTAAGATAGGAAAAGTTTGAAACTCCCTTTTGCTACTAAGTATTATAATCACATAGAAATAGTTTCTTGCCTAAACTCTTGGCAATAGTTCAAGTATATGCCCTGTAAGGTAGCCATGGTAACCATTCTTTAGATGATAAGTAAAATCCTTAAACAGGTTGAAATTTCTCAATAAAAGCTATGCGCTGACCCGATTCGGGGCTCAGTCTTCTTTGGCTGAGTCCCTTGGGTCTCAGTCGTCTTTGGCTGAGTCCCTTGGTCTCACTCTTATCTTACTTCTGTCTCTTGTTCTTATTTAATCTGCATCGGCCCTCTCAAGTCCCACTTGCCCTTGCCACGCAGGACGTGACAGTATTCTGTATTGTGATCTCCTTGTAATGTTGACTGAAGTTACATTAAGTCTTTCCAATAATTCGGATAGGTGGGACATATTAAAACATTTGTAGGGATCAGTTGGGTAAGAGCTCACTCAAGAGTGTGAGCTGAGATCTGAGCAACAGCAGCTCAATGTCCAGCCTGAGCTGAGCTGCCAATAGGTAGCAGGATGGCTCAGCTAAAACAAACAAACAAACAAACAAACATAAAACATTCATATAGATCTGGACATTACAAGTTAAGTTTATTTCTAGATTGTATCTGGGTGCCATTGTAAATAGCTTCTTTTCCCTTGAATTTTTATATTTTTTGTGTCCTCATAGGTATAAAAGCAGCTAATTTTAAAAAGTTTCTCTTTCACCTCATTAGTGAACTCTGATTATTACTTGTCACATTATAGCCTGTCTGTCTCCATGTACCTCTCCATAAAGACAGATCATTAATTCAATATTATGTTTACTATATATATCCCCACTTGGCCCCAAAGGATGGCTGGTTAGTCAATGACGGATAAGATTTCTCAAGGTGGAAACGACCTAAGCCAGACACGGTCGCGTGGGTGCCCATGGATGCCAGTGGCTACCAGTGGATGCCAACTGGAGGAATCACGAGTTGAAAAATAGGGCGTGAACCCCTTGCTTCAGGGTCTGGCAGCCTGCCGGTGAAATGACCTATTGATATGATAATATCTGTCCTCCTTGCATTCTTATCAGTAAGCCTTGGAAGAGGAATTTTCTGTCTCTTAAGAGGTGCATGACAACAACCTCAAGGGGCCTCCGATAATGGCAGCTTGCAGGTGTGGGTGATTTAGACCTGAGCTATGTTTTCAGGTATGAAACACACAGACCGCGGAAGCTACTTTGACCCTACATTGACCCTTGCTTATGTGTAAGATAATAAAAGGAACAGCCAGGCCCAAATAGGGGCTTCCCATTAACGAAGCAGAAGTCCCCTGGCCCTGAACTGTGTTCTCTCTTATTTTGTGTGTCTTTCTTAACCTTTCACTGTCGGTTCTCCACTCCCACCTACCCTGTCATGCAGGACGTGACAGTGGCGCCCAATGTGGGGCTTGAGAAGGAAAAAAGCGGACTGTAAGTCCGAAAAAGAGTATTACAGTCGACGAAAGGGCTTGACAGAATGTCCAGACAACTACCTGGTTTGGAGGTATGGTAAGTCTCGAGAAGTTTAACCAAGGTAATGGGTGGAAAAACTAACTTTTTGTGTGTATGAGTGTGAATGAGTGAGTGATTGATTATAGTTCCACACCTTCAGATACAGAACTTGTGTGGGCTCTCATCCGTGATTTCGTAATCCAGTCGTAAGACAAAATGGAGACTGGACATTGTCTGTTCCACAGGAAGGAGTCCACCAGGCTCAGGATTTATACCAGTGCACCTTAGCTAAGACTGACCTTAAAGTTCCACGAGGAACGCAGCCAGACAAACATCAGAGTGAAGATGTGTGAATGAGATTTTCTTTATCGTTTTATAAACTAACATGGGAAATGCCGATAGTTAGTGTAAATATCAGCCTTAATAAGGGTGAGGGAACACGAGTCCCAGAAAAAAACACCCTAGGTTTAAATACTTGGAAAAGAGTAGGTACAGATCTCCAGGCGTTACATGAAAATGGAGTTTTAATCTTAGTAACTATTAGGAGCTCATGGAGATTAGTCCAGTCAGTTTTAAAACCCTTACAGACTGATACAGAAGATAAGAGAAAAAAGGACACTTTAAAATTAATAGACAGGGCCAGCCAAGTGGCACAGTGGTTAAGCGCTGGCTTGGGAAGCCAGCAGCCCTGGTTTGGGTCCCACATATGAGGGCCAGTGACACTGCCCTCAAAAAAACAAAAAACAAAACAAAATAAAAATTAATAGACAAAGAGGAGAAAGTAGAGGAAGGATCTCTTGAAACCACCACAGTTATTCCCAAATTTTTATATCCACTTAAAAAAAAAAAAGAGCTCCATGCGGTCTGTCTCTTCTGCAGCTTGCTTTGTTCCAGGCGTGGGAACGCAATTGCCCCTCCCTCTCGAAGACAACAATAAACAGCGTTGGAGCCCTGCACCTGACTCAGCCACGGCTGCTGCGCCCAGCCCTCTGCTGGCAGCGGTTCCCCCTCCTCTAGGGAGAGAAGGGAGGATTTAAAAGTATCAGTTGAGCCGGCCGAGTGGCAGGGTGGTTAAGCACTGGCTTGGGAAGCCAGCAGCCCCGGTTCGGTCCCACATATGAGGGCCAGTGACACTGCCCTCAATCAATCAATCCATCAATAAATAAATAAAAGTATCGGTCAGACAGGTATTTTTCTCTAAAAAAAAAATTTCAGGAACTCGTCCTGTTTGCCAGATTAAAACACAAGACAAAAGGTCCGGCTGAGTGACGCGATGGTTAAGCGCTGGCTTGGGAAGCCAGCGGCCCCGGTTCAGGTCCCACATATGTGGGCCAGTAACACTGCCCTCAAAAAACTAAAAAATAAATTAAAAATAAATTGAAAAAAATACAAGACAAAATATTTATTTCTATAATTAATTGATGTTTTTATGTTTCTATAATTAGCTCTCAAAAATGGCCACAAAATTAAGTAAATCTTTTCAGTAATGATCATATATTAAAAATACTTAGATGCAATTTCTCAACATTTATTGACAACTTAAGATTTGAATTTTGCTGAGTTCACCTATTTCTAGCTTCTTGTCACAGAAATGTTCAAAGATAAAGATCTGTTAATAAATATGTCTTATGTTTTATCACAAGCCTATGCTTTTTAAGGTTACAAAATATCTTCCTAGATTTGTCAGTGAAAATACTAATTAGCCTACATATGCTGGAAAAATTTATATCTGCTAAAGTTCAGATCTCCCTCTTCATTACAGGATTTTTAGATAAATACAGGAGTGTTTAGGAAAGTTTTCAGACAACCCAGACATGTACATAAAAGTCTTCCAAAACTTAGACCCTAAAAAAGACCATGGAGTAATACAGATTAATTACATCTCAACTCAAAAAGCGTAACTAATGGCTGTTTTATCTGCTTTACAGATGTTTTCAAACCCTATAAATATTAAATCAGACTCTGCTTTCCAATAATTCTAATCAGTCTCTTCGAATTTTGTTTATAAAAAAAACAATTAAAAAAGGGGGAAGACAGAGCAGAAACCCCACAGATACAATTGGCAAGAGTCATGTTTACTTTTAAAATTTTTTAAATTCATCTGGTCCAAGTAATGAATCAAACATTGGGAGTACTGATACAGAAAAAATTTTTAATAATCAACATAGTTCTAAACTATTGGAAAGTGTCCCTATCTGGTGGAAGGATATCCAAACCAATGAATGACATTTAAAAAGTTTATTAACATGGGGAAGAGGTTTTGCTTGTATCTTTCTAGGCCCAGTAGAACATCCTTTTTGGACACCTGACAGGTGTGTCAAACCTTATCATGAGCGACAGCTCACAGAAGAGAAGATTTGCGTGGATCATGGGTAATTCCCAGAGAAGAAAAGAAAATGACACCTTTAAAGACATGTTTATGATTTTTGGAAAGAGATTTGAAGTACAGGAGGCAAGCACTCATAGCTTCTCTACCCCTATTCCTCCGTGTACCCATCAAAGGAACTGGATTGATGGACAGTCCCATACTCATTAGGAAGAGTATTGAGGGAACATGAATTGGATGTTATTTAATGATTCCTATGGAATACTAATAGACTGGGGCCCTTATAAAGACACAGTCCTTAACTGCACTCAATTTTTTTTTAAAGATTTTATTGGGGAATTGGAGGATAGGAACAGCGTTGGGGAATTGGGGAAGGGGAACAGACTAATTGCTGTCATTTTGTTCTTCAATCTAGTTGCAGAGGACGTTGCTTCACTGGCCCATGCTTGCATTGTCATTGTGCTCCTCCCGGATGAGGCAGATCGGTCGCCGGCCTCTGGATGGTCGCTCACCGCAGCCATTGTCAGCCCATGCTGGCTGCTGGCCACTCACGCTGGCTGCCGGCCACTCACTGTAGCCCATGTCAGCCCACTGCAGCAGGGGCTGCAGCCTACACTGTCACCGGGGCTTGCACAGCCCAGCTCCAGGTGGAGCTGTTATTAGTTGTCGAGGGCAGTGTCACTGGCCCTCATATGTGGGATCCGAACTGGGGCCGCTGCTGTTGAGGGTCATTGTCCCCAACATTAAAGGGCTTGTAAGCTGGCTTTAGTGGGCTTGGTGAAGCATAACTTGTTTATCTGCTCCTATTGTTTCCTTGCTGCACCTGGAGGGTGCTTACTATCCACTTATGGAGGTATGTGGTGAGGACGGTCAGTTCCTTGGGACACAAAACAAAGATGACTATCCGGATTAATGGAAAAGGAGCCTAAGGCACATACGAATACACCGTTAATGATTTACTGCAGTTTACTTCCTTAAAAATTTACAATAAAAGCTATGCGCAGATCCGATTCAGGGCTCAGTCTTCTTTGGCTGAGTCCCTTGGGTTCAGTCTTCTTTGGCTGAGTCCCTTGGTCTCGCTCTTATCTTACTTCTGTCTCTTGTTTTTCCTTAATCTGCGTCGCCCCTCTCGTGTCCCATTTGCCCTTGCCACGCAGGACGTGACACGCTGCCATCCCAAAACCAGCTGTCAACCAATGCACCACCCGGCCGGCCCATTAACTGCACTTAATTTAATTGATCTAATTACCAACTTATCAGATGATGGGTACATACTTATAATTCTTCTCTAATTATTGCTACTCAATCCTATTAAGAAAAAATATATACTTTTCATTTTGAGGAAACAAAAACAATTTATTGACAGGCATGTCTTAAAATTCCTTTTGTTTTCTTTTTAGTAGAAACTATAACTATTTTTTTTTTTTAAAGATTTTATTGGGGAATTGGCGGAGGGGAACAGCGTTGGGGAATCGGGGAAGGGGAACAGACAAGTTGCTGTCTTTTTGTTCTTCAGTTTAGTTGCGGAGGATGTTGCTTCACTGTTGGTATCGTCATTGCGCTCTTCCCGGATGAGGCAGATCGGTCGCTGGCCTCTGGATGTCGCTCACTGCGGCTATTGGCAGCTCACTCTTGGCTGCCAGCCGCTCACGCTGGCTGCGGGCCACTCACTATAGCCTATGGCAGCCCACACCATCACCGGGGCTCACACAGCCCAGCTCCAGGTGGAGCTGTTGTTAGCTGTAGAGGGCAGTGTCACTGGCCCTCATGTGGGATCCGAACCGGGGCCGCTGGCATCCCAAAACCAGCGCTTAACCAATGCGCCACTCGGCCGGCCCGAAACTATAACTATTAATCAAACAACAAATGCGTTGAATGTGCTCAATGTAAATTATATACATGTATAAATTCTTCCATTTATAATGCTTCTAATGATCAGATCATGATTCTTTTTTTTTTTTTTGAGGGCAGTGTCACTGGCCCTCATATGTGGGACCCGAACCAGGGCCGCTGGCTTCCCAAGCCAGCACTTAACCACTGCACCACTCTGCCGGCCCCCAGATCATGATTCTTAAAGACATCAAAGTTTATGGATCCCCGTCCATGCTTCTAGAGTGTGGGAAGGTTCTATAACCGTTCATATTGTTTTACAATTACTTCATGAGGTTTTACATAAAAGTAGAAAGATTTATAGGACTCGTTATTGCTGCTATTATGGGAATTATTGCTATAGCTATTGTAGCTACTGTTTCTGAAGTTACTCTACATCAAACAGTACTGATTAGTATAAGTTGCATTTCCTTAGGTGTTAACGCTGATAATTTTACATATTGGGCTTATATCTTTAACACACCATTGCTTTCTCTTATAACATGACATGAAAATGTTAGTAAATCATAAAATCAACAAGTTAAAATAGATCATAAAATTAATGTTAGATTGCCTAATAATTTAGAAAGTACTGGATTTCCGGTGGGATAGCTGAATGGATGGGCGCTCTCCCACTGCCTCCCAGGATCACATCAGAATTGCAGATAGTTTGTGCAGCATTTGACCTCGGGGGTCCCCTGGGCATTGGATGAACAGAGCCTCTGGATAAGGGACCTAAAGAGGAGGCCACGTCGGGTCTGGTCGGGGGGGCGCGGACAGGGGTGTGTGGGCCCCGTGGGGAACGCCCCGGCTGTGCCCCGTGGGGAACGCCCCGGCTGTGTGTGGGGGCTTCTGCGGTTGGGGCAGGGACCCTCCGGCCCCACACTGAGCTCACCAGCCCAGAGTTGCTTTGCTGGGAGGAGGAGTTCCATGATGGTGGGCAGTGGAGGTTAGTGAGGACTCTCTTTGCTCGGCTCAGTGAGGCTGGGGGCAGCTAGAGGGCCGGTGGGGCCGGCGCACAGGTTCCCTTGCTGGCGTGCATTCACCTGGTTCCTGTAGTGGGACTGGCTGCGTGGGCCGGGCCCAGGGGCCTGTGGGGAGGGACTGAACTGGGCGCCTTTGGTGCAGAGGATGGGGGTTTTGGGACTGTTGTTCCACTGGTGCGGAGCTTGTGCACGTGAGGTGTGCAGGAGGCCGCCATTTTTCAGGGTTGGGCCCTCCCACAGAGGGTCAGATCCGGGATCCCATTGGTCTGTTGAACTTGGCGCAGGAGTGCGTGCGTGCATGCGTGCGCATGCGGCCTTGGATTCCCACCCTCTGCCCTGCTTGTGTGGCATTGCCAGGGAAACGCCTGGCCAGTGCCCTCCAGCTCCATCAGGCTGTTCACTGAGATGCAGGAGTGTGCGAGTGGCCTTGGGTCTCCACCCTCCTCCCTGCTTGTGCTGTGTTTCCAAGGAAACACCAGGTGGGTGCCATCCGGCTCCATCCGACTGCTCACTGAGACGTGCGTGAGCCACCTTGGGTCCCCACTCTCCGCCCTGTTTGTGCTGTGTTTCCAAGGAAACGCCAGGCGGGTGCCCTCCAGCTCCATCAGGCTGCTCACTGAGAAGCAGGATGTGCAAGTCGCCTTGGATCCCCACCCTCCGCCCTGCTTGTGCTGCATTGCCAGTGAAACGCAGGGCGGGTGCTCTCCAGCTGCATCAGTCTGTTCACTGAGACTCAGTAGCAGACAACCTGCAAAAACCTGTGAAGATATTTTTTTTTTGGTAGTGAGCACGGTTCCAGAGCACACAGCAGCTAATTGTGGAAAGCTCACTGCAACCCTGAGCAAGTGGTCTGCAGATTAAAGAAGATGGAGAGCCCGCCCACCTCTTTCTTTTTTTCTCTCTCTCTTTTTTCTTTTTTTCTTTTCTCTTCTTTCTAGGTGATCTATCTAATACATCAAAGCATTCACAGAATGACAGCCAGAATGAAAAAACAAAGAAACATGTCCCAAGTAAAAGATCAGAAGAAAACTCTAGAAATGGAACTAAATGAAACAGGGGTATCCAAACTTTCAGACACAGATTTTAGAACACTGATGATAAGAATGTTTAAGGAACTTAGCGAGGCCATAAAGAAGGATAGGGAAACCATAACAAACAACCTGTTAAAACGAAAGAATACAATAACTGAAATGAAGAACACACTCGAAGGAATCACCACTAGAATCGATGAGGCATAGGAGCGGATCAGCGAATTAGAAGACAAAATAGCAGAAATAACCCAGCTGGAACAACAAAAAGAAAAACGAATAAAAAAGAATGAAAATAGTTTAAGAGACCTCTGGGACAACATAATACACAACAACCTTTCGCATCATGGGAATACCAGAAGGAGAAGAGAAGAAGCAAGGGATTGAGAATGTATTTAAAGAAATAATGACTGAAAACTTCCCTACCACGGTGAAGGAAATCGACATACAAGCCCAGGATGTACAGAGAGTTCCACACAGGCTGAATTCAAACAGGCCCACACCAAGACACATCATAGTTAAAATGGCAAAGGTTATAGACAGAGACAGAATCCTAAAAGCAGCAAGAGAAAGACAGCAGGTTACATACAAAGGAACTCCTATAAGACTAACAGCTGACTTTTCTTCAGAAACTCTGCAGGCCAGAAGGGAATGGCAGGAGATGTTCAAAGTGACACAAAATAAAGGTCTACAACCAAGATTGCCCTACCCAGCATGGCTATCACTTAAAATTGAAGGAGAAATAAAGAGCTTCTCAGAAAAGAATAAGCTTAAGGAGTTCATTACCACCAAGCCAGCATTGCAGGAAATGTTAAAAGAGCTTTATTTTAAACAAGCTAATCCAGGAAGACAAGAAATACAAATAACAAAATGGCAATAAATATACACCTATCAGTAATTACTTTAAATGTGAATGGGCTAAGTGCTCCAACCAAAAGACACAGAGTGGCTGAGTGGATAAGAAAACAGGACCCATGCTTATGCTGTCTACAAGAGACTCATCTCAGATCAAAAGACACACAATGACTGAAAGTAAAGGGATGGAATAAGATATTTCATGCAAATGGAAATGAGAAAAAAGCTGGAGTAGCAATACCTATTTCGGACAAAATAGACCTTGAAATGAAGACTACAATAAAAGACAAAGAAGGGCACTACATAATAAAGGGATTGATTCAACAAGAGGACATAACCCTGGTAAACATCTATGCACCCAATATAGGAGCTCCTAAATATATAAAACAGATTCTGACAGACATAAAGGCAGAGATCAACAGTAACACTATCATAGTAGGGGACTTCAACACCCCGTTTTCACCAATGGGCAGATCCTCCAGATAGAAAATCAACACGGACATACTGGCCTTAAATGACACTTTAGACCAGCTGGATTTAATTGATATTTTTAGAGCATTTCAACCCCAAAGCTACAGAATCTACATTCCTCTCAAGTGCACATGGAACATTCTCCAAGACAGACCACATGTTAGGCCACAAAACAAGTCTCAACAAATTTAAGAAAATTGAAATCATATCAAGTGTCTTCTCTGACCACAATGCTATGAAACTAGAAATCAATTATAAGAAGAAATCTGGAAAGCTTACAAATACGTGGAGGCTAAATAACATGCTATTAAATAGTGAGTGGGTCAAAAATGAAATCAAGGAGGAAATCAAAAGATACCTCGAGACAAACGAAAATGAAAACACCACAATCCCAAATCTCTGGGATGCAGCTAAAGCGGTCCTAAGAGGGAAGTTCATAGCAGTGCAGGCCTACTTAAGAAGGAAGAAAAATCTCAAAACACACTCTCTTTACACCTAAGGGAACTCGATAAAATACAGCAAAACAAGTCTAAAGGGAGCATAAGGAAGAAAATAATGAGACCAGAGCAGAAATGAAATAGAGAACAAAAACAACAATACAGGGGAGGGGGCAAGATGGCGGCTGTAAGGAGGGCTCCATGAAATCTCCCCTGGAAATATCCACAACTTGAACTTCTAATACGCTTCAAAGAGACATCTACTCATCACACAGAGCAACTAAGAGTTTCACACAACGATTGCTGGAAGGTGGTCAGGCCGGGCGAGTAGGGGAAGAAGGCGGCGAGATGCGTGAGGTGCAGCCCGCACCCGCGGCTACGGAGGCACGGTGAGTTGCGGGGGACCAGCCTCCGCTGACCAGGGCTCAAGAAGGTGGACACTGCGTCAGCAATACAAAAGACAGAAAATTTTTGTGACAGTAAAGGCAGAAAATGAGAGAGTGAGCTCTCCGGTTTATTTCTTACAGGCTTTATATACATTTTTCAATTTAGGGTACGTGCAAGGGTACGTGTAGCATAGCAGGAAAAATATGCATTACCTCAGTGAAAAGTAGATCATTAACTATTTACCAGAAACCTAAAGGTCAGTGAAACCTTAGGGAGTCAGTTTCTCAAGACAATTTTTCTCCATTAACCTAGATAGCCATCTTTCTTTTGTGTCCTAATAACTGGCCATCCTCACCACATACCTCAATAAGTAGTAAGCACCCTCCAGGTGCAGAAAGAGACAATAGAAACAGTAAAACAAGTTTATGCTTCACCAAGCCCACTAAAGCCAACTTGCAAGCCCCTCAATATTGGGGGCCATGGTCCTCAACATCTCCCCCTTTTTTTATTATTTAAAAAGTACGCCTGTGACCCCAGGTGGCTGCAAGTGACAGTGCCTGTCTTAGGTGTCCCCCTAATGAAGTAACAACCCATCATTGGCACTTGATCCTCTGGCGATCAAGCCCTGTCTTAGGTTGGTTACATTCAAGGAGGTCCTTACCCATCTCTGGCTAGCCTGTCCTCGCTGCAGCTTAGGGGTAGTGGGGCTAATAAGCACGTGGCTAAACTTGAGGCTTTGCCTTAAGTTTGATCTTATGAATATTGGCTTGGATGTCCAACATCTGTTTGAGAAAACATCTAATGAGGATGGGGAGTAGGCACAGAACCAAACAGACACAAATGCCCAATGTAAGGAACATCACAACAGAATGACCAATATTAGGCATAGAAGGCAAGGCATTTTTTATCATATCAACAAACTCAGAGGCAGCTTGAGCTGTATCAGATTTTAAGGGCTCAGCTTTTTTCATATTTTGTATCTTATCATGTAGCCGAAGCATGTCTAAAGATAGATTAGCATTATGCCGAATTCCTTGAAGATGTAGACGAACTCTATTTTAATCATGTTGACTACTATTATACACTTTTGGGATTACACAAATCCAATGATAATCTGAATGACATTCCAATTGAAATCTAACTTTTATGTTTTGAATTTTATTACCAACATATTGAACTGTATCATATAGAGCATTTACTTTTTGTTCCAATTTTTTATTTATAATTTTTTGAGTCCCTAAGGCTAGAGTGACATTCTTAGAAAAGGTATTAACATAATGAGCATTTTGAACAGTCTGTGAAAGAGCCACAGCAGCAGTAGCAGCAGTTGCAATCAAAGTAACTAAAGCCATAATTCCAGCAATCAAATGCCCTATAAATCTTTTTGGTCTACTTAAAGCATACTCAATTTCTTTAAAAATTTGCAAACCTTTTTCAGCATACCGTGGTCTGGAAACATTAACAGGAAGCATAACAAAAGATGGTTGATTAAGTATCATAACACGGGTCCCAAGGGGTACCCAAGAGACACATTTGTTAAAGTACAATTATAACAAGATACATTAAACATATTTTCTTTAAAGTGGATAGTAATATTTCCAATCAAAAGTGCATAAGGGGAAGGAACACAAGCAGATACATTAACAGTTTTAGCAATTGTAGTCCAATCTCTAGTCCCATCACCTCTGACACTCTCATGACTGCAGGCAGTGTCTGATTTACAGAAGTCAACCATCTGAATAATTTTACCCATCGCCCCCGCGAGTCTCCAAAGGGAATTTTGTTGATAGTGTGTATCAGAGCTCCACAGTCCAGAAGCCAGTCCTTGTGCCCAACTTGTTTTATTGTTCTTTGACCAGTCAACAATATATCGACCTGTTCCGGAGACATCATAACGGACAGGGCTGTTTTTGTGACAGTCTCTCCACGGGACGATTTCGGTGTCAAGTCCCAGTTTTCTACCACAAGGTGAGCGTGACTGAGGAATGGGCTGATTTATCCTTTTTTCCTTTAGACCAATCACCCAACAAATTAAGGCGAACAGTCCATCCTACTAGAGAATCATTAGTATGTATAGTAACATAAGAAGTGTGTAAGCATCCAAAGATTGATACATTTTTTGCAAAGCAAATAGGCAATCCTGTTCCCATACCATAATAATTAAAATTTGTTTTTATTTGCCATTTTACATGGCCACTAGATGGCAGTCCTAAAGCATGAGTATCATTGATGTACACTGGAATCTCATGGCTTTCCCAAACAGTAGGATGGAGTATCGGAGGATCGGGTACGTAGGCCCAATATGTTTCTCCGGGAGCCATCGGGGGACACACCATCAGCATCAGCAGCAACAGCATCATTGTGTATCTGGAAATCATCAGTGTAACCGTCCAGCCTCTTAGGGATTTATTTTGTATTTTTATCCTGTAAAGAGAACACAAATATATCCTCGTCCCCTCAATAATTTGGGGTCGGGAGAAAAAGTTACTTTTAAAATTTTAAAATTATTCAAGGGGCCTTAATGTAGGGCCGAATCAAGTGGTCAGGAATCCAAATAGGTGAATCAGAATCTTGTGGAAAAACACAAGCATATCCTCGTCCACAAGTAAGGAGGATATCTGGCCCTTTCCACTGACCAGTTAAAAGGTCCTTCCATTGAACGAGTGGCCTGGGCTCCGTAGCCTCTGGATGCCAATGTTTATACATGTTGGAATGTCCATCACTGTCCACATTACAAATATTAATTACAAACAACTCATGTTGGAGAATATGATGAGGCAAGCTATACTTAAACTCCCCTTCCTGAAGTTTACAAATTTGAGTTTTGAGTGTTTGATGGGCTCTTTCAACAATGGCCTGATCTTGTGGGTTATAAGGTATATACCTGTACGATGTTTAATCTGAAAAGTACCACAGAACCTTTTGAAAGCTTTGGCTGTATAAGCTGGGGCATTGTCTGTTTTTAAGGCCTTAGGAATGCCCAAATATGTAAAACACTGTGTTAAATGTTGGATCACATCCGTAACGGCTTCTCCAGTGCGAGCTGAAGCAAGAATGATGTGAGAAAAGGTGTCAACACACACATGTACATAATTAAGTTTGCCAAAAGTAGGAACATGTGTAACATCCATCTGCCAGAGAGCATTAGGAGTAAGTCCTCGTGGATTGACACCCAGGACAGGGCTAGGATGATGAACAGGACAAGTAGGACAATCCCGCACAATAGCTCTAGCAGCTTCTCTTGGTATGTAAAACTGATACCGAAGTGTTGTAGCATTTTGATGGTGTATGGCGTGGCTTGTAGTAGCATCTTCGATGGCAGTGGCAATAATTGGTCTTGTTAAAGCATCAGCAAGGCGATTATCTTGATGTATTGGACCAGAAAGGGCAGAATGTGCCCGAACATACCCCACAAAAAAGGGAACAGACCTCCCATGAATCGAGTCCTGCAACTCTTGTAACAAAGAAAAGATGGTCGTCTTATGATCGGGCAGGGAGGCTGTTTCTATATGTGGGAACAGTCTTACTATATACAATGAATCAGTAAAGAGATTGAAAGGTTGGTCTGACAAATACTTGAAAGCAAAAATTACTGCCAAAAGTTCTGTTTTTTTGTGCTGACTTTTCAGGAGTATGTTGAACATGTTTTTCCTCTTCAATTATCGTGACTATTATGTCATTAGAGGAACCGTCAGTAAAAACTGAAACTGTAGGTGGAGGAAGTGGCTCAGCCTGTGATCTTAAGGGGAATATGACAGGGTGTGTCGACATAAATTGAAGGAGGGGGTGATCAGGTAGATGATACTGAATTTGTCCTGTAAATCCTCCAAAGGCAATCTGCCATTTATCATTGAATTGAAATAAAAGTTCAATGTGTTCCTTTTTATATGGGAGAATAACAGGATGTACATCTCTGCCAAACAATTTAATGCTACGGCGGCGCCCTTTAGCTGCCATAACCGCAACTTGATTTGTATAAGCAACAACAATCCTTTTAGATGTGGTGGGGAGGTGTAGCCACTCCAGAGGCCCACTTTGCCAAAGGCATCCAGTGGGAGTATGGGGCGTGGGCAGAATAACCGAAGCCCAAGGTTTAGCATAATCTAACCTTGTTAAGAACTGATGATTGATTGCCTTGTTTACCTAGGTAAGGGCCATTTTTGCCTCTTCTGTCAACTGCCGAGGAGATCTGGGATTTGAGTCTCCTCATAGAATATCAAACAAAGGCTTTAATTCTTTGGTTGTCAGCTTTAAAAAAGGCCTGATCCAATTAATGTCACCCAAAAGTTTTTGGAAATCATTTAAAGTGTTTAAGGCATCAGTTCTTAATTCTAAAGGTTGATGGGTGACTATCAGTACGAAGCACTCTCCCCAAGTAGTTAAATGGGGGATGTGTCTGAATTTTTTCTGGTGCAATTTTTAAACCATAGCTTTGTAAAGCAAGGACTGTAGATTTTCACGCCTCATGAACCACTTCTGATCGTTTGTGGGACAGAAGAATATCATCCATATAATGAATGATATATACCTCCGTGAAAGTTTCCCGCACCTCTCTAAGTGCCTGACTGACAAATTTCTGACAAAGAGTAGGGCTATTTTTCATGCCTTGAGGCAAAACCTTCCATTGGAATCTACGATAAGGTTCCTTATGGTTAGTGGATGGGAGGCTAAAAGCAAATCTTTTGCAATCTTGGGCAGCCAAAGGAATGGTAAAAAAGCAGTCCTGCAAGTCAATCACTATGATAAAATCTCCCGTAGGAATGGCGACAGGAGAAGGGAGACCAGGCTGTAAAGCTCCCATATCTTCCATAGTGGCATTAACAGCTCTTAAGTCCTGAAGAAGTCTCCATTTGCCTGATTTTTTCTTAATTACAAAAATAGGAGTGTTCCATGGAGAATTTGAGGATTCTATATGTCCGGCTTTTAATTGGCTCTGTATTAAAAGGGCGGCAGCCTCTAATTTTTCTGTTGGCTGGGGCCATTGCTCAACCCACACAGGTGAATCACTTTTTTAAGTTATGGGATCGGCTGCTTTTTGTGCAATGGCCTCCTGGAAAAACCCTCATATCCTAGACCTGCATTGTTAACATTAGGCTTGGGAGAAATGGGTGAAACTCTCCCTTGTCCTTTACTGCCTAACCCAGTGCCAGGGACATAGCCCATATCCAGCATCTGTGCTGTGACTTGATCATTAGGGCTATAAAGCAAAACTCCCATTTGACTAAGAATGTCGCATCCCCAAAGGCTGAGTGGAAGAGAGGGGATTACATAAGGATTAAAATGACCAGTTCCACCATCTGGATCCTCGCAGGTCAATATAGATGAACTTTTTTTTTTTTTTTTTTTATTGGGGAATTGGTGGAGGGGAACAGCGTTGGGGAATCGGGCAAGGGGAACAGACAAGTTGCCATCTTCTTGTTCTTCAGTCTAGCTGCGAAGGACGTCGCTTCACTGTTGGTATCGTCATTGCGCTCTTCCCGGACGAGGCAGATCGGTCGCCGGCCTCTGGATGTCGCTCATCGCGGCTATTGGCAGCTCACGCTTGGCTGCCAGCCGCTCACGCTGGCTGCGGGCCACTCACTGCAGCCTATGGCAGCCCACTGCAGCAGGGGCTGCAGCCCACACCATCACCGGGGCTCGCACAGCCCAGCTCCAGGTGGAGTCGTTGTTAGCTGTAGAGGGCAGTGTCACTGGCCCTCATGTGGGATCCGAACCGGGGCCGCTGGCATCCCAAAACCAGCACTTAACCAATGCGCCACTCGGCCAGCCCTAGATGAACTTTTAAGAACGTTTTTAGCTGATCCCAGCCCAATAAGATTAGAAGCTGTCTCTTGAACGGGCCAAGATGTAGGCCAGTCCTTTCCAGCAATACATGAGACGTCTGCTCCTGTATCTAACAACCCCTCTATAGGTTTTCCTTGTATTTTTAATACTTTGAGAGGTCTCTGGGCTTTAATTTCCTGTAAAAGATATGCAGCATCGGATGAACCAAAACCTCGATCTCTGTGAGGAGAATTAGTCACAGCTGGATTAGAGAGCCCCACAAGGGGGAGTAAGAGTAACTGTGCAATTCTTTGACCTGATTGAATTTTAACAGCTTTGACTGGAGGAGCAATTAAAATTTGTATTTCCCCAGAATAGTTGGCATCAATCACTCCTGGTAGGACTGTTATCCCTTGAAGGGAGACAGAGCTCCTTCCGAGCAGCAATCCCACTGTTCCTTCTGGTAATGGGCCATATATCGCAGTGGGTATTTTTGTAGGCGGTGACTCCGGGGTTAATATTGTGCTGGTGGTGGCACAGAGGTCCAATCCTGCACTCCCTGGGGTGGCCCTATACAGGGAGAGCACTGTGCCTGTCCCTGAGGGAGGAAGGGGTTGTTGCTTTGGAAGGATGCCCCTGTTATTGTTGGGGCCCGAGGCTGGCCCCTCTGCCAGTTTCCCTGTTGAGGTCCATAGGATGGAGAACTTAAAGGACCCGAGGAAGGCCCTTGATTATCTCCCAAACGCTGTCCATTTTTATGAAATTTAGAGCGACATTCCTTGGTCCAATGAAAGCCCTTTTGGCATCTATTACAGACAGTCTTTGGCCGTGGCTGTTGTGGTATTCCTCCTGTGAGTAAATTTCCTGAGCTTGTTCCTGGGTAAGAGGGCATCCCTACTGAAATGACCCATCTGACTACAGTTGTAACAGCAAGAATTTTTTGACCTTCCAAGAGCCCCCTGACTTATAGCGTTTACATATTGGGGATAACTTTCTCCTTTTAGAGCTGCAGCAAGAGCCATGCCTTGAATAACAGCAGGATTAACATCCTGGCAGGCTCGTACAAAATCCTCCAATGTTCCTGTTTTACGGATTGGTCTAATAAGAGCTTTGCAAGTATTATTTGCATTTTCAAAAACCAGCTGTTTAAGTAGAATAGTTCCTGCAGTAGGGTCAGGTATGACTTTTTCAACTGACTCTGTAAGTCGAGCCAGAAAGTCCTCAAAAGATTCATCTGATTTTTGTTTGATTCCAGTCAATGCCGAGGAGGGTCCTCCCCTTTTTGGAATTCTTTTCCATGCCACCACTGCACACGCGCTAGCAAACGTGAGAGCATCTTTGCTCAACTTAAGTTGAGCCTGTGTTGAATCCCACATTCCAGTCCCTAATAGCATGCCCTTAGTGACTGTACAACTCTTTCTAGCTTCTCCCTTACAAAAGTCTTCATTTTCCACCTTCCATATTATATAATCTCCCCCCAAAAGGCAAGATTTTGCCGCTCCATGCCAGTCATTAGGCATCATCCAGCTACCCGCTAGTGCTTCTACTAGAGAGATTGTATAAGGACTGCTAGGGCCATACTGTGTGCAAGCCAACTTTAACTCTTTCATAATTTTATATGGTAACGGCTCCCAGACGGGTTCTTCCCATTCCAAGTCTACCGGAAAACAAACTGAAAATGATAAATCTCCTCTGGCCTCTGCCTCGCAGATCAGACCCTTTAGGCCTATTGGCTGAGGTCCAGGGAGGTACCGTCTTTTTGATTTAGACTTTTTAAGTAGAGGAGGGGCAGATGGGAGGGTAGTTGTAAAGACCCATATCCAGAACGCAGCGCAGGAGAACTACCATTATTATGGTGATACCGCGCTGCCTCCTCCTCTAAAGCCTCTTCCTCTCGTGGATTTAACTTCCCTCCTCCTGGATCCTCAGCTCCAGAGTCCTCCTCTGAACTAAAATCCTCTGAATCAGAGGATTTTGGGCTAGCAACAGGAAAAAGATTGTTTTTTGACCCTCGTGATGGTTCCTTTTTAAGGAGCGGATGGATTTCTCCACAATCTCCTGAACTCCTTAGCATAGATTCTCCTAGATTTTGAAGAAAGGTTGATGACTCATGTCTAGGATCTAAGGAATCTCGGAACAGATTCCACAAGCTAAATGCCTCATGAGGCACTCTGCCTGGACCCTGTTCAGTGTAAAATTCTTTCATCTGCTTTCCTACGTTTTCCCAAGTTTCCAGATTTACAGTACCTTCCTCTGGAAACCATGGGCAGCATTGTTGCACAAATTGAAGAAACTTACTAATCTGGTGGCTGTGTACATTTACACCACGGCCCTGTAATGAACTTTTAATAACATTAACATATAGACGACAATCCTTGGACTCAGATTGACCCATGCTTAATGTTAGTAAGTATAAGGAATAGAAGGAAACAATCACTCGATGTCCACTCTGATGCTCGTCCGGCTGTGTCCCTCGCGGGAGCCTTAGCGTCTGCCTTAGCTAAAGGTGCGGTCGTATAAACCCCAACCAGGCAATGCACCGATATGCTGAAACGGCGACGACAGAACCGCGGTATTGAGCCCAAGCAAACTCTGTAGTCACGAAGACCGTGGAGCTATAATCACACACACAATCACACCCTTGCACATGAAACAGTTAGTAATATGTTTGTTTTCTTGGGAGTCTATTTCTTTACTCTAAACAGGATCGTTATTCCTCTCACTTCAGTTCTTTGATACCCACCTATCCTCGCCTGGCATCACTATCCAGGGGGTCTCAAGCACCCTCAGTGGAAGCCTATCCGTGTCGACAACTGTAGGCAAGACTTACCTTCAGGTCCCTGTTTGGACGCCACTTGCGGGGGACCGGCCTCCGCTGACCAGGGCTCAAGAAGGTGGACACAGCGTCGGCGATACGAAGGACAGAAAATTTTTGTGACAGTAAAGGCAGAAAATGAGAGAGTGAGCTCTCCAGTTTATTTCTTACACGCTTTATATACATTTTTCATTTTAGGGTACGTGCAAGGGTATGTGTAGCATAGCAGGAAAAATATGCATTACCTCAGTGAAAAGTAGATCATTAACTATTTACCAGAAACCTAAAGGTCAGTGAAACCTTAGGGAGTCAGTTTCTCAAGACAATTTTTCTCCATTAACCCAGATAGCCATCTTTCTTTTGTGTCCCAAGGAACTGGTCATCTTCACCACATACCTCAATAAGTAGTAAGCACCCTCCAGGTGCAGAAACAATAGAAGCAGTAAAACAAGTTTATGCTTCACCAAGCCCACTAAAGCCAACTTGCAAGCCCCTCAATATTGGGGGCCATGGTCCTCAACAGTGAGTGTTCCCCGGCTTGCTCCCTGCAGCCCGCGGCCGACCTCAAGTTCAGCAAGAGCGCATTGGTTTGCAGTCTGAGGCAGAAGCCTCAGGCCGGGCAAGTGCGGGAGGAGAGAGAGGAGACGACTGTGCAGAGGTACGAGCTGCACCCGCGGCTCACTGGGTCCCCAGGAAGCAGGGTGCAGAGCCCCGCTGCGACAGGGCAAGATCAATCCCTGCACCCTCCTGGTTCAGGGATCAGTCTCTGTGCCCACCAGGTCTCGTGGAGCGCAGAAGCCTGAAACCCGGGAGCAGGGGGAAAAAGAGGACTCGGGTGCGGAGACGCAGCTCCCCGAGAGACGGAGCTGGGATCTAAGCTGTGCGACAGGGTGTGCGCAGTCCCCTAAACCTTGGCGGTAGTCCCTCCAGAAGTGCAGCAGGAGAACCACAGGGGCGCGCACCGGCTCCGAGGCAGAAGCCTTAAACCCGGGAGAAGGGGAAAAAAGAGGACTCGCGCGTGGAGATTCAGCGTGCGCCGGGCAGAGACGCAGGTCCCCGAGAGAGGAATCGGGGATCTGAGCCGCGCGGCAGGGTGCATGCAGTCCCTTAAACCCCAGCAGTCTCTTCGGGAGAGCAGCAGGAACTCCGCTGGAGCATAAGAGGCAAAGGCCTTACCTTAAAACAGTGTTGGAACTGTGTCTTAAGCCTTACCTTAAAACAGTGTTGGAACTGTGTCTTTGTTTATTTTTATGTTTGTTGTTTTTTTTTTTCCTTTTTCTACTCTTGAACAGAAAGCAAAAAAAACCAATAACCCACCCACTCCCACAAACTTTGGCCCCCGCCAAGACAGAGTCTTAAACTGACTCCTGAATGAAGCAGTTGGCCAGACTACGAAAGTATTCCTATTTGCAGGGGGTTGAGAATTTCCACCCCAGTAAAGGCTGCAGAGTGAGACTACCTACCCTGCCCCCATCTTTACGCAAGGCTTGGGAGGCAGGGCAGGTTCACCTGCTGAGGCACTAATTAACAGATTCTTAGCAGCTGGCTTTTGGTAGTGAGGAATTCTTTAATTCTCCACAGCTGTCAACCCAAAGGGTGCCCAGAGACACTCATTGAGTCTTTGGGGGTGCAGCTTGCCTTGGGACAGGCAAAAGCAAAAAAGCAATGACTTTGTAAAAACCACCAATCACACGTCACAACCACACTCAAGTACAGCCAACCTTCAGTGCCAGGATCACGCTAGGCATCAGGTGGCCTACTCTGTTCCCACAAGACGCACAGGAATTTTTGTACAGCAGAGGACAAACTGAGGAGAGCTTGGTGGACTTTAGCCAAGACCAACACGGGTATTTTTGGTTTGGTTTGTTTTATTTTCTCTTTATTGGTTGCTTATCTTGATTGTTTTTGGTTTTTATTTCTATTTCATTCTTATCATTTTGTAGTTTTTAATATAGGCATATATATAGGTGTATATAGGTGAATATATGTCCATATATATGGGTGTGTAGAAATATATATATATATATATATTTCTTTTTCTTTTTCCTTCTTTTCTTTTTCTTTTTTCCCCACCCTCACTTTCTCCCTTCTTTTATTCATTCTTTTCACTGCTATACTTTTCCTCCTTTCCCTTTTTCTGCAAATTTTATTGTTTTAATTTTTATTCTTACTTTTTTTTTTATCTTAGTTTATTTTTATTTTTTAGGTATAGCTATTCGGTTTCTCATGTTTATGCTATTTTCTATTTTAGGATATTGTATTTTATTTTGTTTCCTCTTCTGTTATTATTGGGTGTGTGGTTGTTGTTTTGTTTCTGTTTGTTTTCTTCATTAGTATGTTTGATATTTCTGTACAAGTTGATTGTAGTATGATTTTTTTTTTTTTTACTTGTGCAAGCATTTGGTTTCCTTTGGTGGCTGAGGAGGCTATTCTTGTTGATCTGTTATGCTCTAAAATCACTCTGCAGCAGTGGGTCCAAACAAACAGACACAAGAATCATCATACCCCGAGGCCAACTTTAGATAAAACCAGAGGGTTTCTGGGTTTGACATACAAGAGTCACACCCAAAAGGAAGTTGCTACAGGTACTAGGGCCCATAGGGTCCAAGTTTCATCAGAGGGGTCAATCCTCTCACAGCAGCTCATAAACTGCAGAAGCTGCTGATCCTCACAGCTAATCAATCTGGGAGTCAATCCCACCTACTGACAAGCCAAAAGTAATCAAAACTAAAACTTCAACAAGTGAGGATGCACGACACAAGGAACACCTCAGATACAAGCACAGGAGAATAGGGAGACAGTAATTCAAATATAAAGGACACACACCGTATAAGTTTACCCAGAAAAGACTGAGAAACCCGGGGGATCTATCTGTTATATCGCAGCAAACACAAAGAGTAAGTCAGAATGGGGAGACAAAGAAACACAACCCAAATAAAAAAAACAGAAGAAACTTCCTGAATCAGTGGAACTAGAGTAAATAGAAGTAAACAACCTATCGGAGATAGACTTCAGAACACTGATTATTAGAATGTTCAAGGAAATTAATGAAAATATAAAGAAGGATAGAGAAATCATGAAAAGCAACCAGCTAGAACTTAAGAACACAATTACTGAATTAAATAACAAACTTGATGGAATCACTAGCAGATTGGATGAAGCAGAAAATCGAATCAGTTTCTTAGAAGACAAAATAGCAGAGATCACCCATGTGGAACAACAAAAAGAAAAGAGAATGAAAAACATGGAAAATAGTTTAAGAGAGCTGGGGGACAACATCAGACGCAATAACCAATGGGTCATTGGAGTACCAGAAGGAGAAGAGAGGGAGCAAGGGATTGAGAATATATTTGAAGTAATAATGTCTGAAAACTTCCCTAACCTGGCAAAGAACATTGAAATACAAGCCCAGGAAGTACAGAGAGTTCCAACCAGGATGATTCCAAACAGGCCCACTCCAAGACACATTATAGTGAAAATGGCAAGGGTTAAGGACAAAGACAGAATCCTTAAAGCAGCAAGGGAAAGGCAGCAAGTTACTTACAAGGGTACCCCCATAAGATTATCAGCTGACTTTTCTACAGAAACTTTGCAGGCCAGAAGGGAGTGGCACGAGGTTTTCAAAGTGATGAAAAATAAAGGCCTACAACCGAGATTGCTGTATCCAGCAAGGTTATCATTTAAAAATGAAGGCGAGATAAGGAGCTTTGCAGAAAAGAATAAGTTAAGGGAATTCATTATCACCAAGCCAGCTTTGCCGGAAATGTTAAAAGGGCTTCTTTAAGCAGAACAAAAAAACAACCTAAGAAAGACTACGAACACAAATAACAAAATGGCAATAAATACACACCTATCAATAATCACATTAAATGTAAATGGATTAAATGCTCCAATAAAAAGACATAGGGTGGCTGAATGGATAAGAAAGCAAGACCCCAGCATATGCTGTATACAAGGGCCTCACCTCAGATCCAAAGACTCATACAGGCTGAAAATAAAGGGATGGAGTAAAATATTTCATGCAAATGGAACCGAGAAAAAAGCTGGAGTAGCGATACTTATATCAGATAAAATGGACTTTAAGTTGAAGAATATAACAAAAGACAAAGAAGGACACTTCATAGTAATGAAGGGATCGATCCAACAAGAGGACATAACCCTAATTAACATCTATGCACCTAACATAGGAGCCCCTAAATATATAAAACAGATATTGTCAGACATAAAGACAGAGATCAACAGTAGCACTATCACAGTAGGGGACTTCAACACCCCACTGTCACTAATGGACAGATTCTCCAGACAGAAAATCAATGCAGAAACAGCGACCTTAAATGACACATTAGAGCAGCTGGATTTAACAGACATTTTCAGAGCATTTCACCCCAAAGCTACAGAATATACATTCTTTTCAAGTGCACATGGAACATTTTCTAAGATAGACCACGTGTTAGGCCACAAAACAAGTCTCAATAAAATAAAGAAAATTGAAATCATTTCAACTGTATTCTCTGACCACAATGCTATGAAACTAGAAATCAATTATAAGAAGAAATCCGGGAAGGTGACAAATAAATGGAGGCTAAACAATATGCTACTAAATAGTGAGTGGGTCACAAATGAGATCAAGGAGGAAATCAAAAGGTACCTCGAGACAAACGAAAATGAAAACACCACGACCCAAAATCTCTGGGATGCTGCAAAAGCAGTCCTAAGAGGGAAGTTTATAGCAGTGCAGGCCTACCTAAAGAAGGAAGAAAAATCTCAAATCAACAGGTTATCCTTACACCTAAGGGAACTGGAAAAAGAACAGCAAAAGAGGCCCAAGGGGAGTACAAGAAAGGAGATAATAAAGACCAGAGCAGAAATAAACAATATAGAGAACAGAAAAACAATTCAAAAGATCAATGAAAACAAGAGCTGGCTTCTTTTTTTTTTTTTTTTTTTTTTTTTTTTAAGAGCTGGCTTCTTGAGAAGATAAACAAAATTGACAAACCTCTAGCCAGGCTCATCAAAAAAAAAAAAGAGACAGGACTCAAATTAGTAAAATCAGGAATGAAAGAGGGGAAATGACTACAGACATCACAGAAATACAAAAAATTCTAAGAAATTACTATGAACAACTATATGCCAACAAATTTGACAATATGGAAGAAATGGATAATTTTCTAGAAGCATACAACCTTCCAAAACTAATGCAAGAAGAAACAGAAAATCTAAATACCCTGATTACTACCAAGGATATTGAATCAGTAATTGACAAGCTCCCAAAAAACAAAAGCCCTGGACCAGATGGCTTCACAATTGAATTTTATCAAACATTCAAAAAAAACTATCACCTATTCTTCTCAAACTATTCCAAAAAATCCAGAAGAAGGGAAGGCTCCCAAACTCTTTTTATGAAGCCACTATCACCCTGATTCCAAAACCAGATAAAGACAGCACAAAAAAGAAAAACTACAGGCCAATCTCCCTGATGAATATAGATGCAAAAATTCTCAATAAAATATTAGCAAACAGAATTCAGCAATATATTAAGAAGACCATACATCATGATCAAGTGGGATTCATCCCTAGTGCGCAAGGCTGGTTCAACATCCGTAAATCAATTAATGTGATACACCACATCAACAAAATGAAGGATAAAGATCACATGGTCATTTCAATAGATGCAGAAAAAGCATTTGACAAAATCCAACAGCCATTTATGTTAAAAACCCTTAGCAAAGTGGGAATACAGGGATCATATCTCAACATAATAAAAGCCATATATGATAAACCTACAGCTAACATCATACTCAATGGGGAAAAGCTAAAACCATTCCCCTTAAGATCAGAAACAAGAAAAGGCTGTCCACTTTCTCCTCTTTTATTCAACATAGTGCTGGAAGTTCTAGCCACAGCAATCAGACAACAAAAAGAAATAAAAGGCATCCAAATTGGCAAGGAAGAAGTAAAATTGTCATTATATGCAGATGACATGATACTGTATATAGAGAACCCCAAAGACTCCATCAAAAAACTATTGGAACTGATAGACGAATTCAGTAAAGTAGCAGGAAATAAAATCAATGTTCAGAAATCAGTGGCATTTGCATGTACCAATAATAAACTAACGGAAAGAGAAATTAAGGAAACTGTCCCATTTACAATTGCATCAAGAACTATAAAATACCTACGAATAAATTTAACCAAAGAAGTGAAAGATCTGTACTCAGAAAAGTATAAGACACTGAAGAAAGAAATCATAGAAGATACAAATAAATGGAAACACCTACCATGCTCATGGATAGGAAGAATTAATATAGTTAAAATGTCCATACTGCCTAAAGCAATATATAGATTCAATGCAATTCCTATCAAACTACCAAGGTCATTTTTCACAGAAATAGAAAATATAATCCTAAAATTTACATGAAATCATAAAAGACCCCAAATAGCCTCGGCAATTCTGAGAAATAAGAACAAAGTCGGGGGGATCACGCTACCAGACATCAAAACCTACTACAAGGCTACAGTAATCAAGACAGTTTGGTATTGGCATAAAAACAGGCACATCGATCAGTGGAACAGAACAGAGAGCCCAGAAATAAATCCAGGCATTTATGGACAGTTAATCTATGACAAGGGAAGCAAGAATTTACACTGGAGTAAAGATAGTCTATTCAATAAATGGTGCTGGGAAAATTGGACTGACACATGCAAAAAAATGAAACTGGACCACCTCCTTACACCACATACAAGAACAAATTCAAAATGGATTAAAGACTTAAATGTAAGACCTGAAACCATAACAATCCTAAAAGAAAATATAGGGAGTACATTTGCAGACATTACCCTTAGCAGTATTTTTACTGATACATCCCCAGGGGCAAGGGAAGTAAAAGAAAAAATGAACATATGGGATTACATCAAACTTAAAAGTTTTTTCACAACAAAGGAAACCATCAATAAAACAAAAAGGAAGCCTAATGAACGGGAGAAGATATTTGTCAATAATATATCTGATAAGGGGTTGATATCCAAAATTTATAAAACACTCATGCAACTCAACACTGAATGAACTAACCACCCAATTTAAAAATGGGCAGAGTAAATGAAGAGACATTTCTCTAAAGAGGACATACAGATGGCCAACAGGCATGTGAAAAAAAATATTCAACCTCACTGATCATTAGGGAAATGCAAATAAAAACCACAATGAGATAACACTTCATTCCAGTGATAATAGCTATCGTCAATAAATCAACAAATAAGTGCTGGTGGGGCTGTGGGGAAAAGGGAACCCTGTTGCACTGTTGGTAGGATTTTAGAATGGTGCAGCCACTAGAAGTCAGTATGGAGGTATCTCAAAAAACTGGAAATGGAACTACCTTTTGACCCAGCAATTCCACTCCTAGGTATTTATCCTGAAAAACCCAAGACACTAATTCAAATATATGCACCCCTATATTCATTGCAGCACTATTTACAATAGGCAAGACTTGGAAACAATCAAAATGCCCATCGGTAGATGACTGAATTAAGAAACTGTGGTAAATTTACACAATGGAGTACTATGGAGTAATAAAGAAGAAAGAAATCATACCATTTTCAACGATATGGGTGGACCTAGAGAACATTATGTTGAGTGAAATAAGTCAGAGAAAGACAAATACCATATGGTCTCACTTATATGTGGAATCTAAAGAACTGAATAAATGAGCAATGTAAACAGAAAGAGTCTTAGAAACACAGAGGAAGAAATGATGTTTGCTAGATGGGATGGGGATGGGCATGAGGGAGAAGGGGAAGGGACGAGGAAACACAAACTGATAACTACAATACTACTGCAGAGACAGAAGAGACAGTTTAGGGAATACAATCAATAAGGTTGTAAATATTTTTCTTAGGGGATCAGAAGGACTCATGTCTTGTCAGGGAGACCACTTCATGGATGGTGTAGTGGCCTGACCACTTCACTGTACATCTGAAGCTGCCACTGAATAATATTATATGTCAACTGTAATTTAACACACAGATAGTCATGGGATGTGGAATATAGTGTGGGGATGGAGTCAATCGAATTGTAATAGATATGTATGATATTGGGGGGGTGGAGCAGGGGAGGGGGAGGGGGAGTCACTTTGTAAGGGGTGAAAAAGATAACTATTGCATTGTTTTGTACATCTGTAAATAATAATAATAATAAAAAGTTTAAGAATAAATAAATACAATCAACAACAGAGAAATGTACATAAGGCCACGTCCAGGGGACACCAGGCAAAAGCTTCTAGTCTCTCCAGTGGAGTGATGTGGACAGTGTTTAATGTTCTCAGCAGTGATTTGCAACAACACATATTGAGTATAGCTAATAAGGGAAGCTCATTTGAGCCTTAGTGTCCAGGATTTTTATTTGGAGTCTGTTACATAGGCATAGCTGACCACATGAATGGCTGACTTGAGGCTCCAGCCATTTCCTTTTCAGATGTCAAACTACTACAGTGTGGCCCAAGACCCTCACCATAATCACATAATAGCATAGACTATCTGGTGTGATCCAAGGCTCCCAGGTAAACCCAGATATTTCAAGGGCTTCGAGGTTACTTTTCGTGAGTACCAAGGGCAAACCTTTCTTTAACAGGAGCAGGGGTTGACAACCCAGACTTGCTGCATTAATCCTTAACAGCACAGCCTGTCTCCAAACCATAATGTCTGAAACCACAGTTCAAAAGACTCAACTGGAATCATCTGGAGGATTCTTCATTCCCATGTCTCTTTCTCAGGATGATGTGATTTGAAAGCTAGGCTTAGCTAAGGTTGTTGACAGGATCACGTGTGCTTGGTCTCCCCATGTGACTTGTGATTCTCACAGCATGATGCCAGATTTTGAGGGAACCAAACTAAAACCACATGGCCTTTTCTGCCTTGGCTTTGGAAGTTACACATTGTCATTTCTGCTGCATTGTTATAATCAGGATTACAGTTTATGTATTTTTCTGTAACCTGTTGTATACACTTAATACTAATACCAAATAATAAGTGTAAATGTTTTTTTTCTTTATCTGAGCCATCCTGCCACCAGTTGGCAGCTCAGCGGCAGCTCAACTTGGGCTGGGTATGATTGGATCGAACCAAAGATAGGATAATTTAACTTAAAAAATGGTCTTTACTACAAAGTATAATGCACAACTAATTATACGGAAGACAGTCAAATGACTTACCATGGGAAAAATTATTATAAGGAATTCCCATTTATCTTAGTAATATTAACCAATGCTAATTCCTTGACCATGAATCGAACGTTGTATTACAGGGCTCACTGACATTCAAGGATGTGGCTGTGGTTTTCACCTGGGAGGAGTGGCAGCTACTGGACCCCAATCAGAAGAACCAGTATCAAGATGTGATGTTGGAAAATTATAGCAATCTGGTATCAGTGAGTAAGCAGAGCTTTCCCTGGTTAATGTAGGCAGTCAATTGTCTTTCCTTTTTCAGTGATGAAAGGGATGGAGCCTTATAAGTACCTTCCTTTTTTTAGACTTGTGTTTCATGCATCATAGATTTTAATACTGTTTTGGCCTCTAACAGAGTGTTTTTTTCTCACTTCCAAAGTAAAAGGCCTTTACATGGTCAAGATGTAAATTGTTCAGCCCATTAAATGTAACCATCCTCATTTTTCAGAGGCCTTGTAGCCCAAGTATTTGGGTCCATGGATCTGCTATAATTTTCCTTGAGTAGGATATCAAGTTGCCAAAGCAGATGCACTCTACCAGTTGGAGCAAGAAACACCATGGATAACAGAGTCAGATTCATCTAGGTGAGTGAAGAACCAGTCCTGTGGTATAAATGGACATAAAATCCCAGTTGGTCAGAAAAAGGGAGACACTTCTGAAATGTTGTTTGGAGCAACCTTGATATTTTTAAGCTCTGAATGTGATTCAGAACAGCTGACATAAGCTCCTACATACATGAATATTGACTGTACTTTTCAATATCTCCATATTAGGTCTCTTTAGCTTGGCTTTTAAAATAATACATTTCCTTCTTTTATGTACTCTGATCAGATCCCTCTCTAGTTCATCTTGGAACTTGCTCCTAATTAGTCTTTCTCCCTGGCATCCTCAGGTTACCTGCCTTCACCCTATCTCCATCTCCCTAATCCATGGTTGTACCTCTCTTCTCTTATTCATTCAAGCATTTATAAGTTCTTCCCTCTTCTCTTCATTTTGTGCATCACCCATACCTCTTGTAGTTTCTTCCGTTCGTTTTTCTATTTCCATTTATAGATGTTGACTTTTGTTATATACCCACAGTCTTCATTTCCTCTTTTCTCCTTTGCCTTTATATGAGATTCAACTTTTTCTATTATATGGTCATTTTGGATTCATTGGTCTCCTTTCTAGAGGACACCTGGCAAGTTGATAATCATACAGACTATGAAGAAAGCCAAGGCAACCTTGAAACTATAGAAAGTCACCACAAAAATAATGCATTTGGAAAAATATCTTCCCTAAGCTTAAACCGTGATGTTCCATTAGTACAAAGATCTCATACACTTGAGAAACTTGGGAAACATTTGAAACCTAATCTAGAGTATATTATTTAAAATAAAAGCTATTCGAGAAATGAAGTTGAATTTAATGGATATGACAAATTATTTCTTTATACTAAGTGAGTGAAAATTCATATTGGAGAAAAATACAATGAATATAATGTATATGTATAGGCTTTCAACCATAAGTCACAGCTTATTAAACATTTGAAAACTCAAACAGGAGAGAAATAGTATAACTGTAGTGACTGCAAGAAAGCCTTTTCCCAGAAGTCAGACCTCATTTAGCATCAAAGAACACACACATGAGAGAAACCCTATGGTTGCAGTAGATGTCAGAAAGCCTTTACCGGAAGTCCCATCTCATTTTACACCAGAGAACCCATACAAGAGAGAAACATGAATGTAATAAATGTGGGAAAGCCTTTACTCATAAGTCATGCCTTAACAAACATCAGAGAACTCACACAGGAGAAAAAGTTCGAGTGTTGTATATGTCACAAAAACTTCAGCAATAAGTCACAAAACACTTTACATCAAAGAACTCACATGGGAGAGAAACCCTACAGATGTAAATATCAGAAAAGCTTCAGCAGAAATCACAGCTCATTATTCATCAGGGTTATCACACTGGAGAAAAACCCTATGGTTGCAGTGAATGTGGGAAAACATTCCCCCTCAAGTTTAGCCTCATTCTACATCAAAAAACTCACACAGGGGAAAAACCTTACGGATGCAATGAATGTGGGAAAGCCTTCATCTAGCGATCTGAGCTCATTAGACATCAGAGAACTCACAGGAGAGAAACACTATGGATGCAGTGATGTGGGAAAATGTTCTCCATCAAGTTTAGTCTTATCCTACACCAAAGATCTCATACAGGTGAGAAACCCTATGAATGCAGTCAGTGTTAGGAAAGTTTCACTCAAAAGTCACATCTCACTATTCATCAGAGGTCTCACACTGGAGAGAAGCCTTACGAATGCAATGAATGTTACATAGCCTTCAGACAGAAGTCATATCTCCTTATTCATCAGATAATTCACTTGGGAGAAACCTTATGAATGTCTTGAATGTGGGAAAACTTTCTCTCACAAGTTTAGCCTCGTTATTTATCAGAGACTCCACATAGGAGAGAAACCCTATGGATGCAGTGAATGTGGGAAAACTTTTCCTATTAAGGTTAGCCTCATTTTATATCAGAAAACACACACTGGAGACAAACCCCATGAATGTAGTGAATGTCAGAAATTTTTCACCCAGAAGTCACATCTGATAATACATTAAAGAACTCACACAGGTGAGAAACCTTATGGATGCAGTGAGTGCTGGAAACCTGTCTCCCACAAATTCATCCTCATTTTACATCAGAAAAATAAGGGAGGAGGGAAATCATGAATTAAGTAAATATACAAAAGTTGTCATTGATCATGAATAGGTTATTACACCAGAGTTTACATAGGAGGGAACCCTTAAGATTGCAGCAGATGTGAACACGCTTTCTTCTCAAACTCACTTCTCATTACTTAATCAGAGAACTCTAGACAGGAAATACCTTTCACAAGAAATGTCAATTGGTTATAGCTCAGAGGGAACAAATAGGAAGGAATGTCTTTGTATGTATTGATTGTGGGGACATTCTCAGCTTGAAATTCAGCTACACCGGTATCAGAGAATTGACATGAGGAAAAAAGTTTTATACTTTATAGAATCTGGAGAATCGTGCTTTCATGGGTATCATTTTATGAGAGAAGTCATTGTCTGTAATTGTGACAATAAGCATTATAGAAAGTAATATGTAAATAAATACACTTGTCAGAAAACAAAGCAAAAATTTTATCATAACTATGAAAGAATGTGTGTTTTGCACCTATTTTTAATACAAAGATGATTGTTCATATTTTGCATGTTAATGTAACAATCGTGACCCCCTAGTACATGTGTTTAAATGTACATAAAACTTTCACAGAGAATATCTGCATTGAACTGTATCATTTCAATGCTACATAAATTCTAATTGAACTGCATGGTCCATTATTGAATAATAATCTTAATAAAATACTAAATATTCCCCCCTCCCTCCACTTGCTGATTTTAGTAAATGGACCTCACAGATTTTGAGCCTCTCTTGAGTAAAACGTTTTTTCATTGGTCTAAGTTCGAAATGTTTTCCCACATGTTAACAATGCTGAGGGCCGGCCGAGTGGCGCGGTGGTTAAGTGCTGGCTTGGGAAGCCAGTGGCCCCAGTTCAGTGCCACATATCAGGGCCAGTGACACTGCCCTCAAAAAATAAAAAAATTTAAAAAAATTTTTTTAAAATGCTGAAGCTAAAATGCAGCATAAAATTGATGGCTTGGCATATTTAAATGGAGAACATGGTACATAAAATAGTGGTGCATCATACAGCCAAAGATATCTTAGCTTGGATGAAATATAGTAGCAGTCATCATCTTTTTAAAGAACTTCATTTCTTCTAAAGCAACCAGATGTTTATGGTTTGAAGATGATGACTAGTCACAGATTTTATACCTGTTTGAATTCTAAACAGTTTGAAAAAGGGTCACTGATATCAGAAAATGGAAATTAAATATTAGCTTCAGTCCTGGCATTACTTTGAAAATGTGGCTTGTTTTTGTGGTTAAATGAAGTAGGCTTCTATTTTCCCCACACTGCACAAATTATGCTATCCTTTGAAAGAGCATCAGCTAAACTTCATGGTTGTTTTTATTATCCCTCTGTAGAATATAACTGGAGAGTTTCATAAGTTATTTTCTGAAATAGGGATTAAACTCAAACACAATGAGCTTGATTTTAATTTTGCAAAAATAGGCTTCCTTTTCCAGCACAGTGATTCACATTAAAATGGAAAGAACTGTGTGCTGGCCGAGTGGCACGGTGGTTAAGAGCTGGCTTGGGATGCCGGTGGCCCCGGTTCTGGTCCCACATATGAGGGCCAGTGACACTGCCCTCAAAAAAAATGGGAAGAACTGCAACTATAGCAGTTACCCATTGTAAGGTGACTGAGTGGGCACATGAGACTCCACAAGTAATATTTACGTAAGACTCCAATAGACAAAAGGTACGATATATTGGATTGTCAGAAAAGTCGACGTGTCATGTCCAGCACAAGAGCGGTGAGACTCGAGAAGGGCGTCACAGAGTTAATAAAAACAGTAGCCAAGATTAGAGTGCAAGCAGGGCCAAGGGACTAACATCTCAGGGAAGGAGCCCCGAATTGGGCCGAGTTGAAGCTTTTATTGATACACATAAAAGGCAGTGTGATAATTGTTTTTTCCATGATCTGTGAGTTTAGTGCCTGCTGCCTACTTTCCCCAGAAGTCCCCATTGTGTTCCAATACAATTGTGCCTTCACACACATGCATCACCCCAGGGGATGGAGTCACAGTCTTCAAACCATCCGATAAAGGAGATTGCCCAATACCATTCCACTGAGTCTCAGCACTCCGAGACACATCCTTATAATGTCACTTTTGACCTGGGGTTAGTGTGGGGTAGGTGGAGGGGGACAAACGGTTTGGCAGCTGTAAAGCAACAATGACATATTTTTTCTATGTTTCTCATTGCAAAAATGCGTCATGACTTTTCTGACAACCCAATAGAGAGGAGGGTGGAGAGGGAAGCACAGGTAATCATCACGGTGTTCTGCAACATGCAGGCACAGATTCCAGGGAGCTTTTCCAGTCACACAAATAATACTATTCATCTCCAAATCACAAACCACCAAAATATATATGAAGTATCTCAGTTTCAGGAGAACCACAGCAAAGGTTTGCTGAGAGGTCTTTTGTATTCAGTGGTCACATAGCCAAAGCTTGTGAAGAGGTGTAAATAATCCAACTCCATATTTTGAATAAGCAGTGTAGACAAGCTGGTATATGCATCTTAAGCGATGCAGTATAGCATTAGAAAAGAAAGGGAGGCAACTAATATTAATCCATGGACACTAATAGACTTTCTATTCCAAACTCAGGAACCAACAGTCTTGCACGTGGGGAAGGTTCGGGAATCTTGAGGGTGTGAGGGTGATTGCAATCTCAAGTACAACATTACATATCAGCAAAAGAAGTACAGTAATACCTTGGTTTGCGAGCATAATTCGTAAGGTAAAATGTATTAGAAATGTTTGCTCATGTTGTGGAACACTTGCAAACCAAGTTGCTCGCAATCCAAGGTTTTACTGTACACTGTTCTACTCTCTGTGTTTCCAAAGGATTGGTTTAGGAATACCTGGGCGCTGCCCATTGTCCTGAGTGTAAAGCAATTTGACTAGGGCACTATTCTTTGAAGACAGTGATTTGTAACAGCAAAATCATTTTAGTGAATTGGGAGTCCTCACTTTAACCCTTGCCAGCTCCCTTCAAACAAGAAAGTCACTGTACCTACATTCAGATAAGTACTTTCAACTTTTCTTTCACATATTCAAAATACTAAAAGGGGTTTCAAAAGAGGAAGAACCTTTCCACCAGAAAGATGGAAGATATCTGACTCATCTTCATTCCTCATCCTTGCTCATTCTGTGTCTCTTATTCTCAAACTCTATCTGCAGGGAATTAACTGCTATTAGATAACAACCAAGAGTCAGCAAAAGCTACTTTCCAGATCAAATTTGAATTCTAAACACAAATTTTTTTTAAAGACTTTATTGGAGAATTGGAGGAGGGGAACAGCATTGGGGAATCAGGGAAGGGGAACAGACAAGCTGCTGTCCTTTTGTTCTTCAATCTAGTGTGGAGGACATCACTTCACTCTCTGACAACAACATGATTGAATCCCACTCTGACCCACCTGGGATGAATTATCCCTTTGTCCAGCATATCTGCGCTGTACACCCAACAATCAGTAGCTGTCTTCCTTATCAGATCAACTGGTGAGATAACAAAGTGCTTGTGTTCAAGTCACGCTTACTTTTCTTTTTTTTTTTTTTTTGAGGGCAGTGTCACTGGGCCTCATATGTGGGACCGAACCAGGGCCTCTGGCTTCCCGAGCCAGCACTTAACCACCACGCCCCTTGGCCGGCCTTATTTTTCTTAGTAATGGCCCCGAAGCATAAGAACAATGATGCTGGCAATTTGAGTATGCCACAAAGAAGCTGTAGTGCTTCCTTTCAGTGAAAAAGTGAGCATGTATCAGAAAAGACATATATATATTTATATATATAACAAGATAGATAGATAGATAGATAGATAGATAGATAGATAGATAGATAGATAGATAGCGCTCAGTGCTATCTGAGATCTCTGGCATTTATCCACTGGTGGTCTTCGACCATATCTGGCAGATTCGGGGCTCACAGTGAATGCAGCGATATTGCCCATTGGTAAAGATAGCCCATCAATTTTGCATCCGTGTAAAATTATCCCATGTGAATAGAGGGAGACTGAAGGAGAGGCACTTGATAAACTAGTATTGCTGCCAGCAAATTGGGTGAGCACAGTGGCCAAACCTAACGTCCCATCCAAGGATGGAAAATTCTAGGTAAGCGTAAATGACAAATGGAGAGGAGAAATAATAGCTGAAGGTAAAGGGATGCATAAAGCAAGAGAATACTATAGTCTCTTAGCTCCATTATATCCAGTGCCTGAAAGAGTGAAGCCATGTTTGCCAAGACCACCCCAGCTTTTGGACCCTGACCTGAGTGACATCACCCTGGGAGGAATTTTCATAAAATATGATGGTGGACTAGTTACTAATGACCGAATGAGATTCTAGTAGTGTGCCAGTACCTTTTGACTTATATGATTGTTTTGTTGTGAGGGATCTGTGTCTGAAAACCAGGGGTGGACTGCAATATTCTGAATTATAAGGTATTTGGTCTTTATCCACTCTTCCTGACTCACAGTTTCCAAAACCTTTAGAATGTCCTAAGTCTTGAGGATGATAAAGGTTATGTTAATGAGGTGACTTGGACCACACCTAAGGTTGGGAGCTGGTTGCCAGAACAAACCTTACAATAAAAGGTTTGGAACTTTCAGTCCTACTCCCACCCACACCGCAGGGAAAGAGAGAGGAGCTGGAGGTGAGTTCAATTGCCAATGGCCAATGACTGAATCAATCATGACTGTCACATGATAGCCTGCTTGTCTGCTCCCATGCACCTTTCTATAAAGACAGATCATTACTTCAATATTATGCTTAGTGTATATATCCCTATTTGGCCCCAAAAGATGGCTGGTTAGTCAATTAGTCAATGACGAATAAGATCCCTCAATGGAGGTGTGACCTAAGCCAGACACAGTCGCATGGGTGCCAGTGGGTGCCATAGGAGGAATCACGAGTTGACAGAAATAGGGCGTAGACCCTTTGCCTCTGGTTTTGGCAGCCTGCATGTGAAATTACCTATTGATGTGATAATATCTGTCCTCCGTGCATTTTTTTTTTTTTTTAGCTGAGCCATCCTTCCACCTGTTGGCAGCTCAACGGCAACTCAGCTCAGGCTGGCATCAAACCGCCATTGCTCAGAGCTCAGCTCGCTCCGCACTCTTGAGTGAGCTCTTAACCAACTGAGCCACTCGGCTGGCCTATCCTCCGTGCATTCTTATCAGTAAGCCTTGGCAAAGGAAGTTTGTATCTCTTAAGAGGTGCATGACAATAACTTCATGGGACCTCCAGTAATGGCAGCTTGCATGCATGGGTGATTTGGCCTTGAGCTCTTAGTCCATGAGGCTGAAAGTCCCCTGGCCCTGAACTGCATTTTTCTCTCATTTGTGTCTCTCTTTCTGTTTTGTTTTTTTTTTAAGATTTTATTAGGGAATTGGGGGAGGCGAACAGCACTGGGGAACCAGGGAAGGGGAACAGACAAGTTACTGTCCTTTTGTTCTTCAGTCTAGTTGTGGAGAACAATGCTTCACTGGCCCATGATGGTATCACCATTGTGCTCTTCTCTGGTGAGGCACATCGGTAGCCAGTTCCTGGATGGCCACTCACAGTGGCTTTTGGCAGCTCACACCAGTTGCCAGCTGCTCACGCTGACTGCCTGCCACTCACTGTAGCCTATGGCAGCCCATTGCAGCAGGGGCTGAAGCTATGCCATCCCGGGGACTCACAGCAGCCCAGCTCCATGTGGAGCTGTTGTTCACCATCTTAGCTATAGAGGGCAGTATCACTGGCCTTCATATGTGGGATCCAAACTGGGGCTGCTGGCATCCCAAGTCAGCTCTAAACGCGCTGCTTGTCTGGTTCTCTCTCTCTCTTTCTTAACCTTTCGCCTTCCCTTCTCCACTCCCACTGCTCAGTCATGCAGGATGCAGCACATGACCATGGAATGAAGCGTTCATAAAAACCCAGAAGGATGGCTTTCTGGTCCTTTTTCAGAGAGCTTCCGGGTTAGTAAATCCATGGACATTTGGCAACAGTGGTGCACTAGAAGGCCATGGAAGCCCGGAGCCCTTTCCCATATACCTTGCCCTATATACCCCTTCCATCAGGCTGTTCCTGAGTTATATACTTTTACAATAAATGGATGATCTAGTAAGTGACATGTTTCTCTAGCTGCTCTAGAAAATTAATCTAACCCAAGAAGGGAGTTATTGGCAACTCTGATTTATAGTCGGTTTGTCAGAAGTACCAGTGTCAACCCTTGCAGTCATCATTCTGAGTCGGGGGTGGTTGTTGGAACCTCCAGTCTATGAGTATATCTAGTTGGTCAGAAACACAGGTAAGAGCCTGGGCTTGTGACTGGCATCTGAAGAGAAAGAGAGAGAGAGAAAGAGAGAGTTTGTGTGTGTGTGTGTGTGTGTGTGTGTGTGTGTGTGTGTGTGTTGGTGCAGGGGACGTGGGGGGAGGAATTGGAAGCAGTCTTGTAGGACTGAACACTTAACCTGTGGAATCTGATGCTATTTCTGGGTAGTGTCAGAATTTAGTTGAATTCTTGAACACCTGCTTGTGTCTGCAGCTTGTTGGTGTGTGTGGGAAACCCCCAATGTTGGAATTGGTACTGTAATGGTGAAATTTGGGAAATCAGTAATGCAATTAGACTTAGCTCATTTGCAGTTTGACTCACTACAGAGCTCGCTATCTAGCCACTTGTCAGTTTGATCCATCCTGATATTCAGCTGTTTTTGTTTCTCCCCTCACTTAAAAACTGTTTTATTCCCTTTCTCAAGGCTACACATACCTCATTAACCAACATAATCAACAGAATCCTAACCTGAAAAGGGCAAGTTTTTCATCCTCAGGCACCCAGACATCAGAATCCAGTTTGCAACTCAAGTCTGGAGATAACTATCTTAAAGCATACCAGATACCAGGAAGCAATGTCAGCCCTTAGACCTGCCTGACTGACTCCCCCTTTTCTTTATTCTTCTTTTTAAAGATTTTATTGTGGAATTGGGGGATGGAACAACATTGGGGAACCAGGGAAGGGGATCACAAAAGTTGCTGTCCTTTTGTTCTTCAGGCTAGTTGTGGAGGACCTTTCTTCTTCTTTTTTCTTAAAGATTTTATTGGGCAATTCGGGGAGGGGAACAGTGTTGGGGAATTGGGGAAGGGGAACAGTCAAGTTGCTGTCTTTTTTTTCTTCAGTCTAGTTGCGGAGGATGTTGTCTTCCCAGATGAGGCAGATCGGTCGCCGGCCTCTGGATGGTCACTCATTACAGCTATTGGCAGCTCACGCTGGCTGCCAGCTGCTCATGCTGGCTGCAGGCCACTCACTGTAGCCTATGGGAACCCACTGCAGCAGGGGCTGCAGCCTACACCATCTCCGGGGCTCACACAGCCCAGCTCCAGGTGGAGCTATTGTTAGCTGTAGAGGGCAGTGTCACTGGCCCTCATATGTGAGATCCGAACTGGGGCCGCTGGCATCCCAAAACCAGCTCTTAACCAATGCGCCACTCAGCCGGCCCTATTCTTCTTCTTAATGTACCTATAAAACCTTCTGCCCATTCTAGGAAGAGGTAGATAGCCTTTGAACAGGAGTCCACCATCTTCTCAGAATGCTGGTATTCTGAATAAACCTGCTTTTCTTTCCATCAATCGTGTCTCAAATTTTAACTTTTTCAAGCAGCAGACAGCTGGACCTTAGCCTGCTATCAGTATCAGGAACCCTTTTTACAGCTCTTCTTGGAAAGACCTGCTTACAAGGTGATCCCGTGCTTAGCATCTGGGAACTTAAATTTTAGGAGGGTTCTCACCATTCTGTATTAAGAGTAGCTTACTGCCTAAACTATGGTTTATCTTGAACACCTGCTTTCCTCTGGGATTCTGGAATTTTGGTATGTGCTAGGCATAAGATGCCTACATGAACTGCTGCCAGTAAAAGCCATGGGCACTGAGTCTAATAAGCTAACACATGTCACATGTTATCACATCTTCTTGGGGGAAGAAAGTGTATCCCCATGTGACTCCTGGTTCTCTTCAGATTTTAGCATGTGGGCCTTTTTCCCTTTGCTGATTTTATTTTGTATACTTTCAGGGTAATACATCAATTAGATATATGCTGAGTCCTGTGAGTTGGGGCATGTTCTTGGAAACACAACTGCCCGTCATCTATTCACACCCTCCTTTTCTAATAAAATTCTACAGGCGTTCCTTGGTTTGTAGCATCACCATAGTCTCTGCCTGTCTTCATCTGTCTCATCTTCCCTGTGTGTTTCTCCTCTGTGTCGATATAAGGACACAGATTTAGGGCCAACCAATATAATCCTGGATTTTTCTGAGATCCTTAATTATATCTGCAAAGACCCCTTTTTCCAAATAAGGTCACATTCATAGGTTCGTGGATATGTCCTTGGGTGGTTGGGGGGAGCACCATACAACCCAGTACAAATGGGTATGTGGACACAAATGTTTTTCAGGGAAAAAATGTCCAGGGTCTCCCCTTCTATTTGTCCTCTTTCCCAACACTGATCTGTGGAAGAAATCCTCTGACATCGAGGCTGTGCTATGCTGGTTTTTCTTTCCCACCTTCCCTTTTTCATTCATGTTTATACTTCACAAAAGAAAGGCATACCTCCCTCACAAACAGGTTGTTGTTTTATTGTCCCAGGGTATAAAGCCTTTGGGGGAACCAAATAAAGAGAAGAAATATGGCCTTGAATTAAGGTGGGTTCTCAGGAGCAGGGACAACATCTGGGCCCTTTGGAACTATATCACCTAAAATGAATGTGGTCTTCACAACCGGAAGACACTAAAAACAACATCCCAGTACTGGACCTTTTCCAAAACAGAAGAAAATGATGAAGTCTCAGGTGACTTTTAGTTTGTTGATTTCTTAATTTGATATCCTCATGGTTTTGTGGAGGCCTGGAAAATAATCAGTTCAAAGAAAAATATAAATTGGGGAAAATAGGCTCTGAGAGAAATACACTTAAGCTGTATCTTCAAAATCAGGACAAAGTGGGATCGGGAATATAATGTTCCTAGAATTCATACTACATGACCAGTGTTGGAATATAACGTATGACTCTTCAGGACCTTAGTGGTTACATAAACAATCAACTTGTATCCAATATCTCAGACCGCCATTGCACACAGAGAACCATGCTGTTATATGATATGCACCCACTGAGCAGAAAGCAGATCAGTTCGTCAGAGATGCCACTATTTCCTGGCACTGAAGTCTTGGAAAATTTCTTTAATCCTTTCTTTCTAGAGGTGATATGATGGACTGTGTGTTCTTAGCAGCATTCTTCTAATAGATGTACAAGCAGGTTGTATATGGCTGTTTCTTACATGATTATTCCAAGTCCGCTGTGGAACTAGACCATGTGGACACAGTTTGTCAGGAGATCACTGACTTATGTACCCAGCCTTGTTGCGGTCTGGGTTTATCCATGAACAAAACCTAAAGTGCTTGGGAAAATGGAAGGCTTGCACGGTTTGTAAAAATCCTCTATGAGGGCCGGCCGAGTGGCGCATTGGTTAAGAGCTGGCTTGGGACACCACGGCCCCGGTTTGTATCCCACATGAGAACCATTGTTGCTGCCCTCTTAAAAAAAAACCAAAAAAACCCAACCAACCAACCAACCAAACAAACAAACAAACAAACAAAATCCTCTATGAACAGGTGGCTGACCTGTTTGAGTACAGGTTTGGCCTTAAGGTGTTATAAATTCTGCTATTTGATAGTGGCTTGATTGGTAGTTTATAATTTTACCCTATCTCAAAAATACAGAGCTCTTCTCTGGGTTCAAAATCTAGTTACTATCTCCCACCTCTTTTTTTTTTAATTTTTTTATTGGGTAACTGTTTTTTCTAGGACCCATCAGCTACAAGTCAAGTGGTTGTCTTTTAATCCAGTTGTGGAGGGCGCAGTTCAGCTTCAACTTCAGTTGCCATTTTCAATCTAGTCACGCCATCCTATGCAGAAATCGAACCGGCAAACTTGTTGTTCAGAGCAAGTGCTCTAACCAACTAAGTCACCTGGCAACCCTCCTTATCTTATTTTATTTTATTATTTTTAAAGATTTTATTGGGGAATTGGGGAAGGGGAACAGCGTTGGGGAATCAGTAAAGGGGAACACATAAGTTGCTGTCCTTTTGTTCTTCAGTCTAGTTGTGGAGGACGTTGTTTCACTGGCCCATGCTGGTATTATCATTGCGCTCTTCCTGGGTGAGGCAGATCAGTCGCTGGCCTCTGGACAGCCACTCACAGTGCCTCTTGGCAGCTCACACTGGCTTCCAGCCACTCACATTGACTGCTGGCCACTCACTGTAGCTTATCTCAGCCCACTGCAACAGGGGCTGCAGACTACAGCATCGCCAGTGACTCACAGCAGCCCAGCTCCAGGTGGAGCTGTTGTTCACCATCTAAGCTATAGAGGCAACCAGGTGGAGCTGTTGTTCACTGCCTCAGCTATAGAGGGCAGTTTCACTGGCCCTCATATGTGGGATTCGAACTGGAGCCCTATTGCTCAGAGCTGGAGTCCCAAGCCAGCACTTAACTAACGTGCCACTTGGCCGGCCCTATCTTATTTTATTTAAAGATTTTTTTTATTGGGGAATTGGGGGAGGGGAACAGCATTGGGGATTGGGGAAGGGGACCAGCCAAGTTGTTGTTTTTCAATCTTTGTTTTGGAGGGCACCAGTCATCATCTGGCTTCCTTTTGGCAGCTCGTGGCCTCTAACCTCAAGGTGCTGTGTTCAGTCTTAGTTTCAGGTGGGCATAGCCACCATCCCATGAGGGAGTCAAACCCAGCAGCCTTGTTGTTAAGAGTGCACATGCTATCCACTGAGCTATCCAGGCAGCAGCTCAGCTTAAGGTGCCGAGTTCAGTCTTAGTTGCGGGTGGATGTAGCCCACCATAGAACAGGCAATCTTGTTACACTGTTGGGGGCCAACAGCATCTCAATGTCTGACAAGGTCACATTGACATAAAGACCCATGCTCAGCACTGGATGTCTGGGATGCTGTCTTATGGTTGGTAATGTAATATCTTCTGTCTCTATGAACCCATGTGCCTTTCTTCCTATAGGAGACAATATACTCACTGCATTTGTGACAAGTTCCTGTGGTACCCTGATGATAGCTGTGTAAGTCAATGACAGGGCAAGATTTCCTAAAGAAAAGGAAACTCACTAAAACAGGCTATAGCCTGAGGGGACACCTGAACTGAGATATTGGGGACTCAAGCCCCTTGGCCTATGCAGCTGTGAAAGGTTTCCTTGGAGATCAGGAAACCAAGGTCTCTCGGCCATGAGAGTTCTGATAAGAGACAACTTACTGACCATGAGGTATTTTAATTAACAGCCTTGTTTTAACTCTTTGCTTTGTACATTGCTGTAGCAACAAAAACTGAAGCTTTGACTGAGAAACAGATTTCCCCTCTATTGCAATAATATGGAGCTCTTCGTAGGATAGGAAAAGTTTGAGACTCCTTTTGCAACTGAGTTCAAGTATATGCCCTGTAAAGTAGTCATGGTAACCGGTGTACCCTGGAAAGATACAATTACAAAAAGGTAAAAGCTCTGAGAAAGAGAAAAACATCCTGGTCATGTGAAACATAACTTGCAATTGAGGTAATGGTCATAAGCCCCTATAAAAGGGGCCAGGCTTTAATAATAAACTGTGTGTGTGATACTCCTGTGAACCTCTTTCTGGTGTCTCTCTCCTTTCTCCTTGCCGACGCCGTCCCACCCGAGGGAACCCTTGGTCCTCGCGGGGGCTGGCTCCCCGCATTACACCAGCTGAGCTATCCTGCCACCTGTTGGCACCTCAATGACAGCTCAGCTCGGATGCAGCGTTCACTGGCCCATGCAGGAATCGAACCAGCGGTCCTGTTGCTCAGAGCTCGCGCTCTAAGCCAACTTTTAACCAACTGAGCCACTCGGTCAGCCCACAAATTAAGTTTTTGGGCATGTGAAACATTCTTGCTATACTTCAAGGATGTACAAAAGTCAAGTGAATAGTAAATATAGGGACACTTTTCAAAATTTAGAAGTAACTTAAAAGTGGTATAGAGGTAATGGAGGATGATAGTATCTTATGCAAGAAGTACAGCTAGGATTTGAATTAAGATAATGATGAGGAAACTTGGCAAGAAATTGGAAATGTGCAAGGCCACATGGGGACTGTCAAAAGATTGACCAAAAGCAGATCATGTGAAGACCAATGTTAGAAAGTACCTGATCTGTTTGGGAATTAGTGCAGTGGAAACTTAGATAAACTTGGTACATGGTAATATAAGCTTTTATCATCAGGCTCACCATTGTGAGTTTTATGTGTGGGTAACATAGGGGGCATGGTGGAGGTTAAATTTTGTATATTTCTAGCTGTAGGCAGTCTTAATCATTCACTTTAGTGGCAGTGCTGTAGCAATAATAATGCAGTCAGATGTTCTAGGAAAAACTAAAAATAAAGCTGCCATGAGTCCTGATTCAGGAGGAAGGTGGTCCTTTCAGACCCATTAACTGATGCCAGCAAACACCTAACTGTTGAATTAAGAGATGCAGTGAGTGTCAAGATACAAGATTAGTATATCAGGGACAGTGAAATGGAGAAAATTCTGATATGACATCAATACAGGGACAGCATGATGAAGATGGTGACAGTTCTCATATCTGGTGCAGCAGCACAACTGCTTCTAGAGAAGACCGTGTGCCCAATTAGCATGTTATGAAAGCTCTTAAGGATTATCATGTCCCTCTTCCTGTGGGAATATCTGAGAATGTGTTCCACAGTTAGATAAAAGGTTAGAGTGTTGGCTGCTCAACTGAGATTGGCAGCCAAATCAGATTGGTGAAGTGAGTTTGATGATGGCCTACATAATGCAGGAGAATGGCATATTTTAGCAACAGGATGAGCATGCAAGAGTCTGTTAGAATTTTCTTGAAATCTGGTATTGTGCATCCAACGTTCTGACTTTGCCTTTGGGGGATATTTGTTCTAATGCCCATATATATTAATACTTATTTCTCTACCAGTGTGGTTCATGTTTAGGTCTCTTCAGTGGGCTCTAGGAATCCCAAAGCTCTGTATGTTGAAATGACTACAGGCTTCTTGGTTCTGAGTCTTCATCTTCCTGCAGTCTTCACATTCTCAGGATGTGATCTCATCTAATACTCTAACCTTAAATAATCTTTATGTACTGATGATTTCCACATTATTATCTCCAGTCAAGACCTTTCAAAAGTTTTATATATCTGACTAGGTTTTCCATGTCTGTACTTCGATATCTAATAATTACCTTAAAGTTGATGTGCTTAAAGATGTTTCCATCACATTCTGAACTTTAACATATTCCTCATCCATCTTATTAAAAGGCATTACCTACCTACCTACTCTTTGGCTAAAACCAAATACTTAGGAGTACTCTTTTTTTTAATATTTTTATTTTTTAATTAGTTTCAGGTGTATAACACAATGCAATAGTTATACTCTTTACTCCCCAAAGTGACAACCCCCTCCCCCAGTTTGCCACCACACTCCCCCCCATATCATACATATCCACTACAATTAATTTGATTCCCTTCCACAGTATACTCCACATCCCATGACTATCTATATATTCAGTTACAGTTGGCATACAATATTATACATCATCATCTTCAGTTGTACAGTGCAGTGATCAAACCTCTACTCCATCCATGAAGTGGTCTCCCTAACAAGACATGTGAGTATCTGACACGCCACAAAATTTTTACATTATTATATTCCCCTAACTGTGTTTCATATCCCTGTGGCAATATTGTAGTTGTCTATTTATGCTGTCTAATCCCTTCCCCTTCCCCCTTATACCCATCCCCCTCCCAACTAGCAACCCTCAGTTTTTCCTCTATATCTATGAGTCTGTTTACTTTGATCGTTCATTCAGTTTTTCAGATTCAACATATAAGTGAGATCATATGGTACTTGTCTTTCTCCAGCTGACTTATTTCACTTAACATAATGGTCTCTTCACAACATTATCAATTACATTCCCAGAACTTCCCCCATATCCCTGTGGCAACATTGTAGTCACCCACCTATGCTGTCCAAAACCTTCCCCCTCTCCCTCTTCCCCACTCCCTCCCAGCCAGCAACCATCAGTTTTTCCTTTATATCTGCTTGATATGACTTCAATCTTCTTAAATTTACTGAGACTTGTTTTGTGGCCTAACGTGGTCTTTCTTGGAAAATGTCCCATGTGTACTTGAGAAGAATGTATATTCTGTTTTTTCAGGGTGAAATGCTCTAAAAATATCAACGAAGTCCAGCTGGTCTAAAGTGTCATTTAAGGCTCCTCTTTCTGTGTTGATTTTCTGTCTAAGGGGTCTGTCCATTGGTGACAATGGGGTGTTGAAGTCCCCTACTGTGATAATGTTACTGTTGATCTCTGTCTTTATGTCTGTCAAAATCTGTTATATGTAATTAGGAGTTCCTATGTTGGGTGCATAGATGTTTATTAGGGTTATAGTGCCCTTCTTTGTCTTTTTTTTTTTTAAAGATTTTATTGGGGAAGGGCTGGCCCAGTGGCGTGGTGGTTAAGCGCTGGCTTGGGAAGCCAGCGGCCCCGGTTCGGTCCCACATATGAGGGCCAGTGACACTGCCCTCAAAAAAAAAAAAAAATAAATAAAATAATAAAAAATAAATAAATAAATGATTGTTCATTATAATCATATTGGGCCGGCCGAGTGGCGCATTGGTTAAGCGCTGGTTTTGGGATGCCAGCGGCCCCGGTTCGGATCCCACATGAGGGCCAGTGACACTGCCCTCTACAGCTAACAACAGCTCCACCTGGAGCTGGGCTGTGCGAGCCCCGGTGATGGTGTGGGCTGCAGCCCCTGCTGCAGTGGGCTGCCATAGGCTACAGTGAGTGGCCCGCAGCCAGCGTGAGCGGCTGACAGCCAAGCGTGAGCTGCCAATAGCCGCGATGAGCGACATCCAGAGGCCAGAGACCGATCTGCCTCATCCGGGAAGAGCGCAATGACGATACCAACAGTGAAGCAACATCCTCCGCAACTAAACTGAAGAACAAAAAGACAGCAACTTGTATGTTCCCCTTCCCAGATTCCCCAACGCTGTTCCCCTCCTCTAATTCCCCAATAAAATCTTTCTGTAGACAAGTCAGCTGTTAGTCTAATAGGAGTTCCTTTGCATATAACCTGCTGTCTTTCTCTTGCAGCCTCTAGGATTCTGTCTCTGTCTTTAACCTTTGTCATTTTAACTATGATGTGTTTTGGTGTGGACCTGTTTGGGTTCAGCTTGTTTGGAACCCTCTGCACTTCCTGGAATGTATGTTGATTTCCTTCACCAGAGTAGGGAAGTTTTCAGTCATTATTTTTTCAAATACATTCTCGACCCCTTGCTTCTTCTCTTCTCCTTCTGGTATTCCTATGAGTCTAAGGTCATTGTGCTTCATCTGTCCCATAGGGCTCTTAAACTATTTTCATTGTTTTTTATTCTTTGGTCCTTAGGAGTACTCTTTGATTCCCTCTTTTGTTCCTCTCCCTACATCAAATCTATTAGTGAGGCTTGTTTATCCTTCCTTCCAAATGAATCCTGATATCTTCGACTTCTCCTTATTTCCTTTGCTTCTTCCAACCAGGATCACATTAGCAACTTCCCACTTTATTCTTTTCCTTGCTTGTTTATTCTCTTTCCCTTTCCATCTCTAGAATATGACTTCAGATTAATTTTCTTGTATAATTCACCTATACCAGCACCATGCCTGGTACATGGTAGTAGCCACTTAAGAAGGATGTGTTGGATGAATAAATGTGTCTCTCACCATTTTGCATCAGGTATCCCTCCAATTGCTGTGAGCTAATACTAACAGTGACTTCCATGTATTCTACTGTCTCCAGGACTGTATTTATAAAGCAGACTGATCTATTTTTACTCATTGTGAATTTACCCTGTTTTACATTGATGTCTGTCATATGTTGTTTGGTATTTTCTATTATTGTCTTTAACCATATCCAAGAGATAAGGAGTTAGTGTTTAATATTCAGCTGGGGAAGGTGAAAATGTTCCAGGGATGAATAGTGGTGCTGGTTGTACAACAATGTGAATGTACTTAATGCATACAGCACTGTATACTTACAGATGATTAACATAGTCAATTTTATTGTATGTATATTTAACTACAATTTTTTCAAGTTAAAAAAAATAAGGCAAATTTATACTTGGAACTTCTTCTATGTTGATGTGTTTTCTACTGCAGTGCCAGCCCACTCCCAAGGTATTTTTGAAGCACTTTTATTCCATTTGATGCTCATGGGAGCATTCACTGTTCTCTTCTTTCCTAGAAATTGAGGAAGTTAATAATCATCTTCAGCATCCCTTCAAAACCAAAATATGCCAAAGATGGTGGAACAGCATTATGAAGACAACGCATTCAAAAATAATGTTGTTCAGAGTAAACGTCATTTTCCTTTAAGGCCAAATCATGGTATGTTTGATTTACATGTAAAAACTTTGAAATTATATTTAGAATTAATCAACCAGAGTAGACAGTGTGACATAAAGGAGCCTACTGAGTTTAATGAAGATGGAAGATACTTTCTCCATTAAAATCATGAGCAAACTCATACTGAAATTCAATTCCATAAAAGTAGAAAACCCATCCGGACTAACTCACAAATCCCTGAACTTCAGCAAACACACAAAACAGAGAAAGTCCATGGATGTGTTGAATGTGGGAAAGCGGTCTTCAAAAAGTCTCGACTCACAGAACATAAAAGAGTTCATATAGGAAAAAAAAAAACATGGATGTAGTGTATGTGGGAAAACCTTCTCCAAGAAGTTCAGGCTCACTGAACATCAGCGAACTCACAATGAAGAGAAATTCCATGTATAAAGTGAGTGTAGGAAGGCATTCTCCAGAAAGTTCAAGCTAACTGAACACCAGAACACTCATACAGGAAACAAACTTTAATCTTTTTTTTTTTGAGGTCAGTGTCACTGGCACACGTGGGATCTGAACCGGGGCCACTGGCCTCCCACACCAGCGCTCAACCACTGTGCCACTCAGCCGGCCCAGGAGAGAAACTTTATTAGTGCCCTGAATGTGATCAAGCCTTCTGCATGAAGGTAGAGCTCATTATGTATCAGAGAAAGGAAAGAGGAGAAAACCCACATGGATGCAGTGAACTTGGGAAAGGTTTCTCCAGAGGGTCACACCTCCTTCTACATCAGAAAACACACACAGGAGAGAAACCTTCTATATGCAATGAGTATGGGAAAGGTTTAATTCAGAAAGGCAATCTTATTATACATTATACATCAGTGAATTCACACTGGAGAGAAACCACATGGCTGTACTGAATGTGGTAAGGCCTTGAGCCAGAAGGCTTGCCTCATTGTACATCAGTGATTTCACACAGGGAAGACTCCCTTTGTGTGTACCGAATGTGGAAAACCCTGTTCACAGAAATCTGGACTCATTAACATCAGAGAATTCACACAGGAGAGAAACCCTATATATGAAGTGCCTGTGGGAAAGCCTTCACTACAAAGACAATACTCATTGTCCATCAAAGAACTCATACAGGAGAGAGACCTTATGGATGAAACGAGTGTGGAAAGCTTTCTCCCACAAGTGATGTCTGGTGAAACATAAGAGGATACACACAAGAGAGAAACATGTAAATTCAGTGAAGGTTGAATATCCTTCCACAAAGGTACACAGCTTATTAGATACTAGTGAACTCCTGCAAGAGGAAAACGCTGTTAATACAGCAACTGTGCTAATGTCTTCTGTGACCACCTCAGACATCATTAAACAGCAGTGGGCTCCTAGCAGAAAGGAATGTAGTTACTGTGGGACAGCCAGTGGCCAGATGTGCACCCTCAGCAGATAACAGAGAGTTTGTAGAGGAGAAAAACTTTATTAATACGATGAATATGGCTATGCCTTCAATGATCAATTACATTTTATTTTATGTCACAAAAAAAAAACACATAGGGAAAAACTGGTACATTCAAATTTTTTTTGAGGGCAGTGTCATCGGCCCTCATATGTGGGACCCGAACCAGGGCTGCTGGCATCCCAAAACCAGCTCTTAATCAATGCGCCACTCGGCCGGCCTGGTACATTCAATTTTGAAAAGCCTTGAGCAATAGTAATGTCTAGCTGATTATATGGTTATGTGTAACAGACAGCCTATGAATGCAGAGGCCAGGTTTTGGAAGATAGATCCTATCATCAGTGATCACCACAGGTCATCAGTGAGCTCATAGTGGGTAGAAATATGATGGTGGGAAAGTCCCTGCCCTGCCACAATAGGTGTCAGTATATACTGGAGAGAAACTGTTGAAAGGCAGTGAATGTGGCAGGGTTTTCAGTGGTACATTCTGCTTTATCCATTAACAGATGAAATCATATAGAAATAAAATACTGTAAACACACTAGATGTGGAGTACCTTTAACAAAATATCACAGGTCTTGTGAATCAAAGGTCTGTGGGAATGAGGAATGTTTGAGAACTTTTCTGTACCATTTCCAAGTGCATTCTACATCACATAATATACCTGACATACATTTTTGGACAGGATACCTGGAACCATATCCTCAGGTACTATGTTAATGATTCCATTATTTGAAGGAGATTGTCTCTGGCCCACATCACTGGTTAAGGTTATCACATTATATTCACTTCTTACACTTGTGGATTCTTTTTCTTTAAAAAAAATTTTTTTCAATACCCACCCAATATGATAGGCTGAATAGCTGTCACATTTCTTTGGTTCTGAATTAATTATATATTTCAGACAACTTAAATCCTTCAAAAGTTAACAAATACATTAAATTCATAACTGTAACTTAATGTCCTTGGAAGAGTTTCACTTCAATTTATAAATAAAACCAAACATTTTATAATGTAACTGTAAATATGATTTAAATTTTTTTCTAGATTTTAAAAGGTAGAGAAATCAGGTTTTCAAACTGAACTGAAAAAAAACTAAGGACAATTGGTTATTTAAACTTACAAATTAAATAACAGAATACATTCCAACACAGTTCTTGGTAATTTTTTTGAAAACATGAAAAATTAATGACAGACCATTAGAACACAAATTTTAAGATGACTCTACTTGATTATAGCCTAGCTCTCCCACTTTCCTGATTACTCAAATTATTATTTTCAGAATCCTGGGAATATCAAGTTATAAATTCCTAGATAACTATACAGCTACTCTCCTATGGAGGTAGTTCCCTGTCTAACCCCTATCCTTTGCCTCGGTGGAACCACCCCAACATTCTTCCTCACATTTATTCCCATTTCCTCTTAACTCAGAGGGACCCTGAGTCTTATGTATACCCTGGTGTCATAGGAAGAGAAAAGTAGATCTTCATGCAGGATTGATCTGGGTGTGGTATCCCATACATCATGGAGTTGGAGAGACCAAGCAGGATCAGCAGTAGGCAAAGAAACTCTGGAGTGGGCTGAATCTAGTTTTAGATTGGAATACTATAGGCCTTTGACCAATCTGGCAAATATTTTCAGAATTTTTTTTTTTTGCTTTCTTTTTTTTTTTTTGAGGGCAGTGTTACTGGCCCTCATATGTGGGATCTGAACCGGGGCCGCTGGCTTCTGAAGCCAGCGCTTAACCACCACGCCACTCGGCCGGCCCTAGAATTTTTTTTTTTGAGGGCAGTGTCACTGGCCCTCATATGTGGGACATGAACCTGGGTTGCTGGCTTCCCAAGCCAGCGCTTAACTACTGCGCCACTCGGCTGGCCCTATTTTCAGAATCTGATCTGTATAATTACAGGACTGTCAGCAGGGGTAATGTCAGTAGGAGATGGCATAAACTGTACCATAAGGTTCAGACTAAGTTGACTGCTGGAAAAGTTTGAGGAAGGACATGAGGTCAGGTCTCTTAGGGAGAAGCTGGGGATGGAGGCCTGTCAGGAGATGATGTATCTTACTGGCATTGTAAACAGGCGATTTAAAAAAAATCAACGCATGATGTAAAAACCATTAGAATCACTTGGAAAGAACTGCTGAACTGTTATAGCTTTTAATATGAAATATGTAAAGATTTTGGGTCATGTACAAATATTACTGTGTATCCGTTTCAATATAAAGCATTACAACAAATACCAACTTCCTGAATTTATGCAGGTATAAGATCTTGATTGTAAGTTATAGGCTGTAAAAGTTAGACTGTAAGCTTTATGAGGATAGGGGACTTGTTAATCCCTGTATACTAGATATGTTGATTGTGAGGCATGTGTAAAAGCAGGAAAGTGAGACCAATGCTGAGAAAAACTAACCTGCTAGATTGACCTAAAACTGCTAGATTGAGCAAACAAGGACATTGTTATAACTGTATAAACAGTTATACCTACATTCCATTAGATCAAAATGGAAGAGGAATGATGAACATGTTAATGATCACAATGTGCTGTGGGGTTTGTAAGATGTGCACTACATTTGATTTCTTCACATCTTATAAACCTTCCCACAGCTGGGTTTAGTTCACTATCTTGAACAGAGAGTGAAGGGGGAATTTTGAGAGGTTTCCACTTGGCACGTCTTCACAATGATACCTCTTACCCCACTGGCCAAGAACTCAAAGCTTTTCTTTCTTTTTTTTTTTAAGATTTTATTGGGGAGTTGGGGGAGGGGAACAGCATTGGGGAACAGACAAGTTGCTGTCCTTTTGTTCTTCAGTCTAGTTGGACTGAAGGACATTGCTTCACTGGCCCATGTTGGTATCATCAATGCACTCTTCTCGGGTGAGGCTGATCAATCACTGGCCTCTGGATGGCCGCTCACAGTGGCTCTTGGCAGCTCACACTGGCTGCCAGCCACTCATGCTGGCTACTGGTCAATCACTGTAGCCTATGGCAGCACACTGCTACAGGGGCTGCAGCTATGCCACCCCGGGGACTCACAGCAGCCCAGCTCCAGGTCAAGCTGTTGTTCACCATCTTAGCTGTAGAGGGTGGTATAGCTGGCCCTCATATGTGGGATCCAAACCGGGTCTGCTGGCATCCCAAGCCAGCTCTTAGCCACTGTGCCACTCGGCCGGCCCTTTCTTTTCTTTTTTTCTTTTTTTTGAGGGCAGTGTCACTGGCCCTCATATGTGGGAATGAACCGGGGCTGCTGGCTTCCCAAGCCAGCGCTTAACCACCGCGCCACTCAGCCGGCCCTGGCCCTTTCTTTTTTTAATAAAAGCTTTTATTAGCTTTTGTTCTCTGTTCTTGAGATCGTATGCTTTCTTTTGCCTTGTCATCAAGTTCACTGATCTTTTGTATATACAAATAAGTTAAAATACTGTATATACATTTTTAGTCTTTTTTCACATTTCATTTTGGATAGCTTCTGCTGTGTCTTGAAGTTCACTGATCTTTTCTTCTAAAATGTGTAATTTGCCATTAATCCCATCCCATGTATGTTTTATCTCAGAAATTGTAGTTTTTGACTTGGGCCTTTTTATCTTTCACATCTCTGTTTACATGGCTTACTTGTAACCTATTTGTGACTTAGTATTTAAAATGGGTTTCTTGTAGGCACCATGTAGTTGACAATCTGTCTTTTTCTTGTGTTTAGATCATTTATATTTAATGTGAGAATTAATGTGGTCAAGTTTAAATTGATAACATGAGGCCTTTTGAGCTTCCTTTGCTCGGCCCACTCCAAACTCTTTGGAGTGTACTTTCTTTTCTAGTAATGGCCCTTGAGCCATTCTGTACTGTTTGGGCCTGCTTCTGCTTCTTTGAAATGTATTTTTACTTCTAATAAGCTCCTTTTCTGCAACTTAAAAAAAAAATTGATAACATGAGATATGCTATTTATTCCATCTGTTCTTTGCTCCCCTTTTCTTTTTCTGCCTTCTTTTGGAGTAACTGTTTTATGATTTTTTTATCTCCTTTATTGGCATACTAGCTGTAACTTTGTTATTTAAGTGGTTCCTTGAATTTATGGCCTGCATCACTAACTGATCACTATAAGTTGAAGTATTATTTTCATACCTCTTAATGTATAGTAACAAAATCTTATAGTATATTTCCATTTTCTGTAGCAAGATCAGCTTCATTGAAGAGACTCTTCTAGGTGCTCTAGGATACAGATGTAGGGGATGGGTAAGCTGGTTTTACATGATAAATCCACATCAGCATTCCTAACTCCATATACATTTGGATACTTTACAGAATTAGAAGGAATTTCTGGCATTTAAACTTTATTTAGTGTAGGCCACCTGAGTCATATTCAGTCAACCAAACTGAAGCACTCTAATTGAGCTCAGACATTAATGCCAGAATCAATTCGTGGTAAGCCCACATTATTAAATTTGCCTGATGAAAAATTATATTCCTTCTATCATGATCCTGCAAATGTTTCCCAGTTTTCTAATGAACATATAAGCAATATACAAAAGAGGAAAACACTTCATGACTACATTGGGTTTATCCAAAGAATGCAAAGTAAGTTAAAGTGTGTCTATTTTCTAAGCAATGTAATTTACCACTGTGTCTGGCTACCACAGAGTGGATAGCTTAAACAACAGAAATTAATTTTCTCATATTTCTGGAGACCAGAAGTCCAAGAGCAAGGTTTCAACAGATCTGGTTTCTTGTGAGTATCCTCTTTCTGGCTTGCAGATAGCCATCTTTTATGTCATCACATGGCCTTTTTTCAGTTTGTCTGCACTGAAAAAGACAGAGTTCCCTGGTGTTCCTTCTTATAAGGACACTAAATTCATTGGGTCACAGCACCATCTTTATGACTTAATTTAACCTTAATTACTTCCTTAGGGCCCCATCTCCAAATATAGTCACACTAGGTGTTAAGTCTTCAATGCATGAATTTGGAGATGCAAACATTCAGTCTATAACATTCCACCGGACCCCCCAGCCCCCTAAATCATTGCCCTTGCATTCAAAATACATGCATTCCATTCTAACAGCCTCAAAAATCTTAACTTATTCCAGCATTAACATCTACAGTCCAGAGTCTTATCTAAATATCACCTAAATAAGATATTGGTAAAACTTGTGGCACAATTTACTGAGGCAAAATTCCTCTCCAGCTGTGATCCTGTGAAACCAGAGAGGTTACATGCTTCCAAAACACAATGAGGGGGACAGGACTGTGAAATAAAGGAAATCTCAACTAAATGGAGTTGGGAGGGCCTGTAGGGGGAGCTCGCACACCCTGCCACTCATTAAGAACCCCAAAGTGGAAGAGACTTACTTTTCATTCCCCAACAGGAAGACATTTTTACTCTACCACTCCAGCAAGAAGATTGTCTCCTCTCCAGGCAACCACTCAACCAATGAGAGACTATTACAACTCAGCCAATGAGAAACCACTACACTTTGAACTCCTCGCTTCCTCCAATGAACTCTACGTTTACAGCCCCTCTAACGGCCCCTCCACCCTTTCCTCTATACATTACTCTCCTTTGTTCTCTGGACTTACCTATGCTTCTGCTCTAGCTTGGGTGTCCAAAATTGTAATTCTTTTTTGCTCCCAAATAAACTTATTTTGCTGGAGGAATACCTAGCTGTCTATTTGTTGAAGGTTAAGGGTAGTATAGACATTTCTATACGTCTATGAAAGGGGTGACCGGTCCCAAGCAAATCCAAAACCTAACAACTTCCATTAGATCTTAAGGCTTGAGAATAACGGTTTCTGGTTCAATGCTCTGCCATCCAGTTTGTTTTTTTTGTTGTTGTTGTTTTTAAGATTTTATTGGGGAATTGGAGGAGGGGAACAGCGTTGGGGAATCGGGGAAGGGGAACACACAAGTTGCTGTCTTTTTGTTCTTCAGTTTAGTTGCGGAGGATGTTGCTTCACTGTTGGTATCGTCATTGCGCTCTTCCCGGATGAGGCAGATCGGTCGCTGGCCTCTGGATGTCGCTCATCGCGGCTATTGGCAGCTCACTCTTGGCTGCCAGCCACTCACGCTGGCTGCGGGCCACTCACTGTAGCCTATGGCAGCCCACTGCAGCAGGGGCTGCAGCCCACACCATCACCGGGGCTCGCACAGCCCAGCTCCAGGTGGAGCTGTTGTTAGCTGTAGAGGGCAGTGTCACTGGCCCTCATGTGGGATCCGAACCGGGGCCGCTGGCATCCCAAAACCAGCGCTTAACCAATGCGCCACTCGGCCGGCCCCTGCCATCCAGTTTTGAAAGTGGGAATCAGACCACTCTTGCTGGAGCGAGGATATCAAAACAGCAATTTCATGTGATATCTCCAGTAGAATGTAAAGCTCCACAAACAATGGTATTTTTACCTGCACTTATAGCTTGTGTAACCCCAGCAGTAGAACAGTGTTTGACATACAGCAGGAATAGTAAACATCTGTTGGGTGGGTGAATAAATGATCAATCCCTTTAGTGTGAAGGTACTCTCAGCCTGGTTGTACAATTATGGAGAGAGTTTTTTTGCGCTGGGAATTTGGGTTGCAATATTGAACAGACCCTTTCTCAGAGTTTTTAATTAAAGGTATTTGCCATCTTTGCAGAAGAAAAAGCTTGCTTTGCCTTTGGTTCCACCCACCCCTTCGTGGAAGGGACAGTCAAGCGTCTCCATTGGCACAGCCCCTCTTGCCGGCCCCTGATGAACCGTGTTCCCAATTTTCCTCCACCCAGTGAAGAAAATCATACGAAGAACTTCATAATCCTGCCCATATTACCCACTCTCTGATCAATGCCTTTCAGCGGATCTCTAAATCCTAGACTGGCCTCAAATGCCGCTTCCTTCGCAAAGCCTCTTCCGGCCAGAATTCCCAGGTAATAGCCCGTTCTCCACAGATTGTTCGGGGTCTGCTCGGGTTTTCTCCCCGTGGAACTTACTCTAAGATGATGGCGGCCACTTAGCTTCTCTCTAGCCTTAGGCTCAAACTGCCTTAATGTCCGGGACCATCTCTGCCCAAACTGAGGGGCTATTGGGGCAGGCTTGAGCTTCTGAGTAGCTAAGCAGTTTGTGTAGCAACCCTGGCGAATGTTGCACAGTGATGGAGGCTGGGGGGACAGGGATTCAATTGGCTTGGAAATGGGGTGAAACAGGTCGTTTTCAGTAGCTTTTCACCGTCTTGAACCTTCCCACGAAAAGCCGGGAAAGGGTGACTACGCCCGCTCTACAACAGTAGGTTGGCAGATGGCTGTTCCGGGTGAATAGCCTCGAACCGGGCGCGGCAATTCTACGTCATAGAGGGACGACCTGGAGCCAGATTCCGAGACTTTGGGACGACACGCATTGACTCTCGTGGGCCGCGGCTGTCCTTTCAGCTTCTGAGACTCCAATCAGATGTTGAGGTGGAGCCGCGGGGCTGTGGACAGTGAAGCAGTGTTTAGAGAAATGATTCCATGATTTGTCTCTAGCGGGAAGACAGAGGTCAGTGGTTAGGTCAATGTCGGGCTCCGGGCGTGTCTCGGGGACCGGGAGAGCTCGTTGGGTTTTTGTTGTTGTTCTGGAACGCGGAGGGCTCGGTCTTCGGGAAAGCTAGTGGAAATCCTCGCTGGAGGGTGGTTAGTGTTGGGGGTTCCCCGTGTAGGAGCAGTTAGTGGGGTTCTGTGTTGGGACGAGCATTTGGAATGTCGTTGTTGGAGAGTAGCGTTTGGGGTGTCCGGTTGTTGGGGGAAGTGGGAGCCGTGTTCTTGTCGGGACTGCGTTTGGGGAATTCCGTGTTTGTTGCTAATCGCATGCTTAATTTTAAAGATGGGATTTCTGGTCCTCTTGGATCCTCTTACTGTATATCCCTAATGAAATTTTGTTTTTGGGTTCATTCCGACCCAGGTAATGGCATCCCCATCTTTCTAAATATTCCTCCAGAAAATAACTGTTAAAAGTTCGTGTAGGGCCGGCCGAGTGGCTGGGTGGTTAAGCGCTGGCTTCGGAAGACAGCGGCCCCGGTTCCGGTCCCACATATGAATGAGGGCCAGTGACACTGCCCTCAAAAAAAAAAAAAAAGTTCGTGTATTTCAGTTTTAGTATTAGGTCCAGGTGTGTAGGTATTGGTATAATTTTATACGTTTTAATGTAACATCCTGTCATAACCATTTCCATATTACAAACTCGGGAAGTTTTCTTGAAACTGTTGCAATTGTGTTTCATCAAGTGGATGTTTGAATTTTGGTAGAGCTGACTTAGTCGTAGGTACAACACTTAAAGGCGCATGTGATGGACTTCCTTTAACCCAAGTAACTTGTTTCTTTGATCTGCTGTGGTGTTTTTCCCTATGTGTCTTGGACAGATCTGATTATGTTTATTCCTAAATAGTTTTTACTTTTGTTGTAATTGTAAATGGTGTCTTTTTTTCATATGACCCCATGCCTTTTATTTATTTATTTATTTATTTATTTATTTATTTTTAATTAGTTTCAGGTGTACAACACAGTGCAATAGTTATGCTTTTTACCCTTCAAAGTGACAACCCCCCATTTAGCCACCCCACTCCTCCCCTCCATGTCATATATATCTATTACACTTCCTCTGACTCCCTTCCACAGTAGAATCCACTTCCCGTGACTATCTATATATTCAATTACAGTTGGTATTCAATATTATACAACCTCAGCTTCAGTTGTACAGTGCAGTGATCAAGCCTCTACTCCATCCATGAAATGGTCTCCCTAACAAGACATATGACCATCTGACACCCCACAAAATATTTACATTAATTATATACCGTGAACTGTCTTTCATATCCCTGTGGCAATATTGTACTATTTTTGCTGTCTAATCCCTTCCCCTTCTCCCTCATCCCCACCACCCTCCCAACTAGCAACCCTGTTTTTCCTCTATATCTATGAGACAATTTCTGTTTACTTTGCTCATTCATTCAGTTTTTCAGATTCCACATATGAGTGAGATCATATGGTATTTGTCTTTCTCTGACTGACTTATTTCACTTAACATAATAGCCTCTAGGTCTATCCATATCATTGTAAATGGTACGATTTCATTCTGCTTTATAGCGGAGTAATACTCCATTGTATAAATGTACCACAGTTTCTTAATCCAGTCATCTACCGATGGGCATGGCATTTCAGTTGTTTCCAAGTCTTAGCTATCGTAAATAGCGCTGCAATGAACATAGGGTTGCATAAAGTTTTTTGAATAAGTGTCTTGGGTTTTTCAGGATATATACCTAGGAGTGGAATTGCTCCTAGCAATTCAAAAGGTAGTTCCATTTCCAGTTTTTTGAGATACCTCCATACTGACTTCCATAGTGGCTGCACCAATCTGCAATCCCACCAACAGTGCAGCAGGGTCCCCTTTTCCCCACAGCCCCACCAGCACTTGTTTGTTGATTTATTGATGATAGCCATTCTGACTGGCCCACTCCTTTTTTTGTTTCTTCTAATTGTATGTAATGCACAAGAGCAGAAACTAAAAAGATATACTTATGTTGACACCTCATTATACTCATGTTATTACTAATAGCTTCTAAGTTGATTCCTTTATATTTTCTAGTTGAGCATTTTTGTCATCTGCAAATCATTTTGGTCAAGTGGGAAGTGTATGGACTGTGGAGTAAGAAGAACCTGCTTCTGCCTCTGGTGATTAGGTTAATCTCTATGTAGTCTTCCTCATTTGTGAAAAAAACATTGTCATAATTTCTACTTCACAGAGTTGTTATGAAGAGTAAATGTGCAAATGTCCTTTAAGTAAAGGGTATAGTGCCTGGCACGTAGTATAGTATAAATGGTTACTGCAGTTTATCAAGTTTTTATCCCTCCTCTCAAAGGCTTCCACCACCCCTCCCCTCCACCAAGCTTTATTGTGATATAAATGACATCTAATATTGTATAGGCTTAAGGTGTACAACATGTTGATTTGATGCACTTATATTGCAGAATGATTCCTACCATAACAGTAGCTAACACCTGCATCACATCACATAATTACCATTTCCTTTTTGTGTTGAGAACATTTAAGATCTACTCTCTTAGCAATTTTCAAGTATAATACAGTATTGTTAAACTATGGTTACCATGCTGTACATTAGCTCCCCTCAAAGGATTTTTAACTTTAACATTATTCTCATTCCTAACTTTTCTTTCTTTAAAATGTTCTTTGATTTATGTTGCTAGATTCCCAATATCTTATATACTTGTCCATAATGATTTGTTGTTTTTATATGAGGCTCGATTCTATTTACCAATATTTTATTTAATATTTTTGCATCTAGAAATGAAAAGATATCTTGGATTTGCTTCAAAATAATCCACAGGTGAAGGAGGACTAAAGTGTAGATAAAACAAAATTAGGTTTTTGTTGATAATTATTGAAGTCACATGATGAATATGTGGAGTTTGATTATGCTGTGCTTTTTTATACATGGGGTTTAATTATACTTTTTTTTCTTTCCTTAAAATTTTTCATAATAAACATTTTAAGAGTTTTACTTCTACATTTATAAGTGAAACTGATCTGTACTTTAAAAGTTTTTTCCGATATAACACTGAAAATAAAAAATAGAATATTGCATCACCCTAGAAATCCACCCATCATCCTAATCTCGTTCCTCCTCCCAGAGGTAATTATCCTTAAAATATCATACTAAATGTATCTGATTGCTAACATATAAACAAAATCATAAGGTGATGTTCTTTTGTGCCTGGCTTCTTTTGCTCAATATTTTGTTGTGAAACTCATCTAAGTTATTGCATATAGAAATAGTTCATTTCTTCTCATTGCTTGTAGTATTCCATTGTATGATTATATCCCAATGTATTTATCCATTTTGCTATTAACAGACATTTGGGTTACCACTGACTTATATCTATTATGAGTAATGCTGATATGAACATTTCTTCACATTCATTTTGATGCATGAACATTCTGTTGGGTATATATTGATACTTAGTAAAATTCCTGAAGTATAGGTTATTCTAGACATAAGGAGAAATGTCAAATGCCCAGTCATAATGGGGTATCCTTTTTTTTTTTTTTTTTACAGATTTCATTGGGGAATTGGGGAAGGGGAACAGCCAAGTTGTTGTCCTTCAATTTTAGTTGTGGAGGGCACAGCAAGCTTAGTTCCAAGTCCAGTCACACTACTCATCTCAAGGTGCTGTGTTCAATTAGTTTTGGGTGGGCGTCACCATCATCCCATGCGGTTGTTGAACCAGCAGTCTTGTTGTCAAGAGTGCACGCTCTATCCACTGAGCCATCTGGCAGCAGCTCAGCTCAAGGTGCCGAGCTTAGTCTTTAGTTGCCAGCGGCGTAGACCACCATCTCGAACAGGCTACCTTGTTGTCAGGAGCAAGTGCTCTCACCAGCTGAGCCATCCTGCCACCTGCTGGGTGCTCAGGCGCAGCTCGCTGGCCCATGTGGAAATCAAACCGGTGACCCTGTTGCTCAGCTCTTACCCAACTGAGCCACCCAGATGACCCCATAATGGGATATTCTTAACATACCTCTCTCACTAACAGAACAAGGAGACAGAAGGCTGGAAAGCTATAGGTTAACAGGGGTCAGCAAACTTTGTCTGTAAAGGGTTAACAAGCAAATATTTTAGGCTCTGCTGGCCAGGTGGTATACTGAACTCTGGCTTTGTAATTTCAAAGTAGCCACAGAATACATAAACAAATTGGTGTGGCTGTGTTCCAATGAAACATACTTACGAAAACAGGTCACTAGCCTGCCATAGTGCTGACCCCTGAAAGATTAGAATAACGTGATTAACAAACTTGACCAATATAAAACACTTCACCCAACAATTTTTTTCAAATGCACATAGAACATTTATTATTTTTCAAATTACTTATTTATTGAAGTGTAATTGACTTACAATATTATATTAGTTTCAGGTGTACAACATAGTGATTTGGTATTTATATACAATACAAAGTGGTGGGCCATAAAGCAAGTCTAAACAGATTTCAAAGGATTGAAATGAGATAGACGATCTTCTCTGACTAAAGTGGAATTAAGTAATAAAACAATATCAAAAGAAGGAGAAAATCCCAGTGTGTTTGGCAAATACACTGTACACATCTAAATAATCATGAAATCAAAAAAATATTACAATGGAAATGTGTTGAATTGCATTTTAATAATAATCCTTTGTGTCAACCCTTCTTGAATTCAACTATAGCAATCAATGGAGGGAATTTATAGCCTTAAATGCATATCTTAGAAAAGAAGCAAGGATGAAATCAGTGAATAAGCATCTATCTGTATAGTTCTCTTTTTTCTGATCTCTTGATTAGTATTTTAGAATATCGGTTTCATACAATTAGTAGAGATCTGAGAGTTGATAGCATATTGGAATCATGTGTCCTGTAAAGCTTAGGTAGAACTCTTCAGGCCCTGATAGTTTTTTATTTTTAACTTTTTTTTTTCATGGAAATCCAGAGTATAGAGAGAATAATATAATAATATGTGCTCATCAATCAGTTTCAACAATTATCAACTCATGGCTAGTCATGTTCATCTATACCTCCACCACTTTTGTTTTTCTTCTGGAGAATTTCATAGCAAACTCAAAGCTTCATGTCCTTAAGCTTATAAATATTCCAGTATGCATCTCTAAGATGTGAGGTTATATAAAAATTTATAACCAGTATCATTTCCAAATGTATCAAAATTAATAATTATTTTATTCATCCAACACCCAGTCCACATTCAGGTTTTTTTTCTGATCATCTCAAAGTTGTCTTTTACCATTAGATGTTTGAATCATGATCCACATAATGTTCATGCATTTCATTTGCTTGTTACATCTCTTAGGTTTCTCTCATTCTATAATAGTCCCTCTTTTATTTTTTCTTTTATTCTTATGCCTCTTAATAATTGGCAATAAGAAGTGTACACCACCATTAATGTAGGATTCTTGCTAGGTAAATATGGAAGTAATCAAATCTCTAAATTCAACTACCCACTTTATAGGAACAATAAAGAGTAGAAGCAATAAAGAAGAACAAGTTAAACCATACCGTGATTAAGTAATCAGCCAAATACAGAAGTAGGACATCCTATACAACAAAGAAGGACATGTTCCCTTCCTCTTTATATTCCTCCCAAAGCATGTATGGCTATCAGTCTATAATGACTTGGCAGTGTCTTTAATTTCATTTCAAGTGAAGATTTTTTAAATTTATAGTTTTTTAATTAAAAATTTTATGTTTAATTTTTAATTAAACACATAATTTTAATTTAAAAATCCTGTGCTTATTGAAAAAAACAGATGTAAAATTCACTCTCCCAACCTGTTGTACCAGCCATAAAAATTAACATTGTTGTATTTCCTTTTGTGATTTTGTTCATATACACTCACACACACAAGCACAGATATACTGTTTTACTTTTACAGAAATGCAGGATCATATTATACATATGTAATGAGTAGAAATGTGCTTCATTCATTGAGTTGTATATTATGGATTTCAGTAAATGTGTGTTAACATATTAAATAATCACATATTCCATTAGACAGATTATAATTATTTATTCAATTAATCCTCTGTCAGTGGACCTGAACAATAGTACCTTACATATGTTTTTGCTTATTGTGACTATTTCCTTTGCTTGAATTCCCAAATATACAACATTGGGTCAGAGATGATGCGTATTTTGAAAATGTTCAGTATATAATATGAGAATATCCCCCAGTAATGTTTTACCATGTAATACTGACAGTATTTATCAGTATTTACATAAAGGAATGTTATCATTTCTCCTATGTGTTGTTTTTCATGTCAGATTCAACCACTGACTGAACTCTTATTTTTGATTATTGTCCATTTAAATTACTTAGGTTTTCTGGGTCTACGGTAATATTGGGCAAACATTGATAACTTGTTTACCAAACAGAGAATGGGTTGGAGATGAGCTCTCTGGATGTGGAGGAGACTGGAGGGCCAGAGACAGGGAGTCTTTGAGAGTAATTTGCTGCCTCATGGGGTGAAAGCAGAACTTAAGTTGACCTCACAGTGTGGTGTCCTCCAAGTGTGAGTTTCTGGTATGGCTCCAGAGCTTGGCTCTTGGGGAGACTAAAACCTGATCTGCTGCTTCTGAGGCAGGGATGATGAGGCTGCCTCTGCGTTCCTGCTTCTGTGGAAGTTGCTGGCTGGTGTGCACAGTGACGATTACAAGAGTTGATTCCAGTGGGGCTCTGTTTTTGTAACTGTGACTGCATGGTTGCTCCACAGTATGGTCACACAGCACTGGGAAGGAATGTTCCTAAAGTGTGTGAGAAAGAGAGCACATTTGTATGGTGAGATTTGGAAGAGGGAAATGGCATAATGGACAGAGTTAGATGTGGACTGAAATTCCCACATTGCTGCTTAGGAAGGGTGTTAACCTGGCAGCACTTCACCAGACCAGGCCTCAGCTTACTGGTGTTTATAATGATGGAGATAATAATGAGTACCTTACAGATTAGTAATGTATTTCATATAAGACACCTCTTCTGGTCCCTGGTCTTCTAATGGAATTATTGCCCTGGTACAGTATACAAAAAATATAGGAGCATGTGGGCACAGGTGGTTTTAAGTCAGTTTCCAGGGTTATCACTCTATACATTACCTTTCCTAAAGTTGATCTATATGAGAACTTGGCTGTGTACAAAACCACAAGCTAGTTTTTGTTTCCCATCTCCTCCTTCTCATCCACTCCAACTTTACCAAAAACAAGGCAGTCCTCTCGCCCATTCCATATCTTCCTATGGAGCACTGGCCCTATGCTGCAAAAGCTTCCAGGTGTAGAGAGACAGGTGAAATATTGGGGCCTTATTTAGAGTGAGTCCACATGGCAAGAGAGAGCTGTGGACCTTGGCGCATGTCCTCTTGTGACTGAAATTGCTTTTGAATCTACAGGTTCTAGTCTATAGGAACAAGACATTTTTAGTACTAGAAGAAGGAGGTTCCAGATGGGAGATCATCACTTCTGGCAGCAGCCTGACCTGAGATATCTGACCACAACTTCCTGCAGGCCCAAAGAGACAGTGGACAGAGCACAGCCTAGAATTGCCATTGTTTCTTCAGAACTTGAGAAAATGACCAAGGCCCAGGTAAGGTTTGTTTTACCTATTTTATCCTTTCTTTCCTAGTGGATTTATAGAAGCTTCTAATGTCTGATGAAATGAGACAGTATATGTTGATCAAATCAGGATCTGTAGAAACATAAATTTAGATATAATCTTAAAATCAGGACAAATGAGGAAGTGTGAGATACATAGGTCATAGGGTTCACACAAAGTTCTTTTTTGGTTGGGGAGTGGAACAGTGTTGGGGAGTTGGGGAAGGGGAACAGCAAGTTGTCCTTCAGTCTTAGTTGTGGAGGGCACAGCAAGCTCAGCTCAAGGTGCTGTGTTCAATTAGTTTTGGGTGGACATCGCCACCATTCCATGAGGGAGTTGAACCAGCAGCCTCATTGCTAAGAGCGCACGTTCTATCCACTGAACCATCCGGGTGGCAGCTCAGCTCAAATGCTGAGTTCAGTCTTAGTTGTGGGAGGGCGTAGCCACCATCCCATGCTGGCGACGAACTGGCAGCCTTGTTGTTAAGAGCACATGCTCTATCCCCTGAGCCACCCAGGCAGTAGCTCAGCTCAACGTGCTGAGTTCAGTTTAGTTGTGGTTGGGTGTAGCCCATCATCTCGAACATTCAGCCTGTTGTTAGCACATGCTCTCACCAGCTGAGCGATAGTTCAGCTCTGTTGCAGCTCACTAGCCCATGTGGGAATCGAATTGGCGACCCTGTTGCTCAGCTTGCACTCTTGAGCAAGCTCTTAAACAACTGAGCCACTCAGCTGACCCCACACAAAGTTCTTAATGTTGGGACATAGATAAGTGACTGTGTAAGATCCTGTGGGTTGCCTTCGCTTTGAGCTTGCGTCTACTCCTCTTGGCAGCTGTAATAACAAGATAAACTTGAAAAGCTACATGATTTGCCATGCCTGTGAGGAGAAAGCAAACAAGTTCTTAGGGGAAATAAACATTTCTTTGCTCTTAGATCTTTATTAATTTCTTTTGCTGGCTCTACAGAGAGATTTTATGTAGACAATGTCCTCAATGTCAGTTGTGTAATAAAGGCATAGGATGTTTCCTTTGGCTTTTTCTTACTGTGTTCCTTGGAGTAAGCTAAGGGGCTAATGCCAAAGCAGAATTTGATGGGGCAGAATTCTTCAAAAGCAGTGTGCCTTGACACAGAGTCTTCTGGTAATCTGACTTTAGCCAGGGGCAAAACTTGTATTACCCAATAGAATGAATGGGCTGCTTGACCTTTGAGTGGTCCCCCATGAAGAAAAATTCTCTCAACCAGATTTTTGTTACTGATTTGGCAGGAGCCAACTGAAAGTTCTGTCCTTTGAGAACAGCATGGTGTACAGATATTGACAAAATTGTCCCCTTTATACCTTCTTAACCCCAGGTTCAAAAATGAAGCCAGCACCAATTATTCCTGTTTTGGTCTATGTATTTTTTTTTTTTTTTAAGGCAGCATCACTGGCCCTCATATGTGGGATCAGAACCAGGGCCACTAGCGTCCTAAGCCAGCTCTTAACCACTGCGCCACTCATCCTGGTCTATGTATTTTTATTTTATTTTATTTTTTTATGAGAGCAGTGTCACTGGCCCTCATATGTGGGACCCGAACCGGGGCCGCTGGCTTCCCAAGCCAGCGCTTAACCACCGCGCCACTCGGCCGGCCCCTATGTATTTTTAATTACTCAAATGATACATGGCTACATTTGCATGCAAGAGATTCAGGCAAACACAAATTTTACACCAAAAGAGAACATATCCTTTCACCTTTTTCTTGTCCAACCTTCCACCCCGGGGTAACCAATACTAGTTTGCGTCTCCAACCAACCAGTTTCTTTCTATAATTGACGTGGTAGAATAGATGTATATTTATAAGCATTTTTGTATGTGAACATATGTGTAATATATATATATATATATATATATATAAAATATATAAAGGTATTGTTATATTTTTTACATGTCTGGGATCATCTTATATATACAAGTTGGGGTTTAATTGTTTTCACTTAATAGAATGCCTTGAAGATTATTGATATAGGTATGTTTATACTTGTATCAATGATTTTAATGTTTGCATAGTATTTAATACCAGGGAGGTGCTGTATTGTCTGTTTTTGATGGATGTTTAGATTATTGATAATTTTTTAGAGTCATATACAAATAATGAACATTCTTACTACACATTGTTTCATGTATTCAAATAGTATTCTAGTACTCGTTTAGGTGAGGGAGAATTAGTAGAATTCCACGATGCTATGGTCTGAATGTTTGTGTACCCAAAAAATTTGTGTGTTGAAATCTTAACCCCCAAAGATGATGGTGTTAGGAGGTGGGCCTCTGGGAGATGCGTAGGTCATGAGAGTGAAGCCTGCATGAATAGGATTAGTGTTCTTATAAAAGAGACTCCACAGAGATCCCTCACTCTTCCACCATGTGGGGACATAGCAAGAAGATGTCCACTATGAACCAGGAAGTGGGCTGTCACCATAATACAACCATTCTGGCACCTTGATCTTAGAATTCCCAGCTTCCACAACTGTGAGAAATAAATTTCTGTTTTTATAAGCTCCCCAGATGTGGTATTTCCTTATAACAACATGAATGGACTAAAACATTTGGCCCTATGGTATGTGAAATAGTCACAGTGTACAGAATTTCTCGTGGGGAGAATGATCAGAACATGCTCCTGTTTTTCCACATAGTCTATTCCACCTCAGATTGCACTGGAGTTTGTTATTACAGGGATCATTATCATTCGAGGATGTGGCTGTGGGCTTCACCTGGGAGGAGTGGCAGTTATTGGATTCATCTCAGAAGGACCTCTACAGAGATGTAATGTTGGAGAACTACAACAACTTAGTGTCATTAGGTAAGGACAGCATCACAATCAGTTGCCTTTTCTTTCTCGTTCAGTGAAATCTGCAGGGTTCCTGAAATATTTTATGGTTTGGACTAAAGCATTGTGAATGATAGACTTTTATTCTCATGTTTGAACCTAGAGTATATGCTCTTCCTTTCCAAGTAAAAGGTTTTTACCCTACCAAGTACAAAAGATATGGACCCTGAAATACAACTTGCTCATTTTCATAGATTTCCCCCAGCATAAATACTTGGTGCCAAGTGTTCTGTGATTTCCCTTTCACAGGATATCAAGCTACCAAACGAGATTCACTCTTCCAGTTGCAGCAAAGAGGAACACCATGGATAGCAGAAGGAGCAGCCCATAATCCAACCTTTCCAGGTGACTGAGTGAAAACCAAGAAACTGGGGAGAGATGACATTAAATTTCTAGTTGATCAGTGAAAGGTTGACACTTTTGAATTGTTTAGAGAGCTTTTCTCTCTCCAGTTGGTGACTCAGAAATTGAACACCTTTCTGCATCTCTGTTCTTTTTGGGGGCTGATGTTTTCCTGCTATTAAACTATAATGCCTCCCTTTTTTCAATTTTCTATATCTGATTGCAGTCTTGATTTCTTACCTAGTTCCATTCTTCCCAGCATGCTCTTGTCTGCTCCGTGTCTTTTTCTGCAGCAGGCTCACTTCCTGTTCTTCACCTCACTTGCCATGAAATTCCTCTCTTTACCCATACAGTTTGCTTTGTACTTAGCACTGCTTTCTACTTCTGCCCCTTTTGACAGGGCTGATATCCCTCCCTGACAATCCACTTCCTCTCTCAAGACACCTCTATGAGTATCTATTTACCACTCTGTGCTTCCCTAGCTTCTAGGTGCTGTTTCTGGAATCTTCTGCTTGATTCTCATATTAAAAGTTTAATTCATTCTCAAGGCCTAAGCTCTCTTCTCTTCTGGAGAGTTCCAAACTGACCTGTGTTACTAATGTCTAATGTGAACTCTAATCCTATATGTTGTCGGCCACTGCGGCAGCTGTCCTGGGACGTCCTACTTCCTATATGCGAAACCAGAATCCTTCTTTCTCCCAGATAATGTTTTCACCATCGAAGAGTGTATTTATATATACCAAAGATTTAAGCTGTCTGTAACCTGACAGGTGTTCCCGAGTTGACATGTCACTATATTCTAATCTGCCATATAACTCTGTATTTTGCTGGCACCCAGGATGGTTTCCACTGAACTCCTTTTTCTGTCAGCGTCAGTCTCAGAACCTGAGACCATTTTTTGTCCTGGTAAATCCTTTTATATTTTGCACATTTTATTTAGGTTTTGCACTACTGTTCTATACCCTGGTGCCTGGTCATTTTTGAGTTGCCTGAGTAGTCCCAATTTGTTCTATTATTTCTGAAGGTCTTTGCTATTCCTATTAACTTGTGTTGTTTTGAAAAAGCCTTTTTGAGAATTCCACACTCTCAATACCCATTTCAGAGGAGGCCATGATAATTATGCTTCCATTGTTCTAGTTGCTACATACATTGGCTCGTTTCAGTTTTTCTCATGGTTTCTTTTGATGATATGGTTGCATTCCTCTACGGGTGGGTGAGGGCATTAAAGCAGAGTGGAACCTAATGAGAAAACTTGAGGAGTGAGTGTTGGTTGCAAACACAAGAGGTCCACATACAGATGGTGCCACAAAAAGGTGTACACATTTTAAGAAAGGAAAACTCTATTAAAATTGTAATACTCAATATATACGGATAACAAAAGACAGGTACAAGTCACGTTTGACTTCTGCAATTAGAAGAGGTACTCAAAGAGGTTACCATGTGTCTAGACACTTCTGATTATGGTGACCAAAGTATCCACTTATGTACATTTTTTTTGTCATCCCCAGTATATTTAGCGGTTGAGAAGGTTGGAACCCAGCCAAGTAGAATGAGGAGTATCCAGGCTATGGTAGGAGGAGGGTCAGAAGATGTCCCACAAACAAGTGACAAACATATTCCGAGGAGGAGGAAGTGATATGTTTAATTGAATGCCACAGATAATGTCAAATAACCTGAAGACCGGTATTTACACATTTGATCATGTTGCATTTTTACATCCAGATACTGCCTTCTTTATGTTGAGCTCTCCTTTTCTCTCCATGAAGCTTCAGTGAACACTTGGAACTCTGTCTTTCTTGACTTCCTGTCTATTTTGTAGCTACATCGTACTAAGTCATGATCATATATTTTATTGTATTATTTTACTGGTTGGTGTGATGCTTCTTTTTCTATATAGAGAAAAGGTGTATATCTTATTCTTAGTATAAACAGCACTACACCTGTTTATCACATCATTCTCGAAAGCAGGTTTTGTTTTGTATCTTTTTTGCCTTTATTTTTAGTCAGGAATGCATATAAACTATGTGGAGCTTTTCAACCTACAGGCTCTGTTTCTGGAAACTCAGCTTTTGATTTTTGCTAGATATGGGGAGTGATCTAAGTTTATGAAGTTTGAAAGGCTTGCCAGGAAATTCTGCTTTGATCCCTGTAGTTGAAGAAGCACCCCTCTCTTATGCTCCAAAAGAGATTCAGATGTAATGAACAACAAAAATACCTTGCAAATATAAAAACCCCATTTGGAAAGGGTTCACTTTGTGGATCAAACTTAAAAATTTTGGCATTTGATCATGAGGCATAGTCAGGGACTGCTTTACAAAATCAGAGAAAATTGAGCTTTGATAAAGTGTTTGATAAAGTGAAAATTGTGCTTTGATAAAGTGATAAAGTGTTTTGATAAAGCTGGATAAAGAGAATAAAGTACTGTTTTTGGAAGCATGATAAAAGAATTTCTGTAAGAAAACACTAGGATTTTGAATAAAAATAAGGTAAGGCTTTGTGCATCAGTAATAATATTAAAAAAAAGACTTTGGAGATGGAAATGAGTAAGCTGATGTGGGAGAGTCGTAAAAGATTGGCCTGTAGGAGACCACGTAAAAGGAAATGGCTGGTTACACTGGATTTTATATTAATTATTGGCTTAGAAAGAGCAGATTTGGGTTTTTTTTATCTTTTTTTGGCCAGTTGTAGAGACTCTTGCTTGATAGTTGGATTGTAGTATTATAGCAGTAACAAGGCATAGCATAACATTCTAGGCTAAATGGAAGATAAGGCAGTGAATCATTCTTGGGGAATGATTCTTCAGAATCTCTTCATTGATGGGTACTAGAGGTGATGTAGGAACAGAGGGTAAGGAATAATATGGCATTAATTGAAAGTAAAGGGCTGGCCAAATGGCGCATTACTTAAGATCTGGCTTGAGGCGCCAGCAGTCCTGGTTCGGATCCCACAGATGAGGGCCAGTGACACCGACCTCTACAGCTAAGATCATGAACAACTGCTCCATCTGGAGCTGGGCTGCTGTGAGTTCCCGGGGGATGGCATAGCTGTAGCCCCTGCTGCAGTGGGCTGCCATAGTCTACAGTGAGAGGCTTGCAGCTGGCGTGAACAGCTGGCAGTTGGTGTGAGCTGCCAAGACCCGTTGTGAGCGGTCGTCCAGAGGCCGGTGACCGATCTGCCTCACCCAAGAGGAGCGCAATGATGATATCAACATAGGCCAATGAAGCAACGTCCTCTACAACTAGACTGAAGAAAAAAGGACCACAACTTTTCTGTTCCCCTTCCCTGGTTCCCCAACACTGTTCCCTTTCCCCAATTCCCCAATAAAATCTTTAAAAACATAAAAATAAAAAAGTAAAAAATTTGGACATGACTATATTAAGGAAATCATAATGGCAGATATAGGATATGATGGTGTATAACTGTTCTGTCCAGTGTGTTGGCCACTGGACACATATGGCTATTTAAATTTAAATTTAATTATGTTAAGAAAAAAAAATAACAAATCAGTTCTGCTGTCATGGCAGCCATATTCAAGTGCTAAAGAGCCATATGTAGCTAGTGGATACCGTATTGGAAAACACAGATCAGAACATTTCCATCATTGCCAAAAGTTTTATTGGACAGCACTGTACAAGCTACAATATGATTAAACTTATTGAAAAAGGTGTTATTTCCACCAGTCAGTACAAATATAACTCTTCTCTGGGACATAGACAAATGGCCCAGGGACCTATTCCCCCCCCCCCCGGGACCTATTTTTAATTTCAGATGTACATATATGTGTCTGGATATAGTGGACCTTGTGAAATTGCATCATAACTACATAGAAAGTTGAGTATTGACTATATACAGTATTACTCTAAATAGGTGATTGGTGTTTTTAGGAAAGTTTAATTTGGGCATGCAGTTGGGATGAGAGGGGAGACATTTAGTAACAAGATGTTTGTTTTTTTTATTAAATATTTTATTGGGGTATTAGAGGAGGGGAACAGCGTTGGGGAACTGGGGAAGAGAAACAACAAGTTGCTATTCTTTTGATCTTCAGTCTAGTTGTGAAGGACGTCGCTTCACTGGCCCATGTTGGTATTATCATTGTGCTCTTCCCAGGTGAGGCAGTCGCTGGCTGGCTTCTGGATGGCTGCTCACGGTGGTTCTTGGCAGCTCATGCTGGCTGTCAGCCGCTCACGTTGGCTGCCGGCCATTCACTGTAGCTTATGGAAGCCCACTGCAGCAGAGGCTGCAGCCTACACCCTCATCGGTGACTCACAGCAGCCCAGCTCCAGGTGTTCACCATCTTAGCTATAGAGGCAACCAGATGGAGCTGTTGTTCACCACCTTAGTATAGAGGGCAGTGTCACTGGCCCTCATGTATGGGATCCAAACCAGGGCCCTGCTGCTCCTAGCTGGCATCTCAAGCTAGCTCTTAACCAGTGTGCCACTTGGCCAGCCCACAGGGCATTTATTGAATATTTTACCACGGTAATCTTAAAATGAGATGGTGTGGACCCTACACTCTGATTTCCCAATTCTAACCTTTTGTTACTAAAACCCACATTGTTCATTTGTTTGATCAGCATAGATAGGGTTTGATGTCTATGGATGGGCTTGTCATATTCTCTCTGCATAGCCCTCTCTTAAAATTTTAAAACTTGAAGTGCATGAAGTTTTGTCCTAAGCCTTCCTCTTTTTTTAATCCATTCTTCCTAAATTATCTCATCTACTTTCATGCAGTCAATATGTAAATAACAGTTATATACACATGACTTAAAATTGTTATCTGTAGACCTTTCTCCATACTAGTAGATCTAACTGGTATGTAATATTCTCTCTTGAATATGTATTATGTCAGACCTGATGTGTGTCTCAAAATGGAGCACTTCATTCTCCCCAAATGCCAAACCTGTCTCTGTAACCTCCCCCATTTTGTTAAATGGCATCAGCACCTACAGAAGTCTGACAATTAAGTTCACAAACTTGCCACCATGTGCTTACATTGGCAGCACTGTACAAACAGCTCACTAAGGTTTCAGAACCTTGGTATATCAGTGTCTCACAGCTGTGTTTGTGGCAACATGTGATGGTGTCTTGCTGAGTGGTGTTTATTATTGTTGTTTTTCTTATTGCGTGTTTTTGTGTGCCATTGCGAGAATGACTGAGTTTTAATTAGAGCAATGAACAAGCATTAAATTTCTTGTTAAACTTGGCAAGAGTGGAAGTGAAATCAGGGACATGTTAGTCCAAGTTTATGGGGTTAATGCCATGAAGAAAATGGCAAATGAATTAAATGTTTTTCTGAAGGGGGATAACATGTCACTGATGAACAAAGATTAGGGTGGCCAGTAACAAGCAGAACTGATGAAAACATTGCAAAAATTAATCCAATTATGCGTCAAAATTGTCAGTTGACTGCGAGAAGCATAGCAAACAAAGTAAACATCAATAGAGAAACAGGAAAATCTTAACTGAAAATCTTATCATAAGAAAGGTGTGTGCAAAAATGGTCCCAAAGGAGCTTACTGATGAACTAAAGCAAAGGAGAGTCGAAGTTTGCCAAGACCTTTTGGAGAGGCAAGACAATATTTTGGGCTGTGTTATCACTGGTGATGAAACATGGGTGTACCAATACGACCTTGAAACAATGCATCAAAGTGCATAATGGAAGTCCTCCGATTCTCCACAACCAAAAAACTTCCATCAGTCCAAATCAAAAGTCAAAACAATGTCACTAGTCTCTTTTGGTATCAGAGTGATTCTTCATTATGAATTTGTATCAACTGGATAAACACAATGAAGTTTACTATTTGGAAGTGCTGAAAAGGCTGCGTGAAAAGATTATATGTCCTGAACTTTTTGCCAACCATTCATAGCTCTCGCATCATGACAATGTACCAGCCCACACAGCACTGTCTGTGAGGGAGCTTTTAGCCAGTAAACAAATAACTATATTGGAACATTCTCTCTACTCATCTGATCTGGCCCCCAATGACTTCTTTCTTTATCCAAAGATAAAGCAAATATTACAAGGAAGACATTTTGATGACATTCATGACATCAAGCTTAATATGATGACAGCTCTGATGGCCATTCCAGAAAAAGAATTCCAAAATTGCTTTGAAGGGTGGACCGCGTCCTGGCATCAGTGCATAGCTTCTCAAGGGGAGCACTTTGAAGGTGACTAGTGATATTCAGCAATGAGGTATGTAGCACTTTTTCGAGGATGAATTCGTGAACTTAATTGTCAGACCACGTAGATGCTTAAACCACATATCGAGGAGCTATCCTAGATTCTTCCCTTGTCTACCTCCAATATTTGTTCTGATATCTCCATGGTAGTCATTCATGTTGAAGCTACTGTTATGTCTTGCCTGAACTCCACCATAGCCTCCTGTATACTCTCTCCACAATTTCATTTTTCCAATTCATTCTTATACAATAATCATGTCACCTTTTGGAAATATCAGTTGAAAATGTATTGTATTCCTGCCAAGAACTGTTTGGTGGATTACTGCCATTGCTCTTGGCATAAAATCCAATTTCTAACAAAATCTTTCTACATGATCAATATGTTCTCAATTCTACCCACTTTTCGAAACCTATCCATTTCCACTTCACACAAGCTTTGTGTAGTCTGGGTACACCAGCCTCTCTTCAATGTTTCTTGATCCTGTTTTCTGTGCCTCTAGGTTTTATCACTGGTCGTTCCCTCTTAAAATGTTCTTCATGTAGTTATTTGCATAATTTTGCTAATTCTCATCCTGTGATGTCAGCTCAACTTTTTTTGTGGATGACTACTTTATCTAAGATTGACCTACCACTACTCTAGCACCTTCTTCATACCATTTTCTGTATTCTTTAATTTTCTTACTATTGGTTGCCTGCCTGTTGAGTCTCACTCCCTCACTTTATCTTTCTCACATTACTCGAATGACAGTTCCATGGAGACAAATACATAATTCACTTTAAAATAGTGCTAAAAAGGTCAATTTGGCTCAAATAAACTCTTATAAAAATTCAGAAGGGCTGGCCGAGTGGCGCGGTGGTTAAGCGCTGGCTTGGGAAGCCAGTGGCCCCGGTTGGGGTCCCATATTGAGGGCCAGTGACGCTGCGCTTCTTTTTTTTTTAGAGGGCAGTGTCACTGGCCCTCATGTGTGGGATCCAAACGGGCCGCTGGCATCCCAAGCCAGCTCTTAACCACTATGCCACTCAGTCGGCACATATATTCTAATATTATAACATTCTAATGTATTCCCTGCACCAGCCCATTCAATATTTGTTGGATGAATAGATCCATCCTCTTCACCTTCTTTTTTCTGTTCCAGTCACTGTGGTTCTCTTTCTACTTCTGTCCCCATTTAGCAAGGTCCTATTTGAAAAGAAACCCAAGAAATATTTATTCATTGTAGAGTCTTTTTCAATAAGTGACTGTTTCTTCTCTTGCTGTTTTATAAAATTGTCTATTTTCCCAGAGCATAGGATACATTTTCATAGGGTACATTTTTCTTTGACTGGGATCAGTGAGTGCGGGAAAGCCTTCTCAAGGAAGGCACAGCTTATTAGACATCAGAGAACAGAATGAGGAGAGAAACCCCATGGATGCAATGAATATGGAAAAACATTCCTGAAGAAGATTCAGCTCACTGAACATCGGAGAGCTCACACAGGAGAGAAACCCCATGAATGTAACCAGTGTGGAAAAGCCTTTTCCAGAGAGTCACAACTTATGGTACATCAGAGAACTCATAGAGGAGAGAAACCCAATGGATGTAGTGAATGTGGGAAAGCCTTCAGCCAGAAGTGCAGGCTCAATAGACATCAGCGATCTCATACGGGAGAGAAACTCTATGGATACACTGTGTGTTGGAAAGCATTTTCCCAGAAGGCATACCTCATTGCACATCAGAGACTTCACACAGGAGAGAAGTCTTATGAATGCAATGAATGTGGAAAAACCTTTTTTAAGTCAGACCTGACCAAGTATCAGAGAATTCATACAGGAGAGAAACCTTATGAATGCATTGAATGTCAAAAAGCCTTTAGAAGCAAGTCAAAGCTCATTCAGCATCAGCGAACTCATACTAGAGAGAGACCATATACCTTCTGTGAATGTGGCAAAGCCTTTGCCCACATGTCAGTCCTCATTAAGCATAAGAAAACTCATACAAGAGAGAAAACTATAAATTCACACTGAAGGTGGAGAGAGCTTCCTCAGGGAGTCATAGCTCTTTATATATGCATGAACTCTTACAGGAGCAAAACTCTATGAACACAGTACCTGCGGAAGCGTCTTCTCCAGGAACTCAGCCCTTATTAAACGTTGGTGAGCTTTTAGGAGGTAGAAATGTAGTGATTTTGGACTTCTTTTCCAAGAAGTCAAGCCTCAGCAGATAACCAGGAATTTGCACAGGAAATAAGTCTTGCAAGTGCAGGGTGTGTGACCACACCTTCAGTAATAAATTATATATTATAGTTACAGATATTGTGTAGGAAAAAGTCCTCTGATACCAGAAATGTGAAAAACCTTTTAGCAAGAATCTTCCATGCATTATGTCAGAGCTCACTTAGGAAGAAATGCCAAGGATGCAGTGCTTCTGTTAGAAGTTAGACTTGTTCAATATCAGTGCAATATTGGGCAGAAATGCAACTATTGTGGGGAAGCCTTTGCCTTGTGATATCGTGGTTGATACCAAAGAATTCCCACCAGAATCTTGAAAGAATGTGATGGTTTTCCATGACAAATTTTCCTTCTTCACATGTCAGAACATAGAAAGAGGACCCTACAGACACAATGTGGAAGACATTTTTAGTAAAACTATGGAAGAGCACATAGGAAAAAATATACTCCTGAAAGCATTAAAAGGTGGACATTCTAACACCAGATTAACTTGTGTATCACAATTTTATAACTTGGGAATCTGGGACAGACTTCTCTAATAAATGAAATCTTTTTGGACACCAGGAATTGCATTATGTAATGAAAAGTTATGCACATAATGAATGTAGAAGCACAGCTGTATTATTGTAGTTTCTTATGGCTGCTTTACAGCTTACCAGGAATTTGGTGGCTTAAAACAATACAAGTTTATTATCTTACCATCTGGAGGTCTGAAATCCAAAATGCATCTCACTGAAGCTAAAAGCAAGACATTGGCAAGGCTGCATTTTTGGAGGCTCTTGGGAAGAATCTTTCTTTGTTCTTCCAGCTTCTAGAAGCTGCCCAAGTTCCATGGCTTGAGACCCCCCCTTTTATCCTCAAAGCTAGCCTAGCTAGAGCTGCTCAGTTCTTTATGACTCTAATGCTGATTCTTCTGCCTCCCTATTCCACATTTAAGGACTCTTGTGATTATATTGGACCCACCCAGATAGTCCAGGATAACGTCCCTGTCCTAAAATCAGCTAATTAGCAACCTTAACTCCATTGTTACATTTATTCCCCTTTGCTTTATAACGTAACATATTCACCAGTTCTGGACATTAGCATGTGGACACTCTGGCCCCCATTGATTCATGTCCATCCCACATACAAAATACATTCAACCTATACCAACATATCCCAATGTCTTAATCCACTACAGCACTAACTCAAGGTCCAAAGTCTCATCTACATTTTATAAGCTTAAAAGTGCCAAATCTCATCTAAATCAAGTATCAGTGAAGGCTCTGAATATAATGCGTTCTGAGGCATAATTCCTCTTTACCTATGTGAACCTGTGGAACTCGTGAAACAATTATACGGTCCCAAAATATATCATTTTATCTCCTCAATTTCCCTGTCATAGAATGTAACATAGGTTCTGGGGATTAGGACATGGATATCTTTGGGAGGCTGTCATTCTCCACACCACAAAAACATTAGATTTCAGAGAATCACTCTGTGATAAATTCTTACCCAGCCATTGAATAAATGTGGAAAAACGTGTTCCCAGATAAGCAATTATCTATAGTAATTATGATCTGAATACATTCTTTTTTTCTATAATCAGAGAATCTTACACTGTAATTGTTACATATGGATTGTTACATATAGAATGCTCTTGGGATGTATAAATCAAATTAGCAGCACTGGAACAAAACTCTTAAATATACTAAAGGAACATGAGATTTATGCTGCTGGAAATGTTGCCAAACATACGTTTATATCTATTCTGAAATTCTATAAAGTAACATATCCTATTCTAACTATGGAATGCATGTACTGTAATGCACCTGAATACTGACCAGCATCTTTTGCTGCCAATTCCAACAACTTTTTCTTTAACAGTAAATATTTAACGTATGTATCCTTCACCATAAATAACTGAAAAAAATATATACAAAATATATGAATGGACTGTTTTCAGGTATTGGGTAATAGGGAGCTCAGGACAACTATCCCTGAGAGAGAGAAAATAAATTAAGTGAGCCTTAAGATTATGCCAGCTTAGGGAGAAGAAACTGAAACAGATCCCAGCAATCTCCCTGAATTGAGATGGACTTTAGAGTACAGAGAATTCAAAATGGCTCAGGGGCCGGTCAAGTGGCTCAGTTGGTTAAGAGCTCGCTCAAGAGTGCGACCTCTGAGTAACAGTGTTGCCGGTTGGATTACTGGCTCTAGCTGAGCAGCCACTGAGCTGCCAACAGGTGGCAGGATGGCTCAGTTTAAAAAAAAAAAAAAAAAAAAGAACAGGCTCAAATTCATCAGGCAGATTACAAGAGAGGAAAGAACTGCATCCAGAGAGTGAGAGCTCCAGAGTTCTGTAGTGTTCCCACACAAGAGATTTTTTTGTTTTGTTTTGTATTTAAAGATTTTTATTAAGGAATTGGGGGAGGGGAACAGCATTGGGGAATTGGGGAAGGGGAACAGACAAGTTGCTGTCCTTTCATTCTTCAGTCTAGTTGTGGATATCGCTTCACTGGCCTATGTTGGTATTATCATTGTGCTCTTCCTGGGTGAGGCAGATTGGTCACCTACCTCTGGATGGCCATTCACGGCAGCTATTGGCAGCTCACGCTGTTTGCCGGCCACTCACTGTAGCTTATGGCAGCCCACTGCAGGAGGGGCTGCAGCGTAGCTCCAGGTCGAGCTGTTGTTCACGATCTTAGCTATAGAGGACAGTGTCACTGACCCTCATATGTGGGATCTGAACCAGGGCCGATGGCATGCCAAGCCAGCTCTTAATCAATGCCCCACTCGTTTGCCCCCGCCCCCCCCCCCCAAGTTTTTAAGTTATAATCAGCACACATGTTCAAGGAAACTCCTTAGGCTGGAAAAAGAACCTCTGGAATTGAACAGGCAGAACCATCCTTGGAGCTTGTACCAATTATTGTGTTTCTACCAGCTGGAATGGAAACAATACCTAACATTTGGAGAATTACAGTGGAAATTCAGAAAAATATTGCCTCAGTGGGTGGCTCAAATTGTTCCAGACTAAGGTCTGCTATGAACCCTCCTACTAACGCATAAATGCAAGCCACTATAGGACCAAGCTTTCCAAATAATTTAACTACCAGAACATAGCCAATAGTATTTAAAGGAATAGAAAGGATGGGCCGGCTGAGTGGTGTGGTGGTTAAGAGCTGGCCTGGGATGCCAGGGGCCTGGGTTCAGATCCCACATATGAGGGCCAGTGACACTGCCCTTAAAAAAAAAAATCTTTAAAGGAATAGAAAGGAATCCCTCAACATTGTGTAAATTTAAGGTGTACAATGTATTGATTTGATACATTTATTATAATATGGCAAAATAGATTTAATGGCATTTTCCTTCTTTCCATAATGAATAATGAAAACTATTACATGGAGATTTAGCCTTTGTAACGTATGGTTAAAACAAACATATTCTGATAGGTCTTTTTCATGTCAGTAATGATCATCACAAATGGAAGAAGCTTGTATCACTACAGGGATTAATGTTATTTGAGGCTATGTCTGTGCCCTTCACCTGGGATGAGTGGTGGCTATTAGGTTCTGCACAGAAGAACCTGTATCAGGATGTGATGGAGAATTATAGAAACCTCTGATACTAGTTAAAGATGACTGCCCTGTGTCATTCAGAATATGCACAGCCAATAGCCTTTTCTGCCACAGTTGACCTGACTTTCAAAGAGCTTCAAGACACTGGACTTGAGTTTATAGGCAATAGGCTCTTAGTTCCTCTTCTGTTCCCAACTAGAACTTAATGTGCCCTCACCTTGGATACATCTTTAATATGCCAAAATGAAAATGTGTCAGTTCCTGAAACATTTTTTTTTGCTCTTCCAAGACATCCCCCACCAAACCCAATGATAAGTGTTCAAGTCTTTGTCATTTCCCATGAACAGGCAGTCAAGCTACCAAACCAGATATGATCCTTAATTTCGGTCATGGAGAAGAGCCATGGAGAGTAGAAGATGAATTACAATGTCAGTGCTTTTCAGGTGAGTGAGCAATTGAGAACCAGTAAGATGAGACCTAGAAAGTTAATTAGGGCCGGCCGAGTGGCGCGGTGGTTAATCGCTGGCTTGGGAAGCCAGCGGCCCCGGTTCGGGTCCCACATATGAGGTCCAGTGACACTGCCCTCAAAAAAAAAAAAAAAAGACAGTTAATTAGTTGGCCAGGAAGAGGTGACCCCTTCCCGATGTGTTTAACAAGGCTAAAAATAAAATCATCGATGAGGCTCTGTTTTGCTTGGTGTTTCAAGGAAAATGCACCTCTTTTTTGCTCTTTTGGATTGATTGAATGTTCAGTAGAATGTTGTTTTCTTTGCAGCTTCCAGACTTTCTCATCTCCTACTTCGTCTTTTGAAATGTCACTTCCTGTTTTCTCTACATCTCTTGTTTTTATCCCTTTTACCTGATCAAATAATGCAATTCTTCCAGTTAATACAGCAGCACCTTTAATCCTGGGATGAGGATATCTGTTCAGGTAGACTTCTGTGGGCCATCTGAGGTTGCAGTCAAAGCAAGTTAGAAGGTGGGACTATTGACCACAGCAGTGTTCTGGAAATATGATATTAAAGCCTTGGGAAGGTTTATTGTCTATTACATGCCAAATTAATTAGAGAAGACTCAGTAAGAGAGGATAACTATACTTATCTATAAGTGAGAAGCTGAGGATCCTTCATTCTAACCTGCTTCCCCCAGGGATTTGTTCAAGACTTAAGCTGGCCTCTTTCCTTGGTAGTCATTTGCACATAATGGATAGACTTTCTTTATTCTCTGGGCATCTTCTAAAGTCCTCAGACTCAGAACATGAAGCTTCATCCTTTCCTATTTCTATCACTAGTTCCCAGTGTGAGCACTTTTAATTTCATGGCCTTAACAATACTATCTATATGCTTATGATCCCCAAATTTCTGTCTACACACCAGATGTTCCTGTATCCCTACACATTCACTTGGATATTTCATTTCTGCAGGTGAAGATCTAATTTCTACCTCAAACTTCATGTCACTCGTAGTTCCTTTTTTTACACCACAAATCTAATTTATTAGTAAGTCGATTATTTACTTTCTTTTTCTTATATCCTTTTTTTTTTTTTTTTTTTGAGGGCAGTGTCACTGGCCCTCATATGTGGGACCGAACCGGGGCCGCTGGCTTCCCAAGCCAGCACGTAACCACCGCACCACTTGGCCAGCCCTTTTTCTTATATCCTTAGGTCCTCTGTAACTGTTGTTTTCACTCAAGACTCAACATCCATTATCTCTTGCCAAATTTATCTCTTGAAAATACTCTCAGTTCTTTACTCTGGCTTCTCTTGATTCTTCACATAGTAGCCAATTTTTTTTTGTTTTATTTTAGTATTTTTATTTATTTATTAAAAATAATGGAAGTCAGTGTTTCCAGCCTCCTCATGAATATTCCTCATGAAAATTCATGAATACAAAAATAAACTTACAAACATCTGGATTTTTAAAGACATAAGGTTTTGACAGTTACCTGGGTAGTAAAAAAGAGGTACAGAAGGAACCACTATGTGGAAAGAACAGTCTTCTGAGTTGGAGGATGGAGGGAAAGATCTAAAGTATAATCTAAGAAAAATGCTATATGACATAGCAGTTCTTTACCAATTTTCACAACCACAGTCCACCAACCTAAAAATAGTATTTATGTCACAATATTTAAGACCTTGCCAGTGTGATACACACACAGAGTGACATTTTAAAAATGAAAATCAAGACATGTCATCTCTCTCCCACTATTACCTTGAATGTTACCCTGTCACTATTAGCATAATATTCAAATTTCTTCCAGGATCCTCCACATGTGAGCATTTTCTGATTCCTGTCTAAATTTTTATTTACTTCTATATGTAAAAACTTTTGAAGTATAACATACACACAGAAAAGTATACTAATATATGAGTACACTTGCAGTAATTTTTACAGTCAATACATTGTAACCAGCACCTAGATCAAGAGTACTGTGCAGTGTACCATTTTTGAATATAAAACAATTTATCCATTCTACATTCAGGCCATTATAAGTATTGTAATGCTTTTACTTTATTTAAAATTTTCTCCTTTTGAAAATGTTTCTAAATAGTTTAGACTTCATGGGAAATCTCAAAATTATACACAAATTTATTGCATATTCTTTTTGCAGATTTCCTTAAGTGGTAATATTTTACCACATATCCTTTATCATATTTTATCTATGTCTATCTAGCTATCATAACACACACACACACACACACACACACACACACACACACACAAGTACATAATGTTTTTCAGAACTATTTGCCCTTAAATACTGAAGTGTATTTCTTAGAAACAAGGTCATTTTTTTACATAACCAAAATAGTTATCAAAATCAGAATATTAACACTGATACAGAACTATTACCCAATCTATAGAACTTACTTAAATTTTACTGATTATCTCACTAATATTTTTATATTAAATTTTTTTTCCTGGACCTCTTGTTATTTAGCTGATTCTGTTGTGGGTACACTGGCTCTCACCCAGAAGTCAGATCTCACTAATTATGACTCAACTACGGTAGGGGAGAAATCATCTGGATGCAATGACTGTGCAGTGAATGCTTATAAACTATTTATGACCATGCCTCAGAGAACTCATGCCGGAAAGAAATCTTACAAATGCTGTGATTATAGGACAGCCTTTCCCAATAAGGTGAAGCTAATTACTCATCAGGAAAGTCACAAAGGTGAGAGATCATTTGAATGCAATCAATGTCAAAAAGCCTGCATTACGAAATCAGCACTCATCTATCATCAGAAAACTCATCATAGAGAAGGAAAATCCTATGCCTGCAATAAATGTGGGAAAGCTTTCCCTTGGAAGTCAAAACTCATTTTACATCAGAGAACTCATTCAGGAGAGAGACCTTTCAGATGCAAAATATGTGATAAAGCCTTCATGATTAGGACACATCTCACTGTACATCAGAGAATTCACACAAGAGAGACCCCTTATCAATGCTCAGACTGTGACAAAGCTTTCTCAAAAAAGGCTAAGCTCATTATTCATCAGCAAATTCACACAGGAAAGAGACCGTATGGATGCAATGAATGTCAACAAACTTTCACCCAGAAGTCAGATCTCACTAATCATAAGAAAACCCATCATGCAGTAGGGAAATCCAATGAATGCAGTGAATGTGGGAGGGTTTTATCCTCTAAGTCAACTCTCATTGTGCACCAGAGAACCCATACAGGTGAGAAACCCTTCAAATGCAGTGTATGTGATAAAGCCTTCACATCAAAGGCACATCTCATTGTACACCAGAGAGTTCATACAGGAGAAAAACCCTATGAATGCTTGAATTGTGAGAAGGCCTTCTCTACTAAGGCACATCTCATGATTCATCAGCGAATTCACACAGGAGAGAGACCATATATATGCAATCAGTGTCAAAAATCCTTCATTACAAAGTCAGCATTCATCTATCATCAGAAAACTCGGCATAGAGAAGGGAAATCCTATACATGTAGTAAATGTGGGAAAGCTTTTCCTTGGAAGTCAAAACTCATTTTACATCAGAGAACTCATTCAGGAGAGAGACCCTTCAGATGCAGAATATGTGATAAAGCCTTCATGGTTAGGACACATCTCACTGTACATCAGAGAACTCACACAGGAGAGAAGCCTTATGAATGCACAGACTGTGACAAAGCCTTCTCAAAAAAGGCTCAGCTCATGATTCATCAGCGAATTCACTCAGGAGAGAGACCATATGGATGCAGTGAATGTCAACAGACTTTCATCCAGAAATCAGATCTCACTAATCATAAGAAAACTCATCATGCAGTAGGGAAATCCCATGAATGCAATGAATGTGGGAGGGTTTTATCCTCTAAGTCAACTCTCATTGTGCACCAGAGAACCCATACAGGTGAGAAACCCTTCAAATGCAGTGTATGTGATAAAGCCTTCACATCAAAGGCACATCTCATTGTACACCAGAGAGTTCATACAGGAGAGAAACCTTATGAGTGCTTGAATTGTGAGAAGGCCTTCTCTACTAAGGCACATCTCATGATTCATCAGCGAATCCACACAGGAGAGAGACCTTATGGTTGCAATCAATGTCAACAAGCTTTCATCCAGAAGTCAGGCCTCACTAACCATCTGCAAAATTGTCATGCAAAAATGAAATCCTATGAGTGCGGTGAATGTGGGAAGATTTTGTCCTGTAAGTCAACTCTCACTATACATCAGAGAACCCATTCAGGTGAGAAACCCTTCAAATGCAGTGTATGTGATAAATCTTTCACAGCTAAATCCTATCTCACTGTACACCAGAGAATTCATACAGGAGAGAAGCCCTATGAATGCTGTGACTGTAAGAAAGCATTTGCTACTTTGTCAACTCTCATTAGTCATCGGCGAACTCACACAGGAGAGAGGCCCTATGGATGCAATGAATGTCAAAAAGCCTTCTTTCGGAAATCAGCTCTTGTTAATCATCAGCAAACACAGCATGGAGGAAAGTCCTCTTTGGGAATGTGAGAAAGCTTTTTTGATTAGTCATATCTGTTCATAGACTCATACAGAGCTCTTACAGAATAGAAATGCCATAAATGCTGTGTTTATAATAGATGCTTCTGGAACTCCTATATAAAAGAAATCTTATAGATGCAATGGAAGTTGTAACCCTTCCTTTTGAAGATATTCCCCTCATTATATCATAGGGGTCTTACCAAAGGAGAAACATAAATGTAGTGATCGTGCAAAGGCTTCATTTAAGAGTCAGAGGCTGTATACTTAGAAGGCAAACACCTGTGGATGTGGGGAAAGTGAGGATTAATTTTTTTTCCAGTCATATTGGATTGTCGGAAAAGTCATGACGTATTTTTTCTATGTTTTTTTGTTGCAAAAATGCGTCATGACTTTTCCAACAACCCAATATTAGGGTATTCATTCAGGAGAGGGATCCTACCATTGAGGCAAATGCAGGAAAGCCAGGAAAAATCTCAGCTCTGTTGCATAAAAATAAAGATTTCAGGAATGTCTTGATAGTGAGAGCATTCCCCCAAAAGGCAAAACTCCTTGAGTGTTTTGTACAGGAGAGAGATCCTATAGATGTGGTGAATGGGTAAAGTCTTCCCAATTAATGTATTTCTTTCTTACATCAGCAAACTCATATGGGAGGAAAATGCTGTTAGTGTAGTAAAACCTTGATGTAGATGTCAAAGCTGAGTAATCATCAGCAAACTCATATAATATAAATCCTATTGAAATAGGGAATGTGGAAAGCTTTTGAAAGTGACATTATACATCAGGTCCTTAATTCAGGAGAGAATCGAAGTGATACAGTTAAAGTCTGCCTTTGGCCACAAAACTCATTGCACAGCAGGAATGAAATAATATGAATTGCAGTGATGGTCTAAATTGCTTTACTTAAAATTCAGAGCTCCTTAGTTGCCCAGTAAGTCACATAGCAGAGAGACAAAATAATTTCTATATTCATTGAAGCTATAAAATCCTTAAGGAATCATTATTCTATTCCAGCAAACACATATTACAGGAATACTGTGATTATAGCCACTGAAAATGCTTTCTGTGGAGGATTAGTTATCATGAAGCAGTATAAGCTCTTACAAATGGAATTTGCTCTACAGAGACTTTATGAATGCAATGAATGTGACAAAAGTATCAGTGATGAATTACATTTTTGTAGTACATAATTTATTTCTGCACACCTGAGCATATATTAAATTTTGATGCATGTTACAGTTGTTGGAATGTCATTTAATTGTCAGGACTTTTCTGTTCGATGGCATTTTAGATTTGAGTAAGTAAACTTGGAAGCTATATAGGATGAAATAATTTTACAAGGGTTTATATAATTGTAGAAAGGATTCCAGGATATTCTACAAATATTAGATATTTTCATTGTGCAAATACAGTGCCATTTGAATATATGAAAAAAATCAGAACATAATAAGGATCAGTTGAAAAGTGACAAAGGTTTGTAAGGGTTTTATTATGGACTCTACTACATAATATGGACTTTATGTATTCAAGTTATTACTTTTTTGGAATCACATGTAGGAACATAATGTTTAGGGTTTAATAAATTCTAGAATAATGAGTAATCTAGTATAAATAGTAATGTTCTTCCTTGTAAATCAAAATATCTTGTAATAAGTAAACTGAGTAATTATTAAGAAGTTAAAGAATTATACCACATAAGTTTGCTTTCCTTATTTTTATTTCCATTTGTAATCTGCCAACTGTGATGATCCATCACTACTTGAAGCCTATGTTTTTCCAAAGCCTTAGTACCTAAATATCCAAAGGTTTTAAAGAACTGACATGAAATACTAAAAAAGCAACGGGAGGGGAAAGAAACACTTGGGGTTACACGTGGTGAGTTCACACGTATATATTTCAAGTGCTATGTCACACAAGAACTCTGTGTTTATTATAATAACATGTCCGTGGGCACTACAAACTTCCTCTCTTACATTTCCTAAAATGCCTGGTATTTTACTAGTATTAAGAATCACCTTAGGGGCCGGCTGAGTGACTCAGTTAGTTAAGAGCACGAGCTCTGAGCAACAGGGTCGCCGGTTCGATTTCCACATGGGCCAGTGAGCTGCCAATAGGTGGCAGGATGGCTCAGCTGGTGATGGCACATGCTTCTAACAACAAAGATGCTAGTTCCACTGCTGTATGGGATGGTGGGCTACACCCACCCATAACTAAGATTGAACACGGCACCTTGAGCTGAGCAGTCGCGAGCTGCCCACAGCTGGCCCAACGGCAACTGGACTTGGAGCTGAGCTAGTTGCGCCCTCCACAACTAAGATTGAAGGATAAGAACTTGGCTGTTCCCTTCTCCAATTCCCCAACACTGCTCCCCTTCCCCAATTCTCCAATAAAATCTTTAAAAAAAAAAAATTACCTTGAAGAAACAGAAACTCTTGAACGTGGCTGGAAAGTAAAATGGTTCAGTTGCTGTTATTCTAAAAAGTTAAACATAGAACTACCATATTGTCGTGACCTGCATGACAGAGCAGTGGGAGTGGAGAAGGGATGGCAAAAGGGTAAGAAAGAGAGAGACACAAATAAGAAAAAATGCAGTTTGGGGCCAGGGGACTTCCAGCCTCCTTGTGAACTAAGAGAGCCCCGAATCAGGCTTGACTGCTTTTATTATCTTACACATAAGCAATGATCAATGTAGCTTCCGCGGTCTGTGTGTCTCACACCAGAAAACATAGCTCAGGGCCAAATCACCCAGGTCTGCAAGCTGCCCTTACTGGAGGTCCCATAAGGTTATTATCATGTACCTCTTAAGAGACAGAAACTGACTCTGCCAAGGCTTACTGATAAGAATGCAGGGAGAACAGATATTATCATATCAATAGGTCATTTCCCATGCAGGCTACCAGAACCTGAAGCAAAGGGTCTACACCCTATTTCTGTCAACTCCTGATTCTTCCCATGGCTTCCACGTGATTCTGCCTGGCTTAGGTCACCACTCCCTTGAGGGATCTTACTTGTCATTGACTAATCGTCCATCCTTTGGCACCAAGTGGGGACACATACAGTAAGCATAATATAGAAGTTATGATCTGTCTTTATGGAGAGGTGCATGGGAGCAGATAGGGAAGCTATCATGTGATACCATATGACACAGGAATTCCACTCCTAGGTATATACCCAACAGAATTGAAAACAGGTACTTAAATACTTGTACATGAATGTTCGCAGCAACAATATTCACAATAACCAAAAGGTGGAAACAACTCAAATTCTCATCAGTGGAGAAATAGATAAACAAACTGCCATGTGTATATACATATACATGTACACACACTCATGTAATGAAATATTAATCTCATAAGTGAAGCATCGATACATGTTATAACATGAATGCACCTCAGAAACATGCTAAGTGAAAGAAGCCAGACACAAACACCCACATATTGTATTTCTACTTATATGAAATGTGTAGAATACAGAGACATAAAGCAAACTGGTGTTTACCAGAGCCTGGGGAGAACAGAGAATGGAGACTGATGGATTTATGGTTTATGGGGTTTCTTTTCAAATGATGAAATGTTTTGGAACTAGATAGATGTGGTGTTTGCATAACATTGTGAATGTCAATGTATTGTATACTTTGAAATGGTTCATTTTGTTATGTGAATTTTAACATCAATAAAAATATATTTAAAAAGAATAACATTGAAAGAATGCTGGCACTCGAAATGAAGATAAAATAACATTTATGAAAAAAGTAACCGCTGAGCAAAACTCATGTAAATATATCTTTAACTAAATAGGCTACATCTAACATTGTTTTTAATAAAGAAACATTAAAGACATTTCCTACTTGTTCAGCAATGAAGTACACGTGTCTCCTGCTACTGTTTGTGATACATTCTGCTGGAGGTATTAACCAGCATGCCAATAATAAAAACTGAAGGGTTTACATTACAAATTGGAAACGGAGAAACAGAATTGTCCTTATTTGCAGATGATATGATTGCTTATGAGGAAAGACAGGAGAATCCACAACCGTGTAGAATAAGAGTCAGGATCCCTGGATATTTGTTCAATACACAACCTTAATTAAGTGCTAGGCACCAGCAATAATCGGAACATTTTTTACAAGTCTTGTGTTCATGATAAAAGTTACAAAAAAATTTGTAAGATTTCTACCACTTTATTGAAAGATTTTCAGATAACCAAAATAAAGGAAGAGGCAGTTGGTTATTAAATGTGAAGACTCAGTATCACAAAGAAAACTGTGTGCCTCCAGTAAGTCTCTTATGTACCAAGATGCAGACGAACATTGTTAAACATGCAAGAACTGAGGGAGGATAATTCCTATGAAGTTATTGAAGAAATTATTGAAACATGAACTTTACCCATAAAAGATGAACAGATAAACAATGGCAAAAGAACTGAGCGTACTCCTCAAATCCATTTAACCATAGATATGTCTTTAGTAGATTTATTATGACAACTTCTGCATGTGAATTTTATTTACAAAGCCTAATGTAAGTGCTAAAAAGAAGACAATATAGAAATTATGACTAAAACAAATCGGAGAAAAATGGGAAAAGACGGTTAAAGGTAATGTAAAAATGTTGATTTCATCATTATAGTCTAGGGAGGGAGGTAACTATCATCTAAACTGATTTACCAAAAAGTAAAAGAATGGGGCCAGCCAAATGGCGCATTGTTTAGGAGTTGGCTTGGGATGCCAGTTCTGAGCAGCAGGGCCCTGGTTCAAATCCCACTTGAGGGCCAGTGACGCTGCATCTTCTGCAGCTAAGAAGGTGAACAACATCTCGCCCTGGAGCTGGGCTGCCATGAGTCACCAGTGATGGCATAGGCTACAGTGAGGCTGTAGTGCGCTGTGGGTATGAGATTTCGTGAGCTGACATGAGCAGCCATCCAGTGGCCGGTGAGCGACTGCCTCACCCGGGAAGAGCGCAATGATAATACCAACATGGGACAGTGAAGCGACCTCCTCCACAACTAGACTGAAGAACAAAAGGACAGCAACTTGTCTGTTCCCCTTCTCTGATTCCCCAATGCTGTTCCCCTCCCCCAATTCCCCAATAAAATCTTTAAAAATAAAAAAAATTTTAATTAATAAATGAAAGAATAAGTACACATAAAGTACAAAAAGGAAACACCCAGAAAAATCTGTGGTTAATCCTGTGCAATAGAAGGAAAGAAAGAGGAAATGGAACTGAATGAATTGCCTCATTGCTCATAGGAGAGACTTAAGAATTAGGGTAACAGCGCCTTCAGAAATGGCAAATGGAAGGGCCGGCCGAGTGGCGCGGTGGTTAAGCGCTGGCTTGGGAAGCCAGCGGCCCCAATTCGGTCCCACATGTGAGGGCCAGTGACACTGCCCTCAAAAAAAAAAAAAAGAAAAGAAATGGCAAATGGAGTCAATTTTGTCGACCACGTTGCCTTGGTTCCAGGACAGTTTCAAGAAGACAAATTTGGGAATGGCCTGAGAGGTGGGTGGGACTGGCAGGAATGCCCAAGAGTCCTGCAAGAATGTGAGTATAGCATTGTGACAGAGCTTTCCCAGTATCTGGATGATTCCGTGCCTGAAGCAGAGATCATGTCCTTAACAATGAGATACCAGAATTCAGGGTCAAGCGTGAACATGACAGATCTCATTACTGTGACCCTGAGTGGGAGCAGGACTTGGAGATGAGGATCCATTCTGTACACTCTGGTAGGGCCATCCCAGCACAGCGCTGAGAATGCTGTCTATCCCACAGCCCCTTAGACACAAAGTTCACTGCAGGGAAAGTTTTTTCAGTTAAGTTTTTCTCAGCTGCACCAGCTGTTAATTCATGTCTTAATAACCCCCAGGAGCTGATGCTGATTTGTCTTGGGACTGACATTTACAGCTTCTTTGTAAATACATCACAGTCCCTCTGCAGGTGTCAGTGCCTCGCAGGTGATGTTAATTGCAGCAGCTCTTTGGGGGTATGAAATCAGGGGACACAGAACATATAGCTGATGTGTGTGGCTCTGATGGCCACAGTCCTGCTGCCACTTCCAGTGATAGAGATCAACCCTGGTGAGTATTTCACTGTGGCTCAGACTTGAATAAGGTTTGGGATAGAGTGCCTGAGAGGAGAGGGCAGGTGAGGAACTGGCCAAGACAGAAATCTCTTGGGTCTCAGGACAGCTGTGCCTTAGTGTTGGATCCCTGTCAGGGCTGATAGAGTGATGGGAAAGTGACATAATGGAAACTCCAGAGCAGGCAGGGGATGGGCATGGGGACTTACTCAGCTGAATGGGCAGGATATTGCCGAGGCTGTTGCAGCCTAAGGGGAAAAGTTTGCTCTCCTCCTTTTATCCCATTAAGAGTGGGATGAGGTTTTCCACCAGCTCAAACTACTGAGATCTGTACTCAGAGATGTTGAACAATATGGTTTCAGTTGTGGTCCCTGCTCTCTACATACACGTGTGCACACAGACCCACACTGCTGCAGCATTGCCCTCACACATTTCAGAATTTGGATGGAGTTGGAGATGTAGTTGAGACTGGGTCCTAGTGGGTTGGTAACATTGCATGCTTTTCTTCACCACTGAAAGGCACCATTTAAAAGTAACACTAAGTAACAGTCCAGTCTTTGGAACCAGGAACAGGTTTTTCCCAATTCCTCTGCCTTCTACAAGATGAGGTATTGGAATCTCCTGACAGGGTGTCCCAGTTTTCCAACCTGTGAGCCAGGAATAAGAACACAGTGTCACTCTGAATACAAAATAGAGCGACTGAATTAGGGAGGGTGACATTGCTGGCAAACAGCAAGTCTCTACAAATGGTAGTCATGAGGGCCTCTTCTGCATGACTCTACAGCCAGTACTTTGTAGCAAGTCAGACACGCAGCTGGCGCCTACTGACATCCAATTCACACCCATTTCGGTGTGACTGGTGCCTTCCCAGTTCCATCTTGTGTTGTTTTAGAGATTTTCTGGAATGGATCTGGATTATTCTTTGCATGTGCACGCACGTGTGTGTGTGTGTGTGTGTGTGTGTGTGTGTGTGAGAGAGAGAGAGAGAGAGAGAGAGAGAGAGAGAGAGAGATTGAGAGAGAAGCAGAGACACTGTACCTAGACCACACCCATATTTAGCAATATACCAGTGAATGAATCCTCTCCAAAGTGTTTATGTCTGAATAATGAGACAGTACATACCCTGGGTTAGATCAGATCCAGTCTGCCATTTACTGGAATTGAGTGACTTGAAGCAAGTTGAAAATTCTCTCTGTCTCATTTTCTATCTATATAAAATAGGGTAAGGGTATTCTTTGACATGACCATTCAGTAATATTGGGTTGTCCGAAAAGTCATGATGCATTTTTGCAACGAAAAACATAGAAAAAATACATCATGACTTTCCCAACAACCCAATAACTTACATGAAGGTCATACACGTAGCCCTAGGGCCCAACATACAGAGAGTCTTCAGTAAACTGTATCTACTGGCATTTCTCCGAATGGACTATGAGTCTCTTATTGGGAAATGGGTTAGAAATACAAAAGTTGGTAGCTCTGTTCTAATCTCACCCTTTATTTCAATTTTTCTAACCACTTTGACCTCTCATGCTTCTCATGTTGTTTTCACCCTTTTGTGGATTGGTCTTCAAGTCCATTCTTCTTCCTTTTTTATCACCTTTAAGTCCATCCTCTTTAGGAGATTATTTCCAGCTCACTTGAAGCCAGGGGCTTTCTCAAAATCACTGCCCTGGCTTCAAGTAACAAATCTGATTGTGCCTCACTCACCAGTCTTTGACCTAGTCTTCAAAATTTCATTTACAAATTTTTTCATATTTATTTCTGACTGATGCTTGCCTCTGTGGCATTTGTCATACTCAAGTTTTCTTTTCCCTCTTGTCCCTGTTGTCAGTTTAAATTTTTTCATAGAGAGAAACCCATGAAGCACCAAGCTCCTAGGGGAAAGCAAACCCAGTGGACATTGGGGATTACTCTGTAGCAAAACAAAGTGGATGAGACAGGATCCCTAGAATGTGGAGTGCGGGGTCAACTCCCACATCCACTAACCAGCTGTGTAACTTTGAGCAGGACCCTTGAATTCTCTGGTTTCCACTGTTATCATCTGCCAAATGAGAATAATAATTACTGTGTGTCCTTTGATGAGGTATCTAGGGATTTAATGAATCAATGTATTTACCAATTTTTAGCTGAGCCATCCTGCCACCACCTGTTGGTAGCTCAACGGCAGCTCAGCTCGGGCTGGGCATCGAACTGCTGTTGCTCAGAGGTCAACTAGCACTCTTGAGCGAGCTCTTAACCAACTGAACCACTCAGCCGGCCCTGAATTAATGTATTTAAAACCATGAGAGCAGTGCCTTGCGCAGGGCCATACCTCAGTACATTTTCATGATTTGTATCCTTTTTCTGGTCCATGATGGGGTGTGATGTAGCAGTCCCATGTGTCACCTCTCCAGCAGGAAAAACTAACTCACCCAGTCTCGATTTGATCAGTGACCCGGTTGTGTTATCCTCTCATGTTCTAGAGACTCTGCCCTGGCCCTGTTCCCTTGGTGCTGGAGAAAAGGAGGGTGGTCATGTTGACTAAGGTCAGTGTGAGAGCTTTGTTTTGTTTTGTTTTGTTTTGTTTTGTCTTATGCAGGAGATCCACAATGCTGTCTTTAGGTCACACAGCTCTTTCTGAAGCCAACATTGCTACTCCACAGAAAAGTTTCAGATAAGCAGGTGAGTCCTGTTAATTTGTTCTGAAGGAGAAACATGAGAAAGAAGACATAAACAGATCAGAAAATGCAGAGATATGGGTGGTAATAAAGTTGATTTGCAGGTACATTGAACTAGTCCCAGACTCGAGCCAGCTCTTTGCTTCTATTCTTCAGGCCCAACTGCTTTCTTTACCTGTGGGGGCATAATTTCCCCTTACTCACTATATGGAGTCCTTCATAACATTCCAAAAATACTATCATTATATATTGATGTAGATCTAATGCTTATATATGACTTTCTTTGTTCCCTGGTATAACATATTCACATTGGAAATGAGAATCTTTGGGCCGGCCGAGTGGCGCGGTGGTTGGGCGCTGGCTTGGGAAGCCAGCGGCTCCAGTTTGGGTCCCACATATGAGGGCCAGTGACACTGCCCTCAAAAAAAAAAATGATGACAATTCAGTCATATATCTTGCCTCATATGGCGCCATGCATAACTGTGACACCTCCAGAAATATAACCACAGCCACATGGAGGGATGGTTGAGAAGAGTGCAGATGAGGTTCAATCAGTTACCACTCAATCAGTTACCATCATTTCAAAAATATTTGCTGACCGTGTCCTGTGGGCCAGCTACTCTGCTGAGTGCTGGGTAGGTAGAGATAACAGAATAAATATGTCTCCTGATGATACTGAATTTGAGTTCAAGGGGTTAAACACACATTAACTACAAATCTTATATAAATAGCAGAAAAAGACCTGAAGGAAAGCTAAAGAATGTTTGCTCCAAGAGAAAATAACTGGTAATGCCTAATGAAGTGTTAGACATGGACTCTCAGATAGAGTGAGAGTAGCTGAGACCAAAATAGTGACTAAGAGTAATGCTGGTACATGGATTATGAAAAATGTTGCAGCAAAAAAAGAGAATGTTAAATGTTTTTGAAGTGGGAACGAGGTCAAGTTATTAAGAGGATGCCTGTGTGTATAACCAGGGTGTACTGGGCAAGGAGAGGAGCAGTAGGTGATGAAGATGGGATGGTAGGACTATGAAGGATTTCGTCTTTTGTTCTAAGTACAATAGGAGGCTTTTGAAATCCTTTCTATGTTTTTCAAAAGTTTATATCTAAAAATTATAACTTTTGATTGCTTTTCTAATTACAATTTTCTTTTCCCATGTTCTTCATTATATACTTAACATTATTACTTGTATATGTGACTTTTGCATATTAATTTTATGGCTTGCTACCTTCTTAAATTCTTTTATTAATTGAGTTAGCTTTAACATTGTTTCTCTAGAGATTTCTTGCTATATTATTCTATCATCTGCAAATATAATTTTACTTCTTTTAAAATTTTTATGCTATTTGTTTTCTCATATAATTATGTTGAACCATACTTACAGAACAATATTTTTTTTTTTTTTTTTTAAAGATTTTATTGGGGAATTGGTGGAGGGGAACAGCGTTGGGGAATCGGGGAAGGGGAACAGACAAGTTGCCGTCTTCTTGTTCTTCAGTTTTAGTTGCGGAGGATGTTGCTTCACTGTTGGTATCGTCATTGCGCTCTTCCCGGATGAGGCAGATCGGTCGCTGGCCTCTGGATGTCGCTCATCGCAGCTATTGGCAGCTCACGCGTGGCTGCCAGCCGCTCACGCTGGCTGCGGGCCGCTCACTGCAGCCTATGGCAGCCCACTGCAGCAGGGGCTGCAGCCCACACCATCACCGGGGCTGCAGCCCACACCATCACCGGGGCTCGCACAGCCCAGCTCCAGGTGGAGCTGTTGCTAGCTGTAGAGGGCAGTGTCACTGGCCCTCATGTGGGATCCGAACCGGGGCCGCTGGCATCCCAAAACCAGCGCTTAACCAATGCGCCACTCGGCCGGCCCCAGAACAATATTAATTATTAATTGAAATAGTGGTCCTCCTTGCTTTGTTCCTGCAATATTTCCCCTTAAGCAAAGTGCTAGTATATAAATACATAATCGTACTAAGTGTCCATAAATTCCTATATCCTTGAGTGGTTTAAAAAAAAATCATATTGTTGATTTTTCTCAAAGGATTTTATAGCATCACTGGAGAAATAGTCATGTGAATTTTTTCCTTAGATATATCAAGTGCATTTTATAGTATCAAGACATATCTGGTGAATTTTCTTAATAAAATTTCTACTCTTGCATTCCTGGCATTTGTCTCACATGACCATGTATTATTTTCCTAATACCATGTTTCCAGTATGATTTTATCCTTGGACCATGTTTTATGAGGAAGTATACTTTAAATTTCTACACATAAGAAGCACATTTAATTCTGTATTTTTACTACTTGCTAAAACAATGTGTGTGTGATTACTAAGATTCTCACACATTTTGTAAGAACAAGAGGGATATTGTAGACAAAGGTTATCTCATGGAAGAGGGGACTAAAGCTGGAAATGAGGAGTCAGGCTAGAAATGAGACCTGGGGGACACAGATTAACTTTTTCCTCCATAGATCTTTATATTATTTTATTCCCTGTGGTATACATGTATCACTCTAATAATATGGAAGGACAATTTACTTAATCTAATAAAAATTTCTATATATTATCACAGAATCAGTAAGTGTTGGTGTCCCTGATACATGTTTCTTCAATACCATTTATATCCTTCATTTGTGGCATGATTTGTATTTTATTCCTATCAGATTTTTTATGTATCTCCCACACTAGTCTCTGAACCCTTAGGAACAGTGATGCAGGTCAATTAATTTTTTTTTTTTGAGGGCAGTGTCACTGGCCCTCATATGTGGAACCCGAACCGAGGCCGCTGGCTTCCGAAGCCAGCACTTAACCACTGCGCCACTCGGCAGGTCCAAGAACATCTTTTGAAATGAAAGATAAGGCCTTATCTTGGACATTATGTCCTGAATGTGTACATCAAAGGATTTGGGAAATTGACTAAATAATGAACCATTTTGCATGGCTGTATGAGCATATACAGAAACGTGACTGGATGGCTACTCTGAGTGGCAATTTTGAGCTCACTGGTATGGAGTCCCCTCCCCAGAAGTGTAATTTCTGTCCTCAGAAAGGGGAGTTACTGAAGGCCCGAGTCCCTATCAGAATTGGGAACATTGGGCCGGCCTAGTGGCACGGTGGTTAAGCACTGGCTTGGGAAGCCAGCGGCCCCGGTTTGGTCCCACATATGAGGGCCAATGACACTGCCCTCAAAAAAAAAAAAAGAATTGGGAACATTGGAACAAATCTGTGACTGGTCCCATCACTGAGTTGTAACTCCCTGACCTTCAGGCTCTTTTTCTCTTTTCTGAACTGTTTTATTTTCCTGCAATTCTATGGGAATGACTTTTGGAGACTTGGTCCTGAGGCTACTTTTCCTGGTCCAGACTGGGATCTGGGTGCTGGGGAATACCTTTCTTCTCTCAACCTATGGTTCTGTCACGTCCTGCGTGGCAAGGGCAAATGGGACTCGAGAGGGGCGACGCAGATTGAATAAGAACAAGAGACAGAAGTAAGATAAGAGCGAGACCAAGGGACTCAGCCAAAGACGACTGAGCCCAAGGGACTCAGCCAAAGAAGACTGAGCCCCGAATCGGGTCAACGCATAGCTTTTATTGAAAATTTTCAAGGAAGTAAACTGCAGTAAATCATTAACTGCGTATACGTATGTGCCTTAGGGTCCTTTTCCATTAATCCGGATAGTCATCTTTGTTTTGTGTCCCAAGGAACTGACCGTCCTCACCACATACCTCAATAAGTCATAAGCACGCTCCAGGTTCCTTTATACAAAGGAACAATGAAAGCAGAAAAACAAGTTTATGCTTCACCAAGCCCACTAAGGCCAGCCTGCAAGCCCCTCAATGTTGGGGACAATGACCCTCAACATGGTTCCACGTCCTGCACTGGCCATGCACTGAGTCCCACACATTTGATTTTCACCAACATGGTTGTGGCCAACTTCTTGGTTCTTCTCTTCAAGGGGATTCCCCAGATGATATATATGTGGGAAGTAACATAAATTTTTGATAACACCGGGAGTAAACTTGTCTATTATATCCATAGAGTGGCCCGAGGCCTTTCTCTGTGCACCACTTGCCTCTTAAGCAATTTTCAGGCAATCACCTTCAGCCCTAGAACTGCTGGGTGCATAGGGCTCAAAGACAGAGCTTTGAGAGCATTAGTTCGTCCTGCTTTCTATGTTGGATCTCCAACCTGCTAATAAACATCTTTGTTCCTATGAATTTAGAGGCTCATTGGCATACTCACAATTCTACCAAGAAAAACGATTATCGACTGTGCTTTCCTAAAAATTGTACAACCTCTCTTGCTCCAAAATACACGTCTAATGACTTCGTCAGATGTTGTGTTCATGGGACTCATGATTGGAGTCAGTGTTTACACAGTACTTGTTCTACATAGATATGAACAGAGTGAGGCACATTCACACCCTCAGAAATGCACATTCTTCCCTGTGTCAAAAGCCATTCAAACTATCCTGCTTCTAGCAAGTACCTTCATTTTGTTTTACTTCATCAATTCTATCCTTACACTTTATGGTGGTTTTTTTTTTTCAAATCTCACACCTGGCTGCAGCACACTACCACCTTCCAGTCAGCATGTTATCCCACCCTCAGCCCCCTTATATTGTTGCTTTCAGATCCCCAAGCACCAATATTCTGCTCTTAAATGTTGGGAAAACATCCCAAATTATTAGTGGTCCCATTTACAAGTTTCTTTTTTCTTTAAAGTCTCTAGTTATTCACTGATTCAGCAAGAATATGTTGCTGTCTAGAACATGACTGACATATGAGTCAAAGTACTGATGATGAAAAGATTTGTATGACATTGACTTAAACATGCAGAGGTTTTTAGCTTCACTCAGAAGGCAGACAATCAACTAAACACAATACTGCATAAGTGTTAGCAGTGTCTTGATGCTTTGTGATTTTCTCCTTTGAAATGTTTGATGGAAGCATGGAATTGAAGTTGATCAGAGATAATGTTAGGACATATTAGAATTTTTAATGTTTTATTAGGGTAATTATTACATTGGATGCAGTATTACATATTGATAAACAATTAATGACTTTGTGTGCCAACTACAACTATAACCCATGGAAAGTAGCTTCATCACTATAGACTTAGGGTGTTTACCTGTAAAATTCATAGTTTGAATCATTAGATTATTGCACCAAAGTAAATGGGATGATGAGGCAGGACTTCCAAAATAACAGATTGAGGGCATCTGTAAATCCACTCTCAGTGAAAGGAACACAAATACTGGCAAAATTATCAAAGTCTTTACCACTCCAGAAACTAACAAAAAGCTTTTAATCAAGAAAAAATTTGAGGGCCGGCCGAGTGGCGCATTGGTTGAGCACTGGTTTTGGGATGCCAGCGGCCCCGGTTCGGATCCCACGTGAGGGCCAGTGACGCTGCCCTCTACAGCTAACAACAGCTCCACCTGGAGCTGGGCTGTGCGAGCCCCGGTGATGGTGTGGGCTGCAGCCCCTGCTGCAGTGGGCTGCCATAGGCTGCAGTGAGTGGCCCGAAGCCAGCGTGAGTGGCCCGCAGCCAGCGTGAGTGGCTGGCAGCCAAGCGTGAGCTGCCAATAGCTGCGATGAGCGACATCCAGAGGCCAGCGACCGATCTGCCTCATCCGGGAGGAGCGCAGTGACGATACCAACAGTGAGGCGGCGTCCTCCACAGCTAAACTGAAGAACAAGAAGACGGCAACTTGTCTGTTCCCCTTTCCCGATTCCCCAACGCTGTTCCCCTCCACCAATTCCCCAATAAAATCTTTAAAAAAAAAAAATGATGTTAAGAAAAAATTTGAACCTCATTGAAAACTGTGGGCTATATGGAGTTTTCACTTTACTCCCATCTCCCTCTCCCTAGCTCCCAACTAGCAGTGGAAACATGGCAGCCTCACAATTATAGTAGCCCTGAAACCATTTGTCAAAAACAATCGGTTTCAGTTTTCTTTTTTAAAGAAGATTTTATTGGAAAATTGGGGAAGGGGAATAGCCAAGTTGTTGTCCTTCAATCTTAATTGTGGAGAGCGTAGCTAGCTCAGTTCCAAGTCCAATCGCCATCAGGCCTACCAACAGCAGCTCATAGCCGTTCAGCTCAAGGTGCCATGTTCAATCTTAGTTGCGGGTAGGTGTAGCCCACCACCTCATGTGGGAGTCAAACTGGCAACCTTGTTAAGAGCACACGTTTTCACCAGCTGAGCCATCCTGCCACTGTTGGCAGCTCAGCAGTAGCTCAGCTTGATCTGCAGCTCACGGCCCATGTGGGAATCGAACCGGCGACCCTGTTGCACAGAGCTCGTGCTCTTAACCAACTGAGCCACTTGACTATCCCCAGTTTCAATTTTTTAATTCTCCAGCAGCCTATGACTGCAGTGTGAATTGGTGTGAACACTAGACCAGCCAAAATTCTTAAAAGGATTTTCTGAAGAACAAGACGGTCACACACATACACAGGAATGTTTATTTATTTAGTTTATTTTTTTTTAACTGAGCCATCCTGCCACCTGTTGGCAGCTCAGCTCGGGCTAGGCATCGAACTGCTGTTGCTCAGAGCTCAGCTCTCACTCTTGAGTGAGCTCTTAACCAACTGAGCCACTTGGCCGGCCCCCACAAGAATGTTTACATACCCAGGAAAGACCTGAAGGGCACCAATAATTCACCTCTTGGTGACTCATAAATCGTGCAGCAGGAGGGGAAGGCTAATGCAGACTTGTAAAGTGCATGAGCATTGAAATATGGCCTCAATACACACAAAGTACACTTGACAAAGGGTAGAAGACTTACTGACTCAAGGTGACTAACAAAATTTCTGATCAATAATTAGCTAACCAAGCGGAGATTTCAGTGACCACACACTACAGGGAAAAAAGACTTTACAGATTTAGTCCAGAATGTCACTAAACAACCTGCAACAGCAACAAACCCTGAGGAGAGGGGGAATCTGATATCCCAAATTGCAAAATTATATTATATAAATATCTAGCCTCAACAAAAAGTTGTGTTACAGGAAGAATTCGAAGAGTTTGGCTCATACGGAGAAAAAAAACAGTTCATAGAAACTATCCTTTAGGGGTTTCATATGTCAGCCTTATTACACAAGACTTGAAATCAGCTATTATGAGTATGTTAAGGAAGTACAATACGCCATTTTTAAAGAACTAAACAAGGGCCGGCCGAGTGGCATGGTGGTTAAGAGCTGGCTTGGGACACCAGCGGCCCTGGTTCGGATCCCCACATATGAGGGCTAGTGAATCTGCCCTCAAAAAAAAAAAAAAAAAAGAACTAAAGGAAAGTATGGTAACGTTTTTTTCACCAAAGAAACTTGTGGCAAAGGCCAGCCTTATTAAACTGGTGTACTTGCTTCACTCGTCAGTGTACTCAGAGCTTGTGTGTGGGGATGTTGAGGCAGTGGAAAAATAGGAAGTTTCAAAAATTTACAATACAATAAATGAATTATTAGAATTAATAAGTTTATCCAGTTTGCTTGATATAATAAAGTCAATTGTATTTCATTTCTACCACCAACAAAGAGTGAAATAGTGGAATTATACCATTTACAAGAGAATTAAAAATGTCAAGTATCATGAAATGAATTTAATAGAAAATGTACAAGACTTCTATAAGAAACATCAACTTTATTCAGACACATTAAATAAGACCTAAATAAATGGAGTGATAGGGCTGGCCAAGTGATGCGTTGGTTAAGAGCTGGCTTGGGACACCAGTGGCTCCAGTTCAGATCCCACATATGAGGGCCAGTGACACTGCGCTCCACAGCTAAGATGGTGAACAACAGCTCCACATGGAGCTGGGCTGCAGTGAGTCCCTGGGACAGCATAGCTGCGGCCCCTGCTGCAGTGAGCTGCCATAGGCTACAGTGAGTGCGAGCTGAGCTCTGAGCAACAGCAGTTCGATGCCCAGCCTGAGCTGAGCTGCCGCTGAGCTGCTAACAGGTGACAGCATGGCTCAGCTAAGAAAAAAATAATAATAATAATTTTCACAGCCGGAAATCATTGGAAAATGTCCCCATGTCTTGGAAGGATATCCAAACTAATCAATGGCATTTGGGATCTTTACTAACATTGGGGACAAGGTTTTGCTTGCATTTCTCCAGGTCCGGAAGAACAGCCTTTGTGGGTGCCTAGCTGGTATATCAAGCCATACCATGAACAACAACAAAGAAAAGAAAAAACAGGCGTGGCTGAAGCTGTTTGCAGAGCACAACTGCCCAGAGCCTCCGGCGATCGAGATGTCCAACCTCTCTAACGAGCCCACTTGTCCAAGGCCAACTATAGCTCCACTGCAGTGCACTATAACTCCAAAAACTAGAACTGCTCCAATTCCCACTTGGGGACAACTGAAAAAGCTGACCCAAGTGGCTGAGCACCGATTGCTTGAAGAAAACCTTCCTATATCTGATATCAATATGCTGGTATTCATGTTGGCAGTCCTCTCTGTTGTAAGTTATTTCCCCTCGGTTACAGCTGATCATTTTAATTAGTGGGCTTAATTACCCAATCCCCCAATTGTTAACTCCTGTAACTTGGAATGATCCTCCTTTAATTTACATTAAAGAAACTTCTTGGTTTCCTGGATCCAAGGATCAGAGAGACCCGGAATTTCCTGAGGAGGAAGATCACAACTTTATTCTTTCTGACCACACCTCCCTTCGATATTTAAATACATCCCTTTGTATAGGCCCTAATTCTCCCTGTCTCCTTCCCGCTGATCAAACCTGGGTACTTGCCAGAGGGAAAGCGAATGACACTTATAAAGATATGTTTATGGTTTCTGGAAAACGATTTAAAATACAGGAGGCAAGCACTTGAAGCTTCTCTCCCCCCATTCCTCTGTAACCTGGATAGACAGAGCCCATGCTTCTCCTCAATTAAAAATAATTAAGCCAATTAGAGGCCCATTTCAAAAAAACTTTACAGAAAATAGCCTTAAGTATTAAATCTCATAGGATTTAGAAAGAAAACCTTACTAAAAATGATAACAAGAAATATACTTTTCAGTTTGAAGAACCTAAAATGTTTTACTTACAGGCATCTCTTATAATTCTTTTTGACTTTTTAGTAGATACTATTACTGTATATATCTCCTTTTTTTCTTATAATCAGACACATACCCCATGGTCAGAGGTACGGGCCATTTTTAGGGCCATGCCCTAATTTCACTGTAAGATATACTACAACTACAATAAAAAGTGGATTAGATGTCTAATGCCAATCTCCAGATCCTCCTCAGAAAGGAGACACTCTTCGCAGCTGCGGAGGGACTTGTTTTCCTAAACCCCCTCACCAGGGTAAAAACCCTAAGTGGAGGATTTGCTGGTACATATTTTCCTTCTGTTAATTATTCTTCTTTTACTTTGTTTAGTCCTCAGATGTGGACAACAAGCCCTCCAACGGGCCTTAAAGAAACTACCAAGTCTGCATATCTCCTGCTATGAAATTAAAAAGGGGGAGATGTCGGGCCGGCCAACTGGCACGGTGGTTGGGAGCTAGACTGGAGCTGGCTTGGGATGCCAGCGGCCCCGGTTCCAATCCCAATGTGGGAGCCAGTGACACTGCCCTGAAAAAAAAAAGGAAAAAAAAGGGGGGGGGGATGTTGCCTTACAGCTGCCAACTCGTTTGGTCCACCCCCCCAACGCGCTATCCCAGTGTCAAAAGTGACATCCTAAGGAAGTGTCTCCAAATGCTGAATGCTGAGATCCAGTGGAAAGATATCTGTAACAGCTTCCTTAAGGGAGTCTCAGAATGCTGAGACCTGGTGGAATAATATTGGATAATCTCCCTTCTCCTGGATGGCCTCAGTAATGTGGCTCATCCCGTGGGGTGATACGCGTACCTGTGAAGGCGCAATTATGTGGGAAGACAAATTCTGCTTCTGCAGAAGGCAGTCAGCAGCACAGAATTCACAGATCTTTTTTTTTTTTTTTTGAGGGCCGTTTCACTGGCCCTCATATGTGGGATCCGAACCAGGACCGCTGGCGTCCCAAGCCAGCGCTTAACCACCGCGCCACTTGGGCAGTCCTCACAGATCTTAATAAGTGCAAATATTACTTCCTTGTAAGATCACTAATAAAAGTTACACGTTGGCTGAATTCGGTGCTTGGTCCCTGAGAGGAGCCCCTTGCCTTGCACGTTAATCCTGGCTCCTGGCTTTATTAACCCTTGCCGTCCCTTCCCGAGTTTCACTGCACTTGTCATGCTGAACGTGATAGGCCAGTGATGATGTGACCCGAGCTGAGCTGCCAATAGGTGGCAAGATGGCTCAGCTCATGAAAGCACGTGGTTCGACACCCACATGGGATGGTGGGCTACCGCCACCTGCAACTAAGATTGAACAGGGCACCATAAGATGAGCTGCCCTGGGCTGGCAACGGGCAGCCGGATGGCAACTGGACTTGTAGCTGAGCTAGCTGTGCCCTCCACAACTATGACTGAAGGACCACAACTTGGCTATTCCCCTTCCCCAATAAAATCAGTAAAAAAAAAAAAAAAAAAAAAAACTTCTAGAAGACAAAAACAGGAGACAATTCTCTGATCTTCTACTTAGGCAAACATTTCTTAGGAACACTAAAACAATAATTCTTTAAAAAGTTCATACATTAGACTTCATAAAAATGAAATCCTCCAGCTCTTCAAAACACATTGTTAAGAGAACATTGAAAGTCAAGTCAGGGCCGGCCAAGCGGCGCATTGGTTAAGAGCTGGTTTGGGGAAGCCAGCAGCCCCGGTTTGGATCCCACAAATGAGGGCCAGTGACACTGCCCTCTACAGCTAACAACAGCTCCACCTGGAGCTGGGCTATCCAAGCCCCGGCGATGGTGTAGGCTGCAGCCCCTGCTGTAGTGGGCTGCCATAGGCTACAGTGAGTGGCCGGCAGCCACCATGACTGGCTGGCAGCCAGCGTGAGCTGCCAATAGCTGCGGTGAGCGACTATCCAGAGGCCAGCGACTGATCTGCCTCATCTGGGAAGAGCGCAATGACGATAACAACATGGGCCAGTGAAGCAACGACCTCCGCATCTAGACTGAAGAACAAAAGAACAGCAACTTGTCTGTTCCCCTCCCCCAATTCCCCAATAAAATCTTTAAAAAAACGAACAGTCAAGTCAAAAACTAGGAGAAAAATCTTCACAAGGCACATAACTGATAAGTAAAGACTTGTACCCAGAACATATAAAGACTTCTCAAAAATCAGCAAGAAAATACAATAGAAAATCGCAAAAGGCTTAAACAGATACTTCACTAAGGAATATATAGATGGCAAATAAGCAAATGAAAAGATGCTAAATTAGGCATCACTACGTAAATACAAATTAAAAGAACAAGGGAGAAAAAAAAAGCACAAGATACTGCTTCGCACCTCTGAGAATGACAAAAATTAAAAAGACTGACGGGGGCTGGCCGAGTGGCTCAGTTGGTTAAGAGCTCGCTCAACAGTGCGAGCTAAGCTCTGAGCAATGGTAGTTCAATGCCAGCCTGAGCTGAGTTGCCAATGAGCTGCCAACAGGCGGCAGGATGTCTCAGCTAAAAAAAAAAAAAAAAAAAAGTAAAACTTACAAAACCGAAGTCAAACATTGAAAGCCAACACATCAGAACAGTGGTTTGGGCCGGCTGAGTGGCGCAGTGGTTAAGCGCTGGCTTGGGAAACCAGCAGCCCCGGTTCGGTCCCACATACGAGGGCCAGTGACACTGCCCTCAAAAAAAAAAAAAATTTGGAAAAAAAAAAAAAAGACTGACGGCTGGTCTAGCAGCTCAGTTGGTTAAAAGCCGCGAGCTCTGAGCAACAGGGTTGCCAGTTCGATTTCCACATGGGTTAGTGAGATGTGCCCCAGCTGAGCTGTCCCTGAGCTGGTGACCCACTGCAACTAAGATCGAACTCGGCACCTTGAGCTGAGTGGCCCCAAGCTGCTGAGGGGCTGCAGATGGTGACTGGACTTGGAGCTGAGCTAGCTGTGCTCTCCACAACTAAGATTGAAGGACAACAACTTGGCTGTTCCCCTTCCCCAACACTGTTCCCCTTCCCCAATAAAATTTTTAAAAATTATAAAAAATAAATAGTTTCTCACTGCGGAACAAAATATAACATAAAGGGGATGCTTTGACTTGAATAACCCCAAGAGGAAACAAAAGAAATACAATAATCTTGGAGGAAAGAAGAACAAAAACTATACCTTTAACAGCAAACATATCAATTCGAACCACATAGAATTGTGTGTGGACAGTCAGAAGAGTGGTGATGTGGGTAAGTTTTTGGTAAGGTCCGTGAGGACGGGCTTGACCTTACAGGAGTGAAATGGATTTGCATTAACTGGGGAAATGGTGCCTTCTTGTCTGTTCCGGCATTCATGATTTGGGCCTGAACTTAGTGACTGTCCAGAGGCCCTGACTTCCTCAACAGTGACAGTCCCTACCAGGAGTCTCTGAAAGTCCTATACTGAATGCCATATTAAACCCCTAATTGCCTCAGAAACCACAGGAACATCCCCTAACTCAGGCTTCACTAATACCAAGCACCGAGTTCACGGACACAAAATTTCCGCCTCAGCTCTCAACCACTGAGTCCCACAAACCGAGCAATAAACTTGGACCTCAAACTCTGACAGAGCCGAACTCTCGGTGGATGATTTCTTCAGGCTGGTAGTCACTGCCTGTCAGGGGGCCCGTCACAAACGCCCGGATTCCTGAGGCAAATATCCAATAAAATCCCAACAGCGGTCCTCCACACACGCTCACATTTCACTGACGCCGCAGGCAGTGAATCCGAACCCAGGGTCCGGCTCACCGATTCCAAGCCTCCCCGGCCAGCCCTGGCAGGGACAGAGGCTTAGCCCCCGTCCAACAGAACTCCCTATTCGGTTATGGTTCTTCGCAGTCCCTAGGGTCGCTCACCGGCTGGCATCAGGGTGTCCCGCAAGGACCTCGGAGGTGGCGGGACTTTCGAGTTCCGGCTGTCGGCCCCGCTCTATGACGTGTGTGACCACGCCCACTCCGGTGTTTGTGAGGATAGAGGCCCAAACGGCTGTGTGAAGAAATCACCATCGTTCGTGGTCACCTCGCTGCTTTTATCTCCTCGACTCGAAGGTCGGTCAACAATGCTGCGCTAAGTGCGGAAGATTTCGGAGGCCGGTGACTATCCAAGGCCAACATGGCGCGCTCAGCCGGCTGGAGAATAAAGAAAGATGGCGGCGACTCTGTTCACTGTGGAGCTGAGACTTTGCTCTGTGGCACCACGGGCGCGGCCATCTTAGACCAAGACAGATGTCCGTACTGAAGAGATGGGCTCAGACCACGGAAGGCTTGCACTAGCCGACAAGTCACTGGAGAAGCGGTGCTCACAGAGTTGACAAAACCAGGGATCATTTAAAGCCCTAAGTCTGGCACGAAGGCGATTGGGTAGGGGGTGGGTAAGGCCTTTCTAGATTAGAAGGAAGACTGCCGTCAAAAGGGGTGAAACCAGTAAGGCGGAGTTCTATTAAAATAACCATTACCCCGTGGGACTTTACACGTATCTCCATCTAGTGGCGAAGGACATGAATGACGGTGCAAATGTCCGTACCTATTTCCTTACAAAAATGATAGTGGAGCACTTGAAAATATGCAATTATGAGATAATGCAATTTCACTTTACATAGTTCCCAACTAAAAAAATAGCAGACTAGGGGGCTGGCCGAGTGGCGCGGTGGTTGGCAGCTGGCTTGGGACGCCAGCGTCCCCGGTTCGGGTCCCACATGTGAGGGCCAGTGACACTGCCCTGAGAGAGAGAGAGAGAGAGAGAGAGAGAGAGAGAGAGAGAGAGATTTGTCAATTTTACATAGCTCTTTAAAAAAAAATAGCACACTTAAAAAAAATTAGTTATTTTTATGCAGGCATGAAAGATTCAATTGTAAAGGATTTAAGTAGATAATCCCTTTATAGAAGGCAGCCTAATCCAATTTAAATTTTCCTTTCTCTTTGATTCAGTAATTCTAATTACAACAGTTTATTTGGTAAAAAGTTTTCTTAATATTAACCACGCGGTTTTTTTTTTTTTTTTAAGAGGGCAGTGTCATTGACCCTCATATGTGGGATCCAAATTGAGGCCGCTTGTGTCCCAAACCAGCTCTTAACCATGGTGCCACTCGGCCAGCCCACCACGCAGCCATTTTAAATTTTAAAAAGAGGAAAATGATAGGGCCGACTGAGCGGTCCCGGTTCGGTCCCACATATGAGGGCCAATGACACTGCTCTCAAAAAAAAAAAAAAAAAAGGAAAATGATAAAGGCTGGCCGAGTGGCTCAGTTGGTTGAGAGTTGGCTCAGGAGTTCGAGTTCTGAGCAATAGGGTCCCTGGTTCAAAGCCTGACCTGAGCTGCTAACAGGTGGCAGGTTGGCTCAGCTAAAAATATAAAATAAAAACAGGAAAATGAGGAGACAAGTAAAGAGTTAACAAGAGCGGACTTCTGAGCTAGCTGGGTGGGACAGGCAAAGAGTTACAGGAACGAGATTAAACATTAATTGCTTGGCTCTGACTCCCCTGCCTAGCACTGCACCTACAAGCTGACAAGCACCTTACATCCATCATAGTTGGGAACAGAACAATTATCAATCGCAAATGTTAACTACAAGTTAACATACATCATACATGGGAACAGGACAGTTCCCAGGAGAAGACAATTGTGATGGCAGCCCCCCCTGCATCTGACAAGAGCCCTACATCCTGCTTAGAAAAATATAAAATCCCAGTACTCCTTCTCATCGGGGCAGCTGTCCCTATCAGGCTCTCCCTGGCACAACCCCACTTGCCAGTATCTCTCTTACCCACTCTGTCTCAGCAGCTCTTTCTCTCAGACTGCCCTGGAAAAACTTCTTCTGCCATCTCCAAACAGAACTCTCTCTCTCTCTCCCTTTTTGACTTTCAATGAATCTTTTCTTACTCTTTGTAGAGCCTCATACATTTTTTTACATTTTTTTTTTTTGAGGGCAGTGTCACTGGCCCTCATATGTGGGACCCGAAATGGGGCCACTGGCTTCCCAAGTCAGTGCTTAACCACCGTGCCACTCGGCCGGCCCTTTTTACATTTTTACATTCTGCAAACGACCAGGAGTTAATTCTACTGAATTAACCTAAATGTATAATGATAGCTAGATAGCTAGATAGATACTTTGGTAAACTACAGGACATCCACTCAGCATAACAGTATACAGCAAATTTTAAAAATATACTACAATTGTCAGTATAAATAAGGAAAGATAACTTAATTCAGAAGACCAAAAACAGATCTACAGGAATATATATATATATATTTAGTAAATTAGTAATATATACATATATAAGTAAATTGTGATTGATTAAATAAAACATTTAGTTTGGGGCCAGCCTAGTGGCTCAGTTGGTTAAGAGCTCACTCAAGAATGTGAGCTGAGCTCTGAGCAACAGTCGTTCAATGCCCAGCCCAAGTTGAGCTGCCGCTGAGCTGCCAACAGGTGGCAGGATGGCTCAGCTAAAAAAGAAAAACATTTAGTTTGGATTACCCTAGGATTTGTGCTTAGGGTAGACAATGTCAGAAGTCTTCAAATTCCCAATTTTTACAATTCTCCATTGTTAATACATTTTTGTATAATAACTATGTATTAGTTTCGTATTTTCAAGAGTCAATTTTACAAATTTTAGAAGATATTTTATGTAGATGTTCATAATATAGTCAATATGAACAGACTAGTCTCATTTTTCTTTCATAAATATATAATTACACATAAAAATACTTTTTAAAAAAAGATTTTATTGGGGAATTGGGGGAGGAGAACAGCATTGAGGAACTGGGGAAGGGGAACAGACAAGTTGCTGTCCTTTTGTTCTTTAGCCTAGTTGTGGAAGACATCGTTTCACTGGCCCATGTTATTATCATTGCGCTCTTCTTGGGTGAGGCAGATTTGTCGCCAGCCTCTGGACAGCTGCTCACAGCAGCTCTAAGCAACTTACATCGGCTACCAGCCGCTCACGCTGGCTGCCAGCTACTCACTGTAGCCTGTGGCAGCCCACTGCCGCATGGGCTGCAGCTATGCTGTCCCAGGGACTCACAGCAGCCCAGTTCCAGGTGGATCTGTTGTTCACCATCTTAGCTGTAGAGGACAGTGTCACTGGCCCTTATATGTGGGATCCGAACCAGGGCCGCTGGCATCCCAAGCCAGTTCTCAACCAATGCCCCACTCGGCCAGCCCAGAAAATAATTTTTAAACAAGCTCTGGTCACTTTTATTAAGGAAAAATTTTGCATGATTTACTTTTCACCAGTCTGTTCTGGCATGCTTCTAATGATATTAGAATTACCTGGATCAATGATAGCCAGTGTGCATATTCGATAGTATTTTCTATACATTGTGCCCAATTCAATATTATTGCCACTGTAATGATGGCCTCCAGTCTTGGCTAACATGGCGTAGTACTCTATTTCAGATTTCCTCATGGCTGGGCAGTTGTTGCCAAGGAAGACTAGTTTCGCTTTGACTTGTCTGATCATTTTCAGAGTCTGCTTGTACCCCAGCACATACTTTCCACTTTTCATAACAAGTTGGGGCCTAGACTTTTGTCACCTCCAGTGACGTTTTCTTCTTTGTGGCGACCATCTTCCTGTCTTAGGTGCATGAAGGCCCCCAACCAAGAGTAGACACCAAGGCAACTGGGGAGTAAGAAAAGCAGAATATAGTTTGAACAAAGCTTGGCCCTTAGGTATAATTATGGGTGATTTAAAATTTCTTCATTTGCTTATATGTTTTCTAATTTTGACACATTAAGAATTTATTAATAGGTGGGCCAGCCGAGCGGCTCAGTTAGTTAAGAGCTCGCTCAAGAGTGCAACAGCAGCTGGCCGAGTGGCGTGGTGGTTAAGCACTGGCCTGGGAAGCCAGTGGCCCCGGTTCGGTCCCACATATGAGGGCCAGTGACACTGCTCTCAAAAAAAAAAAAAAAAAGTGCAACAGCAGTTCGATGCCCAGCCTGAGCTGAGCTGCTGTTGAGCTGCCAACAGGTGGCAGGATGCCTCAGCTAAAAAGAACAAAATTATTACTGGTAAGAGCATTATATTCCTTTCAGGGATTAAATTTCATCCCTCTTCACCTGTGATGTCAAGCTCTGGAAAGTGAGTTCAGCATCTGGTCCAGAGAGCTCAGTCAGCCTGGGCAGCCCATCCTAGGATCCTGATGGACCTGTTACAGGAATGAGCTGATGTGACATTGCCATGGCACATGTGTAGGTTCATATGACAAGAAGTGGAAAGGACCTGACGGCCTGGGTGTTAGCACACTCGTGTCTGATTCGTTGCTGTAGAATACTGTCCAGAATCTTCTCCCAGCCAAAATGTGTGACAAGACTCAAGAGTATTACTAACCAAGGAAGCTCATCTAAACTTTAGTGTCCAGAGGTTTTTTGTTTTTTGTTTTTGAGGGTAGTGTCACCGGCCCTCACATGTGGGATCCGAACAGTGGCTGTTGGAGTCCAAAGCAAGCTCCCAACGAACGCACCACTCGGCCAGCCCCAGAGTTTTTATTGAGGCTTTTTTACAGATGCAGGATTTATTGAATCGTTGACCAAGTAAGTGGTAGGATTCAATCTCCAGGTCCTCTCCCTTCCTGGACATCAGACTGGTATCACATGGCTCAAAGCCACAACCCTCTTGGGAGCATTTGAGATCTTTCTCCTTGGTATATGTCATCAGTTTGACTCAAATAAACTCATAAAAAATTTATCTACTAGTTTGGATGTTTCTTACGTCAACAACCTATTATTCTATGTTATTGGCTCTCATTTCCACATCTCTAAATTTGACCTCTTCCCACCCTTCAGCTTCTAATCCAGGATTTAGAGCAGAGATGTTCAAATTTTAATGTAGACTAGAAAGCTCATACTATAAACCCAGAGTCCTGGACCCCAGTCCCTGTTGGAAACCGAACCATGAAGGACCTGTTCCCCTGAAGTAGGCAAGAATGTGGATTTGGAACACTGAATCCAAGCCTAGGTGGAAAACTGCCAGGGCAGCATTCTTGAGACTATGACAGGAAACCTTGAAGTTCTGAGCCAAAGAATTTTTCCTGGAGACAAAGGGCTAAAAATAGAAGTATAAAACCCGAGTTAACTTCCTCCTTGAAAGAGTGAAGAAAAGCGATGGGCAGGCATTTTTCCTGGCTCGCAATCCTCGAGGCTGTTAGCCCACTGTCCCCATCTTTCTTATATCTCTTAAGTCTGTCTTTTTTTTTTTAAGATTTTTTTAAATTGGGTAATTGGGGGAGGGGAACAGTGTTGGGGAATTGGGGGAGGGAACCAGCCAAGTTGTTGCTGTTCTTCAATCTTTGTTGTGGAGGGCACCAGTCGCCATCTGGATTCCCATGGGCAGCTCGCAGCCTCTAAGTTCAAGGTGCTGTGTTCAATCTTAGTTGTGGGTGGGCGTAGCCACCATCCCATGTGGGAGTTGAGCCAGCAGCCTTGTTGTTAAGAGCACACGCCGTATCCTCTGAGCCATCTGGGTGGCATCTCAGCTTAAGGTGCTGAGTTCAGTCTTAGTTGCGGGTGGGCATAGCCACCATCCCACGCAGGAGTCGAACCCGGCAGCCTTATTACTAAGAGCGCACGCCATATCTGGGCCATCTGGGCCATCCACTGAGCCATCTGGGCAGCAGCTCGGGTCAAGGTGCCTAGTTGAATCTTTACTTGTGGGTGGGCATAGCATACCATTGAACAGGCAGCTGAGCTATCCTGCCACCTGTTGGCAGCTCAGTGACAGCTCATCTAGGGCGCAGCATTTACTGGCCCATGTGGGAATTGAACCAACGGCCCTGTTGCTCAGAGCACACACTCTAAGCCAACTTTTTACCAACTGAGCCAATCAATAGGCCTCAAGTCTCTCTTTCTTATGTTCTGTGTTGCTCCCTCCTCACCCCTACAACTCATCGAGCTGGACTCAACAAGTCCCAGAGATTGTGGTTTAGGAAGTGTGGGGTGTGACTCAAGAATTCACATCTTGTAGAAACTTCTCAGAGAATACTGAGGCGGGAAGCCCAGAGAAAACACTTAGAAACAATCCTGGAGTGTTTTTGGCTTACAAATATTATGTGGGCTGGCTCCCCTCAGTACACTTAGGTTCAAATTACATCTGCTCAGAAAAGCCTTCCTTGAAACCCTTACTACACCAGCTTCTCCATTACTATTTACTGCTAGGTTGCATATTTCTTCACAGTACTTAGCAGAACTGACATTCTATGTATTTATTTGACTCATTTTCCTTCACTGTATGCTCCATAAGGCCATGACTTTCTCTATTTTGTTCATTGATATGTCTGCAGTGTCTACAACAATGGCCGGCACAGTGTAGATAGATGCTCAAAAAACTTTTTAAAGGAGGTAATTAATACAGAGTTGGAAATCGAATTCTGCCATGATACGGTATGGCAAGTGTCTATTTCTTTTGCTATATGCAGGACTTAATATTTGTAAACTGGATTGAATATCCTTCTCATATGAAGGGAAATAAGTCTTGCTACAGATGAGAAAACAAGAGTCTTTCTACTAATAAAACAGAATTTTTTGTCAGCGGACCTATCCAAAAATAACTGGTAACAGAAGTACTGACAAAAAGGAAACAAGACAAGAAAACATCAGTAACATCAGGAATGAAGAAAAAGGAATGGAAAGGGTAACTATATCATCAAATATAATGAGCTGTTCTCCTTTTGAATTTTTTCAAATTATGTTTGATGAGGGCCAGTTGAGTGTCTCAGTTGGTTAAGAGCTCGCTCAAGAGTGAGAGCTGAGCTCTGAGAAACAGCCGTTCGATGCCCAGCCCAAGCTGAGCTACCACTGAGCTGCCAACAGGTGGCAGGACGGCTCAGCTAAAAATAAAATAAAATAAATAGATAAATAAATAAATAAAATATATAAAAAAAATAAAATTATGTTTGATGGTTGAAAGCAAAAATGACAACCTTATCTGATAAGATTCTCAATGTATGTGGAGATGTTGGTCATCATTCGCTGTTAGGGAAATATAAGTTAAGACCATCATTCTATACAACCACACACCTGATAAGACAGCTAGAATCAAATATTACAATGCCAAGTGCTGGAAAGGTCACAGAACAACTGGGCATTCATACACTGCTGGTGAGAATGTAAATTGGTATAGCCACTCTGGAAAATTTGGCAGTTTCTTAGAAAATTAAACACAAATTTCGTATACTATTCCTGGGTGTTTTCCCCCAAGAAATGAAAACTCATGTTCATATAAAATTGGCTACACAAATGTTTATGCAATCTTTATTCATAACAGTGAAATACTGGCAAAAACCCAAACATCCATCAACAGTATTCAGATAAACAAAACATGGTATATCAATACAAAAAAATACTACTCACTACCAAAAAGTAGAACTATTTATACTCTTAACAAATTGGATGGATCTTAAGGGAATTTGCTGACTAGGGAAAAATGCCTATCTCAAAGGTTATATGTTGTATGATTCGTTTTAATAGTTTTCTTGAAATGACAAAATTAGAGTGATAGACTCCTCTCAGTGGTCACAATGGGTCAGGGATGGGGGAGACAGTGAGACAATACAGGGCAAGCAGGAAGACATGTCTGTGAGTTGGCACAGCAACTCTGCATCCTGACTGTGGTAGAATTTACAGAAGTCTGTATATATGACAAAATATCAGAACTCTACATGAAAAAACAAAACAAAAATCCTCTCACAAATGAAACTACAAAAAACTAGTGAAATTCAAATAAGGTATATAGTTTAATCAACAGCACTGTACCAAAGTTGTTTTATTGTTGTTTTTTATTTTGTTTTGTTTTCTTGAGGGCAGTGTCACTGGCCCTCATATGTAGGACCCAATCCGGGGCCACTGGCTTCCCAAGCCAGCGCTTAACCACTGCGCCACTCGGCCAGCCCTATTGGTGTTTTTTTTTTTAATGATGTATGATGGTTATCTAAGATAATCACTAAGAAATAAAGGTACTCAGGAACTTTGCATATTTTGTAATTTCTTGTGAGTCTAAAATATTTCACACCAAATTTTAGAAAAATCATATTTAAGGAGTTCTTGTAAATTATTTAGTGCTACTTATAAACTTGGATAAATACATCCAAATATATTGAATTACATTTATGAAGATATTCCCTTTACTTTTGAAGTACACAGTAGTCATACGATGATACAGGGTGGACTCAGATCACTCCTGTTTGTACATAATGTTACAATTTTAATCAGTGTTGAGAATTGCTTACTTTAACATTATGCAATCATTGAAAATATGACTCAAGGCATCCTTTCCTAGAATGGATGCCAGGTGTATAAGTTTAGACTTATGATAGAAAACTCAAGTGTACATTATTTTCAAGAGGTTTCTCTCCATGAATTCTCTGATATTCTGCTAAAGTTACTCCACATTTAGTGTGTTCCTAAACAGATTTATTTCTGTATAAATTCATGGGAAATTATTAATTCTGCCATCTGAAATTTTTTTCAGCATGAATATTGGACAACTATTGAGATTTTATTTCTAGGCAATGGTTTTCCCACAATCCCTTTGCTACTAAGCATGAGCTCACTGATGATCACTTATCACTGATAGATAGTCTTTAATCCAACAGAAGGCTTTCCTAGTTTCCGCATTTATAAGATTTATCTTAGTACATACTTTTCAGACATATAATTACCTACAAATGTTTCCTTAAGACTTTTCTGCTTGAATGTTATCAAAATATTTCTCCTACATGTTATTTTGACATACAAGTGAGGTAATTGATCACTGAAGGCACAAGCATATTTTCTGCATTCATTAAATTTCATTCCTACGCAAACATCATAATTTCCTAAAGGTGAAAATCTAGCAACAGGCTACTCTACACTGATGATGTTCCAGTATGCTAGAAGCATATTGATGTTTAACAAATTCACGAAACTATCATGGTTTGTCTCCTGCTCGAGTTCACTTGAGTGTAGATGCTCAAAAAATATTTTCATTTGTCATGTGTATTAACAAGGCTTGACAAGTGAGAGAAAGGTTACCACCAATTCTTGAATCCAGAGGGTTTCCCTCTTTTATGAGTTCTTTGATGTACAGTGGTGCTGAATTCTCTCTCACTAACTACACACATATGGTTTGTCTCCTGTGTAAATTGCCAGGTGCGTCATGAGACCAATACTATTGAGTTGTTGGAAAGGTCATGATGAATTTCTGCAATGAAAAACAGAGAAAACATACGTCATGACTTTTCCAACAATCAAATATATGAATAGGATTTTCCAGTCAGTACATATAAAAGAAGTCTATCCTGTATGAAGTCTCTGATGTTTTACAAGGCATATTTTCTTTCTTAAGGTGTGACCATATTCATTGTGTTATTAAGGTTTGTACCCATTGTGAGTTTTCTGATGTACAAGGAGATTTCTGTTTGAGGAGAAGCCTTTCCCACATTCATTGCATGCATGGGGTTTCTCTCCAGTATGGGTTTGCTGATGTAAAATGAGCTCAGTTTCCATAATGAAGCCTTTTCCACATTCACTGCATATATAGGATTTCTCACCTGTATGAACTTGCTGATGTACAACAAGATAACGTTTCATGGAAAAGCCTTTTCCACACTCATTGCATGTAAAGGGTTTCTCTCCAGTATGAGTTCGCTGGTGTACCACAAGATTGCTCTTAAGGGCAAAACCTTTTCCACATTTATTGCATACGTAAGGTTTCTCTCCAGTATGAGTTCGCTGGTGTAACATCAATCCACTATTCATGATGAAGCCTTTCCCACACTCACAACACCTGTAAGGTTTCTCTGCAGTATGAGTTCGCTTATGGACAACCAGCCGACTCTTCACGGGGAAGCTTTTCCCACACTCACTGCAGGTGTAGGGTTTCTCTCCAGTATGTATTCGCTGGTGTATGATGAGCATGTTCTTCCAAGTGAAGCCCTTCCCACATTCACCACATACATAGGATTTCTCTACTGTATGGTTTCTCTGGTGCACAATAAGGTTACTCTTCCTGGGAAAACCTTGTCCACATTCATTGCACGCAAAGGGTTTCTCTCCAGTGTGAGTTCGCTGATGTTCAATCAGACGGCTCTTCATAGTGAAACCTTTTCCACATTCATTGCATACATATGGTTTCTCTCCTGTATGATTTCGTTGGTGTATGAGGACGTACTGCTTTGTGCTGAAGGCTTTCCCACACTCACTGCAGGTGTAGGGTTTCTCTCCTGTATGAGTTCGTTGGTGTATGAGGACGTACTGCTTCGTGGTGAAGGCTTTCCCACATTCACTGCAGGTGTAGGGTTTCTCTCCAGTATGATTTTGCTGATGTATAATGAGATTACACTTTCCGAGGAAGCTTTTTCCACATTCACTGCATACATAGGGTTTCTCTCCAGTGTGAGTTCGCTCATGCTCAATCAGACAGTTCTTCACGGTGAAGCCTTTCCCACATTCACTGCAGGTGTAGGGTTTCTCTCCTGTATGAGTTCTCTGATGTGTGATTAGCATGCTCTTCCAAGTGAAGCCTTTCCCACATTCACCACAGACATGGCCTTTCTCTCTAGTGTGATTTCGCTGATGTACAATGAGATTACGCTTTCCTGGGAAGCCTTTTCCACATTCACTGCATACATAGGGTTTCTCTCCAGTGTGAGTTCGCGTGTGCTCAATCAGACGGCTCTTCATGGTGAAGACTTTGCCACAATCATTGCATATAAAGGATGTCTCTCTTTTATGAATTTTCTGATGTTCATTGAGCCTGGACTTTCTGGAAAATGCTTTCGCACACAGATTGCATCCATAAGGTTTCTCTCCTGTGTGAAATGTCTCATGATCAGTGAGATGAGACTTCTTAATGAAGGCTTTCCCACATTCAGGGCACACGTGAGCTTTCTTGACTTTATGAGTACTTTTATACTTACTGACCTGGGACTTACTGCTAATGTGTTTTGCACTTACAAGGACTTTAACTTCAGGATGAAAATCTTCCCGCTTATCATGCAGAAATGATTTCCCATCTCCATTCAATTTAATAGACTTCTTAATTTCATAGCTTTTGCTCTCGTTGACTGAACTTAAACTTGACTTCAGAGTTTTCATATAGAACTCAAACATATCGTGATTTTGCCTGGAAGGAAAATGACTTTGGCTTTGAGCAACATTATTTCCAAGTACATTGTGTTTGTGGTTTTGTTTCATACTTTTCAGCATTATTTGATTTTCCCAGTGACCCTTGAGATGATTATCAACTTGGCCATTTTCTAGGGAAGAAGAGAACAATTAATCTTTTTACAATCTTGTTTGGAAAAAACTATTTAAAAAATTCCGTGGTGTTTTTTTAAAAAATGTCACTTTAGTGACAACCCACTGATGACACTATAAAAGAAACATCATCTATAAATGTTCCTTATTTCTTACACATTGGTAAAAACACAATAATATAAACAAACCAAAATAAAACAGCAGTTAGTGTACCAATAAGGTTACATACTTGACAATTTATGTAGTTTTGGCTGCTTTCTACATAAGAACTTGCAAACCATGCAGAGATGGAAAAATACAAGCAAGTCATTGTTAGCAGCAAATGACATGGTTTGGAGGAATACCATTCCATAGAACTTGGAAAGACCCAGGTCACAGAGGTGGAAGAGACAACTAATCTAAAATGATGAGGGTTGCATTTGTTCACTCCAAAACTATATATTGAATGGCACTATGCTGGTGTTTGGAATATATAAAATATGACTTACTTACTGATCTTAAATCTAGTTAGGGAAAACTGAATGAAGAAGAAAAAAAGAAGAAGGGAGTTGGAGATTGTTAAACATGGCTTGAGGCGCAATAGAGATGGTGGGAAATGCAGGAAATCAGGATATATTTACAAAAACAAAAGACAAGGTTAAATGATGGGTTTGATGGGGAGAGAAGTTAATTACAGTGAGGAGTCCAGGATTACTCTGCTACTATCCATATGGCTTGAGCCACTGGGTAGGCAGAAGCAACTCAAATCAAGATGAAGAATATTACTGAAATAAATATAGAGTGTATAGGAAAAAAGTATGCATTGTGAAACATAAACTATGAGATGATTATTAGCTATATAGTACAGACATCAAGGTCAGTTTGGATGTATAAATGTGGAAATAAGCAATATACACCTGTTATTCAAGAAAAGAGGACTGGGCAATATGTTGGGAGGACACACAGAATGAAAGATGATGAAGGTAAAAACCAAGGTTTTAGACATTCTAACATGTAGAGTTTTGGGATTCTCTAAATGAAACCAAACTGTGACTACAGAGATCAGGGAAATATTGATACTAGGGTGTATAGAATAAACATGTCACCTAGCAATTAAGAATGTAAGGTCTTCAGAATTTGAATTGAAGTGAGCTGAGACAGACTCTTGTATATTAATCTTGTTCCTAAATTTGCCTCTCTAAAGACCACTATCAAGTTATCTTTCCAGAAACATCAATCATATTGAGAGTACAACTCCTATAATCAACATTCCAGTCTTTTGTCTAGCTGTGTCATGTTGTCATATGTTCCATTCATAATAAAACAGACCGACAATCATTGAACGCAAATTTTGCAGCTGGCCAGTGTAAAACGCAGTTATCTTCAGAAGCTAATATGCTGCATGGGATGTTAACTATCACCTTTATCAATCACATTCTGCATTCAATACAGAAGTCATATCCAAAATTTTCCTACTTCAACATCCCTGATATATTGTTCCCTCATTTGCCACCAGCAGCATCTACTTCAGAAATTCTACATTTATGTCTCGACTGGCAACAGTTAGGTTATACTAAAGGACCACCTTCCTCCTTTAAGACCTAGGTTATGTCAGCTTTATGTTCAGGTTTTGGGTTTTTTTCAAAGATCTTTTGGGGGAATTGGGGAAGGGAAACAGACAAGTTGCTGTCCTTTTGTTCTTCTGACTAGTTGTGGAGGATGTTGCTTCACTGGACAATGTTGGTATTGTCATTGCACATTTCTTGGGCGAGGCAGATCGCTCGCCAACCATTGGGCAGCCTCTCACGGCAGCTCATGTTGACTGCCAGCCACTCACGCTGGCTGAGAGCCATTCACAGTAGTTCATGCAGCCCACTGCTGCAGGGGCTGCAGCCTACACCATCGCCAGTGACTCACGGCAGCCCAGCTCCAGGTTGAACTGTTGTTCACCATCTTATCTATAGAGGGTACAACGTCACTGGCCCTCAGGTGGGATCAAAACCGGGGCCCTGATTCTCAGAGGTGGTGTACAAAGCCAAAGCTTATCCAACATGCCACTCAGCAGGCCATATCTTCAGGTTTTATAGAACATCTGGCTGTTCCATATTATTGCTATACTAATGCCACCCAGGTGAAAGGTAAGACAACCTAGAGCTACAAAAATAAAAAACCAACCAATCCTCCACCATTTTACCTCAATTATTCACATATGAAATCCAACCAATCATCTTAGCAATAAAACTGGACATCTCCATGAATATTCCATTTATCCGTTCCCAATCCTCTACTTCTCCTGCAAAGACCAACTGACAGTGGCTTTCATTTGCCTGACTTCAGGACACTCTTTTCATAGTCAAGCCCGTGGACTCACACATTTCTTTCATGTCTTCATCTTCCTAATTCAAAACGTAGACAATCCTCATACAAATGCTGTTATTCCCATTCTGACTATCAGCATAAGCTCTATTTCCTCTGTTTTTCTAAATTAGCCCTTTATGCTCATTTTTATAGTTATCTTTAGTGAAGATTTAACATTATCCAAAGAAAGGCTACTGGGAGGTGATCTCTTCGCCCCTGGCATGTCCTGACTGATGGGACTGTCTTTGGTGGCTTTGGCCACCAGATAGTCTGACAAGGTGATTTTTGATACGTGCTGTGGGATAACCATACAGTTACAACCTTTGGAAGGACTGGGGACTATAGGTATTTGCCTAACTTCTGGAGAGACTAAAGGTCAGCCATGCAGGCAATATGTGACTGGGACCCAATACAAACTCGGCACAACAAAGGCTCAAGTGAGCTTCCCAAGCTGGCAATATATCCTTTGTGTATTGTCATACATCATGGCCAGGAGGAGGTAATACTGTCCGTGAGTCCAGAATCACCACATTTGGACCCTTCCTAGATTCTACATGACCCAAAGATTTCACTTCTAGGTATATACCCAGGAAAAATGAAAGCAAACTGGCGGCGTGAGAAAATGTACACATTTTAAGAGATGTTATCTATGTATTACTTTTTGAAGTTGAATTGAATTACATAGCAATGTGTAGTATGATGTTCACTCAAAAGATGGCGTTAATCAAACAAATGCTAGTGTCATTCATTGTATTACAATTTTAATACAGCTTTTCCTTTCTTAAAACGTGTATACAGTTTTTTGGCACCCTCTGTATATTCATGAACAAGTTGTACATAAATGTTCATAGCAGCATTAAACCAAAAAGTGGAGACACCCCAAAGGACCATCAATAGATGAATGGGTAAATAAAATGTGGTAGATCCATACACTGGAATCTGATTATGCAGTAAAAAGGAATGAAGTGCTGATCCATATTAAAACATGGGAGAACTTTTAAAACATGCTAAATCAAAGAAGCCAGGCACAAACGACCACATATTTTATGATTCTATTTATATGAAATATCCAGAACAGGCAACTCTATAGTGATAAAAAATTGGTCAGTGGTTGCCTAGTCTGGGGCTTAGGAGAAAGTGAGGGATTTTTTAAAGTGATAAAGTGATGAAAATCTTCCAAAATTGATTGTAGTGATGGTTACATAACTCTGTTTAAATTCTACAAAGCATTGAATTGTTTAAGTTGGCAAATTGTAGAATATGTGAATTATCTCAATAAAGCCGTTAAAAAAATAAACAAGAGGGCCGGCCAGGTGGCGTGGTGGTTAAGCACTGGCTTGGGAAGCCAGCAGTCTTGGTTTGGATCCCACATATGAGGGCCAGTGACACTGCCCTCAAAAAACATAAATAAATAAACAAGAATATAATGAGAAAAACAAATAACTAAGAAAATGAATACAATACTAATACTTAAGATGAATCAAAGGAAAATCATAAATACTGAAGGTATGAAGGAAGTAAATTTAGGCAAACACAAGCTATGACTTGGGCTAGAACTGATGTAGGATGGAAAACAGCCTTTTCTAGTTAAACTGAAAACAGGAACAGCAGAGACCTTTAAGACAAGAACCTTCTAAGTAGAGAGCATTCACGATAATACCAGCATGGACAGGACAGAAAAATGTAGTGTATTAAAGGAGAATCTAATATTAAAAAAAGGTGGTGGGAAGTGTTGTTGTGGAGGGAAGTTGATTCCTGTTGCTTATGTAGGAACTTGGAAATCTCTGGTCAGTAATACTTAGAACTAAAAATGTACGTTAGACAATATTAAACGAGATATCAATTTGGAGTCATGGAGACAAGAACTTAATTCATGAGACTGGAGGAAAATATTAAGAATTAGAAATACAGCAGAAAAATGGAAAATAAAACCACTGAAGAACCTCAGAGTGGGGGAAAAAGAAACTAAGGTAGCAGATTAACGCACAGGAAAAGATGAGGTTATGTGGAGGGTACAACATAACCTTACTATTTCCCATTGCGGCAGGAGAGTGCAATAGTCAGAAGACTAATGAATTCAAAGATCTCTCTTTGCAGTGAGGCCTCAGAGGTGGAATTTCATAGCCAGGGCGGAGGAAGGAGCAGAGAGAGAGAGACACTGTGACATGGTGCAAAGATGGGGTAGGTCATAGAAGCCAAGGAAGAAAACTAGGCAAACAAACAAAAAATCAAGATGTCAGATAAACAAGGATCAGATCACAGAAGAGGAAAAAGGGGTACATGTCCCTCTAAACACCTAAAAGAAATCTGCTGCAAGGAAAGAGATGGAGGCACTGTTTCTCTACCCTCAAACACCTTCCAGCCTTATCTGACTAGAATATGACTTGTGCAGTTTTGCATGAGGGGGAGCAGAGTTTGCCACCCCAAAACATGCCTTTTGGGATATTGTTAGTTTAAGCTGGTTATTTTCCAGAAATTAAAGACTCAGGAAAAAACTTTGACCTTCTCCCTTGCTGTCTATAAGAATTTAGACAAAGGACCCTACTCCCGGAAGGGAGCTGTCATCATGGGTAACTATGGTTGAATATGAAATAGGTGAGATAGACAGGGAGGAGCCTAGCAGGGCCCTTTGGATCCATGTCCTCTCTGTGTCCCCTTGTTACAGATGGCCCCATGAACACTTATTTAGCACACGTTGTTTTCCCAACACCAAAGGAGAGGAATTGCCTTCCTCTCCTTTGAATCCCCAAACCACAACCCTCACTTCTCTTTAGCTCAAAATGGCTTATAAGGCTAAACTGCCCGACCTGTCCTTGGGACCCATATTCTTATGAACCCCTTTGAATGTAAATATGTAATCATTTTGTTTGTTTTTTTAGCTGAGCCATCCTGCTACCTGATGGCAGCTCACTGGCTGGTCAGCACATATGTAATAATTTTGATTATTTCCTCCTGCTAACCTGTGTCATGTCAATTTAGTTATTAGCCCAGCCAGGACAACTTAGAAGGGTAGAAGGAAAATGATTTTTTCTCTCCTGCACCAGCCTTCCTGGTTCTCCCACTCACTTGCACAGGCTGGACTGTAGATTTCATCCTCTATTGTCCAGGGTTGTTTCCTTTGTTCCAGCTTGGAGAGTATATCTGGTTTGCTGACTTGATATCCTGATCATGGGAAATGAAAGAAGACTTGGGTTGGGATCTGTCAAGATGGGAGAGTGTTACATTTAAGGGACTAGACAGTTTTCAAACATTGGAGGATTTTCTCTCAGGTGAGGGCATGTGTGACACTGGATATATATTTGGTCTTTGTCCCCAGTTCTTGGCACAGAGCTCCTAATTCCTTGTAATTTCTCAAATGTAAGGCATGACAAACGCATTTTTTTTTTTAGAAGCATCTTTTGTCATAGCATTTGGTCTAAGTTTCAGCTCAGAGTGATGAGTGTCTTCTGTGTGACAGTGAGCTGACTGGTGGCTGGGGACCACTAGACAGCTTCAGGATGGGGGCTGCAGGCCAGAAAGATCAGGCATGATCACAGGACTGGAACTTTCAGCTCCAACCCTGCCCCCGTATCATGGATAGAGAGGGGGCTGAAGGTGCATTTACTCACCAATGGCCAAGAATTGAAGCAATCATGCCTCCGTAATGAAACTTACATAAAAATCCCTAAACAACCAAGTTGGGAGAGCTTTTGGATTGATGACCACATCAAGGTGCTGAGAGGGAGGCACACCTGGAGAGCATAGTGCCCTAAGGATCTCTCCCATTTGGCTTTTCCCTTTGTAATAAATTGGTAATGATAAGTAAAGCACCTTCCTGAGTTCTGTGAGTCATTCTGGCCAAATATCAAACCCGAGTTGGGGGCGGGGGAGGGAGGATGTATTGTGGGAATGACCAACTTATAACAAGTTGGATAGATTTCTAGTCAAGTTGCAACTTGTGTCTGAAGTGGGGACAGTTCCACGGTACTGATTCCTTAAACCCATGGAGTCCAAGGCTACACTGGGTTGTTAGTTTCAGAACTGAACCGAACTGCAGGACACCCAGTTGATACCTGGAGTTTTGGAAAACTAATTGTTGGTGTAAAAAAAAACCCCAAACAGTTAGTGTCAGTCATGTTGGTAGTACACATAGCTCATGGTTTTATCAGGAGCCACAGGAGGCACTGGTAATCTGCCATGCAGAGCACTTCAGTGACTTCGAAGCATAAGCAGCTGAGAAAGGAAAGGCCACAGACTGGGGACCCTGAGTGACACAGGGAAGCAGTCCTCACCCACTGACACCAGGTTGCTGTAGTTCTCCAACATCACATCCCGGTATAGGTCCTTCTGCACGGGGGCCAGGAGCTGCCACTCCTCACACGTAAAGTCCACAGACACGTCCTCCAGTGTCAGTGTTTCCTGTCATAACATGGTCATGTTTAATATGAGTTGTTTTCTTTGGTTGACTCATAAGAAATATAAAAGTTGACCTGATCATATTACCTGTGACTCTGACACCAATCCTGACATGCATGCTTTTCTTAACCCACACCAAGCAATCTCCAAGACCAGCTAGGTGTCCTATGATTCAGCTCAATCCTGACACTAACTACCTGGTGATAGCATCATATCCCACAGGTAAAAGGTTCAGTCCCACAAGACTGTCCCCACCCAAACCCCACTTCAGTGCAACTCCCAATTGTCACCTGGGCTTCTGCCTGACCAGCGATAGGTTGGAAGTTCCCATAACCCCTCCTTGGGTTTGATTAATTTGCTAAAGCAGCTCGGAGAACTCAGGAAAGCAGTACTTATATTTAACAGTTTATTGTAAAAGGGTATGATACAGAATAGAGATGACCATCCATATGAAGAAATGGATAGGACAAGGTGTGTGGGAAGGGGAGGGCCACTCTCCGAGCACCTCCACATCTTCACCAACCCAGATGCTCTCCAAACCCCACACAAATCCCATAGGGTTTTCCATGGAGGCTTCCTCAAGTAGGCATGATCAATCATTAACTCCATTTCCAGCCCCCTCCCCTCTCTGGACAATGGTGGGTGGGGCTGAAAATCCAAGTCTAATCATGGTGTGGTCTTTCTGATGACCAACCCCCATCCAGGAGCCCAACCAGAATCACCTCATTACAACAAAAGGCAGTCCTGTCACACAGGAAATTCCAAGTGCCTTGGAAACTCCACCAGAAACAGGGGACAGAGATCACATAAAACAAAAGATGCTCCTAGTGTCTTATCAGTTAGCAAATTACAAGGAATTTTAGGAGCTCTGTGCCAGGAACTGGGGTTAAAGACCTATGTATATATTTCTTATTATTTCACAAAAGGTTGACATTATTTTAGATACATTAAGAGATAATTAGCAAACTGCAATATACATTTTTAAAAGTAACCAAAAATGAAGCCAACATACAAAGAGACAGAAAAATATAGTTTAACAAATATGGAGGATAAAGTGAGGTCTAACATAGGCCTGTACATAGTTTTTGAGAGATTACAGAGAAACAGAAAAGCAATATGACAATCTCAGGAATGAGAAATTTTCACAACTGATTAAACATCCTGTAAGTCAGACCAAGTAAGTCAGCAAAGCCAAGCAGGAAATCTGCATGTAAACATATCAGGCTGAAACTACAGAACTCCACTTGCAAGAGTCAGATTATGGAAACAACCAGAAAGAAAAGACATATTACTATCAAAAGAAAGACAAAATTATTGAAATAAAGACAGCAGAAACCAGAAAAATGCGATAAATATATATTTGGCCTTTGTCCCTGGTGCATACTTCCTAAAACCCTTGGACTCTGCAGAGTGATGAGCGTCTTCTATGTGTGAATGAGCTGACTGGTGGCTGGCGGCCCCTAGACAGCTTCAGGGTGGGGTCACCAGAAAGACTGCAAATCTCCTGAGAGGGAAGAGGCACTAGGGATTGAGTTCAGCTACCAATGGCCAGTGATTAATTCAATCATGCCTACATAAGAAGACCACCATAATACCCCCTAAACAACAGGTTTAGAGTGCTTCCCATTTGACTGTTCCTGAGTTGTAGCCTTTACAATACCCTGGTAAATGTAAGTAAAGTGCATTCCTGAGTTCTGTGAATCATTCTAGCAAAGTCCAAACTTGACAAGGGGATGGTGGGAACCCAGCAATTTAGAGCTGGTCATGAGAAGTAAAGGAGACAACATGAGACTTTTGATTGGCACCAAAAGTGGGGGCAGTCTTGTGGAACTGCGTTCTTAACCTGTGGGATCTGACACTGTTTCTAGGTAGCTAGTATCAGAATTGTGCTGACTTGTAGAACCAGCTGGTGTCTGGAGAGTTGCAGAATGGGTAGATGTGTGGAAAATACCCACACATTTGGTGTCAGAAGTCCTGTAAATGAAAACAGTTCAGAAGTGTGGAATATTCAGTGCTGATCCTGTGGCCCAGTAGCCTAGGCCCAAAGGCCATCAGGGAATAATTGAGACCTACCTGTCAAGTGAACTGCCAGATAGGGACTAACTATTAGCATGTCTACCCTCATGTTATTGCAGACATTACTATACAAAAAAGATAGCTGACTTGGTGGAAACTGCAAATTCTTAACATTACTGATCTGATCACGTTCTGATATTTCATGTGAGATGTAGATCCTCTTAGAAAAACCAAAATTTAGGTTCCCATCTAATTTCATATTCAAAAATACCTTTCTCCTGTTTCAAGGCCCAGCCATAAAGCAAAAGAATCTATGAAAGCAACAGATGCAAATATGGTGTATGTTTACATCACAAGCCAAAACCATAAAATTAAATAAGTAACAAGTTTTGTGAGAGGAAAAATGAAAACATCTGCATTGAAAAAGACATCATGGGGGCCGGCCAAGTGACTCAGGTAGTTAAGTGCGTGAGCTCTTCAACAGAGTAGCTCCTTTCATTCCCACATGGGCCAGTGAGCTGCACCCGAGTTGAGCTGCTGCTGAGCTGCCAACAGGTGGCAGGATGACTCAGCTGGTGAGAGCATGTCTTCCTAACAACCAGGTTGCCAGTTCGACTCCTGCATGGGATGGTGGGCTATGCCCACCTACAAGTAAGATTGGAACGGCACCTTGAACTAAGCAGCCCAAAGCTGCCGATGGGCAGCTGTATGGAGACTGGACTTGGAGCTGAGCTAACTGCACCCTCCACAACTAAGACTGAAGGGCAACGGCGTGGCTGTTCCCCTTCCCCAACACTCCAACACTGTTCCCCTTGCCCAATAAAATCTTTTTTTTAAAAAAAGAGAAAAAAAGGTATCATGGACTAACCTAAAAGAAAAATGACAAGCTGGGGAAATTTTTTATACACAAAAGAAGGAATCAATATATAGTGCATATAAAAAACTCACTAATATGTAAAAGTTTTTTTAATTTAAAAATGATAAGGATGAGAGGGGGTGGGCATGAGGGAGAAGAGGAAGGGATTAGACAGCATAAATAGGTAACTACAATATTGCCACAGGTATATGAAAGACGGTTTGGGGAATATAATTAATAATGTAAATATTTTGTGGGGTGTCAGATGGTCACATGTATTGTTAGGGAGACTACTTCATGGATGAAGTAGAGGCTTGATCACTGTACTGTACACTTGAAGGTGATGTTGTATAATATTGTATGCCAACTGAATTGAATATATAGTCATGGGATGTGGAATATACTTTGGAAGGGAGTCAAGGGAATTGTAATAGATATGTATGATATGTGGTGGGAGTGGGGTGGCGAATCGGGGGAGGGCAGTTTTCACTTTGAGGGGTAAAAAGTATAACTATTGCACTGTGTTGTATATCTGAACCTCTTTTTTAAAAAAAAACGTTTATTTCACAATAAAAGAATTTTTAAAAAAATGATCAGGATGAGCATTTCACAAGACAAAAAGGCCAACTGATCAAAAAATATACAAGGGTTTCAACTACACCTGTGATGAGAAAAATGGAAATTAAGGTTCAAGAATAAGAAATCATTCAGATTGTTAAAAATTATGCGATTTGATAATGTCCTATTTTAACTACTGGCAAAGATTTAAAGCACGGATGACCCACATATCACTTACTATGTAGCAGGCACTCATAAATGCTTTATACAGTACAACTTAATTTTCTGAGTATGCCTGGACAAATGGAATTTTATATAATTAATATCCATCAATCAATTGCAGTTATTATTCCTATAGATGCTTAAATTATACCATCTTAGGAAAACAGGCTATTTTCTTTGGAGTAAGAGACCACTGATACAAAAATATCATAACAGATGCATTTATGTGCACAGACATGTATATAAATACACATAAATTTGTAAATAGACACACATAGACAGACAGCAAGGACACACTACCAACAATTGTTAAAGCAGATGAGTAAATGAGGAAGGAAGTTACAAGACAGAATTTACATTTTTGCACTCATCACTGGAAATTTTGCCTTGAAATGTTATCCATGAGTAATTTGTATAATTACAGATAATAAAAAGCAGTAAGAGGAGGTCAGAAGTAGATTTGTTAATGGGGAAGGGGTCAGCATTTTTTGAGATGACATGAAATTATAAATCTAACACCCTGGAACTCAATAACTCAAGCCTTTACCAGACAAAATTTCTTACAACCATCTAAGGCCAATCTGAACTTTTAGGCCAGTTCAGTTGCTTGTTAATGAAGGATCATTTGAAAGCCATTCAAACATGCCATTTTCCTATGCCATTTAGGCGTTATCAGTGGATAAACCCAGGCAGACACAAGTCTGAGTACTTTGAGTGACCTTGTATTGGTTCACTGAAAAATTGTGTCCAGTGGGCTGGCCAAGTGACTCAGTTGGTTAATAGCTCGCTCAAGAGCTGATCTCTGAGCAACAGGGGTTCGATGCCAGCCCGATCTGAGTTGCCATTGAGCTGTCAACAGGTTGCAGGACGGCTCAGCTAAAAAAAAAAAAAAAAAATTTTGTCCACTGGGTTTGCTTGGTCTATTCCCACAGGGCTCTCTGAGGAACCCTGGAATAAACAGCAGCAAGAAATATGTTTCTGCTTTTGTTAGAAGTTCAAAACCCCATCACCTCTAGAAAGAATGTAACATTTTTCCTGAGACCTAAGTACCATGAAATAGTGACATCCCCTGAGGAAACTTTTTGCTGTCTCCTCACACTCACTGCATATCATATACCTCAGCATGATTCTCTCATTGTGTTGGCTGTCAGATATCAGATACAAGCTGACAGCTACTGTTGTAACTCAGAGGATCCTTCAGTTTCACATTATGATCCAACATTGGTAGCTTACTCAGAAATCATATAAACATTATATTCTTGATCCTACTTTGCCATGATGTTGGAGTTTTTTTCTCTCTAAATACTGAACCGATTTTTTTTACAGCCTCTACAAATCCATTAGAGAATAGAGGAGAGAATAAAACAAGATAAAAGTCACCTGGGCCTGGAGCATTTTCCTTCTGTTTGGGGAAATGGCCAACAACTGTGATACTCTGATTTTGCCTTTTTTGGATATGCCCTAAATTTCTAATTAGAAATCTCATGCAGTAGTCAAAAGTATCCTCAGAAAGGACAATGTCGAGGTCTGGGAACCTCCTCTTTCTTCATTCATTTCGTGTCTCTTGCCAGGACCTGTGGGATGAAGAGCAAAATTACTTTCAGGGTTACATTCCCGTGGCTGTGCAGTCAGTCACCTTAACACTTGGCCCCCAGTATTTCTATCTCTTTATATGGTTCCCCAGGGATCATACCTTGTCACATTATGGCCTGCCTGTCTGCCCCCATGCACGTCTCCATAAAGAAATTTCACAACTTCATGTTATGATTACTGTATGTGTCCCCACTTGGCGCCAAAAGATGGCAGGTTAGTCAATGACGGCTAAGATCCCTCAAGGGAGGGGCGGCCTAGGCCAGACATGGCCATGTGAGTGCCCGTGGGTGCCATAGGAGGAATCACCAGTTGACAGTAAAAAGGGCGTAAATCTCTTGCTGCAGGGTCAGTAAACCTGCCTGTGAAATGACCTATTGATGTGATATATCTCTCCTCGAGCATCCTTATCAGTAAGCCTTGGCAGAGAAAGTTTTCATCTCTTAAGAGATGCATGACAATAACCTCATGGGACTTCCAGTAATGGCAGCTTGCATGTTGGGTGATTTGGCCCTGAGGTATGTTTTTGGGTGTGAGACTCACAGACTGCAGAATCTACATTGATCTTTGCTTATGTGTAAGAAAATAAAAGGAGCAGTCAGGCCCAATTTGGGGCTTCCAGTCCATGAGACTGAAGTCCCATGGCCCCAAACTGTACTTTTCTCTCATTTGTGTCTCTTTTTCTTTTCTTTTTTTTTTTGAGGGCAGTGTCACTGGCCCTCGTATGTGGGACCCGAACTGGGGCCGCTGGCATCTCAAGCCAGCTCTTAACCACCACATCACTCGGCCGGCCCTGTGTCTTTCTTTCTTAACCTCTCACCGTCCCTTCTCCACTCCCACTGCTGAGTTGTGCAGAATGCCACAGTGGCACCCAAAGTGGGGCTGGAGAAGGAAATAATACCAGCCAGAAAAAGGGTATTACAGTCGACGAAAGGGCTCGAGATGGTGTCCGGACAACTACCTGCTTTGGAGGTAAAGTAAGTCTTGAGAAGTCTAACCAAGGAAATGGGGGAAAAAACTAACTTTTAATATGTATGAGGGTGAATGAGTGAGTGATTGATTACAGTTCCATGGCTTCGGCTACGGAACTTGTGTGGGCTGTAATCTGCAATTTCGTGGTCAACTCGTAAGGCAGAATGGTGACTGGACACTGTCTGTTCCAGTGGACTGTGTCCACCACGCTTGGGATTTATACGAGTGCACCTTAGCCAAGACTGACCTTAAAGTTTCACGAGGAACATGGCCAGAGAAGAATCAGAGTGAAGATGCGTGAATGAGATTTTCTTCTCTATACTTTTAAAAACTAACATGGGAAATACAGGTAGTCGATACAAGTATCAGCCTTATATCTATCTGCTTCAGCAGCTTAAGGCTAGGGGAACATGAGTCCCAGAAAGAAAACCCTTGACTTAAATACTTGGAGAAGTGTACGGACAGATATCCAGGTATTATATCAGAATGGAGTTTTAATCTAAGTAACAATTTGGAACACATGGAGATTAATCCAGTCAGTTTTAAAACCCCTACATACTGATACAGAAGATAAAGGAAAAAGAGGACATTTTAAAATCAGGAGACAAAGAGGAGAAAGTAGGAAAAAAAGAGGAAGGATCTCTAGAAGCTACCACAGTTATTCCCAAATTTTTATATCTACCTTTTATAAAGCAGCTCCATGTGGTCTGTCTTTGCCGCTGCTTGCTTTGTTCACAGTACGGGAGTGGAATCCCCCCCCCCCCCCCCGCTCCTCAAAAATGGCCAGAAACCACACTGGAGGCCCTATGTACGCCCTGTCCAAGGCTGCTTGCTGCGCCTGGCCCTCTGCTGTTGGTGGTTCCCCCTCCGCCTAGGAGAGAAGGGAGGATTTAAAAGTACTGGTCAGGCAGGTATTTTTCTAACAAAAAAGATTTCAGGAATTCATCCAGTTTGACAAAAAATAGCTTGTATAATTGACTTTGGGATCTTATTGAGTGAAAAACTAAAAGGTCAATAAAATAAGGTTGTAAGTAAAACTTTTCAGTAATGATCACATATTAAAAATGCTTCGATTACAGGATTTTAGACAAATATAGTGCTGTTTAGGAAAGTTTTCAGATCACCCAGATATGTACATAAAATTTTTCCAAAACTTAGACCCTAAAAAAGGCCAAGGAGTAATACAGATTAATTACATCTCAATTCAAAAGCCTAAACTAATGGCTGTTTTAACTGCTTTACAGATGTTTTCAAACCCTATAAATATTAAATCGGACTCTGCTTATGTTGTACATACTGTACAAAATATTAAAACATTACTTTCTAATAATTCTAATCAGTCTCTTCAATTTTTATTTATAAAAAAAAAAAAAAAGGGTGGCTGAATGGTGCATTGGCTAAGAGCTAGTTTTGGGATGCCAGCGGCCCCAGTTCGGATCCCACATATGAGGGTCAGTGACACTGCCCTCTACAGCTAACAACAGCTCCATCTGGAGCTGGGCTGCGAGTCCCAGTGGTGATGTAGACTGCAGCCCCTGAAGTCCACTGCCATAGGCTACAGTGAGTGGCCCACAGCCAGCGTGAACAGCTGGCACCAAGCATGAGCTGCCAATAGCCGCGGTGAGCAACTATCCAGAGGCTGGAGACTGATCTGCCTCATCCGGAAAGAACACAATGATGATACCAATATGGGCCAGTGAAGCAACCTCCTCCACAACTAGACTGAAGAACAAAAAGACAGCAACTTGTCTGTTCCCCTTCCCCGATTCCCCAACGCTGTTACCCTTCCCCAATTCCCCAATAAAATCTTTTTTTTAAAAAAGGGGGTGGGGAGAGAAGAAAGCTCGCAGGTACAATTAGCAAGAGCCATGTTCACTTTAAAAAAATTTTTTAAATACCTCTGGTTCAAGCAATGAACCACATCTTGGGGATACTGCTACAGAAAAACATTTTAATAATTTTCACAGTCCAAAACTATTAGAAAACGTCCCTATCTGGTGAAAGGATATACAAACCAATCAATGACATTCGAAAACTTTATTAACATGGGAAAGAGGTTTTATTTGTATCTTTCCAGGCCCAGAAGAGCGTCCTTTGTGGGCACCTGACAGGTGTGTCAAATCTTATCATTAGCGACAGCTCATGGAAGAGAAGATTTGCATGGATCATGGGTAATTCCCACAGAAAAAGAAAATGACACCTTTAAAGGTATGTTTATGATTTCTTGGAAGGAATTTGAAGTACAGGAGGGAAGCACTCATAGCTTCCCTCCCTGTATTCTTCCGTGTACCCATCAAAGTAACTGGATTGATGGACAGTCCCATATTCATTGGGAGGAGTGTTGAGGGAACATGAATTGGGTGTTATTTAATGATTCTTATGGAATAGTAATAGACTGGGGCCCCCATGGGGATACAGTCCTTAACTGCACTCAATATAATTGCTCCAATTACTAACTTCTCAGAGGGTGGGTACGTACTTATAATTTTTCTCAAATTATTGATACTCAATCCTATTAACAAAAAATATGTTTTTCAATTTAAGGAAAAACAATTTATTTACAGACATGTCTTGAAATTCCTATTGTTTTCTTTTTAGTAGAAACTATAACTGCTAATCAAACAACAAAATTAGTTGAAAGTGCTCAATGTAAATTAATACATGTATAAATTCTTGCATTTATAATGCTTCTAATGATCAGATCATGATTCTTAAAAGACGACAAGGATTACGGATCCCTGTCTATGCTACTTGAGCGTGGGAAGGTTCTCTAACTGTTCATATTGTTTTACAATTACTTCATAAGATTTTTCATATGACTAAAAAGATTTATAGGACTCCTTAATGCTGCTATTATGGGAATTATTGCTATAGCTATTGCAGCTGTTGTTTCTGAAGTTGCTCTACATCAAACAGTATTGATCATTGTAAGATGCCTTTCCTTAGGTGTTAATGCTGATAATTTTACATATTGGGCTTATATCCTTAACACACCATTGCTTATTCCTGTAACATTGAAGAAACAGGACCCTCATCTCCTAGCCCCCACCCCCGGCCTCTCTATATTAAAGAATTGTTAAAGTGTCCCTTAGACTGACTCCTTTAACTGCTTGCTACATTCCACAAGTTTTAACGATCTCTTATCTAAAATATGACAATAGGCCAGCTGTACACTACAAGGCCAAACTACCTATGTGACATAGGCCAGCTGTGCCTCTTGTCCAGCAGACAAGGGCAGACTGTTTTCCACCAATTAATTGTTGCTTATTTATGGCCCCTGTGATTTCTTTGCTTGCTACATTTTAATGATATCACACTTGCCGATTACATTTAGTACTGTCAATATAATTAACAGCTGTCTATTGTATAGCTTTTTGTAATTAACTTGATACAATTGTATAGCTTTTTGTAATTAACTTGATACAATTGGTGCTGTCAAAACTGTCTAAGATTTATGGAAACCACCTGTAAACTGTAAACTTACTTTGCTTGCAATTTCTGTCTATAAAAACCTCTCTTCTTTTATTCGGGGCTGTGAGTTCTGTTTAGGGCATGAGCCCACTCACAGTCACCAGCTAATAATAAACTCCAAACTTACTTATTAAACACTGTTTTGGTTTGGGCTGACTGAGTGGCACATTGGTTACGAGCTGCTTTTGGGATGCCAGCAGCCCCAGTTCGGATCCCACATATGAGGGCCAGTGACACTGCCCTCTACAGCTAACAGCAGCTCCACCTGGAGCTGGGCTGCGAGCCCCAGTGATGATGTAGGCTGCAGCCCCTGCTGCAGTGGGCTGCCATGAGCATGAGCTGCCAACAGCCGCGGTGAGCGAACATCCAGAGGCCGGTGACCGAACTGCCTCATCCAGGAAGAACGCAATGATGATACCAACATGGGCCGGTGTAGCAACGTCCTCCAAAACTAGACTAAAGAACAAAAAGACAGCAGCTTCCCTAATTCCCCAACGCTGTTTCCCTCCCCCAATTCCCCAATAAAATCTTTAAAAAACAAACAAAGAAACAAAAGAACTGTTTTGGTTTGTCTTGATTGCTGGATACAACATTTTGGAGGCCCCAGCAAGATAGACAAACTGGCAGGGTCACTTGCCCGGTCACTTCCTCTGCACCTGGCCCCCTGGGGATGGTTCTGTCATAGGGGGGTTAACCGCTGAAGACGTTCCAGGACCCTACAGAATCTTCCTGTACCCTACGAGCCAGCTGCAGACACCCCATGGCCATTCACCCGATTGGAGTCTCTATGTCAGCCTCCGGAGATGAGTCTTTGTCTTAATGTTTTGTGTTATACTAACTTCTGTATGAATGAGTGTGAATGTGTGAGTGATTGATTATAGTTTCATGGCCTTGGCTATGGAACTTGAATGGGCCCTAATCTGCGGTACCGTTGTTGAGTCGTAAGGCATAATGGTGACTGGCACTGCCACCTGTCCCAGGGTTTATATGGGCGCACTTCTAGCCAAGACCTACCTAAAGTTTCATGAAGAATGCGGCCAATGAGCATCAGAGTGGAGAAGCATGAATGAGTTTTTGTTCTAATGTTTTATGTCTAGTATTTGTTCTGTTTCGGGTGGGACTAGTCATTCTGGGGTCGGAGACTTAAGGTTCAGATATGTCTGTCGATGTCCTGATCACCTCCCTTGAACTGGGATGCCGGTGAGGTTCTGATTCTGGTTCCTAGTTTTTGGGGATCAGTTTGGTTTGAATGAATCCAGATTATCTGTCTGTTCATTTTACCCAATTTGTGTCTGGGTTAAGCAGAGATCTCTTCTGATTTGGCTTTGAAATTAACTCAGTAAAATCCTTAATTGGCCATATTAAAGATCATTAGTTGCAGGGAGATCTCATAGAATTCTCTCCAGATGAGATCCTCCTAACTTTCCTTCTCTTTCTCTGCTTCACTGTCTAGTTTCACTTACTTCCCCTTCTCCCAGCCGGTTGGCGGGCTCTGGACCCTGTCTCTTTCTGGACTTTACCCCCTAACCTTGTCCTTCTGTCTAATTGCAGTCTTTGTTGTCTCACTCTTACATTCTCTCGAAATGGAAAGAACCTCCTCTAAGGTCTCCACTCCCCTCCAGTGTGTCCTTGACCACTGGAAGGAGGCTGGTTTCACAACAACTGAGTACGGGCCCAGCCTCTCAAAAAAACCTCCATACTCTGTGTAAAATAGACTGGCCACTCTGTGGTATTGGGTGGCCTGACATAGGATCCTTTGACCCTCATGCCACTCAGCGGGTGTGGAATATTGTCACTAACCACTCTGAACACCCTGACAAATTCCCATATATCTGTGGAACAAACTTACCCCAAATCCACCCCTCTGGGTTAAGAAATATGCCAAACAAATGAGCATTAAGGGTTTGGTGACTCATTCTTATCCCCCTCCTGAGAAGGCACCCCCAAATACTAGCCCTGTTCTACAGGGACCTTAGGAATCCCCGACTGCCTTTCTTGAAAGACAGCAGGAAGCTTATACGGTTTACACCCCTATTGACCCAAGCACCACAGAAAACAGTTGAGCCATCAATCAAGCTTTTGTAACTCAGTCTGCCCATGACATGCAAAAGAAACTCCAAAAATTAGAAGGATTCCAAGGCATGAATTTATCCCAACTCATAGAGATCACACAACGGGTCTTTCATGACCAAGAGAGTCCCTCAGAGAGACAAGAAGTTAACATGTGTCATCAAAGCAGCCCTTAGGGAATCAGACAATCAAGGGAACTGGGGCTTCTCAGGGACAAGGGGAAGGAAAAGGGCCCAACCCCCAGGCCAGAGGAAGCGTCACTATCAAGAGAGACCCCCCGTTAGGAAAAAACCAATGTGCATATTGTCAAAAGGAGGGACACTGGAAAAATGAATGCCCAAACAGACCAGACAAACAGGGGAAGGGTTCTGAATTTTGACACAGACTGATGGGCCCGGGGCTCCACCCTAATGAGCCCCCGGGAGCCTTTGGTGACACTTAATGTAGGGGACAACCCAGTAGAATTCCTGGTGGACAAAGGGGCCACATTCTGTCCTCACTTCCCCATTGGGACCCCTGTCCACCAGAAAAACCACAGTCCAGGGGAAGATGGGGAAACAGGCCCTATACCCTTGGACAACCCGGAGGACAATAGACAGAAAAAAATACTGCCACCCACTCTTTTCTAGTTATTCCTGACTGCCTCTACCCCTTACTAAAAAGGGACTTACTTCAGAAACTCCATGCCATTGTTTCTTTCACAGAAGATTCAGCTACCCTTGAAATTTCCCGGAGGAACCTGCCACTCACATCCTCCTGACTGTCCCCTCTCAGAGGAGTATCTTTCACAGGATACCAAACCCCTGGTTAACAACTCCCTAGGCTACCTGTAGAGCTCCCACTGATTGGGGGTGAGGAAGGCTTCTGTTTATATGCTTTCTTAGCCTATCTGGGGGAAAAACTAGAGCCTGCTTCAACAGGTTACATTTATTTCATTGGCCATTTCAGCATGGAAAAGTTTAATATTTTCAAAAAAATCTAGTCAGGACTGAGGGCAGAGGTTTATTATCTTTAAGATTGTGACCGTTTATTTGGTCAGGGTTCACAGACAAAAGTCTTCTAAGTCCAGTTACCTCAGTGTGTGATTGATGTCTCTGGTTGGAAGGAGTTAATTATGCTCATTGTACCAGAGAATTCCTAACTGCCTAATTGTTACACTAACTAACCTATCTTAATTTTAACTAAAGAACAAAAAGGGTGTCATCAAAATAATTATCTGTCTTATAAACTTATATATTTTGAGACCAGTAGAGTTCAGGTACATTCCTCGGTATCACATATAGGCCAATATAAGGAAGCCTCTTTAATATTTCCCCAACTGACAGTGTATTCTAATAGTTTTGGCCCACTAAAATAGAGTTAGAATCTAGAGAAGGCCAGAAATTTGTTTCAATGTCTTTAAGAACTGAGACTGAAAGACAAGGAACAGAGAAACAATGAGACCAAAGACAGGCCAGACTTTTGGGCAGTTATAAATATCCCAGGACTGGAGCCACCTCAGGTCACCCACAAGCCCCAGAAGAAACACCAGATAAAAGGAGCCTGCTTTGGATTTGAAAGCCCAGACCACTGGGTGCTGATCCTGCTAAACAGACGTGTTCCCTATGCAAGGGAACAAAAGAAGGGGTTGTCCCCTATTCTGAAGGAAAGTGGGGCCAAGTCCTTCCCCACAAGTGGCTGTAATTGACTAATACACCTAAGGTTCACAGTGACTCCCAAGCTGTTCTCACTACAGCGGAAAAGCTGTGGATGACCCTGACATGACAGGTAAGCCCTGTTAATTTCCAGATTAATATGGAAGTCGTTTATTCTGTCTCAACTACTCACTCTGGGTCTTTTTTCTCTGAAAAATACTTGGTTGTAAAGATACAGAGAGCTCCCGATTTGACCTTGTCTTACTCAGCCAGTTCCTTACCATTGGTCTATATCTTAAGAGGAAATATAAACAAATCAGACTTAAAAAGGACTCTAGAAAAATTTTGTCAAAGGACCTCTAAACACAGCTCTAATTGCTGTCCATTGCTTCAGGTTTTAACCTCAATTCTGTAATCTCCTATGTTGTTAGCTTGCAAAAGTTTCAACAGTCACTTATAGGGATCAAGTACTATTAGAAATCCTAGGGCAGGCCGAGTGGCGCATTGGTTAAGCACTGGTTTTGGGATGCCAGCAGCCCCGGTTCGGATCCCACATGAGGGCCAGTGACACTGCCCTCTACAGCTAACAACAGCTCCACCTGGAGCTGGGCTGTGCGAGCCCCGGTGATGGTGTGGGCTGCAGCCCCTGCTGCAGTGGGCTGCCATAGGCTACAGTGAGTGGCCCGCAGCCAGCGTGAGCGGCTGGCAGCCAAGCGTGAGCTGCCAATAGCTGCGGTGAGCGACATCCAGAGGCCAGCGACCAATCTGCCTCATCCGGGAGGAGCGCAATGACGACACCAACAGTGAAGCAACATCCTCCGCAACTAAACTGAAGAACAAAAAGACAGCAACTTGTCTGTTCCCCTCCGCCAATTCCCCAATAAAATCTTTACAAAGAAATCCTAAAGAGAAAAGTCTCTAACAAATCAGTTAGTTCCTATATAGAGGGAACACTTTATATCCCAAAGGTTGTTGGGCTTTAGCAGGTCAACGACTGGGTACACTTCCCTCAGATTAAACTTATTTCATTTAAACGTCCACAGTACTCCCCCCACAAAATAAATTGTCACTCTTGTTCCTGTGAGCCAACTGAAGACCGTAAGCTCCTCTTTAAACAGAACTGTTGGAGCTGCTCATTACTGCTGTTGTCTTACAATCCTGGATGTTCTCTGTGGAACTAGGTCTTCTCTGTACCTTCCAGTTAATTGGACAGGACCTACATCTTAGTCTATTTGACTCCAAAGACCAACATAGCCCCCAATAATCAGTGTCAAAAATGGGAGCTGTGCTTATTTTAAAAACCTGTTGTTTCTATGTTAATCAGTTTCACATAGATATAGACGCTGCTCAAAAGTTAAAAGATAGAGCTTACAGGATCTACCAACAATTAAACAAGGCTTGGGTATCCTACTCGACTAATTAAAAAACAAAAACCTACTCTCATGTGAGATCAACTAAGGTTAGAGTCCCTTAACCCCCCCACCCCCATAGGAAGGGACAACTCTATGCCCCTGCCCAGCAAGAAGCAAATACAGAAGAAGAGTCTTCCTGTCCCTCAGCTTCCCATAGAGAATTTGTGGGGATCACGTCTCTCAAAAGAAAAAAAAAAAACTAGACAGGCAGTTAAAGGCAGATATTAGATCTCTCTCTCTTTTTTTAAAGATTTTATTGGAGAATTGGGGGAGGGGAACAGACAAGTTACTGTCCTCCTGCTCTTCAGTCTAGTTGCAGAGGATGTTGCTTCACTGGCCCATGTTGGTATCGTCATTGTGTTCTTCCCAGATGAGGCAGATCTGTCGCCGGCCTCTGGATGGTTGCTCACCGCGGCTATTGGCAGCTCACGCTGGCTGCCAGCCACTCACGCTGGCTGCCGGCCACTCACTGTAGCCTATGCAGCCCACTGCAGCAGGGGCCGCAGCCTACACCATCGCCATGGCTCGCAGCCCAGCTCCAGGTGGAGCTGTTGTTAGCTGTAGAGGGCAGTGTCACTGGCCTTCATATGTGGGATCCGAAGTGGGGCCGCTGGCATCCCAAAACCAGATCTCAACCAGTGCACCACTCGGCCGGCCCCAGAAATAAGCATCTTTACTTTCTCGCAGTTCTTCAAAAAAAATGTATTTCCAAGGCCGGCCGAGTGGCACATTGGTTAAGCGCTGGTTTTGGGATGCCGGCGGCCCCGGTTCGGATCCCACGTGAGGGCCAGTGACACTGCCCTCTGCAGCTAACGACAGCTCCACCTGGAGCTGGGCTGTGCGAGCCCTGGTGATGGTGTGGGCTGCGGCCCCTGCTGCGGTGGGCTGCCGTGGGCTGCAGTGAGTGGCCCGCAGCCAGCGTGAGCGGCTGGCAGCCAAGGGTGAGCTGCCGATGGCAGCGGTGAGCGACATCCAGAGGCCGGCGACCTATCTGCCTCATCTGGGAGGAGCGCAGTGACGATACCAACAGTGGGGCGACGTCCTCCACAGCTAGACTGAAGAACGGGAGGACAGCGACTTGTCTGTTCCCCTTCCCCAATTTCCCAACGCTGATACCCTCCGCCAGTTCCCCAATGAAATCTTTTTTTTAAAAAAATGTATTTCCAAACCTTATACCTTTCTTGAAACCACACATCATTTCTTTTCATATTAGAATCTATAACCCCTAATTCCTTAATTCTTACTGACAACCCTAAGCAAGCAGTTAACATTTTCACTAGCATTTTCAGGAAGATATTTGGTAACCTTAAAAAGTATAGGCTTGTGGGCCAGCCGAGTGGCGTGATGGTTAAGAGCTGGCTTGGGATGCCAGCAGCCCTGGTTCGGATCCCACATATGAGGGCCAGTGACACTGCCCTCTAAAAGAAAAAAATAAATAAATAAAAATAAGTAAAAAGTATAGGCTTGTGATAAAACACAAGATAGATTTATTAACAGATCTAAATCTTTTAGTCCTCCAGTGACAAGAGGAGTGGAACTGAAATCTTAAGTTACTAGCAGATGTTGAGAAACCTCATCCAAGTATCTATACTATATGTAGTACTATCAAGAGGTAACAACACTGTATTATATAAAACAGAATTATTAACAATTATAGAGAAGTTTTAAAATCTTAAAAGTGTCTCTATTGGCCAAGGGGTTGGGGTCCCACCTGGGTCTCTTAGAGGGAAACGATTGTTCTATCACGTCCTGATTTTTCTCCAGTGACCCTCCCACGGGCCCAACAACAGCCCTTTTAAGCCTCAGATTTGATCCTTTATCTTTTCTCAGAGGTGAACAGAGTGACTAATAATTGTTTGCAATCATCCCAAGTGGTACGGTGGGTATGAAAGACAGATTCAAGAAGACTGATTGGGGGTTGGGGCTTCTCTGAGAGAGGAGGATTTTGAGCTCTCCAATTATAGAGGTCACTGGAGGAAAAAGGGATACACACAAGAAACGGAGTCCTGTGTTGAGTCCCAGTCCGCTGGTGGTGCCTCTCACAGTGCGAGAATGGGGGCGCCTGCAGTGGAGGAAGCACTCTCCTGGAGAGCTTGGAGGGAAGAGCTATGTGTTTGAGGTGGGGAGAAGGCAGCTCGACCTGGCTTAGGGGCCTGTAGAACAGGGCTAGGCTTCTGGGGTGCCTCCTTAGGAGGGGGAGAGGAACCGGTGGCCAAAACCTTAATGTCCATTTGGCGCATTTTTTAACCCAAGGGGGTGGATTTTGGGTAAGGTTGGTCTACAGATCTACATATGGGAATTGTTTTGGGTGGTCAGTCCTTAGTGACAACATTTCACACTCGCTGAGTGGCATGAGGGTAAAAGGAGCCGATGTCAGGCCATCTGACACTAAAGAGAGGCTAGTCTGTCTCACACAGAGTATGGAGGCTTTCTTTTGAGAGAAGGGGTCCATACTCAGTTGTTGTGAAACTAGCCTCCTTCCAGTGGTCAAGGACACACTGCAAGGGAGTGGGGACCTTAGAGGAGGTTCCCCCAATTTCAAGAGAAAACAAGAGTGTGACAGCAAAGACAGCAATGAGAGACAGAAAGGCATGGTTAGGGGGTGAAGTCCGGAAGGAGACAGGGTTCGGAGCCTGCTGACTTGCTGGGGGAAAGGGGAAGTAAATGAGACTAGACGGTGAGGCAGAGATAGAGAAGGAAAGTTAGAAGGAGGATCTTATCTGGAGAGAAGTCTATGAGATCCCCATGCTACCAACAATCTTTAATATAGTCCATTAAAAATTTTACTGAATTAATTTTGAACCAAACCAAAAGAGATCTCGACACAACTCAGACCAAAATTGACACAAACTGACTAAAATGACCTAACAAGCGTTATTAATTCATACAAAACAGACTGAAACAAATTCCTGAGACAAGTTTTCTGGCTAAAAAAGCAAACGAGAGCCAGAAACCAGACAAATTCCTGATGAAATACCGAACTAGACAAATTTGCTCGCTAAAAAACAGAACCAGGATCAGGAAAACAGAACTAGAATCTCCCACTGGAGTTTCAGTTCACGGGAGACACCGGGATGTCAACGGTGAGGTCTGACCTTAAGTCTCTGACTACCAGAAAGGACTAGTTGGACCTGAGACAAAACAGATACCCAAGACAGGATATAAATCCAAGACAAAACATAAAACATTAAAACCAAGACGTACAGGGCTAGCCGAGTGGTGCAGTGGTTAAACACTGTCTTGGGAAGCCAGCGGCCCCGGTTCACTCCCACATGTGAGGGCCAGTGACACTGACCTCAAAAAAACAGAAAAAACAAAACATAGACTTACATTTACCTCCAGACACAAACATAGGGACTCCAAACGGGTGGATAGTCATGCGGCATCTGTAACTGGCAGGTGGGGGAGAGGAAGCTGCTGTGGGGCCCTGGAACATCTTCATGGGGTAGCCCCCTACGACAGGACCATCCACAAGAGGCCAGACACAGAGGCCAGGACCAGGCAAGTGACTCTGTTGGTTTGTCTATCTCGCTGGGGCCTCCAAAATGTTGTACCCAGCAAGTAAGAACAAACTGAAACAGTTGTTTTGGAGTTTATTTGTGGCTGGCAACTGTGAGTGCGCTCATGCCCTGAATAAACTCACAGCCCTGAACAAAAGAAGAAAGAGGTTTTTATAGACAGAAATCACAAACAAAGTAAGGTTACAATTTACAGGTGGTTTCCATAAATCTTATAGACAGTTTTGACAGCACCAATTATATCAAGACAGTTACAAAAAGCTATACAATAACAGTACTAAATGTAGAAAGCAAATGTGATAGCACCAAAATGTAGCAAGCAAGGAAATACACAGGGGCATAAAAAAGTAACAATAAATTGGTAGAAAACAGTCTTGCCTTGTGTTTATCCTGATAAAAGGCACAGCTGGTCTATGTCACCGAGGCAGTTTGGCCTTGTGTTTAGATAAGAGGTAGTTAAAATTTGTGGAATGTACCAAGCAGTTAAGGGGGTATGTCTATCCCTGGTCAGTCTAAGGAGAAGCTTTAAAAAATTTTTAATATAGAGAGGCTGCGGGGGGTGGGTCTACTAGATGAGGGTCCTGTTACTTCAATAGCTCGGGAATAACAACATAATCATTAGATGAAAACAGCCATTCTATTAAGTCATTTTGGTGAACAACCACTGCCGTGAGTGAGGAATAATAAAAAAATTAAAAACCTATAAGGATGGTGTTAGATCTATATGCTGAATTTAAGCTTTTTGTATTTTTGTTCTACTAACTCCAAGTTCTGATTCGCTTAAGGGGTTAAATGACAAAGACTGTCTAATTGAGGTGGTCCTCATCAAGGACTAAATAAATTACTAAAAACATAGGTAGAAATGCCTAAAGTAGGACAAGCCAATTAATGTCTCCTAATAATTTTTTTTTGTTAAAGATTTTATTGGGGAGTTGGGGGAGGGGAACAGCATTGGGGAATCGGGGAAGGGGAACAGACAAGTTGCCATCTTTTTGTTCTTCAGTCTAGTTGCAGAGGACATTGCTTCACTGGCCCACGTTGGTATCATCATTGCGTTCTTCCCAGATGAGGCAGATCAGTCGCCGGCCTCTGGATGGTTGCTCACCATGGCTATTGGCAGCTCAAGCTGGCTGCCAGACACTCACGCTGGCTGCCGGCCACTCACTGTAGCCTATGGCAGCCCACTGCAGCAGGGGCTGCAGCCTACACTGTCCAGGTGGAGCTGTTGTTAGCTGTGTCACTGGCCCTCATATGTGGGATCTGAACTGGGGCCGCTGGCATCCCAAAACCAGCTCTTAACCAATGCGCCACTCGGCCAGCCCCTGATAATTTTTAAAGATCATTTAAGGTGGAGATTTTATCTCTTCTTAGTTAAACTTTCTGGGATTTAATAGTCTGTCTGTCTACAATCATTTCCAAATCTGGACTGGTGTCATAGTTTCGATTTTATCTGGAGCTATATAGAGTCCTGTAAAGTCAAGCTGTTCTTTTAACAAATCAAAACATTTTGTTAAATTTTGTGCAAAAGATACAACACAGAAAATGTTATGCATATAATGGATAATGTAAGAGTTTGAAAAACTTTTTCTAACTGGCTGAATAGCTCTGGACTGTTAAATCTTTCCTTCTCTCTCTTTTGAGTTCCCCTTTTCTCCAGGGAGGAGGAGGATCCAAACATACAACCCAGAGGAAAAGGTTACAGTTTCTACCAACAACACATGGGCAGGGCCCCAAAAGCCTCCCAGCTCAGCAGGTCCTGCCGATTTTCCAAAGGGAGGGGTGATTCTGCTCCCACCCAGTGAACAAAACACACTGTCAGAAACAGACCACATGGAGCTGAGGACACACAACAATCCACTTTCAAAAGTAGACATAAAAATTTGGTAATAACGGTGGTAGCTGTTAAAGATCCTTCCGTTTTCTACTTTCCCCTCTTTGTCTCCTGATTTTAAAACGTCCTCTTTTTCTTTTATTTTCTGTATCAGTCTTTAAGGGTTTTAAAATGGACTGAACTAATCTCCATGTAGCCCAAGTTGTATAACTGGGATAAAAACTCCATTTTGACAAAACGCCTAGAGATCTGTACCTACCCTTTTCCAAGTATTAAACTCTAGGGTTCCTATATTATTTAAAAAAAAACCCCAGAAACAATATACCTCAAATGCCAATTGATGACACAAATTAATATTTTATTATTGTTGCTGGTATACAACTAATATTCTAAGGACACAAGGAGGAGTAATTGCTTTTTAACAGTAGAATTGTTTTAGTATTTTACTGCTGTTTACTGCCTTCAGAAAACTTCCCTGGTGAGTTCAGGAAATTTGGGGTCAGTAACGACAAAGTTGTAAATCATAAAAAATTCTACTGATTCTGATATATAAAATCAATCCCTTCTCATTCTTCTTCTCACTCTACTGGTTGGACCATGCCTCCTGAACTGTCTTGTTTCCTTCATTTAGAATCAAATCAACTCAGTCAAACTAATGGTACTCAGAGGTCAATATGACCCCCTCCCAGTGGACAAACAGGAATCAATGATTTGATTTCCCATATTCACAACAGGAGTGAGGAATGAAGTAACAGGACCCTGATCTCCAAGCTCACACCCCTGGCCTCTCTATGTTAAAGAATTGTTAAAGTGTCCCTTAGATTGACTCCTTTAACTGCTTGCTACATTCCACAAGTTTTAAGGATCTCTTATGTAAAATATGACAATAGGCCCGCTGTACACAAGACAAACTACCTACAAAACATAGGCAAGCTGTGCCTCTTGTCTGGATAAATACAAGGCCAGACTGTTTTCCACCAATTAATTGTTGCTTATTTATGGACCCTGTGAATTTCCTTGCTTGCTACATTTTAGTGATATCACACTTGCTTACTACATTTAGTACTGTCAATATAATTAACAGCTATCTATTGTATAGCTTTTTGTAACTTACTTGATACAATTGGTGCTGTCAAAACTGTCTAAGACTTATGGAAACCACCTGTAAACTGTAAACTTACTTTACTTGCGATTTCTGTCTATAAAAACCTCTCTCTTCTGTCATTTGGGGCTGTGAGTTTTGTTTAGGGCATGATCCCGCTCACAGTTGCCAGCTAATAATAAAATCCAAACTTACTTCTTAAAGACTTTTTGGTTTGTCTAGATTGCTGGGTACAACAACATGACATGATAATGCTAGCAAATCATGGACTTAACAAATTAAAATAGATCGGAAATTTTTTGTTTGTTTGTTTTTGGTTTTTTTTAGCTGAGCCCTCCTGCTACTTGTTGGCAGCTCAACGGCAACTCAGCTCGGGCTGGCATCGAACCGACGTTGCTCAGAGCTCAGCTCGCACTCTTGAGCGAGCTCTTAACCAACTGAGCCACTCGGCCGGCCCAAGATCGGAAATTTAATATTACATTACTAATTTAAAAACTGCTGTTGTACTTCTTGGTGATCAAATGGAAAATTTATGTACTATGATTACTTTAAAATGTGATTAGAATGTTTCTATCTGTTTCTATTGTATCTATTAGTTATTGCTTAATCCCTTATTCTGATAATGAAACTTGTACTCCTCGGTCTGAGGTACGAGCTCATCTTCTGGGACGTGTTCCTAATCCTACTGTGCACTTTTTTACAAATACAACAAGAAGTGGATCAGATGTCTAACGATAAACTCCAGCTACTCCCAGGGGAAGAAACACTCTCCATGGCTACAGATGGACTTTTTACTTTAAATTCTGTGAACTGGATAAAAACTTTGGTGGAGGGTTTGCTGGTACTATGGTTGTTTTGTTTGCTGGTGCTATGATTATTTTGCTTATTGTTCTATGTTTATTCTGTTTAATCCTCAGCTGTGGACAAACAGCCCTGTGACGGGCAGTAAATGAAAAATCTGCCAGGTCTGTGTTTCTCACATTTTAAAAACAAACAATGGGTGAGATGTCACATTATAGCCTGCCTGTCTGCCCCCACGCACCTCTCCATAAAGACAGATCATTACTTCAATATAATGCTTACTGTATGTGTCCCCACTTGGTGCCAAAAGATGGCCAGTTAGTCAATGATGGCTAAGATCCCTCAAGAGAAGGGCAACCTAAGCCAGACATGGCCATGTGGGTGCTGGTGGGTGCCACAGGAGGAATTACCAGTTGACAGAAATAGGGGGTAAATCCCTGGCTTCAGTTTCTGGCAGCCTGCCTGTGAAATGACCTATTGATGTGATAATATCTGTCCTCCTGTGCATTATCATCAGTAAACCTGGGCAGAGGAGGTTTCGCCGCTTAAGAGGTGTATGATAATAACCTCATGGGGCCTCAGGAAATGGCAGCTTACAGGAATGGATGATTTGGCCCTGAGTTATGTTTTTGGGTGTGAGACTCACAGACTGCAGAAGCTACATTGACCCTTGTTTATATGTAAGATAATAAAAGAGCGGTCAGGCCCGATTCAGGCCCTCCAGTCCACGAGGCTGAAGTCCCCTGGACCCGAACTGTATTTTTCTCTCATTTGTGTCTCTCTGTCTTTCTTAACCTTTCACTGTCCATTCTTCACTCCCACTGCTCACTCGTGTGGGACGTGACAATACCTCAGGCTAATGAAGCATAAGACCCTGAATATGTAAAAGTAGCATGAATGTGAAAGGGAAAGTGGCAAATGATAATCAGCATGGCACTGTGCCTCAGTGGCAGGTACTTTTCAGAAGAATTATAGATACGAGACCATATGATTGGAGAGGAACTGGACATTTTGCTTTAAACTATGCTGCCCTCATACCTTATTAACAGTCCTTACATACCCTGTTTATATACAAACTTCAATACGAGGAAGATGAGCACACCAAAAATAGAAGAGATAGAAGGAACATGAGCTATAAATAAAAATTTCATAAACGCTTCAAAACTATAAATCCTGGGAAAGTATCAGCCTTTATATATTCACATGCAGAACCTGAAAGGAAATGTGCAGTAAGATGCAGTAGGAGGCCGGCCGAGTGGCGCATTGGTTAAGCGCTGGTTTTGGGATGCCAGTGGCCCCGGTTCGGATCCCACATGAGGGCCAGTGACACTGCCCTCTACAGCTAACAACAGCTCCACCTGGAGCTGGGCTGTGTGAGCCCCGGTGATGGTGTGGGCTGCAGCCCCTGCTGCAGTGGGCTGCCATAGGCTACAGTGAGTGGCCCGCAGCCAGCGTGAGCGGCTGGCAGCCAGCGTGAGCTGCCAATAGCCGCGGTGAGCGACATCCAGAGGCCAGCGACCTATCTGCCTCATCCGGGAAGAGCGCAATGACGATACCAACAGTGAAGCAACATCCTCCACAACTAGACTGAAGAACAAAAAAAGACAGCAACTTGTCTGTTCCCCTTCCCCAATTCCCCAACGCTGTTCCCCTCCGCCAACTCCCCAATAAAATCTTTAAAAAAAAAAAAAAAAAAAAAAAAGATGCAGTAGGAAGATAAAAACAGAATCTTACATAAAAAGCTTATTAATTTTAAATATGCTGAATGGTTCATCTGCTCCAAAACTTTCATTTATGTGGTTTAAAGGGATGGGACGATGTGGGGAGCCAAAAGAGATTAGAAAATTTGTCGTGGAGGAGGGTCTTGGACCAGAAGCTTTTGGGGAATGTTTACATTCAGTAAGTCTGTTCCAGCAGCCTGAGAGCAACACGTGATCCAGCCAGAGCCCCTGAGCCTCTAAACCTGCTGTCCCAAATCTCGGCATAAAAGACAGTGGTCACCACCCACAAACCTGATGAATACCTAAACCAGACCAGATACGAAAGTACACTGACCTCTCTTAATGGATCCTCGATCAATGGCTCCAAATTACTCCAGAATCCAAACCAAAAGCTGTGCTCATTGACAAACCACCCCATCAGTAGTCTGGCACCTACAGGCACAGCAGCCCGCGGAGACGCTAAACTCTGACCTTCAGATTCTCCACAGTTCAGACTTTAATCACTGAGCACAAAACGCCCCCGACCCCCCATGATGGAACCCAGACACCCCAATCACTGACACTCAGTACGACTCCTCAGTGCTCCCCGCCCTTGTGCTGTCTTCACCGACTCACAGGAGCAACCACCGGCTTAGGGGGAGACAGACCGCCCCCGTCCCCGCCTTTTCTACAGACAGACCCGTACACAGACTTGATTGACTCTTTCCTGTACCTCCAGCGACTTCTTCAGGGTCTGACTTACTTCCCTAAACTTCTTTCACTTATGCCCTTCTCTCGCGAGAACATACGACGAAAGTGGGCTGCGTTTCTATGGAGAAAAGAATACAGCTTTTTCCTTGTGAGGTAATATATCCGCGCCGGCATCTTGGCGCCCTGGGGGCCGCCATCTTTGCATAACTGACGTACAGGTTTGTCATACAGAAGGCGTTTGCGTCAATGACCGTTAAGACACGAAGGTGAGACCACTGCTGAATCGCTCCCACTTCTGGCACTTCAGCCGTTATAAGACAAGAGAGGTTTTTCAGAGGCTCGAGGTCACCGAAGGCAAACATAACTTGGGGGCAAATTCATTTGTTGTAGTGTACAGCGAACGTCGCAAATTTTTCCAAGGCCGGAGCCCATCACGACCAAATGGGCGCGGCGTACATTCTGAGCGGCTCTTATGGCTGCGACGCCTCAGCTCGGTCGGAAATTAAAATAACTTCTGGACACCTCAGTCGCTGATCTAATTGCGGAGATTTGAAGGTCGTATAAAAACTAAAGCGTGCTTGACCAAAATGCTAGCGGCGCGATATAGCCATATAGCGTTTGCGACTTTAGGCAGGAACACTATGGGTGCTGCCATCTTGGGGGAAGTTCGGTTTCCGTACAGGACGATTGGTGTCTGGGGGAAGCTTAGTATGCAACTGGGCAAGTGTCAGTGCCTTTGAAAAACAAGGAAGATTTTAAAAAGTGAGATGGTATAGGGTATGCAGTGATCTATCACAAAGTAGGCAGAAACGATGGACGTTGTAAGCCTTTTTTCCAGGTTCACCCCAACTATGCTCCTTACCCTGCCCAAGTACAAAACATGCCACATCCTAGGCAGCCACTGAACCACCTTCTGACACTTCATTAGTGTGCATTTTATGAATAAAGTTTTAGTGTACGCGTATGTACTCTTTTTTTAATCTGCCTTCTTTCATGCAACATAGGTGTTTTGAATTGTCAATAACTCATTCCTTTTTGTTGCTTAGTATTCCACTGTATGAATATTCCTAAATGTGTTTAATCATTCACCAGTGGACCTTTGAGTTGTTGATAGTTTTTGATATTGGAAATAGAACCGCTATGAACATACAAAAAATTGCTTCAAAAATTGGGTTTCCCACAGTTGTACACATCTGCATCACCTCACCAAGAGGCTTTGCCAGCCATTTTGCAGGCCTACTACCATTTCTAGCCCTGCTCTGACTCATATTCTCCTTCTTCATGGCCCCAGTCCTGAGATAGAAGGTTACTCACCTTGAGGAACCAGAGATGTTGAGAACACAGGCTGTGGCAAAGATGCCAGCTTCATCTACTTACTCACATTATGTTCAACCCTGCGGGGAGCCAGCCCCCGCAAGTCCAGGGGTTCCCTCAGGTGGGAACGGCGTCCACGAGGAAAAAGAAGAATGGAGACACCGGAAGAGTTTCACAGGAGTGTCACAATTTATGATTACAGCATGTCCCTTTTCATAGGGACTCAACCAATATTCCAATCCCAAATTATGTTTCACATAGTTTTGATGTTTTGTTTTTCTTAGGACTTTACAGTCTTTACCTTTTTGTAAGTGCTCTCTCCAGGGTACACTGTGACCTAGTCTATCTTTAAAGATTCACTTATCATCTAAAGAGTGGTTACCATGGCTACCTAGTCATTATCCAAATTCCAGCAGCTAAATATAATTGTAAAACTCACAGGGCGCAGACTTGAGCTTTACTAAAAAACTAGCAGTGGCTGTGTTTAGGGTATGTTGAGGGTCATGGTCCCCAACATTGAAGGGCTTGCAAGCTGGCTTTAGTGGGCTTGGTGAAGCATAAACTTGTTTATCTGCTCCTATTGTTTCCTTCCTGCACCTGGTGGGTGCTTACTATCTACTTATGGAGGTATGTGGTGAGGATGGTCAGTTCCTTGGGACACAAAACAAAGATGACTATCCGGATTAATGGAAAAGGAGCCTAAGGCACATACATATACACGGTTAATGATTTACTGCAGTTTACTTCCTTAAAAATTTACAATAAAAGCTATGCGCAGATCCGCTCAGTCTTCTTTGGCTGAGTCCCTTGGTCTCACTCTTATCTTACTTCTGTCTCTTGTTCTTATTCAATCTGCGTCGCCCCTCTCGAGTCCCATTTGCCCTTGCCACGCAGGATGTGACAACTAGCACCTCAACGTGCGGCCCGAAGAACGGAAGGAAGACTTTGAATCTTGGTGAAAATTCAAGGCGCAGACCTCAGGGCAGGCCGGCACTCTACTTGGTAAGGAGTAGGGAATAGTCCTAAGGAATTGTACCAGGGCATCCGGAGAAGAAACTAACAAACTCTGTGTGAAAGTGTGTGATTGTGTGAGTGAATGTATATAGTTCCACGGCTTTTCGCTACGGAACTTGAGTGGGCTCTAATCTGCGGTTCCGTAATCTGTCGTATGGCATAACGGCGACTGACTCGTTCACTTGTGCGGGGGCTTATACCGCAGAGCCTTAGCCAAGACAGACTTAGTCCCGCGAGGGGCGCAACCAGACGAGCATCTGAGTGAATAATTGAGTGTAAGTTCTCTTTTCTTTTCTTTTCTTAAAAACTAACATGGGAAATTCTGAGAGTCAATATAGACCATATATTTGCCTCCTTAAGCAACTTTCTAAGAAGGGAGGGGTAAAAGTCTCAGAAAAGAAATTAGAGGAACTTTTAAAAGTTATTGAAACACATTGTACTTGGTTTCCAGATTTAGGAACCATAGATTTAGACCAATAGGAGATGGTAGGTAAAGATATATCTGAAAAGCAACTTCAGGGAAAAGAGATACCAACTACAATTTGGGAAACTTGGAGACAGGTCCGATAAGTTTTAGAACCTTTACACACCGACACAGAAGATGAAGAGGAGGATAAAAATCAGGATTGCAAAAGTCTCATTGAATTATCAGAGGACGAGGAGAGAGACGGAGAGTCTGTAGAAGCACCTACAATAATTCCAAAAGCATTATATCCTTCTTTAAAAGACGATCTGTTAATACCTGATCGTTTGCCTCCTCCCCCAATAACTAGAATGAAGGATTGTGGGTTATCTAAAAACCCATCAAAACTAAAACAACCAGTTTATCCTATTATATCGACACCTCCACCTTATGCCCGAGGTCCACATTCTTCAATGTCAGCCATAGAAAAAGGAATTCAACAGGCAAGGTAAGAAGGAGATTTGGATGCTTTAAATTTTCCAGTCATAATTAGGGAGTGTATTGCACCCAATGATGAACACCCCAATGGTTTGCAGATATTAGAACACCACCCTTTTCCTTTTAAAATCCTTAAGGAACTTAAACAGGCAATTACTCAATTTGGTCCGACTTCCCCTTACACTATAGGACTAATTCGAGGTATTGCTGATGGAAATAGAATGATTCCAATAGATTGGAATGCTTTGGCTAAGTCCTGTCTTTCTCCAGCCCAATTTCTGCAATTTAAATCTTGGTAGATTGATGGTGCGGAAATTCAGAGTAGGCATAATCAGGCTGGGGGGATAGATATTACTAAGGATCAATTAGTAGGTGATGGAGATTGGATAAATACCGAACAGCAGACTTTAATGACTCGTCAGGCCCAAGACCAGCTTAAAAGAATTTGTTTGACGGCTTGGGAGAAAGTGGAAGTGGAAGGAAAAGTCCCAACCTCCTTTCAAAACATATTTCAAGGACCTCAGGAGCCTTATTCAGAATTTATAGCTCGCTTGCAGGATACTATTAACAAACAGGTATCCAATGCTCAGGCCGCTGATATCATTTTACAAATCATAGCTTATGACAACGCTAATGAGGACTGTAAAAAGGCAATAGGAGCTCAAAAAGGAAAGACAGATGCAATGGGATACCTCCGCCTCTGTCAAGGAGTAGGAACTGAACAATATAAAGCTACAATGTTAGCTCAGGCAAGTACAGGAATGACAAGAGGAAAAAGGTTTCCAGGTACTTGCTTTAATTGTGGAAAGCCTGGTCATACTAAAAGGGAATGCAGAAAGAAAATTAAAAATGTTTCTAATATGCCTAATGACTCTGCTCTTGCAGAATTGAAATCACCAGGGATATGTCCTCGATGCCGAAAAGGGAAACAATGGGCATCAGATTGTAGATCATTTTATCATAAGGATGGAAGTCCCCTTCAGGGAAACGGGAAGCGGGGCCAACCTCAGGCCCCGACAACAGGGGCATATCTGACATCGGCCACTCCTCAGAACTATCAGGCCACTCCTCAGAATTATCAGGCCATACCTCTCCCAAACTTTCAGTACAGTACTTAAGTTCAGCAACAGAAGGGAGTGCAGCAGTAGACGTTTGCACCACTCAAGATATTTTATTACTTCCCAGAGAAACGCCTCTCCGTGTACCCACAGGAATTTTTGGGCCAATTCCACCAAATACTGTCGGACTTATTCTTGGCTGATCCAATTTAACTTCAAAAGGAGTCACACTTCATACAGGGATCATTGATTCTCATTATGAAGGAGAAATTCAAATTATAATATCTTCGACAGTCCCCTGGTCAGCAAAAAAGGCAGAACGGATTGCACAGTTACTTTTACTTCCGTATGTTTCTCCAACACGAAAAGGAATCCAAAAACGAGGAACAGGTAGTTTTGGAAGTACATGAGAAGCAGGTATCTTTTTAATAGGAAAAAATTTCAGATATTCGACCTATTTGTCAAATTGAAATTCAAGGAAAGAAGTTTAAAGGTCTTATAGATACAGGAGCTGATGTTTCAATAATCAGTTCTCAACAATGGCCAAATAATTGGGAATTACAAGATCCAGATATCAATATAGTAGGAGTAGGAAGAGCCCCAGGCTTGCGTCAAAGTATTCAGATTTCTCCATGCATAGGACCAGAAGGACAACAAGGATTTTTGCAACCTTATGTTGCTGATATCCCTGTTAATTTATGGGGAAGAGACCTGTTGACTCAGTGGAACGCAGAGGTCTGGATTGCACCAAATCAATATAGTCCCCAAAGTCGAAAAATTATGAGTCGTATGGGATTCCAACCAGGATAACTCAACCTCTCCAGCTCTCATCTCAGCAGGGAAAACTAGGAGTAGGTTATCGGACCAATCAAAATAACCCTTTTTTGTAGGGGCCACTGTCGAAGAGCTACGTGCTCCTTTGCCTCTTAAATGGAAAAATGACACCCCGATATGGATTGAACAGTGGCCCCTTCCTCAAGAAAAATTAGAGGCTTTAACAAAATTAGTACAGATCCAACTAGAACAAGACCATATAGAACCTTCTACTAGCCCTTGGAATTCTCCGGTTTTTGTCATTAAGAAAAAATCAGGCAAATGGAGAATGCTAACTGATCTTAGAGCGGTTAATGCTGTTATTGAACATATGGGTGCCCTTCAACCAGGGCTTCCACAACCATCGATGATTCCTAAAGATTGGCCTCTTATAGTTATTGATTTGCAGGATTGTTTTTATACGATTCCGTTACATCCTCATGATTGCCCTTGATTTTCCTTTTCCATTCCATCTATTAACAATAAAGAGCCAATTCAAAGATATCAATGGAAAGTACTACCGCAGGGAATGCTTAACAGCCCAACGATTTGTCAGTTTTATGTAGCTCGAGCTCTTACACCAGTAAGAACTAAATTTCCTGATTGTTACATCATTCATTATATGGATGATATTCTCTGTGCTGCACCATCTATGAAACAACTAGCAGCTTGCTTTGAATCACTTAAACTTCACCTAGACAAGGCAGGGCTATGTATATAGCCCCCGATAAAATTCAAACAACCACTCCAGTTAAATACTTAGGAAAAATTGTTGATCGACAGACTATTAGACCACAAAAGGTTCAGATTAGAAAACATCAGATTTCTACTTTAAATGATTTACAAAAATTATTAGGCGATATTAATTGGCTACGTCCTACTTTGGGCATTCCTACTTATGCTCTCAGCAATTTGTTTAGTCTCTTGCGAGGACCATCACAATTAAACAGCCCTCGTAAACTGACTCCACAGGCAATTAAGGAACTAGAATTAGCAGAACAAAAGATACAGGAAGCTCAGATTCAGCGTATAGATCCCTATCAACCTTTGCAAGTTCTGGTTTTCTCCACACCGCATTCTCCGACAGCGGTTATAATACAACAAGAAAAACTGGTTGAATGGCTTTTCTTACCTAATCATTTTGTTAAAACATTGCCAACTTATGTTGAATTGATTTCTGAATTAATATCCAAAGCCTGCACTCGAGTCTTACACCTTAGTGGGCAGGAACCTAATCAAATTGTAGTTCCTTTTAAAAAACAACAAATTTGTCATCTAAACATTCATAATGAATCTTGGCAAATTGCAATAGGAAATTTTTATGGAATCATTGATAATCATTACCCAAAGAATAAATTATTTCAATTTTTGCAAAAGACTAATTGGATTTTACCCAAAAAACTCCGACAGGAGCCGATTCCCCAAGGAATTACTGTCTTTTACTGATGGATCTAATAATGGAAAAGCTGCCATCGTTAGTGAAAAAGAAAGTCAACTTATTCACACTAACTGTAATTCAGCACAAAAGGCTGAACTGGTGGCAGTTTTAACTGCTTTGCAGACCTATTCTGAACCTCTAAATATTGTTTCTGATTCGGCTTATGTTGTGCACACGGCTCAAAACATTGAGACAGCGTCTCTCTCATTTAATTCTAATCAGTCTCTTCAGATTTTGTTTCATCAACTTCAGCAGGTTGTGAGAAATCGTCAACACCCATTTTTTATTACTCATATTCGTGCTCATACAACTCTCCCAGGTCCATTGACGCGTGGAAATGCTATTGCAGACTCTTTAGTGGGAAATGCTCAGATTGATGAAGCAACCCACTTTCACTCTTTAACCCATATCAATGCTAAAGGTTTACGATTTAAATTTCCCATTACTCATAAACAAGCTAGATATATAGTTCAAACTTGTCCTACTTGCCAAATTCTTAATGCTCCACAAGAATGTCCAGAGGGAACCAACCCTCGGGGTTTAGCTCCTAATGATCTGTGGCAGATGGATGTGACTCACATCTCTTCTTTTGGAAAATTATCATTTGTACATGTCTCTGTTGATACTGCCTCAGGATTTTTAGTAGCCACTGCTCAAACTGGTGAAACTGCAGCTCATTCCTGTCGTCATCTTTTGATTTGTTTTTCTATTATGGGCCTTCCAAAAAAAGTTAAAACGGACAATGGACCAGCTTACACTAGCGCTAAGTTTGCAAACTTTTGTGCAACCTGGCAAATTACCCATAACACTGGCATTCCTTACAACCCCCAAGGACAGGCCATTGTGGAACGTGCTAATTCCACCTTAAAGAAACAATTGCAAAAACAGAAAGGGGGAGATGTAAAGGAACCACCTCAGGTGCAATTAGCTAGAGCTATGTTTACTTTAAATTTTTTGAACTCCTCTGGCTCTGATCCACATTGTGGACGAACTGCAGCAGAAAGGCATTTTAATACCAGTTCAAAGAAAAAGCTGCCAATCCCCATATGGTGGAAAGATATTCCGACTAATCAGTGGAATTTAGGGACTCTGTTGACATGGGGACGAGGTTTTGCTTGTATTTCTCCAGGCAAAGAAGAACGTCCTCTGTGAGTGCCTAGCAGATGCGTTAAACCTTATCATGAACGACACACCCAAGAAGGTCATCAAGAAGCCAAATTGGCCTAAGGTTGCTAGGTATGAAATGCCTCCCAGTGAGTTTACACTGGAGGCTACCTCAGCTGAAGGAGAAGAAACCAAATGTCATCTGCTAATCTTCAGCTCCTCCCTGAAGAGGATGCCCTATCCGCAGCTGCGGAAGGATTATCTAATCTAAATCCACTCAATTGGATCAAAAGCCTCAGTGGAGGTTTTGCTGGTGCATTTGTATTACTAATCATTATTTTATTTCTGTTTTGCTTAGTCCTCCGGTGTGGCCAACAAACCCTCCGGCGGGCCATAGACGAAGAAACTGCAAAATCCGTGTTTTTCCTTCTACAGCAACAGAAGGGGGGCGATGTTGCCTTACAGCCGATTCCACGACCGCCCCCTCTACATTAACCTCTGAAGGCATAGCATTGGTTTTTGTGTCTGCTTGGTTCTGTGCCTACTCCCCATCCTCATTAGATGTTTTCTTAAGTAGATGATGGAAGTCCAAGCCAATATCCATGAGATCAAACTTAAGGCAAAGCCTCAAGTTTAGCCACCTGCTTATTAGCCCCACTACCCCTAAACTTTAGCGAGGACAGGCTAGCCAAAGACGGGTAAGGACCTCCTTGAATGTAACTAACCTAAGACAGGGCTTGATCGCCAGAGGATCAAGTGCCTATGACGGGTTGTTATTTCATTGGAGGACACCTAAGACAGGCACTGTGACTCGCAGCCGCCTGGGGTCACAGGCGTGCTTTTTAAATAATAAAGAAGGGGGAGATGTTGAGGGTCATTGTCCCCAACATTGAAGGGCTTGTAAGCTGGCTTTAGTGGGCTTGGTGAAGCATAACTTGTTTATCTGCTCCTATTGTTTCCTTGCTGCACCTGGAGGGTGCTTACTATCCACTTATGGAGGTATGTGGTGAGGACGGTCAGTTCCTTGGGACACAAAACAAAGATGACTATCCGGATTAATGGAAAAGGAGCCTAAGGCACATACGAATACGCGGTTAATGATTTACTGCAGTTTACTTCCTTAAAAATTTACAATAAAAGCTATGCGCAGATCCGATTCAGGGCTCAGTCTTCTTTGGCTGAGTCCCTTGGGTTCAGTCTTCTTTGGCTGAGTCCCTTGGTCTCGCTCTTATCTTACTTCTGTCTCTTGTTTTTCCTTAATCTGCGTCGCCCCTCTCGTGTCCCATTTGCCCTTGCCACGCAGGACGTGACATATCTGCCCATTAGTTCATATCTTACTTCATGAATAAGCAACTGCAGATAATGTTTACAGCTACAACTTTATTGAAGACATTTTTGTTTTGCTTCTGGGGAACCAAGTCTCTTGGGTCTTCCAACCTCACCACCTCTTTTTTCCCAGTTCACCACTGCTGTTTTTTAACCTACTTTATTAGACACTCATCTTTCTACATTTTAGGAAGAAAAAAAACTGTGGAAGAAATTTTCTATGAGGGATGATGATTTTAGTTCCTAGTACAAAAAGACTGAATTCATTCAGGAGTATCTATGGAGACAGTAAAATATAACACAAATGTGCAGATCAGAAAATATTAAGGAAAATGTGAATTTAGAAGACATTATAGAAAATAACAGCTTAACTTATTAGAATAAAAAAGAAGAGTTAAGGATTATGAGAACAGAGCAAGAAATGGAAAACAGAACCTTTGGACAATTTCTGTGTGGGGCAAGGACAAGTGTCTTAGTCAGTTCAGGCTACTATAACAAAACAACAGAAACTGATTTCTCATAGTTCTGGAGGCTGGAAAGTCCAAGATCAAGGCACCGGTGGATTTGGTGTCCAATGAGGGCCTGCTTCCTCACACACACTGCCTTCTAGCTACAACCTCCCATGGTGGAAGGGGAGAGGGGTCTCTGGGCCCTAGTGACCTATACCTCTCAAAGAGACCTATACCCCCATCTCCTAATATCACCTTGGGGGTTAGGATTTCAACATATGAATTTTCAGGGAACACAAATATTTAGTCTATAGCAAGAAGCTAAGAAATCATATAAACATACAAATCAGGTTATGGTGTGTGCATAGCATCCAACATGGAACTGAATGTTAGGAAGGGAAATTACTATTTCCCAGAGGAGCATGGAAAGGCTCTAATTAAAGACTATGCTGAATTCAAAGATCTGTTTGAAACGAGGCCAGGAAGGTCAAATTCATACCAAGACAGAGGGTAAAAATAGGCAGAGACACTGTGACAATGGACAAAAAAAAGGGCTAAAAGAAAAAAAGAGAGAGAGAAGAGAACTAGGAAAACAAACAAAAAAATCAAAATGTACATAAAATAAACAGAGATCAGATGGAATCAGACCTCAGAGAAAAGGAAGGGGTATAATTTTCTCCTAGAAAGGGGAAGCTCACATATGAGAAGGATATGGGGAACACCTGTTTAGGTTTCCTCAGACACTCCTAAATTGGGCACCATCTCCTACTGACTAGCATATGGCTTTCCCGGCTACCCCGACTTGCTGGTTCTCTCACTCACCTGGACAGGTCTGACTGTGGATTTTTGTCTTGTATTGTCCACAGTTCTTTCCCATTTTCCAACTTGGAGAGTGCGTCTGGTTTGCTGACTTGATACCCTGTTCATGGGAAATGACAGAAGACTCGAGACACATCGAATTGGACTGGGATGTGAAGATGGGAAAATGCCACACTGTAGGGACTATACTTTTTTTCCCTCTTTTTAGGCTGAACCTTCCTGCCACCTGCTGGTAGCTCAGCAGCAGCTCAACTCGGGCTGGGCATCAAACTGCTGTTGTTCAGAACTCAGAGTTCAGAGCTCTTGAGCAAGCTCTGAACCAACTGAGCCACTCGGCCAGCCAGGGACTATATGGTTTTCACATCAGCCAAGCAGGGCTTTTCTCTCAGGACAGGGAACATTATACACCGTTGTGTGGAGCCAGAGAGGGACATGAGGCTCTACCACTTGAGAGCACTAAAGACTCTGAATCTGAGAGAAGAAAGGCCACTGACTAGGGAACCTGAGGGGAACCATCCACACCTGTTGACACCAGGTTGCTGTAGTTCTCCAACATCACATCCCGCTACAGGTCCTTCTGCTCGGGGGCCAGGAGCTGCCTCTCCTCCCACGTGAAGTCACAGTCATGACCTCCAGTGTCACTCATCCCTGTCATAACATGGTCCTCTTTAATAGGAAGTATTTCCCTTTTTATGATGTACTGAAAGGAAGTTATTGTGCTTATTTTCACATAGGTGCTTATAGGCAGCACCAATACAATCAGTTCTTTAAAAATCACTTTGTAGTAGGAAAAAAAATTATTAGTTATCAGATATTCACTTTTCCAATTATTCAACAAATTAGACGTTTCGATAATGCATAGCCATTAAATCCTCTTACTAACAAAGAATCATTCATACATACACACACACACAAAACAAACAAGGGACCTGACAATTAAGTTCGCAAACTCATCCTAGAAAAAGTGCTTCATACCTCATTGATGAATATACTTCTGTCACCTTCAAAGTACTCCACTTGGGAAGCTATGCACTGGCGTCATACTGCCTGCCTGTCTGCCTTCATGCATCTTTCTATAACGACAGATCATTACTTCAATATTATGCTTACTGTTTATATCCCTATTTGGCCCAAAAGATGGCTGCTTAATCCATGATGGGTAAGATTTCTCAAGGAGGAACAACCTAAGCCAGACACAGTCACTTGAGTGCCAGTGGGTGCCATGAGAGCAATAGGAAGAATCACGAGTTGAGAGAAATAGGGTGGAGAAACCTTGCTTCAGGTTCGGGCAGCCTGCATGTGAAATGATGTATTTATGTGATAATATCTGGCCTCTGTGTATCCTTATCAGTAAGTCTTGGCAGAGGAATTTTCTGCCCCTTAGGAGATGCATGACAATAACCTCTTGAGTCCTCCGGTAATGGCAGCTTGGAGGCATGGGTGATTTGGCCCTGAGCTATGTTTTCAGGTGTGAGATATGCAAACCGCAGAAGCTACATTGACCCTAACTTATGTGTAAGAGAATAAAAGAAACAGTCAGGCCTGAGTCAGGGCTCTCCATCCACAAGGCTGAAAGTCCCCTCACCCCGAACTGCATTTTCTCTCATTTTGTCTCTCTCTTTCTTAACTGTTCACCATCCCTCCTCCATTGTTCCTACTCAGTCATGCAGAACATTGTCACGTCCTGCGTGGCAAGGGCAAATGGGACTCGAGAGGGGCGACGCAGATTGAATAAGAACAAGAGACAAAAGTAAGATAAGAGCGAGACCAAGGGACTCAGCCAAAGAAGACTGAGCCCCGAATCGGGTCAACGCATGGTTTTTATTGAAACTTTTCAAGGAAGTAAAACTGCTGTAAATTAGTAACCGTGTGTATTGTGTGCCTTAAGGCTGTTTTCCATTAACTTATACCATTGTATTCCAACAAATGCTATGCCTTCATACATCACTACACAGTCCCAGGACACTGAGTTACTGTGTCCTCCCAGGGGAGATAACTGATACCATTCCATCAGGTCCCAGTCATACTGAGACACCCCCCCACCCGGAGAGAGCTTTACCGATATCATTCCACCGGGCCTCAGTCATACCGAGACACTCTCTCAAGACTAATAGGGTCAGGGGCTAGTGCAGAGAGGATGGTCTTGGAATCGGCTGTAAGGCAACATCTCCCCCTTTCTGTTGTTGTAGAAGGAGAAACACGGATTTTGCAGTTTCTTCATCTATGGCCCGCCGGAGGGTTTGTTGGCCACGCCGGAGGACTAAACAAAACAGAAACAAAATAATGATTAGAAATGCAAAGGCACCAGCAAAACATCCACCGAGGTTTTTTATCCAATTGAGTGGATTTAGAGTAGATAATCCTTCCGCAGCTGCAGATAGGGCATCCTCTCCAGGGAGGAGCTGAAGATTAGCAGATGACATTTGGTCTACTTCTTGCTGTAATTGCTGGATATCCACAGAGAGGTTGGGCATATGACCCAAAAGATGAGCTCGTACCTCGGACCACGAGGTACATGTCTGATTATAAGAAAAAGGAGTTATACAATAGGTGGAGATATTCCAATCATATTTTAAAGTAATAATAGTCCGGAGACTTTCTAATTGGCTTCCCAAATAAACCACAGTAGTTTCCAAATCGGCTAAACGAACACTAATTTCTTGATCAATTTTCAATTGTTGGTTCCAAGTTTTACTAGCATTTTCATGCCATTGTTGTACAAATTGAGTAGTTTGAACTGTCTGATGGAGGGCTACTCCAGAGACAGCAGCAGTGGTTGTGATTTCTATAATTCCTAAAATTGTTGCTATTAAAAGGCCAATAAATCTTTTAGTTCGGTGTAAAATTTTATGAAGAATTTGAAGAATAATATGAATTGTCTGAGAGTCTTCCTAAACCCTAGAGGTTTGAACAGGAATCCACAATCCTTTTCTAGGTCGTAAAATCATAATTTGATCTTGGGGATAGCTAAGGATTGAGGAATTAAGACAGGTAAATAAGCGACATAGAGGACATTCGACCAATTTCAAATTTTGATTAATGGTAAATTTTCCTATTAAAAACACAAATGGATTTTTAAGACAAACCTGTAAATAAATTTGTCCAGTTTTTTCATATCGAAAGGTATAACTATTATCATTATTTTGAGTAAGGTTTCCTTCCCATAATTTATTAGATCCAATGCTTAAAGCAATTTTCCAAAGAGTCCTTTGAAACGGACCTCTAATAGGTCTAATCATCCTTAATTGAGGTGGGGCTAAGACTCTTTCCTTCCAAAAAATAGAAATATTAAAAGGAGACTTAACAATTTTGGGTAAATTATTTCCAATAATTTGATCTTTTAATTGTCGTGGTTCTGAGCATTCTTTAATATTACAGGTTTGAAGAGCAGGACCAAAGGGTCCCCAATCAATAATTGTTTTCAAGATATTATTTATGATTATTCTATCTAATATTCCACGACATTCTTCCCAATGAATTCTTGATTGATTTTTATCCCAATGATTAATAAGAGGGCAAGTAGGAATTGGAGGTGGGAAGCTATGAGTGCTAAATAGCTGTATAACAGATCCTTTACTAGAAATCATAAATAAATCTTTAAAGGTATTATTTTCTTTTCCACTTGGAATAGCCCAAATTTGCTCTGAAAGAGAGAGACATGGTGGAACAGAGCCAATACATATAGGGGTTCAAAAAATTTAAAGTAAACATGGCTTTTGCTAATTGCACCTGAGGTGGTTCCTTTACGTCTCCCCCTTTGTTTCTTTAAGGTTGAATTAGCACGGTCAACAATGGCCTGGCCTTGAGGGTTGTAAGGAATGCCAGTATTATGGGTAATTTGTCAGGTTGCGAAAAAGTTGGCAAACTTAGCGCTGGTATAAGCTGGTCCATTGTCCGTTTTAACTTTTTTTTTTTTTTTTTTAAGATTTTATTGGGGAATTGGTGGAGGGGAACAGCATTGGGGAATCGGGGAAGGGGAACAGACAAGTTGCTGTCTTTTTGTTCTTCAGTTTAGTTGCGGAGGATGTTGCTTCACTGTTGGTATCGTCATTGCGCTCTTCCCGGATGACGCAGATCGGTCGCTGGCCTCTGTATGTCGCTCACCGCGGCTATTGGCAGCACACGCTTGGCTGCCAGCCGCTCACGCTGGCTGCGGGCCACTCACTGTAGCCTATGGCAGCCCACTGCAGCAGGGCTGCAGCCTACATCATCGCCAGGGCTCGCACAGCCCAGCTCCAGGTGGAGCTGTTGTTAGCTGTAGAGGGCAGTGTCACTGGCCCTCATGTGGGATCCGAACCGGGGCTGCTGGCATCCCAAAACCAGCGCTTAACCAATGCGCCACTCGGCCGGCCCCGTTTTAACTTTTCTTGGAAGGCCCATAATAGAAAAACAAATCAAGAGATGACGACAGGAATGAGCTGCAGTTTCACCAGTTTGAGCAGTGGCTACTAAAAATCCTGAGGCAGTATCAACAGAAACATGTACAAATGATAATTTTCCAAAAGAAGAGATGTGAGTCACATCCATCTGCCACAGATCATTAGGAGCTAAGCCCCGAGGGTTGGTTTCCTCCGGACATTTTTGTGGAGCATTAAGAATTTGGCAGGTAGGGTCGGCCGAGTGGCGCAATGGTTAAGCGCTGGTTTTGGGATGCCAGCGGCCCCGGTTCGGATCCCACGTGAGGGTCAGTGACACTGCCCTCTACAGCTAACAACAGCTCCACCTGGAGCTGGGCTGTGCGAGCCCCGGTGATGGTGTGGGCTGCAGCCCCTGCTGCAGTGGGCTGCCATAGGCTACAGTGAGTGGCCCGCAGCCAGCGTGAGCGGCTGGCAGCCAAGAGTGAGCTGCCAATAGCCGCGGTGAGCAACATCCAGAGGCCAGCGACCGATCTGCCTCATCCGGGAAGAGTGCAATGACGATACCAACAGTGAAGCAACATCCTCCGCAACTAAACTGAAGAACAAAAAGACAGCAACTTGTCTGTTCCCCTCCCCTGATTCCCCAACGCTGTTCCCCTCTGCCAATTCCCCAATAAAATATTTAAAAAAAAAAAAAGAATTTGGCAGGTAGGACAAGTTTGAACTATATACCTAGCTTGTTTATGAGTAGTGGAAAATTTGGATCGTAAACCTCCAACATTGATATGGGTTAAAGAGTGAAAGTGGGTCGCCTCATCAATCTGAGCATTTCCCACTAAAGAGTCTGCAATAGCATTTCCACGCGTCAATGGACCTGGGAGAGTGGTATGAGCGCGAATATAAGTAATAAAAAATGGGTGTTGACGATTTCTTACAACCTGTTGAAGTTGATGAAACAAAATCTGAAGAGACTGATTGGAATTAAATGAGAGAGACACTGTCTCAATGTTTTGAGCTGTGTGAACAACATAAGCTGAATCAGAAACAATATTTAGAGGTTCAGAATAGGTCTGCAAGGCAATTAAAACAGCCACAAGTTCAGCCTTTTGTGCCGAATTACAGTTAGTGTGAACAAGTTGACATTCTTTTTCACTAACGATGGCAGCTTTTCCATTATTAGATCCATCAGTAAATATGGTAATTCCTTGGGGAATCGGCTCCTGTCGGAGTTTTTTGGGCAAAATCCAATTAGTCTTTTGCAAAAATTGAAATAATTTATTCTTTGGGTAATGATTATCAATGATTCCATAAAAATTTCCTATTGCAATTTGCCAAGATTCATTATGAATGTTTAGATGACAAATTTGCTGTTTCTTAAAAAGAACTACAATTTGATTAGGTTCCTGCCCACTAAGGTGTAAGACTCGAGTGCGGGCTTTGGATATTAATTCAGAGATTAATTCTACATAAGTTGGAAGTGTTTTGGCAAAATTATTAAGTAAAAAAAGCCATTCAACCAGTTTTTCTTGTTGAATCACAACCGCTGTTGGAGAGTGCGGTGTAGAGAAAACTAGAACCTGTAAAGGTTGATCAGGATCTATACGTTGAATCTGAGCTTTTTGTATCTTTTGTTTTACTAATTTTAGTGTCTTAATTGCCTGTGGAGTCAGTTTACGAGGGCTGTTTAATTGTGATGGTCCTCGCAAGAGGCTACACAGATTGCTAAGAGCATAAGTAGGAATGCCCAAAGTAGGATGTAGCCAATTAACATCTCCTAATAATTTCTGTAAATCATTTAAAGTAGAAATCTGATCTTTTCTAATCTGAACCTTTTGTGGTCTAATAGTCTGTCAATCAACAATTGTTCCTAGGTATTTAACTGGAGTCGTTGTTTGAATTTTATCTGGGGCTATACATAGCCCTGCCTTGTCCAGGTGAAGTTTAAGTGATTTAAAGCATTCCAGTCTGTTGGAATCATTTTGTTTCCGTCAGCAATACCTCGGATTAATCCCATGGTATAGGGAGAAGTCGGACCAAATTGAGTAACTGCTTGTTTGAGTTCCTTAAAGATTTTAAGAGGAAAAGGTTGCTGTTCTAATACCTGCAAACCATTGGGGTGTTCATCATTGGGTGCAATACACTCCCGAATTATGACTGGAAAATTTAAAGCATCCAAATCTTCTTCTAACCTTGCCTGTTGAATTCCTTTTTCTACAGCTGACAATGATGAATGTGGACCTCGGGCATAAGGTGGAGGTGCCGATATAACAGGAGAAACTGGTTGTTTTAGGTTTGGTGGGTTTTTGGATAACCCCCAATCCATTCTAGTTATTGGAGGAGGGGACAAACGATCAGGTGTTAACAGATCGTCTTTTAAAGAAGGATATAATGCTGTTGGGATTATTGTAGGTGCTTCTACAGACTCCTCTTCTCTCTCCTCCTCCTCTGATAATTCAATGAGACTTTTGCAATCCTCATTTTTATCTTCCTCTTCATTTTCCGTGTCAGTGTGTAAGGGTTCTAAAACTGACCGGACCTGTCTCCAAGTTTCCCAAATTGTAGTTGGTATCTCTTCTCCCTGAAGTTGTTTTTCTGAAAGATCTTTACCTACTACATCCCACTGATCTAAACCTACAGTTCCTAAATCTGGAAACCAAGTACAATGGGTCTCAATAACCTTTAAAAGTTCCTCTAATTTCTTCTCTGAGACTTTTACCCTTCCCTTCTTAGAAAGCTGCTTAAGGAGGCAAATATATGGTCTATATCGACTCTCAGAGTTTCCCATGTTAGTTTTTAAGAAAAGAAAATAGAACTTTCACTCAATTATTCACTCAGATGCTCGTCTGGCTGCGCCCCTCGCGGGACTAAGTCTGTCTTGGCTAAGGCACTTCGGTATAAACCCCCAAACTGGTGAACGAGTCAGTCACCGTTATGCCTTATGACAGATTACGGAACCGCAGATTGGAGCCCATTCAAGTTCCGCTACTAAAAGTCTTGAAACTATATTCAATCACTCACACATTCACACTCTTTCACACAAAGTTTGTTAGGTTATTCTCCGGATGCCCCGGTACAATTCCTCAGGACTATTCCCCACCTCTCACCAAGTAGAGTGCCGGCCCGTCCTGGGGTCTGTGCCGTGAAATTCACCAAGATTCAGAGTCTTCCTTCCCTTCTTCGAGATGCCCCACGTTTGGGCGCCAGTTGTCACGTCCTGCGTGGCAAGGGCAAATGGGACTCGAGAGGGGCGACGCAGATTGAATAAGAACAAGAGACAAAAGTAAGATAAGAGCGAGACCAAGGGATTCAGCCAAAGAAGACTGAGCTCCGAATCGGGTCAACGCATGGTTTTTATTGAAACTTTTCAAGGAAGTCAAACTGCTGTAAATTAGTAACCGTGTGTATTGTGTGCCTTAAGGCTGTTTTCCATTAACCTATCCCATTGTATTCCAACAAATGCTATGCCTTCATACATCACTACACAGTCCCAGGACACTGAGTTACTGTGTCCTCCCAGGGGAGATAACTGATATCATTCCATCAGGTCCCAGTCATACTGAGACACCCCCCCCCCCAGAGAGCTTTACCGATATCATTCCACCGGGCCTCAGTCATACCGAGACACTCTCTCAAGACTAATAGGGTCAGGGGCTAGTGCAGAGGGGATGGTCTTGGAATCGGCTGTAAGGCAACAGAACATGATGATGCACTGATGCCAGCACTTAGCTTACCCTCCAAAGCAATTTTGGAACTCTTTTTTTTTTTCTGGAATAGCCATCAGAGCTGTCATTGTATTACCCTTGATGTCCTGAATGTCATCAAAATGTCTTCCTTTCAATATTTCCTTGATCTTCAGGTAAAGAAAAAAGTCATTGGGTGCCAGATCAGGTGAGCAGAGAGCGTGTTCCAATACAGTTATTTGTTTACTGGCTAATAACTCTCTCACAGATAGTACTGTCTGATCTGGTGCATTGTTGTGATACAAGACCCATGAATAGTTGGTGAAAAGTTCAAGTTGTTTTTGTATTTTTCATGCAGCCTTTTCAGCACTTCCAAATAGTAAACTTGGTTAACTGTTTGTCCAGTTGATACACATTCAAAATGAAAAATCCCTCTGATATCAAAAAAAGGTTAGGAACATCGTTTTGATTCTTGATTTAGACTGATGGAACTTTTTTGATCATTGAGAATTGGCTGACTTCCATTGTGTACTCTGACTCTTTGTTTAAAGGTCGTATTGGTACACCCATGTTTCATCACAAGTGATAACATGGTCCAAAACATTGTTTTGCCTCTCCAAAAGGTCATGGCAAACTTCGACTCTCCTTTGCTTTTTTTTATTGTTGAGCTCCTTTGGGACCATTTTTGCGCATACCTTTCTCATTCTAAGATTTTTAGTTAAGATTTTCCTATTTCTCTATCAATGTTTACTTGATCAACTATGCTTTTCACAGTCAGCTGACGATGCTGATGCACAATTTGACAAATTTTGCAATGTTCTTGTCAGTTCTGCTCATTACTGGCCGCCCTGACCTCTCTTCATTAGTGATGCATTTTCTCCCCTCAGAAAAATGTTTAACCCATTTGTATACTGCCACTTTGTTCATAGCATTATCCCCATAAACTTGGACTAACATGTTTCTGATTTCACTTCCACTCTTACCAAGTTTAACAAGAAATTTAATGTTTATTCATTGCTCTAGTTGAAGCTCAGACATTTTTGCTACGGCACACAAAAACACACAACTCTAATGAACACCATTCAGCAAGACACCCCCACACGTCGACATGAACACAGCTGTAAGACACTGATATAACAAGGTTAGGAAACCTTACTGAGCTGTTTGTAGAATGCTGTGAATGTAAGTTCACAGTGGCAAGTTTGCAAATTTAACTGGCAGACCATGAGTGTGTGTGAGTGTGCACACCTATTTGCCAAATATTATACAATGTAGGTGATATCAAGATTAGTAAAACACGGTTCGGTCCCACGTATGAGGGCCAGTGACACTGCCCTCAAAAAAAACCAAAAAGAAACAACTGTTTGGGGCCAGCCAAGTGGCGCATTGGTTCAGCGCTGATTTTGGGATGCCAGCGGCCCCGGTTCGGATCCCACATGAGGGCCAGTGATACTGCCCTCTACGGCTGATGGCAGCTCCACCTGGAACTGGGCTGTGTGGGCCCCGGTGATGGTGTAGGCTGCAGCCCCTGCTGAGTGGGCTGCCGTGGGCTACAGTGAGTGGCCCGCAGCCAGCGTGAGTGGCTGGCAGCCAAGCGTGAGCTGCCAATGGCCACGGTGAGCGACATCCAGGGGCCGGCGACCGATCTGCCTCGTCCGGGAAGGGCGCAATGACGATACCAACAGTGGGGCAACGTCCTCCGCAACTGGACTGAAGAGCAGGGGGACAGCGGCTTGTCTGTTCCCCTTCCCCGATTCCCCAACCCTGTTCCCCTCCACCAATTCCCCAATTAAAAAAAAAAATTAGTAAAACATTATTACAATTCATCAAAGGCATGTTCCCTTTACTTAAAAAAATGACCTACATGATAAAGGATACACTTTATTTATTTATTTATTTATTTATTTATTTATTTATTTATTTATAGCTGAGCCATCCTGCCACCTGTTGGCAGCTCAACGGCAACTCAGCTCAGGCTGGCCTCGAACCGCTGTTGCTCATAGCTCAGCTTGCACTCTTGAGTGAGCTCTTAACTAACTGAGCCATTCAGCCGGCTCTAAGGATACACTTTAAATAAAAGATTCAAATGATTTTACATATATGTGGTAGATACATATATATATGAGTCAAATGATTACATATATATATATTCAATTATTTTTTTTTTTTGAAGCTCCGGTCGGTTTTGTCTAATTCTTTTTTTTTTTAAGATTTTATTGGGGAATTGGCGGAGGGGAACAGCATTGGGGAATCGGGGAAGGGGAACAGACAAGTTGCTGTCTTTTTGTTCTTCAGTTTAGTTGCGGAGGATGTTGCTTCACTGTTGGTATCGTCATTGCGCTCTTACCAGATGAGGCAGATCGGTCGCTGGCCTCTGGATGTCGCTCACTGCGGCTATTGGCAGCTCACACTGGCTGCCAGCTGCTCACGCTGGCTGCGGGCCACTCACTGTAGCTTATGGCAGCCCACTGCATCAGGGGCTGCAGCCCACACCATCACCGGGGCTCGCACAGCCCAGCTCCAGGTGGAGCTGTTGTTAGCTGTAGAGGGCAGTGTCACTGGCCCTCATGTGGGATCTGAACCTGGGCCACTGGCATCCAAAACCAGCACTTAACCAATGCACCACTCGGCCGGCCCATTTATTTTTAAATCTTTTTTTTTTTTTTTTAGCTGAGCCATCCTGCCACCTGTTGGCAGCTCAACGGCAACTCAGCTCGGGCTGGCCTCGAACCACTGTTGCTCAGAGCTCAGCTTGTATTCTTGAGCGAGCTCTTAACCAACTGAGCCATTCAGTCGGCCCTTCAATTATTAACTCAATCCCTAGGCCCTCTCCTTCAGTCCCCAGAGTATAGGGGATGGGTTGAAAGTTCCAAGCTTGTAATCATGGCTTGGTCTTTCTGGTGACCAGTCCTCATCCAGGAACCCACTAAGAGTCACCTCATTAGAATAACAAACTATGACTACCCAGGAAGTTCCAAGGAATTTAACAATTCTGTGTAATATGCTTCTATCTTCCCATGACTTAGGATGTAAAATCATATGTAATTCATATATATATATATATATCACATATAAATGTAATGTACAGTATATATATAGATGTATATACTATAAAATTACATACACTCCCAACTAGTCCTTGAAGAGGGACTTAGACTTATTTGAAGGTCTGAGGGGAAAGTAACATTCATCAGGTCTGTCCAGCAGCACAGGGCTTCTGGGCTTCCAGAGTGGCAGCCTCTAAATCACAGATATATATGGGCCACCCCAGATACTGACCATATCACCCTATGTAATTGTCAAACCTGGAAAAGTTACCACCATTGACTAATGACATGCCAGCTCCATCAGTTAGCCCAATACAAATTTCTGAACTTGAGTTCATTGACAAAAACCACTGTTATGGGTTGTTGTGTCCCCCCTCAAATCCTGATGTTCAAGTCATAACCCCCAGTGCATCAGAATGTGACTGTATTTTGACACAAGTTCTCTTAAAGGGTAATTAAGTTAAAATGAGGTCATTAGAGTTGGCCCTGATCGAATATAACTGGTGTCCTTACAAGACGAATTTGGACATACATAGAAACTGAAGGAGATCTTGTGAAGATACAGGGAGAAGACGGCCATTTACAAGCCAAGGAGAGACCTCAGGAGAAACCAACCCTACTACCACCTCAGTATTCTTGCCTCCAGAATTGTGAGGGGGAAAAAAAAAAGGTCTGTTGTTTAAGCCACCCACTCTGGGGCACTTTGTTATGGTAGTCCTAGCCAAGTAACTACAATCACCCCCAACTCCAGTTCTCCACTACTGAGCCAATCAAAGCAGTGACCCACTAAGACCCTGGTACCAGTTATGGACCTCATACAATTGCATACAGTAAGTGGTTATGGTCCTAAGGAAAAGAGAATGAAACTACAAATGTATACAGTAAGTTTTCACTTAATAGCATCTATAGGTTCTGAGACTTTAAGAAAAACAATGTATAATGAAATCAATTTTACCATAGGCTATTTTTTTTTTAGATTTTTTATTTGGGGCCCTGGGGGAGGTGAACAGCGTTGGGTAACCGGGGAAGGGGAACAGACAAATTGCTGTCCTTTTGTTCTTCACTCTAGTTGTGGAGGACCTTGCTTTACTGGCTCACGTTGGTATCATCATTGCGCTCTTCTCGGGTGAGGCAGATCAGTTGCTGGCTGTCACGTCCTGCGTGGCAAAGGCAAGTGGGACTCGAGAGGGGCGATGCAGATTGAATAAGAACAAGAGACAGAAGTAAGATAAGAGCGAGACCAAGGGTCTCAGCCAAAGAAGACTGAGCCCAAGGGACTCAGCCAAAAAGACTGAGCCCTGAATCGGGTCAACACATAGCTTTTATTGAAAATTTTCAAGGAAGTAAACTGCAGTAATCATTAACCGTGTATACGTGTGTGCCTTAGGCTCCTTTTCCATTAACCTGGATAGCCATCTTTCTTTTGTGTCCCAAGGAACTGACCTTCCTCACCACATACCTCAATAAGTCATAAGCACCCTCCAGGTGTATAAAGAAACAATGAAAGCAGAAAAACAAGTTTATGCTTCACCAAGCCCACTAAGGCCAGCCTGCAAGCCCCTCAATGTTGGGGACAATGACCCTCAACATCTCCCCCTTCTTTATTATTTAAAAAGCACTCCTGTGACCCCAGGCGGCTGCGAGTCAGAGTGCCTGTCTTAGGTGTCCTCCAGTGAAATAACAACCCGTCATCGGAACTCGATCCTCTGGCGATCAAGCCCTGTCTTAGGTTAGTTACATTCAAGGAGGTCCTTACCCGTCTTTGGCTAGCCTGTCCTCGCTGAAGTTTAAGGGTAGTGGGGCTAATAAGCAGGTGGCTAAACTTGAGGCTTTGCCTTAAGTTTGATCTCATGGATGTTAGCTTGGACCTCCATCATCTGCTTGATAAAACATCTAATGAAGACAGGGAGTAGGCACAGAACCAAGCAGACACAAAAACCAATGCTATGCCTTCAGAGGCTAATGCAGAGCGGGTGGTCGTGGAATCGGCTGTAAGGCAACATCGTCCCCCTTCTGTTGTTGTAGAAGGAGAAACACGGATTTTGCAGTTTCTTCGTCTATGGCCCGCCGGAGGGTTTGTTGGCCACACCGGAGGAAATAGTAAGAACAGCCATCATGGACAACATCAGGTTGGCCTCCGTCTTAGGTAGCCTTTCCTCCTGGAGACGATGTTCTGCTACTTATATCAATTTTTTCATTTGTCCCCAGGTAGGGAGAGGAGCACTTCTAGTGCTTCTTGCAATAACTGGTGAAGCAGGCGTGGGCAGGACAGCTGTCCTCACACGATTAGATTGTAAGAATAATTTAGACGTCTCAAACGCTGGAGGTGTCTGTGGACGGGTAATGGATATGCATCTTTCTTCTTCCTCATCTGAGGGAGTCTCCAGTAAAATCTCTTCAGGAGACGGATACCGTGCCACCTTAGGCCATACTGGTTTCATGACGACCTTCTTGGGTGAGTCGCTCATGATAAGGTTTAATGCACCGGCTAGGCACCCACAGAGGACGTTCTTCTTTGCCTGGAGAAATACAAGCAAAACCTCGTCCCCATGTCAACAGAGTCCCTAAATTCCACTGGTTAGTCTGAATATCTTTCCACCATATGGGGATTGGCGGCTTTTACTTTGAACTGGTATTAAAATGCCTTTCTGCTGCAGTTCGTCCACAATGTGGATCAGAGCCAGAGGAGTTCAAAAAATTTAAAGTAAACATAGCTCTAGCTAATTGCACTTGAGGTGGTTCCTTTACATCCCCCCCTTTTTGTTTTAATAATTGTTTCTTTAAGGTTGAATTAGCACATTCAACCATGGCCTGACCTTGAGGGTTTTAAGGAATGCCAGTATTATGAGAAATCTGCCAGGTGGAACAGAAATTGGCAAATTTAGCACTAGTGTAAGCTGGTCCATTGTCCGTTTTAACTTTGCTTGGTAGGCCCATAATAGAAAAACAAATCAAAAGATGACGACAGGAATGAGCTGCAGTTTCACCAGTTTGAGCAGTGGCTACTAAAAATCCTGAGGCAGTATCAACAGAAACATGTACAAATGATAATTTTCCAAAAGAAGAGATATGAGTCACATCCATCTGCCACAATTCATTAGGAGCTAAGCCCCGAGGGTTGGTTCCCTCTGGACATTCTTGTGGAGCATTAAGAATTTGGCAAGTAGGACAAGTCTGAACTATATGCCTAGCTTGTTTATGAGTAATGGGAAATTTAGATCGCAAACCTCCAGCATTGATATGGGTTAAAGAGTGAAAGTGGGCTGCCTCATCAATCTGAGCATTTCCCACTAAAGAGTCTGCAATAGCATTTCCATGCGTCAATGGACCTGGGAGAGTCGTATGAGCGCGAATATGAGTAATAAAAAATGGGTGTTGACGATTTCTTACAACCTGCTGAAGTTGATGAAACAAAATCTGAAGAGACTGATTGGAATTAAATGAGAGAGATGCTGTCTCAATGTTTTGAGCTGTGTGAACAACATAAGCCGAATCAGAAACAATATTTAAAGGCTCAGAATAGGTCTGCAAAGCAGTTAAAACAGCCACAAGTTCAGCTTTTTGTGTTGAATTACAGTTAGTGTGAACAAGTTGACATTTTTTTCACTAACGATGGCAGCTTTTCCATTATTAGATCCATCAGTAAAGACGGTAATTCCTTGGGGAATTGGCTTTTGTCGGAGTTTTTTGGGCAAAATTCAAGTAGTCTTTTGCAAAAATTGAAATAATTTATTTTTTGGGTAATGATTATCAATGATTCCATAAAAGTTTCCTATTGCAATTTGCCAAGATTCATTATGAATGTTTAGATGACAAATTTGTTGTTTTTTAAAAGGAACTACAATTTGATTAGGTTCCTGCCCACTAAGGTATAAGACTAGAGTGCAGGCTTTAGATATTAATTCAGAAATTAATTCAACATAAGTTGGCAGCGTCTTAACAAAATGATTAGGTAGAAAAAGCCATTCAACCAGTTTTTCTTGTTGTATTATAACCGCTGTTGGAGAATGCGGTGTGGTGAAGACCAGAACCTGTAACAGTTGATCAGGATCTATACGTTGAATTTGAGCTTCTTGTACTTTTTGTTCTACCAGTTCTAATTCCTTAATTGTCTGTGGAGTCAATTCATGAGGACTGGTTAATTAAGAAGGTCCTCGCAAGAGACTAAACAGATTGCTAAGAGCATAAATAAGAATGCCCAAAGTAGGACGTAGCCAATTAATATCTCCTAATAATTTTTGTAAATCATTTAAAGTAGAAATCTGATCTTTTCTAATCTGAACCTTTTGTGGTCTAATAGTCTGACTATCAACAATTGTTCCTAGATATTTAACTGGAGTGGTTGTTTGAATTTTATCAGGGGCTATACATAGCCCTGCCTTGTCTAGGTGAAGTTTAAGTGATTCAAAGCAAGCTGCTAGTTGTTTCATAGATGATGTAGCACAGAGAATATCATCCATATAATGAATGATGTAACAATCAGGAAATTCAGTTCTTACTGGTGTAAGAGCTCGAGCCACATAAAACTGACAAATTGTTGGGCTGTTAAGCATTTTCTGCGGTAGCACTTTCCATTGATATCTTTGAATTGGCTCTTTATTGTTAATAGATGGAATGGAGAATGAAAATCGAGGGCAATCATGAGGATGTAACGGAATCGTATAAAAACAATCCTGCAAATCAATAACTATAAGAGGCCAATCTTTAGGGATCATAGATGGTTGTGGAAGCCCTGGTTGAAGGGCACCCATAGGTTCAATAACAGCATTAACAGCTCTAAGATCAGTTAGCATTCTCCATTTGCCTGATTTTTTCTTAATGACAAAAACTGGAGAATTCCAAGGGCTAGTAGAAGGTTCTATATGGTCTTGTTCTAATTGGATCTGTACTAATTTGGTTAAAGCCTCTAATTTTTCTTGAGAAAGGGGCCACTGTTCAATCCATATCGGGGTGTCATTTTTCCATTTAAGAGGCAAAGGAGCACGTAGCTCTTTGACAGTGGCCCCTACAAAAAAGGGTTATTTTGATTGGTCTGATAGCCTAGTCCTGCTGAGATGAGAGTTGAAGAGGTTGAGTTATGCCTTGCTTAAATTTTCCCAATCCTTTTCCTGGTTGGAATCCCATACGACTCATAATTTTCTGACTTTGGGGACTATATTGATTTGGTGGAATCCAGACCTCTGCGTTCCATTGAGTCAACAGGTCTCTTCCCCATAAATTAACAGGGATGTCAGAAACATAAGGTTGCAAAAACCCTTGTTGTCCTTCTGGTCCTATACATGGAAAAATCTGAATACTTTGACGCAAGCCTGAGGCTCTTCCTACTCCTACTATATTAATATCTGGATCTTGCAATTCCCAATTTTTTGGCCATTGTTGAGAACTGATTATTGAAACATCAGCTCCTGTATCTATAAGACCTTTAAACTACTTTCCTTGAATTTTAATTTGGCAAATAGGCAGAATATCTGAAATTTTTTCTACTAAAAAGATACCTGCTTCTCCTGTACTTCCAAAACTACCCGTTCCTCGCTTTTGAATTCCTTTTTGTGTTGGAGAAACATACGGAAGCAAAAGTAACTGTGCAATCCGTTCTCCTTTTTTAGCTGACCAGGGAACGGTTGAAGATATTATAATTTGAATTTCTCCTTTATAATCAGAATCAATGATCCCTGTATGAACTGTGACTCCCTTTGAAGTCAAATTGGATCGGCCAAGAATAAGTCCGACAGTGTTTGGTGGAATTGGCCCAAAAATTCCTGTGGGTACACGGAGAGGCGTTTCTCCGGGAAGTAATAAAATATCTTGAGTGGTGCAAACGTCTACTGCTGCACTCCCTTCTGTTGCTGAACTTAATTGCTGTACTGAAAGTTTGGGGGAGGTATGGCCTGATAGTTCTGAGGAGTGGCCGATGTCAGATATGCCCCTGTTGTTGTCGGGGCCTGGGGCTGGCCCCGCTTCCCGTTTCCCTGAAGGGGAGTTCCATCTTTATGATATAATGATCTACAGTCTGATGCCCAATGTTTCCCTTTTCGGCATCGAGGACACATCCCTGGAAATTTTGATTCTGCAGGAGCAAAGTCATTAGGCATATGAGAAACAGTTTTAATTTTCTTTCTGCATTCCCTTTTAGTATGACCAGGCTTTCCACAATTAAAGCAAGTACCTGGAAACTTTTTTTCTCTTGTCATTTCTGTAATTGCCTGAGCTAACACTGTAGCTTTATATTGTTCAGTGCCTACTCCTTGACAGAGACGGAGGTATCCCATTGCATCTGTCTTTCCTTTTTGAGCTCCTATTGCCTTTTTACAGTCCTCATTAGCATTGTCATAAGCTATGATTTGTAAAATGATATCAGCGGCCTGAGCATTGGATACCTGTTTGTTAATAGTATCCTGCAAGCGAGCTATAAATTCTGAATAAGGCTCCTGAGGTCCTTGAAATATGTTTTGAAAGGAGGTTGGGACTTTTCCTTCCACTTCCACTTTCTCCCAAGCCGTCAAACAAATTCTTTTAAGCTGGTCTTGAGCCTGACGAGTCATTAAAGTCTGCTGTTCGGTATTTATCCAATCTCCATCACCTACTAATTGATCCTTAGTAATATCTATCCCCCCAGCCTGATTTTGCCTACTCTGAATTTCCGCACCATCAATCTACCAAGATTTAAATTGCAGAAATTGGGCTGGAGAAAGACAGGACTTAGCCAAAGCATTCCAATCTATTGGAATCATTCTATTTCCATCAGCAATACCTCAAATTAGTCCTATAGTGTAAGGGGAAGTCGGACCAAATTGAGTAATTGCCTGTTTAAGTTCCTTAAGGATTTTAAAAGGAAAAGGGTGGTGTTCTAATATCTGCAAACCATTGGGGTGTTCATCATTGGGTGCAATACACTCCCTAATTATGACTGGAAAATTTAAAGCATCCAAATCTCCTTCTTACCTTGCCTGTTGAATTCCTTTTTCTATGGCTGACATTGAAGAATGTGGACCTCGGGCATAAGGTGGAGGTGTCGATATAATAGGATAAACTGGTTGTTTTAGTTTTGATGGGTTTTTAGATAACCCGCAATCCTTCATTCTAGTTATTGGAGGAGGAGGCAAACGATCAGGTATTAACAGATCGTCTTTTAAAGAAGGATATAATGCTTTTGGAATTATTGTAGGTGCTTCTACAGACTCTCCGTCTCTCTCCTCGTCCTCTGATAATTCAATGAGACTTTTGCAATCCTGATTTTTATCCTCCTCTTCATCTTCTGTGTCGGTGTGTAAAGGTTCTAAAACTTATCGGACCTGTCTCCAAGTTTCCCAAATTGTAGTTGGTATCTCTTTTCCCTGGAGTAGCTTTTCTGAAAGATCTTTACCTACCATCTCCCATTGGTCTAAATCTATGGTTTCTAAATCTGGAAACCAAGTGCAATGGGTTTCAATAACTTTTAAAAGTTCCTCTAGTTTCTTTTCTGAGACTTTTACCCCTCCCTTCTTAGAAAGCTGCTTAAGGAGGCAAATATATGGTCTATATCGACTCTCAGAATTTCCCATGTTAGTTTTTTTTTTTTTTTTAAAGATTTTTATTGGGGAATTGGCAGAGGGGAACAGCGTTGGGGAATCGGGGAAGGGGAACAGACAAGTTGCTGTCTTTTTGTTCTTCAGTTTAGTTGCGGAGAATGTTGCTTCACTGTTGGTATCGTCATTGCCCTCTTCCCGGATGAGGCAGATCCATCGCTGGCCTCTGGATGTCGTTCACCGCGGCTACTGGCAGCTCACGCTTGGCTGCCAGCCGCTCACGCTGGCTGCGAGCCACTCACTGTAGCCTATGGTAGCCCACTGCAGCAGGGGCTGCAGCCCACACCATCACAGGGGCTCACAGCCCAGCTCCAAGTGGAGCTGTTGTTAGCTGTAGAGGGCAGTGTCACTGGCCCTCATGTGGAATCCGAACCGGGGCCGCTGGCATCCCAAAACCAGCGCTTAACCAATGCGCCACTCGGCCGGCCCTCCCATGTTAGTTTTTAAGAAAAGAAAAGAAAAGAGAACTTTCACTCAATTATCCACTCAGATGCTCGTCTGGCCGCGCCCCTCGCGGGACTAAGTCTGTCTTGGCTAAGGCTCTGCGGTATAAGCCCCCGCACAAGTGAACGAGTCAGTCGCCGTTATGCCATACGACAGATTACGGAACCGCAGATTAGAGCCCACTCAAGTTCCGTAGCGAAAAGCCGTGGAACTATAGGCATTCACTCACACAATCACACACTTTCACACAGAATTTGTTAGGTTATTCTCCGGATGCCCCGGTACAATTCCTCAGGACTATTCCCTACTCCTTACCAAGTAGAGTGCTGGCCTGCCCTGAGGTCTGCGCCTTGAATTTTCACCAAGATTCAAAGTCTTCCTTCCCTTCTTCGAGCCGCATGTTGAGGCGCCAGTTGTCATGTCCTGCGTGGCAAGGGCAAGTGGGACTTGAGAGGGGCGACGCAGATTGAATAAGAACAAGAGACAGAAGTAAGATAAGAGCGAGACCAAGGGTCTCAGCCAAAGAAGACTGAGCCCAAGGGACTCAGCCAAAAAGACTGAGCCCCGAATCGGGTCAACGCATAGCTTTTATTGAAAATTTTCAAGGAAGTAAACTGCAGTAATCATTAACCGTGTATACGTGTGTGCCTTAGGCTCCTTTTCCATTAACCTGGATAGCCATCTTTCTTTTGTGTCCCAAGGAACTGACCTTCCTCACCACATACCTCAATAAGTCATAAGCACCCTCTAGGTGTATAAAGAAACAATGAAAGCAGTAAAACAAGTTTATGCTTCACCAAGCCCACTAAAGCCAGCCTGCAAGCCCCTCAATGTTGGGGACAATGACCCTCAACAGCTGGCCTCTGGATGGCTGCTCACAGCAGCTCTTGGCAGCTCATGCTGGCTGCCAGCCGCTCACGCCGGCTGCCGGCCACTCACTGTAGCCTATGGCATCCCACTGCAGCAGGGTCTGCAGTTATGCCGCCCCAGAGATTCACAGCATCCCAGCTCCAGGTGGAGCTGTTGATAACCATCTTAGCTGTAGAGGGCAGTGTCACTGGCCCTCATGTGGGATCTTAACCAGGGCCGCCGGCATCCCAAGCCAGCTCTTAACCAATGTGCCACTCAGCCTCCCTACCATAGGCTATTTGACATAAACAAGAGTTTAAGTTCCTATGGCATCTCAATGTTATATCAAAAAGACGCTGAACAAAACAATGTGATTCGAGGTCCTACTGCACAAATGTTTCCCTACTTTAGATAAGATGGAAATGGAGCATGTGAGGGTGTTAAATAATGCAGTTGGTATTTGGCAAACAGCACCATTAACTGGTAGCTACAATTTTTATGAAAACGAGGGATGAAGCGGAAGATACAGGTTGGTATATCCCCCTTAAACACGGCAACCTGGAATTCTCCATCCCATCAACATTTTTTATTTACCTGGGATGGCACCTCTGAAATCTGAGTTCAGCACCTGGTACTCAGGGCAGCCTGGGCAGCCCATTCGGGGACCCTGACTGATGATTTCTGTGGGAAAGGTGCTGTGATTGCCATGATAGGACATGCAGGTTCACAAGACAAAAGGTGGAGAGGATCTCAAGTCTGCGTTCAAGAGTCTACTTCTGATTTGTTGCTGAAGATCATCTGTCCTGAACATATCCTGTTCGAGGCCATTATTTTGCATATTTCGTTCACCAGAATATCTTGTGTCTATAAGTATCGTAGTCCTCCACAGAGAGTACTAGGGCCCCATTACGAGGACAGTGAGGAGTGATGAGGCTACATCACTTGTCTCAATTCATCGTGTCACAGAGGAGCCAGGATCTTTGAAATAGTGGTAGCTGTTAAAGGTGACAGACCTGTGGACAAATATAAGGATTCTTCTCTTCAATATCCAAAGGATCTCACCTTCACCCATGTCCTCCACTTTTAGAGTGAAGTTATTTTTTTCCATTAATTGGGCTTATTCTCCAGTTCCTATTCATTCTCTGATCTGCCCATTTATATTCTGACAGGAGTCTCTATTCCAGATTTATAAGAAATGCTCCTTAGAATGCTAATGGTTAGAATGTTTTTGATAGCTGATTCCTTCAGTGACAAAAATAATTTTGATTGATTAATCCATTAGGTCATTCATTCACCTTCATTCATCTTTCAAATTCACATATAATTCATTTCTATTTTGCAATGTGCTGGAGAATATAAGGTTAGCTGTACACTATATCAAAGAATTTATAATCTAGGTAGAAAGATGAACTATTTTTTTTAAAGATTTTATTAGGGAATTGGGGAGGAGAACAGCGTTGGGGAACCAGGGAAGGGGAACAGACAAGTTGTTTTCCTTTTGTTCTTCAGTCTAGTTGTGGAGGACATTGCTACACTGGCCCATGTTGGTATCATCACTGCAGTCTTCTTGGATGAGGCAGATCAGTTGCCGGACTCTGGATGGCTGCTCACAGCGGCACTTGGCAGCTCACACCAGCTGCCAGCCGCTCGCTCTGGCTGCCGGCCACTCACTGTAGTCTATGGCAGCCCACTGCAGCAGGGGCTGCAGCTATGCCATCCCAGGAACTCACCGCAGCCCAGCTCCAGGTGGAGCTGTTGTTCACCATCTTAGCTGTCGAGGGCTGTGTCACTGGCCCTCATGTGTGAAATCTGAACCAGGGCCGCTGGCATCCCAAGCCAGCTCTTAACCAACGCGCCACTCGGCCGGCTCTCTAAATGAATGGTTACTGCAGTTTATCAAGTTTTTATTCCTCCTCTCAAAGGCTTCCACCCCCACCAAGCTTTATTGTGATATAAATGACATCTAATATTGTATAGATTTAAGGTGTACAACATGTTAATTTGATGCATTTATATTGCAGAATGATTCCTACCATAGCATTAGCTAACACCTGCATCACATCACATAATTAACGTTTCCTTTTTGTGTTGAGAACATTTAAGACCTACTCTCTTAGCATCTTTCAGGTATAATACAGTATTGTTAAACTATGGTCACCATGCTGTACATTAGATCCCCTCAAAGGATTTTTAACTTTAACATTATTCTTACTCCTAACTTTTCTCTTTCTTTAAAATTTTCTTTGATTTATGTTGCTAGATTCCCAACATCTTATATACTTGTCCATAATGATTTGTTGTTTTTATATGGAGCTGGATTCTATTTACCAATATTTTATTTAATATTTTTGCATCTAGAAATGAAAAGATATCTTGGATTCGCTTCAAAATAATCCGCTGGTGAAGGGGAACCAAACGGTAGTGTAGATAAAACAAAATTTGTTGGTAATTATTGAAGTCACAAGATGAATATGTGGAGTTTGATTATGCTGTTCTTTCTTTTTTTATACATGGGGTTTAATTATACTTTTTTTTTCTTTCCTTAAAATTTTTCATAATAAACATTTTAAAAGTTTTGCTTCTACATTTATAAGTGAAACTGGTGTGTACTTTAAAAGTTTTTTTAGGGCCGGCCAAGTGGCGCATTGGTTAAGACCTGGCTTGGGACACCAGCGGCCCTGGTTGGGATCCCACATATGAGGGCCAGTGCCACTGCCCTCTACAGCTAACAACAGCTCCACCTTGAGCTGGGCTGCGCGAACCCCGGCAATGGTGTAGACTGCAGCCCCTGCTGCAGTGGGCTGCCATAGGCTACAGTGAGTGGCCGGCAGCCAGTGTGAGCAGTTGGCAGCCAGTTTGAGCTGCCAATAGCCGCGATGAGTGACTATCCCGAAGCTAGCGACTGATCTGCCTCATCCGGCAAGAGCACAATGACGATACCAACATGGGCCAGTGAAGCAACATCCTCTGCAACTAGACTGAAGAACAAAAATACAGCAACTTGTCTGTTCCCCTTCCCTTATTCCCCAATGCTGTTCCCATCCCCAATTCCCCAATAAAATCTTTTTTAAAAAAAAGTTTTTTCATATATAACACTATAAATAAAAAATAGAATATTGCAGCACTCTAGAAGTCCCCCCGTCATCCTAATGTCCTTCCTCCCCAGAGGTAATTATCTCTAAAATATCATATTAAATTTATCTGATTGTTAACAATATATAAATGAAATCATAAGGTAATGTTCTTTTGTGCCTGGCTTCTTTTGCTCAATATTTTTTGTGAAATTCATCTAAGTTATTGCATTAGAAGTAGTTCATTCCTTTTCATTGCTTTTAGTATTCCATTGTATGATTATATCCCAATTTATTTATCCATTTTGCTATTAACAGACATTTGGGTTACCACTGACTTATGTCTATTATGAATAATGATGATATGAACACTTCTTCACATTCATTTTGGTGTATGAACATTCTGTTGGGTATATATTGATACTTAGTAGAATTCCTGAAGTATAGGTTTTCTAGACACAAGGAGAAACATCAAATGCCCAGTCATAATGAGATATTCCTTTTTTTAAATGATCTCGCTGGGGAATTGGGGGAGGGAAACAGTGTTACTGTGTTGGGGAATTGGAGGAGGGGAACAGTGTTGGGGAATTGGGGAAGGGGAACAGCCAAGTTGTCCTTCAATTTTAGTTGTGGAGGGTGCTGCAAGCTCAGTTGCGAGTCCAGTCATGCCACTCAGCTCAAGGTGCTGTGTTCAATTAGTTTTGGGTGGGCGTTACTACCAACCCATGTTGGAGTTGAACCAGCAGCCTCATTGTTAAGAGCACATGCTCTATCCACTGAGCCATCTGGCAGCAGCTCAGCTTAAGGTGCCGAGCTTAGTCTTCAGTTGTCGGCGGCATAGCCTACCATCTCGAACAGGCAACCTTGTTGTTAGGAGCATGTGCTCTCACCAGCTGAGCCATCCTGCCACCTGTTGACAGCTCAGCAACAGCTCACTGGCCCATGTGGGAATCAAACCAGTGACCCTGTAGCTCAGCTCTTAACCAACTGAGCCACCCAGATGACCCCATAATGGGATATTCTTTTTTTTTTTAAGATTATTTTATTGGGGAATTGGGGGAGGGGAACAGCATTGGGGAATCGGGGAAGGGGAACAGACAAGTTGCTGTCCTTTTGTTCTTCAGTCTTGTTGCAGAGGATGTTACCTCTCTGGCCCATGTTGGTATCATCATTGTGCTCTTCCTGGATGAGGCAGATTGGTCACTGGCCCCTGGATGGTCACTCACTGCGGCTATTGGCAGCTCACGCTGGCTGCCAGCCACTCACGCTGGCTGCTGGCCACTCACTGTAGCCTATGGCAGCCTGCTGCAGCAGCGGCTGCAACCTACACCGTCTCCGGGGCTCGCAGCCCAGCTCAAGGTGGAGCTGTTGTTAGCTGTAGAGGACAGTGTCACTGGCCCTCATATGTGGGATCTGAACCAGGGCCACTGGCATCCCAAAACTAGGTCTTAAGAAATGTGCCCCTCGCAGGCCCTGGGATATTCTTAACATACCTCTCTCACTAACAAAACAAGGAGTGAGCAGGCTGGAATGCTATGGGTTAACAGGGGTCAGCAAACTTTCTCTGTAAAGTGTTAACAAGCAAATATTTTAGGCTCTGCTATCCAGGTGGTCTGTCTGCACCTACTGAAATCTGGCTTTGTAATTTCAATGTAGCCACAGAATACATAAACAAATTGGTGTGGCTCTGTTCCAATGAAACTTATTTACAAAAACAGGTCACTAGCCTTCCATAGTGCTGACTCCTGAAAGATTAGAATAACCTGATTAACAAACATGACCAATATAAAACACTTCACCCAACAATTTTTCAAATGCACATAGAACATTTATTATTTTCCAAATTATTTATTTATTGATGTGTAATTGAATTACAATTTTATATTAGTTTCAGGTGTACAACATAGTGATTTGGTATTTATATACAATACAAAGTGGTGGGCCATAAAGCAAATCTAAACAGATTTCAAAGGATTGAAATGAGATAGATGATCTTCTCTAACTGAAGTGGAATTAAGTAATAAAACAACACCAAAATAAGTAGAAAATCCCAATGTGTTTGGCAAGTACACTGTACACATCTAAATAATCATGAAATCAAAAAAAATATTACAATAGAAATGTGTTGAATTGCATTTTAATAATAATCCTTTGTGTCAACCCTTCTTGAATTCAACTAAAGCAATCAGTGGAGGGAATTTATAGCCTTAAATGCATATCTTAGAAAAAAAACAAGGATGAGATCAGTGAATAAGCATCTATCTGTATAGTTCCTTTTTTCTAATCTCTTGATTAGTATTTTGGAATACTGGTTTCATACAATTAGTAGAGATCTGAGAGTTGACAGCATATTGGAATCATGTGTCCTGTAAAGCTTAGGTAGAATTCATCAGGCCCTGATAGTTTTTTTATTTTTAACATTTTTTCATGGAAGTCCAGAGTATAGAGAGAATAATACAATAATATGTGCTCATCAATCAGTTTCAACAATTATTAACTCACAGCTAGTTATGTTCATCTATGCCTCCACCACTTTTATTTTTCTTCTGGAGAATTTCATAGCAAACTAAAAGATTCATGTTCTTAAGCTTATAAATATTCCAGTATGCATCTCTAAGATGTGAGGTTATGTAAAAATTTATAACCAGTATCATTTCCAAATGTATCAAATTTAATAATTCTTTTATTCATCCAACACCCAGTCCATATTCAGTTTTTTTTCCTGATCATCTCAAAGTTGTCTTTTACCATTAGATTGTTTGAATCATGATCCACATAATGTTCATGCATTTCATTTGCTTGTTACATCTCTTAGGTCTCTCTCATTCTATAATAGTCCCTCTTCTATTTTTTCTTTGATTCTTATGAATGGGTTGGAGATGAGCTCTCTGGATGTAGAGAAGACTGGAGGGCCAGAGACAGGGAGTCTTTGAGAGTAATTTGCTGCCTCATGGGGTGAAAGCAGAACTCAAGTTGACCTCATGGTGTGGTGTCCTCTAAGTGTGAGTTTCTGGTATGGCTCCAGAGCTTCACTCTTGGGGAGATGAAAGCCTGATTTGCTGCTTCTGAGGCAGGGATGATGAGGCTGCCTCTCATTCCTGCTTCTGTGGATGTTGCTGGCTGGTGTGCACAGTGATGATTACAAGAGCTGATTCCAGTGGGGCTCTGTTTTTGCAACTGTGGCTGCATGGCTGCTCCACAGTATGGCCACTCATAGCACTGGGAAGGAATGTTCTTAAAGTGTGTGAGAAAGAGAGCACATTTGTGTGGTGAGACTTGGAAGAGGGAAATGGCATAATGGCAGATGTGGACTGAAATTCCCACAATGCTGCTTAGGAAGGATGTTACCCTGGGCAGCACTTCACCGGACCAGGCCTCAGTTTACTGATGTTTAAAATGATGGAGATAATTATAACCTCACAGATTAGTATTGAAGATTATATAAGACACCTCTTATGATTTGTTTAGTCCCTGGTCTTCTAGTGGAATTATTGCTGTGGTACAGCATACAAAAATTATAGGAGCATGTGGGCACAGGTGGTTTTAAGTCAGTTTCCAGAGTTATCACTCTATACATTACCTTTCCTAAAGTATATGAGAACTTGGCTGTGTACAAAACCACGAACTAGTTTTTGTTTCCCATCTCCTCCTTCTCATCCACTCTATTCCAACTTTACCAAAAACAAGGCAGTTCTCTCTCCCATTCCATATCTTCCTATGGAACACCGGCTCTATGCTGCAAAAGCTTCCAGGTGTAGAGAGACAGGTGAAATATTGGGGCCTTATTTAGAGTGAGTCCGCATGGCAAGAGAGAGCTGTGGCTTTGGGCACATGTCCTCTTGTGACTGAAATTGCTCTTGAATCTACAGGTTCTAGTCTACAGGAACAAGACATTTTTAGTACTAGAAGAAGGAGGTTCCAGGCTTGGGAGATCATCACTTCTGGCAGCAGCCTGACCTGAGATATCTGACCACAACTTCTTGGCAGGCCCAGAGAGACAGTGGACAGAGCACAGCCTAGAATTGCCATTGTTTCTTCAGAACTTGAGAAAATGACCAAGGCCCAGGTAAGGTTTGTTTTACCTATTTTATCCTTTCTTTCCCAGTGGATTTGTAGAAGCTTCTAATGTCTGATGATGTCACGTCCTGCGTGGCAAGGGCAAATGGGACTCGAGAGGGGCGACGCAGATTGAATAAGAATAAGAGACAAAAGTAAGATAAGAGCGAGACCAAGGGACTCAGCCAAAGAAGACTGAGCGCCGAATCGGGTCAACGCATGGATTTTATTGAAAATTTTCAAGGAAGTAAAACTGCTGTAAATTAGTAACCGTGTGTATTATGTGACTTAAGGCTGTTTTCCATTAACCTATCCCATTGTATTCCAACAAATGTTATGCCTTCATACATCACTACACAGTCCCAGGACACTGAGTTACTGTGTCCTCCCAGGGGAGATAACTGATATCATTCCATCAGGTCCCAGTCATACTGAGACACACCCCCCCCCGAGAGAGCTTTACCGATATCATTCCACCGGGCCTCGGTCATACCGAGACACTCTCTCAAGACTAATAGGGTCAGGGGCTAGTGCAGAGGGGGTGGTCTTGGAATCGACTGTAAGGCAACATGATGAAATGAGACAGTATATGTTGATCAAAATCAGGATCTGTAGAAACACAAATTTAGATATAATCTTAAAATCAGGACAAATGAGGAAGTGTGAGATACATAGGTGATAGTGTTCACACAAAGTTCTTTTGGTTGTGGTGGTGGGGGAACAGTGTTGGGGAATTGGGGAAGGGGAACAGCCAAATTGTTGTCCTTCAGTCTTAGTTGTGGAGGGCACAGCAAGCTCAGCTACAAGTCTAGTCATGCCGCTCAGCTCAAGGTGCTGTGTTCAATTAGTTTTGGGTGGACATCGCCACCATTCCATGTGGGAGTTGAACAAGCAGCCTCGTTATTAAGAACGCACATTCTATCCACTGAGCCATCCGGGTGACAGCTCAGCTCAAATGCTGAGGTCAGTCTTAGTTGTGGGTGGGGAGTGAAACTGACAGCCTTGTTGTTAAGATCGCACGCTGTATCCCCTGAGCCACCCAGGTGGCAGCTCAGCTCAAGGTGCTGAGTTCAGTTTAGTTGCAGGTGGGTGTAGCCCACCATCTCAAACAGGCAACCTTGTTGTTAGCACATGCTCTCACCAGCTGAGTGACAGTTCAGCTCTGGTGCAGCTCACTAGCCCATGTGGGAATCGAATCGGCGATCCCCTTGCTCAGCTCACACACTTGAGCAAGCTCTTAACCAACTGAGCCACTCAGCTGACCCCACACAAAGTTCTTAATGTTGGGACATAGATAAGTGACTGTGTAAGATCCTGTGGGTTGCCTTTGCTTTGAGCTTGCGTCTACTCCTCTTGGCAGCTGTAATAACAAGATAAACTTGAAAAGCTACATGATTTGCCATGCCTGTGAGGAGAAAGCAAACAATTTCTTAGGGGAAATAAACATTTCTTTGCTCTTAGATCTTTATTAATTTCTTTTGCTAGCTCTACAGAGAGATTTTATGTAGACAATGTCCTCAATGTCAGTTGTGTAATAAAGGCATAGGATGTTTCCTTTGGCTTTTTCTTACTGTGTTCCTTGGAGTAAGCTAAGGGGCTAATGCCAAAGCAGAATTTGATGGGGCAGAATTCTTCAAAAGCAGTGTGCCTTGACACAAAGCCTTCTGGTAATCTGGCTTTAGCCAGGGGTAAAACTTGTATTACCCAATAGAATGAATGGGCTGCTTGACCTTTAAGTGGTCCCCCATGAAGAAAAATTCTCTCAACCAGATTTTTGTTACTGATTTGGCAGGAGCCAACTGAAAGTTCTGTCCTTTGAGAACAGCGTGGTGTACAGATATTGACAAAAATGTCCCCTTTATACCTTCTTAACCCCAGGTTCAAAAACGAAGCCAGAGCTATGTATTTTTAAATACTCAAATGATACATGGTTACATTTGCATGCAAGAGATTCAGGCAAACACAAATTTTGTGGCAAAAGAGAACATATCCCTTCACCCTTTTCTTGTCCAACCTTCCATCCGGGGGTAATAAATACGAGTTTGCATCTCCAACCAACCACTTTTTTTCTATAATTGACGTGCTAGAATAGATCTATATTTATACGCATTTTTATATCTGTACATATGTGTAGTTATACATATATAATATATAAAGATTTTTTTTTTAAGCTGAGCCATCCTGTTACCTGTTGGTAGCTCAGTGGCTGCTCAGCTCAGGCTGGGCATTGAACCACTGTTGCTCAGAGCTCAGCTCTCACTCTTTTTTTTTTTAAAGATTTTATTGGGGAATTGGTGGAGGGGAACAGCGTTGGGGAATCGGGGAAGGGGAACAGACAAGTTGCCGTCTTCTTGTTCTTCAGTTTAGTTGCGGAGGATGTTGCTTCACTGTTGGTATCGTCATTGCGCTCTTCCCGGATGAGGCAGATCGGTCGCTGGCCTCTGGATGTCGCTCATCGCGGCTATTGGCAGCTCACACTTGGCTGCCAGCCGCTCACGCTGGCTGCGGGCCACTCACTGCAGCCTATGGCAGCCCACTGCAGCAGGGGCTGCAGCCCACACCATCACCGGGGCTCGCACAGCCCAGCTCCAGGTGGAGCTGTTGTTAGCTGTAGAGGGCAGTGTCACTGGCCCTCATGTGGGATCCGAACCGGGGCCGCTGGCATCCCAAAACCAGCGCTTAACCAATGCGCCACTCGGCCGGCCCTCAGCTCTCACTCTTAATCAACTGAGCCACTCGGCCAGCCCAAAGATATTTTTTACATGTCTGGGATCATATTATATATACAAATTGGGGTTTAATTCTTTTTGCTTAATACAGTGCCTTGAAGATTATTGATATAAACATGTTTGTACTTGTATCAATTGTTATTAATGTTTGCATAATATTTTATAGCAGGGAGGTGCTGTAATATCTGTTTTTGATGGATGTTTACATTATTGATAATTTTTCACTGTCATATGCAAATAATGAACATTCTTACTACACATTGTTTCATGTATTCAAATAGTATTCTGGTACTCTTTTAGGTGAGGGAGAATTAGTAGAATTCCATGGTGCTATGATCTGAATGTTTGTGTACCCCAAAAATTCGTGTGTTGAAATCTTAATCCCCAAAGATGATGGTGTTAGGAGGTAGGCCTCTGGGAGGTACATAGGTCATGAGAGTGAAGCCTGCATGAATAGGATTAGTGTTCTTACAAAAGAGACTCCACAGAGATCCCTCACTCTTCCACCATGTGGGGACATAGCAAGAAGGTGCCCACTATGAACCAGGAAGTGGACTGTCACCATAATACAACCATTCTGGCACCTTGATCTTAGACTTCCCAGCTTCCACAAGTGTGAGAAATAAATTTCTGTTTTTATAAGCTCCACAGATGTGGTATTTCCTTATAACAACATGAATGGACTAAAACATTTGGCCCTATGGTATGTGAAATAGTCACAGTGTACAGAATTTCTCATGGGGAGAATGATCAGAACATGCACTTTACTACCATAGCAGGAGGAAGAAAAGATTCCACCTTGCCCAGTAACAGCTGGGCCAATGGGAGACTGCCATAACTCAGCCAATGAAAAGTCACTATATTTCAAACTTTCAGTTTCCTACAATGGACTCTTCATTTACAACTGCTCTTCCCAGGTCCATAAAAGGGCATTTCCCACCCCCTTTGCTTTTCCAGACTTGTGGTTGGTTTGCTATTAGACCTCATGTCCTGAATTGTAATTCTTTGTTTTTCCCAAATAAACCCATTTTGCTGACAAAAATAAATAAATAAATAAAAGTAACATTAAGTGGGCCGGCCAAGTGGCTCGGTGGTTAAGGGCTAGCTTGGGATGCCAGCAGCCCTGGTTTGGATCTCACATATGAGGGCCAGTGACACTGCCCTCAAAAAAAAAAAAAGTAACACTAAGTAACACTAAGTAACGGTCCAGTCTTTGGAACCAGGAACAGGTTTTTTCCAATTCCTCTGCTTCCTATAAGCTGAGACACTGGGATCTCCTGACAAGGTGTCTCAGCTTCCCAACCTATGAGCCAGGAATAAGAACACAGTGTCACTCTGAATACAAAATAGAGTGACTGAATTAGAGAGGATGACATTGCTGGCAAACAGCAAGTCTCTACAAATGATAGTCATGAGGGCCTCTTCTGCATGACTCTACAGCCAGTACTTTGCAGCAAGTCAGACACACAGCTGGCAGCTACTGACATCTAATTCACCTGACCTGGGTATGACTGTTGCCTTCCCAGTTCCATCTTGTGTTGTTTTGGAGGTTTTGTGGAATGGATCTGGATTACTCTTTGCATGTGCACGCATGTGAGTGTGTGTGTGTGTGTGTGTGTGTGAGAGAGAGAGAGAGAGGGAAAGAGAGAGAGAGAGAGATTGAGAGAGAAGCAGAGACACTGTATCTAGACCACACCCATATTTAGCAATATACCAGTGAATGAATCCTCTCCAAGGTATTTATGTCTGAATAATGAGACAGTACATACCCTGGGTTAGATCAGATCCAGTCTGCCGTTTACTGGAATTGAGTGACCTGAAGCAAGTTGAAAATTCTCTCTGCCTCATTTTCTATCTATGTAAATTAGGGTAAGGATATTCTTTGACATGACCAGTCAGTATTATTGGGTTGTCGGAAAAGTCATGATGCATTTTTGCAACAAAAAACATAGAAAAAATACATCATGACTTTCCCGACAACCCAATAACTTACATGAAGGTCCTACACATAGCCCTAAGGCCCAAAGTACAGAGAGTCATCATTAAACTGTATCTACTGGCATTTCTCCGAATGGACTGAGTCACTTACTGGGAAATGGGTTAGAAATACAAAAGTTGGTAGCTCTGTTTTAATGTCACCCTTTATCTCTATTCTGATTTTCCTAATCACTTTCACCTCTCATGCTTCTCATGTTGTTTTTCCCCTTTTGTGAATTGGTCTTCAAGTCCATTCTTCTTCCTCTTTTATCACCTTTAAGTCCATCCTCCTTAGGAGATTATTTCCAGCACTCTTGAAGCCAGGTGCTTTCTCAAAATCACTGCCTTGGCTCCAAGTAGCAAGTCTAATTGTGCCTCACTCACCAGCCTTGGACCTAGTCTTCACAATTTCATTTACAATTTTTTTTCATATTTATTTCTGACTGATGCTTGCCTCTATGGCATTTGCCATACTCAAGTTTTCTTTTCCCTCTTGTCCCTGTTGTCAGTTTAAATTTTTTTTTTGTAGGGAGAAACCCATGAAGCACCAAGCTCCTAGGGGGAAAGCAAACCCAGTGGACTTTGGGGTTCTATTGCAGAAAATTTTACTCTGTAGCAAAACAAAGTGGATGAGACAGGACCCCTAGAATGTGGAGTGTGGGGTCAACTCCCACATCCACTAACCAGCTGTGTAACTTTGAGCAGGACCCTTGAATTCTCTGGGTTTCATTGTTATCACCTGCCAAATGAGAATAATAATTACTGTGCGTTCTTTGTTGAGTTATCTGGGGATTTAATGAATTGTATTTAAAACCATGAGAGCAGTGCCTTGTGCAGGGCCATACCTCAGTACATTTTCATGATTTGTATCCTTCTTTTTCTGGTCCACGATGGGGTGTGATGTAGCAGGCCCATGTGTCACCTTTCCAGCAGGAAACACTAACTCACCCAGTCCTGATTTGATCCGTGACCCGGTTGTGTTATCCTCTCATGTTCAAGAGACTCTGCCCTGGCCCTGTTCCCTTGGTGCTGGAGAAAAGGAGGATGGTCATATTGACTAAGGTCAGTGTGAGATCTTTGTTTTGTTTTGTTTTGTCTTGTGCAGGAGCTCCACAATGCTGTCTTTAGGTCACACAGCTCTTTCTGAAGCCAACATTGCTACTCCACAGAAAAGTTTCAGATAAGCAGGTGAGTCCTGTTAATTTGTTCTGAAGGAGAAACATGAGAAAGAAGACATAAACAGATCAGAAAATGCAGAGATATGGGTGGTAATAAAGTTGATTTGCAGGTACATTGAACTAGTCCCAGACCCGAGCCAGCTCTTTGCTTCTATTCTTCAGGCCCAACTGCTTTCTTTACCTGTGGGGGCATAATTTCCCCTTACTCACTATGTGGAGTCTTTCATGACATTGCAACAATACTATCATTATATATTGATGTAGATCTTATGCTTACATATGACTTTCTTTCTTCCCTGTTATACCATATTCACATTAAAAAGGAGAATCTTGGTGGTATTTGCGACTTACTGTTTCTGAAAAAGTCCTTGTTTCTTGGTAAAGATGGTTTCAAATTCACCTGCATGGTTATTTTAAGCTCTTGTGTGTGTGTGTGTGTGTGCACGTGTGTATGTGTGTGCACTTTGCCTGGAAAAAAACTGATGACAACAATTCAGTCATATATCTTGCCTCAAAAGGTGCCATGCATAACTATGACACCTCCAGAAACGTGACTGACAGCCACACGGGGGGATGGTTGAGAGGAGTGCAGATGAGGTTCAGTCAGTTACCATCATTTCGAAAATATTTGCTGAGCGTGTCCTGTGGGCCAGCTACTCTGCTGAGTGCTGGGTAGGTAGAGGTAACAGAATAAATATGTCTCCTGATGATACTGAATTTGAGCTCAAGGGGTTAAACACACATTAACTACAAATCTTATATAAAAAGCAGAAAAAGACCTGAAGGAAAGCTAAAGAATGTTTGCTCCAAGAGAAAATAACTGATAATGCCTAATGATGTGTTAGACATGGACTCTCAGATAGAGTGAGAGTAGCTGAGACCAAAATAGTGACTAAGAGTAATGCTGGTACATGGATTATGGAAAATGTTGCAGCAAAAAAAGAGAATGTTAAATGTCTTTGAAGTGGGAACGAGGTCAAGTTATCAAGAGGATGCCTGTGTATAACCGGGGTGTACTGGGTGAGGAGAGGAGCAGTAGATGATGAAGCTGGGATGGTAGGACTATGTGAAGGATTTTGTCTTTTGTTCTAAATACAATAGGAGGCTTTTGAAATCTTTTCTATGTTTTTCAAAAGTTTATTTCTAAAAATTATCACTTTTGATTGCTTTTCTAATTACGATTTTCTTTTCTTGTGTTTCTCATTATATACTTAACATTATTACTTGTATATATGACTTTTGCATATTAATTTTATGACTTGCTACCTCCTTAAATTCTTTTATTAATTGAGTTAGCTTTAACATTGTTTCTCTAGAGATTTCTTGCTATATTATTCTATCATCTGCAAATATAATTTTACTTCTTTTTAAATTTTTATGCTATTTGTTTTCTCTTGTAATTATGTTGACCCATACTTACAGAACAATATTATTAATTGAAATAGTGGTCCTCCTTACTTCGTTCCCGCAATATTTCCCCTTAAGCAAAGTGCTAATATATAAATACATAATCGTACTAAGTAAGTGTCCATAAATTCCTATATCCTTGAGTGGTTTAAAAAAAATCATATTGTTGATTTTTCTCAAAGGATTTTATAGCATCACTGGAGATAGTCATGTGAATTTTTTCCTTAGATATATCAAGTGCATCTTATAATATGAAGACATATATGGTGAATTTTCTTAATAAAATTTCTATTCTTGCATTCCTGGTACATGTCTCACATGGCCATGTATTATTTTCCTAATACCATGTTTCCAGTATGATTTTATCTTTGGCCCATGTTTTATGAGGAAGTATACTTTAAATTTCTACACATAAGCAGCACATTTAATTCTGTATTTTTACTACTTGCTAAAACAATGTGTGTGTGATTACTAAGATTCTCACACATTTTGTAAGAACAAGAGGGATATTGTAGACAAAGGTTATCTCATGGAAGAGGGGACTAAGGCTGGAAATGAGGAGTCAGGCTGGAAATGAGAGCTGGGGGACACAGATTAACTTTTTCCTCCATAGATCTTTATATTATTTTTATTCCCTGTGGTATATGTGTTTCAATGTAATAATATGGAAGATCAATTTACTCAATAAAAATAAAAATTTCTATATATTATCACAGAATCACTAAGTGCTGGTGTCCCTGATACAGTTTCCACAATAACATTTATATCCTTCATTTGTGGCATGATTTGTATTTTATTCATATCAGATTTTTTATGTGTCTCCCACACTAGGCTCTGAACCCTTAGGAACAGTGATGCAGATCAATCAAACTCTGCATATCTGAGGAATGACAACCTGTTCTGGTGTATAGTGAATGTTTAAGAACATCTTTTGAAATGAAAGATAAGGCTTTATCTTGGACATTATGTCCTGAATGTGTACATCAAAGGATTTGGGAAATCGACTAAATAATGAACCATTTTGCATGGCTGTATGAGCATACACAGAAACGTGACTGGATGGCTACTCTGAGTGGCAATTTTGAGCTTACTGGTATGGAGTCCCCTCCCCAGCAGTGTAATTTCCGTCCTCAGAAAGGGGAGTTACTGAAGGTCTGAGTCACTATCAGAATTGGGAATATTGGAACAAATCTGTGACTGGTCCCATCACACTGAATTGTAACGCCCTGACCTTCAGGCTCTTTTTCTCTTTTCTGAACTGGTTTTTTCCTGCAATTCTATGGGAATGACTTTTGGAGACTTGGTCCTGAGTCTACCTTTTCTGGTCCAGACTGGGATCGAGGTGCTGGTGAATACCTTTCTTCTCTCAACCTATGGTTCCACATCCTGCACTGGCCATGCACTGAGTCCCATATATTTGATTTTCACCAACATGTCTGTGGCCAACTTCTTGGGTCTTCTCTTCAAGGGGATTCCCCAGATGATATTTATGTGGGGAATAACACACATTTTGGATAACACTGGGTGTAACCTTGTCTATTATATCCAGAGAGTGGTCCAAGGCTTTCCTCTGTGCACCACTTGCCTCTTGAGCAATTTCCAGGATATCACCATAAATCCTAGAACTACTGGGTGGATAAGCTCAAAGACTGAGCTTCAAAGAGCATTAGTTTGTCCTGTTTCTGTTAGATCTCCAACCTGCTAATTAACATCTTTGTTCCTATGAATTTAGAGGCTTGTCAGCATACTCACAATTCTACCAAGAAAATCGATTATGGACTGTGCTTTCTTAACAATCCTACAACCTCTCTTGCTCCAAAATACACACTTCTAATGACTTTGTCAGATGTTGTGTTCATGGGACTCATGATTGGAGTCACTGTTTACATAGTGCTTCTTCTACATAGACACCAACAGAGAGAGAGGCACATTCACACCCTCAGAAATGCCCATAGATTCTCCCAAGTCAAAAGCCATTCAAACTGTCCTGCTTCTAGCAAGTACCTTCATTTTGTTTTACTTCACCAATTCTATCCTTACACTTTATGGTGTTGTTTTTTTCAAATCCCACACCTGACTGCAGCACACTACCACCTTCCAGACAGCATGTTATCCCACCCTCAGCCCTGTCATATTGTGGCTTTGAGATCCCCAAGCAGCAAGATTCTGCTCTTAAATGGTGGGAAAACATCCCAAATTACTAGTGGTCCCATTTACAAGTTTCTTTTTTCTTTAAAGTCTCTAGGTACTCACTGATTCAGCAAGGATATATTGATGTCTAGAACATGACTGACATACGAGTCAAAATACTGATGATGAAAAGATTTGTATGACACTGATTTAAACATGTAGAGGTTTTCAGCTTCACTCAGAAGGCAGACAATCAACTAAACACAATACTGCATAAGTGTTAGCAGTGTCTTGATGCTTTGTGATTTTCTCCTTTGAAATGTTTGATGGAAGCATGGAATTGAAGTTGATCAGAGATAATGTTGGGACATATAGGAATTTTTAATGTTTTATTAGGGTAATTATTACATTGGATGTCGTATTGAGTATTACTAAACAATTAATGACTTTTAAGGGCTGGCTGAGTGGCTCAGTTCGTTAAGATCTAACTCAAGAATGTGAGCTGAGCTCTGAGCAACAGCAGTTTGATGCCCAGCCCGAGGTGAGCTGCTGTTGAGCTGCCAAGAGGTGGCAGGATGCCTCAGCTAAAAAAACAAAAAACAAAAAAACAAGTTATTAATAGTAAGAGCGTTATATTCTTTTCAGGGATTAAATTTCATCCGTATTCACCTGTGATGTCAAGCTCTGGAAAGTGAGTTCAGCATCTGGTCCAGAGTGCTCAGGTCAGCCTTGGTAACCCATCCTTGGACCCTGATGGATCTGTTTCAGGAATCAGCTGATCTGACATTGCCATGCAGCATTTGTAGGTTCATATGACAAGAAGTGGAAAGGATATGAGGGCCTGGGTTTAGAGCACTCGTGTCTGACTCATTGCTGTAGAATACTATCCAGAATCTCCCAGCCAAAATGTGTGACAGTACTCAAGAGCACTACCAACCAATGAAGCTCATCTAAGCTTTAGTGTCCAGCGTTTTTATTGAGGTTTCATTATATATGCAGGATTTCTTGAATCATTGACCAAGTAAGTGGTAGGACTCAATCTCCAGGTCCTCCCCCTTCCTGGAGATAATACTGATATCACATGGCTCAAAGTCACAACCCTCTTGGAAGCATTTGAGATCTTTTTCCTTGCTATATGTCATTAGTTTGGCTCTAATAAACTCATAAAAATTCTCTACAAGTTTGGATGTTTCTTATGTCAACAACCTATTATTCTGTTACTGACTCTCATTTCCACATCTCTACCTTTGACCTCTTCCCACCCTTCAGCTTCTAATCCAGGATTTAGGGCAGAGATGTTCAAATTTTAATGTAGACTAAAAAGCTCATACTATAAACCCAGAATCCTGGACCCCAGTCCCTGTTGGAAACCGGCCCATGAAGGACCTGTTCCCCTGAAGTAAGCAAGAATGTGGATTTGGAACACTGAGTCCAAGCCTAAGTAGAAAACCACCAGGGCAGCGTTCTTGAGACTATGACAGGAAACCTCACTGTCCTGAGTCAAAGAATTTTCTCCAGAGAAAAAGGGCGAAAAATAGAAGTATAAAACCTGAGTTAACTTCCTCCTTAAAAAAGTGAATAAAAGCGATGGGCAGACATTTTTCTTGGCTCTCAGTCCTTGAGACTGTTAGACCCGTGTTCCCCTCTTTCTTATACGTCTTAGTCTGTCTTTTTTTTAAAGATTTTTTTTAAATTGGGGAACTGGGGGAGGGGAACAGTGCTGGGGAAATGGAGGAGGGGACCAGCCAAGTTGTTGTTCAATCTTCGTTGTGGAGGAGGCCAGTCACCATTTGGATTCCTGTCAGCAGCTCATGGCCTCTAAGCTCAAGGTGTTGTGTTCTATCTTAGTTGTGGGTGGGTGTAGCCACCATCCCATGTGGAAGTCGAAGCAGCAGCCTTGTTGTTAAGAGCACACACTCTAGGGCCAGCCAAGTGGTGCGTTGGTTCATTGGTTAAGAGCTGGCTTGGGATGCCAGAGGCCCCGGTTCAGATCCCACATATGAGGGCCAGTGACACTGCCCTCTATAGCTAAGTTGGTGAATAACAGTTTGACCTGGAGTTGGGCTGCGGTGAGCCTGCGACCGCATACGCTGCAGCGCTGTTGCAGTGGGATGCCATAAGCTACAGTGAGTGGCTGGCAGCCAGTGTTAGCGGCTAGCACCCAGAGTGAGCTGCCAATAGCCACTGTGAATGGCTGTCCAGAGGCTGGTGACCAATCTGCCTAACCCAGGAAAAGACAATGATAATACGAACATGGGCCAGTGAAGCAAGGTCCTCCACAACTAGGCTGAAAACAAAAGGACAGCGACTTGCCTGTTCCACACCCCCAATTCCCCAATAATAATCTTTAAAAAAAAAAGCTCACACTCTATCCACTGAGCCAAAGGGTGGTGGCTCAGCTCAAGATGCTAAATTCAATCTTAGTTCAGGGTGGGCATAGCCACCATCCTATGCGGGAGTAGAACCCGCCAGCCTTGTTGTTAAGAGTGCACGCCCTATCCACTGAACCATAGGTGCGGCAGCTCAGCTCAAGGTGCTAAGTGGAATCTTTAATTGTGGGTGGGCATTGCCCACCATTGAACAGGTAATCTTGTTGTTACAGCAGCTAGGCTATCTTGCCACCTGTTGGTGCTGGCAGCTCAGCGACAGCACCTCTAGGGCGCAGCGTTTTTGGCCCATGTGGGAATCAAACCGATGGCCCTGTTGCTCAGAGCACATGCTCTAAGCCAACTCTTTACCAACTGGGCCACTTGGCCAGCCTCAAGTCTGTCTTTCTTATGTTCTGCGTTGCCCCCTCCTCATCCCTACAACTTATCAAGCTGCACTCAACAAGTCCCAGAGATTGTGGTTTAGGAAGTGTGGGGTGTGACTCAAGAATTCACATCTTGTACAAACTTCTCAGAGAATCCTGAGGCAGGAAGCCCAGAGAAAACACTTAGAAACAGTCCTTGACTGTTTTTGGCTTACACATATGTGTACACTTAGTTCAAATTACATCTGCCCAGAAAAGCCTTCCTACAACAGATCCTCCATTACTATTTATTGTTAGATTGCATATTTCTTCCTAGTACTTACCAGAACTGACATTCTATGTATTTATTTGACTCATTCTCCTTCACTGTATGCTCCATAGGGCCATGACTTTGTCTATTTTTGTTCATTGATGTGTCTGCAGGGTCTACAACAGTAGCCAGCACAGTGTAGATAGAAGTTCAAAAAAAAAATTTTAAAGGAGGGAATTAATAGAGTTGGAGATCGAATTCTGCCATGATACGGTATGGCAAGTGTCTATTTCTTTTGCTATACGCAGGTGTCACGTCCTGCGTGGCAAGGGCAAATGGGATTCGAGAGGGGCAATGCAGATCGAATAAGAACAAGAGACAGAAATAAGATAAAAGTGAGACCAAGGGACTCAGCCAAAGTAGACTGAGCCCCGAATCGGGTCAGCGCATGGCTTTTATTGAGAATTTTTAGAGAAGTAAAACTGCTATAAATAAATAACTGTGTGGATTGTGTGCCTTAAGGCTGTTTTCCATTAACCTATCCCATTGTATTCCAGCAAATGCTATGCCTTCATACATCACTACACAGCCCCAGGACACCGACCTTACTGTGTCCTCCTGGAGGAGATAACTGATATCACTCCATCAGGTCCCGGTCATACCGAGACACTCCCAGAGAGAGCTTTATGGATAACATTCCACTGGGCCTCGGTCATACCGAGACACTCTCTCAAGACTAAAGGTCAGGGGCTAATGCAAAGGGGGTGGTCTTGGAATCGGCTGTAAGGCAACACGCAGGACTTACCATTTGTAAACTGGATTGAGTATCCTTCTCCTATGAAGGGAAATATATCTGGCTACATGAGAAAACAAGTCTTTCTACTAATAAAACAGAATTTTTTTGTCAGCAGACCTACAAAAAGAACTGGTAACAGAGGTACTGACAAAAAGAAAACAAGAGAAGGAAAGGAAACATGAGTAACATCAGGAATGAATAAAAAGGAACGGAAAGGGTAACTATATTATCAAATATAATGTGCTGTTCTCCTTTTGAATTTTTCAAATTATGTTTGATGAGGGCTGGCCGAGTGGCTCAGTTGGTTAAGAGCTCACTCAAGAGTGAGAGCTGAGCTCTGAGAAACAGCAGTTCGATGCCCAGCCCGAGCTGAGCTGCCAACAGGTGGCAGGATAGCTCAGCTGAAAAATAAATAAATAAATAAATAAATAAATAAATAAATAATAAAATAAAATTATATTTGATGGTTGAAAGCAAAAATGACAATCTTATCTGATAAGATTCTCAATGTATGTGGAGCTGTTGGGCATCATTTGCTCTTGGGGAAATAAAAGTTAAGACCATCATTCTATACAACCACACACCTGATAGGATAGCTAGAATCGAATATTACAATGCCAAGTGCTGGAAAGGTCACACAATAACTGGGCATACATACACTGCTGGTGGGAATGTAAATTGTTATAGCCACTCTGGAAAAGTCTGGCAGTTTCTTAGAAAGTTAAACACAAACTTAGCATATGATTCCTGGGTGTTTTTCACAGACAAATGAAAACTCATGTTCACATAAAATTGGCTACACAAATATTTATACCACCTTTATTCATAACAATGAAAGACTCGCAACAACCCAAACATCCATCAACAGTGAAGAGATAAACAAATGATGGTACATCAATATAAAAAAAATACTACTCAGTAACAAAAAGTAGAACTATTTGTATTCTCAACAAATTGGATGGATCTTAAGGGAATTTGCTGAATAGGGAAAAATACCTATATCAAAGGTTATACAATGTATGATTCCATTTTAATAGTTCTCTTGAAATGACAAAATTAAAGTGATAGACTCCTCTCAGTGGTCACAATGGATCAGGGATAGGGAGACAGTGAGACTATACAGGGGTAGCAGGAAGACATGTCTTTGAGTTGGCATAACAACTCTGCATCCTGACTGTGGCAGAATTTATAGAAATCTGTATATATGATAAAATGTTTTAGAACTCTACATGAAAAAACAAAACAATAAACCTCTCACAAATGAAAGCACAAAAAACTAGTGAAATTCAAATAAGGTATATAGTTTAATTAACAGCACTGTACCAATGTTGTTTTATTGGTATTTTTTATGGAGTATGATGGTTATGTAAGATAATCACTAACAAGTAAAGGTACTCAGGAACATGGCATTTTTTGTTATTTCCTGTGAGTCTAAAATATTTCAAACCAAATTTTAGAAAAATCATATTTAAGGAGTTCTTGTAAATTATTTAATGCTACTTATAAACTTGGATAAATACATCCAAATATATTGAATTATGTTCATGAAGATATTCCTTTTACTTTTGAAGTACACAGGAGACTGAAAGAGATGAATTTAGAGCATAAGAAATGCAAGAGCTTGTCATATGATGATACAGGGTGGGCTCAGATCACTCCTGCTTGTACAAAATGTTACAATTTAATCAGTGTTGAGAATTGCTTACTTTAACATTATGCAATCATTGAAAATATGGTTCAAGGTATCCTGTCCTACAATGGATGCCAGGTGCATAAGTTTAGACTTATGATAGAAAACTCAAGGGTACATTATTTTCACGAGGTTTCTCTCCATGAATTCTCTGATATTCTGCTAAAGTTACCCCGCATTTAGTGTGTTCCTAAACAGTTTTATTTCTGCATGAATTCATGGGAAATGATGAATTCTGCCATCTGAAAATTTTTTTTCAGCATGAATATTGGGATACTACTGAGATTTTATTTCTAGGCAATGGGTTTCCCACAATCATCCCATTGCTACTAAGTATGAACTCACTGATGATCACTTATCACTGATAGTCTTTAATCCAACAGAAGGCTTTCCTAGTCTCCGCATTCATAAGATTTTTCTTAGTATGTACTTTTCAGACATATAATTACCTACAAATGTTTCCTCAAGACTTTTCTGCTTGAATGTATCAAAATATGTCTCCTACATGTTTTTTTTTTTTTTTAGCTGAGCCATCCTGCCACCTGTTGGCAGCTCAACGGCAACTCAGCTCGGGCTGGCCTCGAACCGCTGTTGCTCAGAGCTCAGCTTGCACTCTTGAGCGAGCTCTTAACCAACCGAGCCATTCGGCCGGCCCTCCTACATGTTTTTTTTGACATACGAAGTGAGGTAATTGATCACTGAAGGCACTAGCACATTTTCTGCATTCATTAAATTGCATTCCTACCAAATACCATAATTTTCCAAAGGTGAAAATCTAGCAACAGGCTACGCTACACTCACTATGTTCCAGTATGCTAGGAGCACACTGGTGTTTAACAAGTTCACGCACCTATCATGCTCGAGTTCACTTGAGTGTAGATGCTCAAAAAATATTTTCATTTGTCATGTGTATTAACAAGGCTTGACAAGTGAGAGAAAGGTTACCACCAATTCTTAAATCCAAAGGGTCTCCCTCTTTTTTGAGTTCTTTGATGTACAGTGCGGTGCTGAATTCTCTCACACTAACTACATACATATGATTTGTCTCCTGTGTAAATCACCAGGTGCGTCATGAGACCAGTATTATTGGGTTGTTGGAAAAGTCATGACGCATTTTTGCAACGAAAAACATGGAAAAAGTATGTCACGACTTTTCTGACAACCCAATATATGAATAGGATTTTCCAGTCAGTACATAGGAAAGAAGTCTATCCTGTATGAAGTCTCTGATGTTTCACAAGGCATATTTTCTTCCTGAAGGTGTGACCATATTCATTTTATTAGGTTTTGTTCCCATTATGAGTTTTCTGATGTATAAGGAGACTTCTCTTTGAGGTGAAGCCTTTCCCACATTCACTGCATACAAAAGGTTTCTCACCTGTATGAGTTCGTTGGTGTGCCACATGACTGCTCTTATGGGCAAAACCTTTTCCACATTTATTGCATACGTAGGGTTTCTCTCCAGTATGAGTTCGCTGGTGTAACATCAATCCACTCTTCATGATGTAGCCCTTCCCACACTCACTACACCTGTAAGGTTTCTCTGCCGTATGAGTTCGCTTATGTACATCCAGCCGACTCTTCCAGGGGAACCCTTTCCCACACTCACTGCAGGTGTAGGGTTTCTCTCCAGTATGTATTTGCTGATGTGCGATGAGCATGTTCTTCCAAGTGAAGCCTTTCCCACATTCACCACATACATAGGATTTCTCTACTATATGATTTCTCTGGTGCGCAGTAAGGGAACTCTTCCTGGGGAAACCTTTTCCACATTCATTACACACATAGGGTTTCTCTCCAGTGTGAGTTCGCTGATGTTCAATCAGACGGCTCTTCATGATGAAACCTTTTCCACATTCATTGCATACATATGGTTTCTCTCCTGTATGATTTCGTTGGTGTATGAGGAAATACTGCTTTGTGGTGAAGGCTTTCCCACACTCGCTGCAGGTGTAGGGGTTCTTTCCTGTATGATTTCGTTGGTGTATGAGGAAGTACTGCTTCGTGGTGAAGGCTTTCCCACACTCACTGCAGGTGTAAGGTTTCTCTCCTGTATGATTTCGCTGATGTATAATGAGATTTCCCTTCCAGAGGAAGTCTTTTCCACATTCACTGCATACATAGGGTTTCTCTCCAGTGTGAGTTCGCTCGTGCTCAATTAGACGGCTCTTCACGGTGAAGCCTTTCCCACATTTACTGCAGGTGTAGGGTTTCTCTCCCGTATGTGTTCGCTGATGTATAATGAGCATGTTCTTCCAAGTGAAGCCTTTCCCACATTCACCACATACATAGGATTTCTCTCCCGTATGATTTCTCTGGTGCACATTGAAATAGCGCTTCCTAGGAAAACATTTTCCACATTCATTGCACACATAGGGTTTCTCTCCAGTGTGAGTTCGCTGATGTTCGATTAGATGGCTCTTCACAATGAAACCTTTTCCACATTCATTGCATACATATGGTTTCTCTCCTGTATGTTTTCGTTGGTGTATGAGGAAGTACTGCTTTGTGATGAAGGCTTTCCCACACTCACTGCAGGTGTAGGGGTTCTTTCCTGTATGATTTCGTTGGTGTATGAGGAAGTACTGCTTCGTGGTGAAGGCTTTTCCACACTCACTGCAGGGATAGGGTTTCTCTCCTGTATGATTTTTTTGGTGTATGAGGACGTACTGCTTCGTGGTGAAGGCTTTCCCACACTCACTGCAGGTGTATGGTTTTTCTCCTGTATGAGTTCGCTGATGTATAATGAGATTACGCTTCCCCGGGAAGCCTTTTCCACATTCACTGCAAACATAGGGTTTCTCTCCAGTGTGAGTTCGTTCGTGCTCAATCAGACGGCTCTTGACGGTGAAAACTTTGCCACAATCATTGCATATAAACGATGTCTCTCTTTTATGAATTCTCTGATGTTCACTGAGCCTGGACTTTCTGGAGAATGCTTTCGCACACAGATTGCATCCATAACGTTTCTCTCCTGTGTGAACTGTCTCATGATCAGTGAGATGAGACTTCTTAATGAAGGCTTTCCCACATTCAGGGCACACATGAGCTTTCCTGGATTCATGAGTACTTTTACACTGAATGATCTGGGAATTACTGCTAATGGGTTTTGCACTTACAAGGACTTTAACTTCAGGGTGAAAATCTTCCCGCTTATCATGCAGAAATGATTTACCATCTCCATTCAATATAATCGAGTTCTTAATTTCATAGGTTTTGCTCTGGTTGACTGAACTTAAACTTGACTTCAGAGTTTTCATGTAGAACTCAAACATATCATGATTTTGGCTGGAAGAAAAATAACTTTGGCTTTGAGCAAAATTATTTCCAAGTACATTGTGTTTGTGGTTTTGTTTCATACTTTTCAGCATTATTTGATTTTCCCAGTGACCCTTGAGATGATTATCAACTTTGCCAATTTCTAGGGAAGAAGAGAACAATTAATCTTTTTACAATCTTGTTTGGAAAAAAAGCTTTTTAAAAAATTTCGTGGTGTTTTTTAAAAAATGGCACTTTAGCACAACCCTGTGATAACACTATAAAAGAAACGTCATCTATAAATGTTCCTTATTTCTTACACATTGGTAAAAACACAATAATATAAACAAATAAAAGTGAAACAGCAGTTAGTGTGGTGATAAAGTTATATAATTGACAATTTATGTACATTTGTCTGCTTTCTACATAAGAACTTGCAAAACACGCAGAGATGGAAAAACACAAGCAAGTCATTGTTAGCAGCAAATGACAGGGTTTGGAGAAATACCATTCCATAGAACTTGGAAAGACCCAGGTCACAGAGGCGGAAGAGAGAACTAATCTAAAATGATGAGGGTAGCATTTGTTCACTCCAAAACTATACTGAATGGCACTATGCTGGTGTTTGGAATATATAATATCACTTACTTTCACTGATCTTAAATCTAGTTAGTGAAAACTGAATGAAGAAGGGAGAAAAAGAAGGGAGTTGGTGATTGTTAAACATGGATTGAGGAGCAATGGAGATGGTGGGAAGTGCAGGAAATCAGGATATATTTGCAAAAAGAAAGACAAGTTAAATGATGGGTTTGAGCATGGTTAATTACAGTGAGGAGTCCAGGATTACTCTGCTAAATATCCATATGTCTTGAGCCCCTGGGTAGGCAGAAGCATCTCAAATCACGATGAGGAATATTACTGAAATAAATATAGAATGTGTAGGAAAAAAATATGCATTGTGAAACAAACTATGAGATGATTATTAGCTATACAGTACAGACATCAAGGTCAGCTTGGAGGTATAAATGTGGAAATTATTAAAGAAAAGAGGACTGGACAATATGTTGGGAGGACACATAGAATGAAAGATGATAAAGGTAAAAACCAAGGTTTGAGACATTCTAACATGTAGAGTTTTGGGATTCTCTAAATGATACCAAACTTTGACTACGGAGATCAGGGAAATATTCATACTGGGATATATAGAATAAACGTGTTACCTAGCAAGTAAGAATGTAAGGTCTTCAGAATTTTATTGAAGTGAGCAGAGACAGACTCTTGTATAGTAATCCTGTTCCTAAATTTGCCTCTCTAAAGACCACCATCAAGTTATCTTTCCAGAAACATCAATCATATTGAGAGGACAACTCATATAATCAACACTCCAGCCTTTTGTCTAGCTGTGTCATGTTGTCATACGTTCCATTCATAATAAAACAGAGCAACAATCATTGACAGGAAATTTTGCAGCTGGCCAATGTACCATGCAGTCATCTTCTGAAGCTAATGTGCTACATAGGACATGGCGACTATGACCTTTTTCAATCACATTCTGCATTCAATACAGAAGTCATATCCAAAATTTTCTCACTTCAACATCCCTGATATATTGTTCCCTCCTTGCCACCGGCAGCATCTACTTCAGTAATTCTACATTTATGTCTTGGCTGACAACAGTTAGGTTATACTAAAAGATCAACTTCTTCCTTGAAGACCTAGGTTATGCCAGCTTTATGTTCTTTTCTTTTTTTCAAAGATTTTATTGGGGAATTGGAGAAGGGAAACAGACAAGTTCTTGTCCTTTTGTTCTTCTGATTAGTTGTGGAGGACGTTGCTTCACTGGCCCATGTTGGTATTATCATTGCACTTTTCCCAGGTAAGGCAGATGGCTCGCAAACCATTAGATGGCCTTGCACGGCAGCTCACGCTGGCTGCTGGGTGCTAACAGTAGTTAATGGCAGCCCACTGCTGCAGGGGCTGCAGCCTACACCATCGCCAGTGACTCACGGCAGCCCAGCTCCAGGTCGAGCTGTTGTTAACCATCTTAGCTGTAGAGGGCACAGTGTCACTGGCCCTCAGGTGGGATCCAAACTGGGGCCCTGCCACTCAGAGCTGGTGCCACAAGCCAACTCTTAACCAACGTGCCACTCAGCAGGCCCTATCTTCAGTTTTTCTTAGAACATCTGGCTGTTCCTTATTATTGCTATACTACTGCCACCCAGGTGAAAGGTAAGACAACCTAGAGCTACAAAAATACAAAATCAACCAACCCTCCACCATGTTACCTCAATTACTCACATATGAAATCCAATCAATCATCCTAGCAATAAAAGTGTGTCTCCATGAGTATTCCATTTATCCATTTCCACTCCACTACTTCTACTGCAAAGACCGTCTAACAGTGGCTTTCATTTGCCTGACTTCAGGACATTCTTTTCATAGTCAAGCCCATGGCCACACACATTTCCTTCATGCCTTCATCTTTCTAATTCAAAATGTAGACAGATCCTCATACATATGCTGTCATTCCTATTCTGACTATCAGCATAAGCTCTATTTCCTCTGTTTTTCTAAATTAGCCCCTTTGTTGTTCATTTTTATGGTTGATCTTCAGTGAAGATTTAACGTTTTCCAAAGAGAGGCTACTGGGAGGTGATTTCTTGGCCCCTGCAATGTCTTGACTGATGGTCTGTCTTTGGTGGTTTTGGCCACTGGATAGTCTGACAAGGTGACTATATATATATATATATATTATGGGAGAACAGTGTGTTTTTCCAGGACTCATCAGCTCCAAGTCAAGTCATTGTTTTCAATCTAGTTGTGGAGTGTGTAGCTCACTGGTGACAATGTGATTTTTGATACATGCTTTGGGATAACCATACAGTTACAAACTTTGGAAGGACTGGGGACTATAGGTATTAGCCTAACTTCTGGAGAAACTAAAGGTCAGCCATGCAGGCAATATGTGACTGAGACCCAATACAAACTCTGGACAACAAAGGCTCAAGTGAGCTTCCCTACCTGGCAATATATCCTTTGTGTATTGTCATACATCGTGGCAAGGGAGAGGTAATACTGTCTGTGAGTCCAGAATCACCACATTTGGACCCTTCCTAGATTCTATATGACCCAAAGATTTCACTTCTAAGTATATACCCAGGAAAAATGTATTACTTTTGAAGTTGAATTGAATTACGTAGCAATGTGTAGTATAATGTTCGCTCAAAAAATGGCGTTAATCAAACAAATGCTAGCGTCTTTCATTCTATTATAATTTTAATACAGCTTTTCTTTTCTTAGAATCTGTATACAGTTTTTTTGCACCCTCTGTATGTTCATGAAAAAGTTGTACATAAATATTCATAGCAGCATAAAATCCAAAAAGTGGAGACAGCCCAAATGACTATCAATAGATGAATGGGTAAATAAAATGAGGTAGATCAATACACCGGAATCTAATTTCTCAATAAAAAGGAATGAAGTGCTGATCCACACTAAAACATGGGAGAACTTTAAAACATGCTAAATCAAAGAAGCCAGGCACAAACGATCACATATTTTATGATTCTATTTATATGAAATATCCAGCACAGGCAACTCTATAGAGATAAAAAGTTGGTTAGTGGTTGTCTAGCCTGGGGCTTAGGAGAAAGTGAGGTTTTTTTTAAAGTGATAAAGTGATGAAAATCTTCCAAAATTGATTGTACTGATAGTTACATAACTCTGTTAATATTCTACAAAGCGTTGAATTGTTTAGTTGGCAAATTGTAGAATATTTGAATTATTTCAATAAAGCTGTTAAACAATAAACAAGAATATAATGAGAAAAACTAATAACTAGGAAAATGAACAATGCTAATACCTAAGATGAATTAAGGGAAAATCAGAAATACTGAAGGTATGAAGGAAGTAAATTGAGGCAAACACAAGCTATGATTTGGGCTAGAACTGATGTAGGATGGAAAACAGCCTTTTCTAGTTAAATTGTCAACAGGAGTGGCAGAGACCTTTAAGACAAGAACCTCCTAAACAGAGAACATTCACGATAACATCAGCGTGGACAGGATAGAAAAATTCGCTGTATTAAAGGAGAACCTAATACTTAAAAAAGGTGGTGAGAAGGGTTGTTGTGGAGGGAAGATGATTCCTGTTGCTCATGTAGGAACTCGGAAATCTCAGGTCAGTAATATTTAGATTAAAAATGTACATTTGACAATATTAAAGGAGATATCTATTTGGAATCATCCAGACAAGAACTTAATTCATGAGACTGAGGGAAAATATTAAGGATTAGAAATACAGCAGAAAAAATGGAAAATAGAACTACCGAAGAACTTCAAAGTGGGGGAAAAAGAAACCAAGGAAGCAAATTAATGCACAGGAAAAGATGAGGTTACCGGTAGGGTACAACATACCCTCACTATTTCCCATTGTGGCAGGAGAATGCAATAGTCAGAAGACTAATCAATTCAAAGACCTCCCTTTGCAGTGAGGCCTGGGAGGTAGAATTTCATAGCCAGGGAGGAGGAAGGAGCAGAGAGAGACACTGCGAAGGGTGCAAAGATGGAGTAGGTCATAGAAGCCAAGGAAGAAAACTAGGCAAACTAACAAAAATCAAGATGTCAGATAAACAAGGATCAGATCAAAGAAGAGGAAAAAGGGGTACACATCCATCTAAACACCTAAAAGAAATCTGCTATGGGGAGAGAGATGGAGGCACTGCTTCTATACCCTTACACTCCTCCCAGCCTTGTCTGACTAGACTATGACTTCTGCAGTTATGCATGAGGGGGAGCAGAGTTTGCCACCCCAAAATATGCCTTTTGGAATATTGTTAGTTTAAGCTGGTTATTTTCTAGAAATTAAAGACTCAGGAAAAACCCGTGATTCTCTCCCTTGCTGCCCATAAGAATTTAGATGAAGGACCTGCTCCAAGAAAGGAACTGTCATCATGGGTAACTATGGTTGAATATGAACTAGGTGAGACAGACAGGGAGGAGCCTAGCAAGGCCCTTTGGAACCACGTCCTCTCTCTATCCCCTTGTTACAGTTGGCCCAGTGAACACTTATTTAGCAGACATTGTTTTCCCAACTCCATGGGAATTGCCTTCCTCTCCTTTGAAACCCCAAACCACAAACACCACTTCTCCTTAGCTCAAAATGGCTTATAAGGCTCAATTGCCCAACCTGTCTTTGGTCCCATATTCTTATGGACCCCTTTGTATGTACATATGTAATAATTTTGATTATTTACTCCTGCTAAACTGTGTCATGTCAATTTAGTTAATAGCCCAACCAGGACGACTTAAAGGTGTAGAAAGAAAATGATTTTTCCTCCCCTGCACCAGCCTTGCTGGTTCTCCCACTCACCTGGACAGGCTGGACTGTGGATTTCATCCTCCATTGTCCATGGTTCTTCCCCTTGTTCCAGCTTGGAGAGTATATCTGGTTTGCTGACTTGATATCCTGCTCATGGGAAATGAAAGAAGTCTTGGGTTGGGATCTGTCAAGATGGGAGAGTGTTACATTTAAGGGACCACACAGTTTTCAAACATTGGAAGCTTTTCTCTCAGGTGAGGGCACGTATGACATTGGATATATATTTGGTCTTTGTACCCTGTTCCTGGCACAGAGCTCCTAAGTCCTTGTAATTTCCCAAATGGAAGGTATTATACAAGCATTTTTTTTTTAGGAGCATCTTTTGTCATAGCATTTGGTCTAAGTTTCAGCTCAGAGTGATGAGTGTCTTCTGTGTGAGAGTGAGCAGACTGGTGGCTGGGGACCACTAGACAGCTTCAGGATAGGGGATGCAGGCCAGAAAGATCAGGCATGATCACAGGACTGGAACTTTCAGCTCCAACCCTGCCCCCACATCATGGGGAGAGAGGGGGCTGAAGGTGCAGTTAATCACCAATGGACAAGGATTGAAGCAATCCTGCCTCTGTAATGAAACTTCCATAAAAATCCCTAAACAACCAGGTTGGGAGAGCTTCTGGATTGGTGACCACATCAAGGTGCTGAGAGGGAGGCACCTGGAGAGCACAGTGCCTAAGCGTCTCTTCCATTTGGCTTTTTTCCTTTATAATAAATTGGTAATGATAACGAAAGTGCCTTCTTGAGTTCTGTGAGTCATTCTGGCCAATTATCAACCCGAGTTGCGGGGGGAGAGATGAGGTATTGTGGGAATGTACAACTTATAGCCAAGTTGGATAGATTTCTAGTCAAGTTGCAACTTGTGTCTGAAGTGGGGACAGTCCCAGGGTGCTGATTCCTTAAACCTATGGAGTCCAACGCTACACTGGGTTGTTAGTTTCAGAACTGAACCAAACTGCAGGACACCCAGTTTATACCTGGAGGGTTGGAGAACTAGTTGTTGGTGTAGAAAAAACCCCAAACAGTTAGTGTCAGTCATGTTGGTAGTACACATAGCTCGTGGTTTCATCAGGAGTCACAGGAGGCACTGGGAATCCGCTATCCAGAGCACTGCAGTGACTTTGAAGATTAAGCAGCTGAGAAAGGCAAGGCCACTGACTGGGGACCCTGAGTGACACAGGGGAGCCCTCCTCACCCGCTGACACCAGGTTGCTGTAGTTCTCCAACATCACATCCCGGTACAGGTCCTTCTGCTCGGGGACCAGGAGCTGCCACTCCTCCCACGTGAAGTCCACAGCCACATCCTCCAGTGTTAGCGATTCCTGTCATAACATGGTCACATTTAATGTGAGTTGTTTTCTTTTATTGACTCATAAGAAATATGAGTTGACCTGATGATATTACCTGTGACTCTGACACCAATCCCGACATGCATGCTTTTTTTAACCCATACCAAGGAATCTCCAAGACCAGGGTGTCCTATGATTCAGCTCAATCCTGACACTACCTGGTGATAGCATCATATCCCACAGGTAAAGGGCTCGGTCCCACAAGACTGTCCCCAGCCAAACCCCACTTCAGTGCAACTCCCAGTTGTCACCTGGGCTTGACTGACCAGTGATAGGTTGGAAGTTCCCATGACCCCTCCTTGGGTTTGATTAATTTGCTAAAGCAGCTTGGAGAACTCAGGAAAGCAGTACTTATGTTTAACAGTTTATTGCAAAAGGGTATGTATGATACAGAATAGAGATGACCATCCATATGAAGAAAATGGATAGGACAAGGCGTGTGGGAAGGGGAGCACCACTTTCCGAGCACCTCCGCATCTTCACCAACCCAGAAGCACTCCAAACTCCATACAAGTCCCATAGGGTTTTCTATGGAGTCTTCCTCAAGTAGGCATGATCAATCATTAACTCCATTTCCAGCCCCCCCCCTCACTGGACAATGGTGGGTGGGGCTGAAAATTCCAAGTCTATTCATGGTGTGGTCTTTCTGATGACCAGCCACCATCCAGGAGCCCAACCAGAGTCACCTCATTACAACAAAAGGCAGTCTTGTCACATAGGAAGTTCCCAGTGCCTTGTGAACTACACCAGAAACAGAGATCAAATAAAACAAAAGATGCTCCTAGTGTCTTATCAGTTAGCAAATTACAAGGAATTTTAGGAGCTTTGTGCCAGGCACTGGGGTTAGACCAATGTATATATTTCTTATTATTTCACAAAAGGTTGACATTATTTTAGACATATTAAGAGATAATTAGCAAACTGCAATATACATTTTTAAAAGTAACCAAAAATAAAGCTGACATACAAAGAGACAGAAAAATATAGAGTTTAATAAATATGGAGGATAGAGTGAGGTCTAACATAGCCTGTACATAGTTTTTGAGAGATTACAGAGAAACAGAAATATGAAGATCTCAGGAATGAGAAATTTTCACAACTGATTAAACATCCTGTAAGTCAGACCTAGTAAGTCAGCAAAGCCAAGCAGGAAATCTGCATGTAAACATATCAGGCTGAAACTACAAAACTCCACTTGCAAGAGTCAGATTATGGAAACAATCAGAAAGAAAAGACACATTACTATCAAAAGTAAGACAAAATTGTTGAAATAAAGACAACAGAAGCCAGAAAAATGTGATAAATATATATTTGATCTTTGTCTCTGGTTCCTGGCGCATACATCCTAAAACCCTTGGACTCTCTAGAGTGATGCACATCTTCTATGTGTGAATGAGCTGACTGGTGGCTGGCGGCCCCTAGACAGCTACAGGATGGGGTCACCAGAAAGACCCCAACGTCCAGAGAGGGAAGAGGCACTAGGGATTGAGTTCAGCTACCAATGGCCAGTGATTAATTCAATCATGCCTACATAAGAAGACCACCATAATACCCCCTAAACAACAGGTTTAGAGTGCTTCTGTTTTAAATTTTTTTTTTTTGAGGACAGTGTCACTGGCCCTCACATGTGGGACCCGAACCGGGGCCGCTGGCGTCCCAAGCCAGCTCTCAACCACCACACCACTCGGCTGGCCCTAGAGTGCTTCTGGATTGGTGACCATAGTGAGGTGCTGGCCGGCTGGTGCTCCAGAGAGGCCCACTATACCTCTCCCCATACCTTGCCTTAATTATCAGTTCCATTTGACTGTTCCTGAGTTGTAGCCTTTATAATAACCTGGTAAATATAAGTAAAGTACATTCCTGAGTTCTGTGAGTCATTCTAGCAAAGTCCAAACTTGACAAGGGGGTGGTGGGCACCCAGAAATTTAGAGCTGGTCATGAGAAGTAAAGGAGACAACACGGGACTTCTGACTGGCAGTCTTGTGGAACTGATCCTTAACCTGTGGGATCTGACACGGTCTCTAGGTAGCTAGTGTCAGAATTGTGCTGAATTGTAGGACACCCAGCTGGTGTCTGGAGAGTTGCAGAATGGGTAGGTGTGAGGAAAATACCCACACATTTGGTGTCGTAAGTCCTGTGAATGAAAACAGTTCAGAAGTGTGGAAAATTCAGTGCTGATCCTGTGGCCCAGTAGCCTAAGCCCAAATACCATCAGGGAATAATTGAGACCTACCTGTCAACTGAACTGCCAGATAGGGACTAACTATGAATGTATCTACCCACATGTTATAGCAGACTTCACTATACGAAAAAGATAGCAGACTTGACGGAGGCTGCAAATTCTTAACATTTTTGATCTGATCACGTTCTGAGATTTTTTTTTTCTTTTTCTTTTAAAGATTTTATTGGGGAATTGGGCAGGGGAACAGCATTGGGGAATCGGGGAAGGGCAACAGATAAGTTGCTGTCTTTTTGTTCTTCAGTCTAGTTGCGGAGGACTTTGCTTCACTGGCCCATGTTGGTATCGTCATTGCGCTCTTCCCATATGTGGCAGATCAGTCGCCGGCCTCTGGACGGTCGTTCACTGCGGCTATTGGCAGCTCCCGTTGGCTGCCAGCCCCTCACGTTGGCTGCCAGCCACTCACTGTAGCCTATGGCAGCCCACTGCAGCAGGGGCTGCAGCCTACACCGTTGCCAGGGCTCATGCAGCCCAGCTCCAGGTAGAGCTGCTGTTATCTGTAGAGGGCAGTGTCACTGGCCCTCATATGTGGGATCAGAACTGGGGCTGCTGGCATCCCAAGCCAGTCTTAACCAATGCACCACTCGGCCGACCCCATTCTGAGATATTTCATGTGAGATGTAGATCCACTTGGAAGATCCAAAATTTAGGTTCCCATCTAATTTCACATTCAAAAATACCTTTCTCCTATTTCAACGCCCAGCCATAAAGCAAAAGAATCTATGAAAGCAACAGACGCAAATATGATGCATGTTCACATCACAAGCCAAAAACCATAAAATTACATAAGTAACAAGTTTTGTGAAAGGAAAAATGAAAACATCTGCATTGAAAAAGATATCATGGGGGCCAGCCGAATGGCTCAGCTGGTTAAGTGCGTGAGCCCTTGAGCAACATTGTTGCTGGTTTGATTCCCACATGGGCCAGTGAGCTGTATCCGAGCTGAGCTGCCAACAGGTGGCAGGATGACTCAGCTGGTGAGAGCATGTGCTCCTAACAACCAGGTTGCCAGTTCAACTCCTGCCTGGGATGGTGGGCTATGCCCACCTACAAGTAAGATTGGAACAGCACCTTGAACTAAGGGGCTGCAAGCTGCTGACGGGTGGCTGGATGGCGACTGGACTTCGAGCTGAGCTAGCTGTGCCCTCCACAACTAAGACTGAAGGGCAATAGCTTGGCTGTTCCCCTTTGCCAATAAAATCTTTAAAGAAAGAAAGAAAGAAAGAAAGAAAGAAAGAAAGAAAGAAAGAAAGAAAGAAAGAAAGGAAGGAAGGAAGGAAGGAAGGAAGGAAGGAAGGAAGGAAGGAAGGAAGGAAGGAAGGAAGGAAGAAAGAAAAAGATATCATGGACAAAGAATGACAAGCTGGGGACATTTTTTATACACAAAAGAAAGAATCAATATATAATGCATATAAACAACTCACTAATATGTAAAAGTTTTTTAAATTTAAAAATGATAACGATGAGAGAGGAGTGGGGATGAGGGAGAAGGGGAAGGGATTAGACAGCATAAATAAGTAACTACAATATTGCCACAGGGAAGAGCCGGCGGAGTGGCGTGATGGTTAAGAGCTGGCTTGGGACACCAGCGGCCCCGGTTCGGATCCCAAATGAGGGCCAGTGACACTGTGCCGTCTTTTTTTTTTTTTTTTGAGGGCACAGTGTCACTGGCCCTCATATGTGGGACCCGAATCGGGGCCGGTGGCTTCCGAAGCCAGCGCTTAACCACCGCGCCACTAGGCCGGACCTCTTAAAAAAAAAAAAAAAAACGTAGTTGTATAAATACTAATATTGAGGCCGGCCGAGTGGTGTGGTGGTTAAGCGTTAGTTTGGGAAGCCAGCGGCCCCAGTTCGGGTCCCACATATGAGGGTCAGTGACACTGCCCTCAAAAAAAAAAAAAATATTGCCACAGGGATATAAAAGGCAGTTTGGGGAATATAATTAATAATGTTGTAAATATTTTGTGGGGTGTCAGATGGTCAAATGTATTGTTAGAGAGATCATCACTTCATGGAAGGAATAGAGGCTTGATCACTGCACTGTACACCTGAAGCTGATGTTGTTTAATATTGTATGCCAACTGAATTGAATATATAGATAGTCACAGGATGTGGAATATACTGTGGAAGGGAGTCAAGGGAATTGTAACAGATATGTATGATATGCGGGAGGAGTGGGGTAGCGAATTGGAGGAAGGGGGTTGTCACTTTGAGGGGCAAAAAGTATAACTATTTCATTGTGTTGTACACCTGAAACTATTTTCTTTAATGTTTATTTCACAATAAAAGAATTATTTTTAAAAATGATCAGGATGAGCATTTCACAAGACAAAAAGTCCAACTGACCAAAAAATACACAAGGGTTTCAACCTCACCTGTTATGAGGAAAATGGAAATTAAGGCTCAAGAATCTGAAATCACTCAGATTGTTAAAAATGATGCGATTTGGGGCTGGCCGAGTGGCGCGGTGGTTAAGCGCTGGCTTGGGAAGCCAGCAGCCCTGGTTCGGTTCCCACATGAGGGCCAGTGACACTGCCCACAAAAAAAAAAAAAAAAAAAGATGCGATTTGATAATGTCATATTTTAACTACTGGCAAAGATTTAAAGCATGGATGATGCACATATCACTTACTATGTAGCAGGCACTCATAAATGCTTTACATAGTATAACTCATGTTTTGAGTATGCCTGGACAAATGGAATTTTATATAGTTAATATCCATCAATCAATTGCAGTCATTATTCCTATAGATGCTTAAATTATACCGTCTTAGGCCAACAGGTATTTTTTTTGGAGTAAGAGTCCATCGATACAAAAATATCATAACAGAGGCGTTTATGTGCACAGACATGTATATAAATACACATAAATTTGTAAATAGACACACATAGACAGACAGCAAGGACACACTACCAACAATTGTTAAAGCACATGAGTAAATGAGGAAGGAAGTTACAGGACAGAATTTACATTTTTACACTCATGACTGAAAATTTTTCCATGGCACTCATCACTAGAAATTTTGCCTTGAAATGTATCCATGAGTAATTTGTATAACTACAGAAAATAAAAGCAGTAAGAGGAGATCAGAAGCAGATTTGATAATGGGGAAGGGGTCAGCATTTTTTGAGATGACATGAAATTATAAAGCTAACACCCTGGAACTCAGTAACTCAAGCCTTTACCACACAAAATTTCTTACAACCATCTAAGGCCAATCTGAACTTTTAGGCCAGTTCAGTTGCTTGTTAATGAAGGATCATTTGAAAGCCATGCAAACATGCCATTTTCCTATGCCATTTAGGCTTTATCACTGGATAAACCCAGGCAGACACAAGGCTGAGTCCTTTGAGTGACCTTGTATTGGTCCCCTGAAAAAATTGTGTCCACTGGGTTTGCTTGGTCTATTCCCACAGGGCTCTCTGAGGAACCCTGGAATAAACAGCAGCAAGAAATATGTTTCTGCTTTTGTTAGAAGTTCAAAACCCCATCACCTCTAGAAAGAATGTAACATTTTTCCTGAGACCTAAGTACCATGAAATAGTGACATCCCCTGAGGAAACTTTTTGCTGTCTCCTCACACTCACTGCATGTCATATACCTCAGCATGATTCTCTCATTGTTTGGCTGTCAGATATCAGATACAAGCTGACAGCTACTGTTGTAAGTCAGAGGATCCTTCAGTTACACATTATGATCCAACATTGGTAGCTTACTCAGAATCATATAAACTTTATATTCTTGATCCTACTTTGCCATGATGTTGGAGTTTTTTTCTCTCTAAATACTGAACCGATTTTTTACAGCCTCTGCATATCCATTAGGGAATAAAGGAGAATAAAACAAGACAAAAGTCACCTGGGCCTGGAGCATTTTCCTTCTGTTTGGGGAAATGGCCAACAACTGTGATACTCTGACTTTGTCTTTTTTGGATATGCCTTAAATTTCTAATTAGAAATCTCATGCAGTAGTCAAAAGTATCCCCAGAAAGGACAATGTCTAGGTCTGGGAACCTCCTCTTTCTTCATTCATTTCGTGTCTCTTGCCAGGACCTGTGGAATGAAGAGCAAAATTACTTTCAGGGTTACATTCTCGTGGCTGTGCAGTCAGTCACCTTAACACACGGTCCCCAGTATTTCTAGCTCTTCATGTGGTACCCCAGGGATCATACCTTGTCACATTATAGCCTGCTTGTCTGCCCCCATTCACCTCTCCATAAAGAAAGATTACAACTTCATTTTATGCTTACTGTATGTGTCCCCACTTGGCGCCAAAAGATGGCAGGTTAGTCAATGACGGCTAAGATCCCTCAAGGGAGGGGCGGCCTAAGGCAGACATGGCCTCGTGGGTGTTCATGGGTGCCATAGAAGGAATCATGAGTTGACAGAGAAAGAGGCGTAAATCCCTTGCTTCAGGGTCAGTCAGCCTGCCTGCTGAATGACCTATTGATGTGATATATCTGTCCTCCGTGCATCCTTATCAGTAAGGCTTGGCAGAGAAAGTTTCTGTCTCTTAAGAGATGCACAACAATAACCTCTTGGGACCTCCTGTAATGGCAGCTTGCAGGTGTGGGGGATTTGGCCCTGAGCATGTTTTTGGGTGTGAGACTAACAGCCTGAGGAAGCTACATTGATCCTTGCTTATGTGTAAGAAAATAAAAGGAGCAGTCAGGCCCAATTCGGGGCTTCCAATCCACAAGGCTGAAGTCCCCTGGACCCGAACTGTACTTTTCTCTCATTTGTGTCTCTTTCTTTTTTCTTTCTTGAGGGCAGTGTCACTGGCCCTAATATGTGGGACCTGAACCAGGGCTGCTGGCCAAGCCAGCTCTTAACCACCGCACCACTCAGCCAGCCCTGTGTCTCTCTTTCTTAACCTTTTGCCGTCCCTTCTCCTCCCACTGATCAGTCATGCGGGATGCGACAGTGGCGCCCAACGTGGGGCTGGAGAAGGAAATAAGACTATCCGTCAGAAAAAAGGTATTACAGTCGACGAAAGGGCTAGAGACGGTGTCAAAACAACTACTTGGTTGGCGGCAGGGTAAGTCTCGAGAAGTCTAACCAGGGTAATGAGTGAAAAAAACAAACTTTTCTTATGCATGAGGGTGAATGAGTGAGTGATCGATTATAGTTCCACAGCTTCGGCTATGGAAATTGTGTGGGTTCTAATCTGCGATTTCACAGTCAACTTGTAAGGCAGAACGATGACTAGACATTGTCTGTTCCATGGGATGGAGTCCAAAAGGCTCAGGATTTATACGAGTCCACCTTAGCCAAGATCGATCTTAAAGTTCCACGAGGAACGCAGCCAGATGAGCATGAGATTTTCTTCTCTATACTTTTAAAAACTAACATGGGAAATACAGGTAGTCGATACAAGTATCAGCCTTATACCTGCCTGCTTCAGCAGCTTCTTAAGGCTGGGGGAACACAAGTTCGAGATAGAAAACCCTAGATTTAAATACTTGGAAAAGCTTAGGGACAGATCTCCAGGTATTACATCACAATGCAGTTTTAATCTAAGTAACAATTTGGAACACATGGAGATTAATCCAGTCAGCTTTAAAACCCTTACAGAATGATACGGAAGATAAAAGAAAAAGAGGATGTTTTAAAATCAGGAGAGAAAGAGAAAGTAGGAAAAAAAGAGGAAGGATCTCTAGAAACCACCACAGTTATTCCCAAATTTTTATATCCACCTTTAAAAACGCAGCTCCAGGGCCCGCCGAGTGGTGCGGTGGTTAAGCGCTGGCTTGGGACGCCAGCGGCCCCGGTTCGGGTACCACATATGAGGGCCAGTGACACCGCTCTCAAAAAAAAAAAGCAGCTCCATGCAGTATGTCTCTGCTACTGCTTGCTTTGTTCACGGTATGGGAGAGGAATCCACCCCCTCACCTCTCAAAAATGGCTAGAAACTATGCTAAAGGCCCTATGCACGGCCCAGCCATGTCTACTGCGCCAAGCCCTCTGCTGTTGGTGGTTCCCCCTCCTCCCAGGAGAGAAGGAAGGATTTAAAAGTACTGGTCAGGCAGATATTTTCTAACAAAAAAGATTTCAGAAATTAGCCCAGTGTGTCAAAAAATAGCTTGTATAATTGACTTTGGGAATCTCATTGAGTTAAAAACTAAAAGGTCACTAAAATAAAGTTGTAAGTAAAACTTTGCAGTAATGATCACATATAAAAATGCTTAGATGTAATCTCTCAACATCTATTGACAACTTCAGATTTTAGTTTTGCTGAATTCACTTATTTCTAGCTTCTTTTCACAGAAATGTTCAAAGATAAATTAATATCTGTTAATAAATATATCTTATGTTTTATCACACTTTATGCTTTTTAAGGTTACAAAATACCTTCCTAGATTTGCCAGTGAAAATGCTAATTATCCTATATATTTAGGGCTTAAATGCCAGAAAAAATTAGATCTGTTAGAGTTCAGATCCCCCTTTTTCATTACAGGATTTTAGACAAATATAGGGCTGTTTAGGAAAGTTTTCTGATGACCCAGACATGTACATAAAAGTCTTCCAAAACTTAGACCATAAAAAAGGTCAAGGAGTAATCAGATTAATTACATCTCAATTCAAAAAGCTAAACTAATGGCTGTTTTAAGTGCTTTACAGATGTTTACAAACTCTATAAATATTAAATCAGACTCTGCTTATGTTGTACATACTGTATAAAATATTAAAACATTACTCTCCAATAATTCTAATCAGTCTCTTCAAATTTCATTATAAAAACAAAAAAAAAGGGGGCAAAACAGAGAAGAAACCCCACAGGTACAATTAGCAAGAGCCATGTTCACTTTAAAAAATTTTTTAAATACCTCTGGTTCAAGCAATGAACCACATCTTGAGGATACTGCTACAGAAAAACATTTTAATAATTTTCACAGTCCGAAACTATTGGAAAATGTCCCTATCTGGTGGAAGGATATCCAAACCAATCAATGACATTTGACAACACTATTAACATGGGGAAGAGGTTTTGCTTGTATCTTTCCAGGCCCAGAAGAGCATCCTTTGTGGACAACTGACAGGTGTGTCAAACCTTATCATGAGCAACAGCTCATAGAGGAGATTTGCGTGGATCATGGGTAATTCCCAGAGAAAAAGAGAATGACACCTTTAAAGGTATGTTTATGATTTCTTGGAAGGAATTTTGTTTTGTTTTGTTTTGTTTTTGAGGGCAGTGTCACTGGCACTAATATGTGGGACCCGAACCAGGGCCGCTGGCTTCCCAAGCCAGCGCTTAACCACAGCGCCACTCAGCTGGCCCTCTTGGAAGGAATTTGAAGTACAGGAGGCAAGCACTCATAGCTTCCCTCCCTGTATTCCTCGGTGTACCCATCAAAGTAACTGGATTGATGGACAGTCCCATATTCATTGGGAAGAGTGTTAATGGAACATAAATTGGGTGTTATTTAATGATTCCTATGGAATAGTAATAGACTGAGGCCCCCATGGGGATACAGTCCATAACTGCACTCAATTAAATTGCTCCAAATATCAACTTCTCAGATGGTGGGTACATACTTATAATTATTCTCAAATTATTGATACTCAATCCTATTAACAAAAAGTATACTTTTCAATTTAAGGAAAAACAATTTATTTACAGACATGTCTTAAAATTCCTATTGTTTTCTTTTTAGTAAAAACCATAACTGTTAATCAAACAACAAAATTAGTTGAAAGTGCTCAATGTAAATTATATTCATGTATAAATTCTTGCATTTATAATGCTTCTAATGATCAGATCATGATTCTTAAAAGATTACAAGGATTATGGATCCCTGTCCACGTCACTCGAGTGTGTGAAGGTTCTCTAACTGTTCATATTGTTTTACAATTACTTCATAAGATTTTACATAGAACTAAAAAGATTTATAGGACTCCTTAATGCTGCTATTATGGGAATTATTACTATAGCTATTGTAGCTATTGTTTCTGAAGTCTCTCTACATCAAACAGTACTGATCATTGTAAGTTGCCTTTCCTTAGGTGTTAATGCTGACAATTTTACATATTGGGCTTATGTCCTTAACACACCATTGCTTATTCCTGTAACATTGAAGAAGCAGGACCCTCATCTCCTAGCCCCCACCCCCGGCCTCTCTATATTAAAGAATTGTTAAAGTGTCCCTTGGACTGACTCCTTTAACTGCTTGCTACATTCCACAAGTTTTAACGATCTCTTATCTAAAATATGACAATAAGCCAGCAGTACACCACAAGGCCAAACTACCTATGTGACATAGGCCATCTGTGCCTCTTGTCCAGATAAACACAAGGCCAGACTGTTTTCCACCAATTAATTGTTGCTTATTTATGGACCCTGTGAATTTCCTTGTTGTTACATTTTAGTGATATCACACTTGCTTACTGTCAATATAATTAACAACTGTCTATTGTATAGCTTTTTGTAACTTACTTGATACAATTGATGCTGTCAAAACTGTCTAAGATTTATGGAAACCACCTGTAAACTGTGAACTTACTTTGCTTGCAATTTCTGTCTATAAAAACCTCTCTCTTCTTTTATTCGGGGTTATGAGTTCTGTTTAGGGCATGAGCCCGCTCACAGTCTCCAGCTAATAATAAACTCCAAACTTATTAAACGCTGTTTTGGTTTGTCTTGATTACTGGATACAACATTTTGGAGATCCCAGCAAGACAAACTGGCAGGGTCACTTGCCTGGTCCCTGCCTCACGCCTGGCCCCCTGGGGAGGGTTCTGTCATAGGGGGGTTAACCCCTGAAGACATTCCAGGACCCCACAGAAGCTTCTTCTACCCTATGAGCCAGTTGCAGACGTCCCATGGCCATTCACCAGTTTGGAGTCTCTCTGTCTGCCTCCGGAGATGAATCTTTGTCTTAACGTTTTGTGTTATACTAATTTCTTGTATGAGTGAGTTTGAATGTGTGTGATTTAGTTCCACAGCCTCGGCTATGGAACTTGAATGGGCTCTAATCTGCGGTACCGTCGTTGAGTCATAATGCATAACAGTGACTGGCATTGCCACCTGTCCCAGGGTTTATATGGGCACACCTCTAGCCAAGACTGACCTAAAGTTCTACAAGGAACACGGACGGACAAGCATCAGAGTGGAGAAGCATGAATGAATTTTTGTTCTAATGCTTTATGTCTAGTATCTGCTCTGTTTTGGGTGGGACTAGTCATTCTGGGGGCGGAGACTTAAGGTTCAGACGCGGCCATCGACGTCCTGATCACCTCCTTGAATTGGGACACTGGTTCTGGTTCTGGTTCCTGGTTTTGGGGGATCAGTTTGGTTTGAATGAATCTGGATTATCTGTTCATTTTACCCAATTTGTGTCTGGGTTTAAGTCGAGATCTTTTGATATGGCTTTGAAATTAACTCAGTAAAATCCTTAATTGGCCACTTAAAAATTGTTAGTTGCAGGGAGATCTCACAGACTTCTCCTGAAATGAGATTCTCCTTCTAACTTTCCTTCTCTGTCTCTGCCTCACTGTCTAGTATCATTTACTTCCCCTTCTCCCAGCAGGTCGGCGGTCTCCAGACCCTGTCTCCTTCTGGAATTTACCCCCTAACCTCGTCCTTCTGTCTCTAATTGCTGTCTTTGTTGTCTCACTCTTATTTTCTCTCAAAATGGGAGGAACCTCCTCTAAGGTCTCCACTCCCCTCGAGTGTGTCCTTGACCACTGGAAGGAGACTGGTTTCACAACAACTGAGTACAGGCCCAGCCTCTCAAAAAAACCCTCTGTACTCTGTGTAAAATAGACGGCCACTCTGTGGTGTCGGGTGGCCTGACATCGGCTCCTTTGACCCTCATGCCACTCAGCGGGTGTGGAGTGTTGTCACTAACGACTCTGAACATCCCGACCAACTCCCATATATGGATTGTGGAATAAACCTGCCCAAAATCCACTCCCTTGGGTTAAGAAATGCGCCAAACAAATGAGCATTAAGGTTTTGGCGACTCATTTTTATCCCCCTCCTGAGAAGGCACCCCTGAAGCCTAGCCCTGTTCTACAGGGCCCTCAGGAATCCCTGACTGCCTTTCTTGAAAGACTGCAGGAAGCTTATACGGTTTACACCCCTACTGACCCAAGCACCACAGAAAACAGTTGGGCCATCAATCAAGCTTTTGTAACTCAGTCCGCCCCTGATGTTCAAAAGAAACTCCAAAAATTAGAAGGATTCCAAGGCATGAATTTATCCCAACTCATAGAGATCACACAACGGGTCTTTCATGACCAGGAGAGTCCCTCAGAGACAAGAAGTTAACACGTGTCATCATAGCAGACCTTAGGGAATCAGATCATTGGGAACCGGCGCTTTCAAGGGACAAGGGGAAGGAAAAGGGCCCAACCCCCAGGCCAGAGGAAGCCTCACTATCAAGAGAGACCCCCGTTAGGAAAAAACCAATGTGCATATTGTCAAAAGGAGGGACACTGGAAAAATGAATGCCCAAACAGACCAGACAAACAGGGAAAACCCACTAAGGTTCTGAATTTTGACACAGACTGATGGGGCCAGGGCTCCACCCCAATGAGACCCCAGGAGTCTTTGGTGACACTTAATGTAGGGGAGAACCCAGTGGAATTCCTGGTGGACACAGGGGCCACATTCTGTCCTCACTTCCCCATTTGGATCCCTGTCCACCAGAAAAACCACAGTCCTGGGGACTTATACCCTTGGACAACCCAGAGGACAATAGACAGAAAAAAATACTGCCACCCACTCTTTTCTAGTTATTCCTGACTGCTCCTACTCCTTACTAAAAAGGGACTTATTTAAGAAACTCCATACCACCATTTATTTCACAGAAGATTCAGCCACCCTAAAATTTCCCAGAGTAACTTGCTACTCACATCCTCCTAACTGTCCCCCTCTCAGAGGCCTGTCTTTCACAGGATACCAAGCCCCTGGTTAACAACTCCCTATCCTACCTGCTAGAGCTCCCACTGCTTGGGGGTGGGGAAGGCTTCTGTTTATATGCTTTTCCTAGCCTATCTGGGGAGAAACCTGGAGCCTGCTTCAACAGGTTACATTTATTTCATTGGCCATTTCAGCCTGGAAGGGTTTTGTGTTTTTGTTTTGTTTTGTTTTTCAAAAAACTCTAGTCAGGACTGAGGGCAGAGATTAATTATCTTTAAGACTGTGACCATTTATTTGGTCAGGGATCATAGACAAAAGTCTTCTAAGTCCAGTTACTTCAGTGTGTGATTGATGTCTCTGATTGGAAGGAATTAATTATGTTCATTCTACCAGGGATTTCCTAACTGCCTAATTGTTACACTAACTAACCTGTCTTAATTTTAACTAAACAACAAAAAAAGTGTCATCAAAATAATTATCTGTCTTATAATCTTATATATTTTGAGACCAGTAGAGTTCAGGTACATTCCTCAGTATCACATATAGGCCAATATAAGGAAGCCCCCTTAATATTTCCCCAACTGGCAGGGTATTCTAATAGTTCTGGCCCACTAAAACAGGGTCAGAACCTAGAGAAGGCCAGAAATTTGTTTCAATGTCTTTAACAACTGAGACTGAAAGACGAGGAACAGAAAAACAATGAAACCAAGACAGGCCAGAATTTTGGGCAGTTATAGATATCTGAGGGCTGGAGCCACCCCAGGTCATCCCACATGCCCCAGAAGAAGAAACACCAGGTAAAAGGAGCCTGCTTTTTGGATGTGAAAGCCCAGACCATTGGGTCCTGATCCTGCTAAACAGCCATGTTCCCTACACAAGGGAACAAAAAGAGGGGTTGTCTTCTGTTCTGAAGGGAACAGGGACCAAGTCCTTCCCCATAAGTGGCTGTAATTGACTAATATACCTAAGGTTCCCAGTGGCTCCCAAGCTGTACTCACTACAGGGGAAAAGCTGCGGATGACCCTGATGTGATAGGTAAGCATGTTAATTTCCGGATTAATATGGAAGTCGTTTATTCTGTCTCAACTACTCACTCTGGGTCTTTTTTCTCTGAAAACTACTTGGTTGTAAAGATACAAAGAGCCCCCAGATTTGGGCTTGTCTTACTCAGCCATTTCCTTACCATCGGTCTATATCTTAGAGGAAATACAAAATAAAGAAATCTGACTTAAAAAGGACTCTAGAAAAGTTTTGTCGATAGACCTCTAAACACAGCTCTAATTGCTGTCCATTGCTTTAGGTTTTAACCTCAATTCTGTAATCTCCTATGTTGTTAGCTTGGAAAAGTTTCAACAGTCACTTATAGGGGATCAAGTACTATTAGAAATCCTAAAGAGAAAAGTCTCTAACAAACCAGTTACTTCCTATATAGAAGGAACCTTTTACATCCCAAAAATTGTTGGGCTTTAGAAGGTCAGCAACTGGGTACACTTCCCTCAGATTAAACTTATTTCATTTAAGACTCCACAGGACTCCCCCCTCAAAAAGATTGTCACTCTTGTTCCTGTGAGCCAACTGAAGACCATAAACTCCTCTTTAAACAGAACTGCTGGAGCTGCTCATTACTGCTATTGTCTTACAACCCTGGATGTTCTCTATGGAACTAGGTCTTACCTGTGCCTTTCAGTTAATTGGACAGGACCTACACCTTAGTCTATTTGACTCCAAAGACCAACATAGGCCCCAATAATCAGTGCCAAAAAGGGGAGCTATGCTTATTTTAAAAACGTGTTGTTTCTATGTTAATCAGTTTGATATAGATAGAGACGCTGCTCAAAAGTTAAAAGATAGAGCTTACAGGATCTGCCAACAAGTAAACAATGCTTGGGGATCCTACTCTACTAATTAAAAAAAAAATCCTACTCTCATGTGAGATTAACTAAGGTAAGAGTCCGTGAACCCCCAGTAGGAAGGGACAACTCTACACCCCTGCCCAGCCTGAAGCAAATACAGAAGAAGAGTGCTCCTGTCCCTCAGCTTCCCATAGAAAATTTGTGGGGATCACATCTCTCAAAAAAAAAAAAAAAACCAAAAAAAAAAAAAATAGACAGGCAGTTAAAGACAGACATTAGATCTCTACATTCTTATACATCCTAACCTTATCCTAGAAACCAGTAAAAAATTGGTTTAAAATCTTTTCCTTTTAGCCATTCTCTGCACCGGATGTTACCCCCTACAAAACAGGATTTAATGTTTAGAAGGCCACCACCCCTTCTTCCCTGTTTAGTGGCAGAACTCCTGGCTAAAATTCATGGCCTGTCTTTGCTTGCGTTTCTCCAGGCCCTGCAGACCACTCAAGCTGGGATGCACTGACAGGTCTGTGATGTCCCGGCCCCTCCCCTTTCCTCTGACCCCGTCCACCACCAGATCCAACTCAGTGACTCAGTCTGGGTAAAGGCCCATGTCAAGGACACACTACAACCTACTTGGAAAGGACCTCACCTGGTAATACTAACCACTCTAACTCCAGTAAAAGTTTACCAAATTCCGACTTGGATCTACCACACCAGACTCAAGCCAGTGGACATAGGATGGACATCTAAGCCCAATGGCGACCTGCTAAAGCTAAAACTGATAAAACCTACTCAACCTTACCTCCCTTGATTTTCCTCTGTCTCCTACTCCTACCCCTACACACAGAACAGTGGGAATGAAAAAATGAAAAAAAAAATGACAACAGGTTAAGAAAAAGAGAGAGACACAAATAAAAAAAAATTTCAGTTTAAGGCCAGGGGACTTCCAACCTCGTGGACTGAAAAAGCCCTGAACCGGACCTGACAGCTCCTTTTATTATCTTACACATAGTGTTGTACCCAGCAAGTAAGAACAAACTGAAACAGTTGTTTTGGAGTTTATTTGTGGCTGGCGACTGTCAGTGGGCTCATGCCATGAATAAACTCACAGACCCGAACAAAAGAAGAGAGAGGTTTTTATAGGCAGAATTCGCAAGCAAAGTAAGGTTACAGTTTACAGGTTGTTTCCATAAATCTTAGACAGTTTTGACAGTACCAATTATATTGAGTAATTTACAAAAAGCTATACAATAACAGTACTAAATGTAGAGGCAAGGAAATTCACAGGGGCCATAAATAAGTAATAATTAATTGGTGGAAAAGAGTCTGGCCTTGTGTTTATCTAGACAAAAGATACAGCTGGCCTATGTCACTTAGGCAGTTTGGCCTTGTGTTTAGATAAGAGGTAGTTAAAACTTGTGGAATGTAGCAAGCAGTTAAGGGGGGGGTCTATCCCTGGTCAGTCTAAGGAGCTTTAACAATTTTTTAATATAGAGAGGCTGGGGGGGTGGGGGCTAGTAGATGAGGGTCCTCTTACTTCATTCCCCACTCCCGTTGTGAATATGGGAAATCAAATCATTGATTCCTGTTCGGAACCCTGGGAGGGGGTCACATTGACCTCTGGAATGAGTTGATGCGATTTTGAATAGAGGAAACAAGACAGTTTAGGAGACATGGTCTGACCAGGGGAGCGAGAAGAAGAATCAGAAGGGGTTAAATTTATATATCAAAATCAGTAGAATTTTCATGGTTTACAATTTTGTTGTTAGTGATCCCAAATTCCTTGAACTTATTAGGAAAGTTTTCTGAAGGCGCGTATTTCAGTAAACAGCAATAAAATACCAAAACAATTCTATTGTTAAAAAGTAACTATTGAGGGGTAGGTACAGGTCTCTAGGCGTTACATCAAAATGGAATTTTTATCTCAGTTACAATTTGGGACACATAGAGATTAGTTCAGACAGTTTTAAAACCATTACAGACTGAAACGGAAGACAAAAGAAAAAGAGGACATTTTAGAATCAGGAGACAAAGGGGAGAAAGCAGAAAAAAAGAAAGATCTTTAACAGTCACTACAGTTATTACCAAATTTTTATGTCCACCTTTGAAAGGGGATTGTTGTGTGTCCTCAGCTCCACGAGGTCTGTCTCTGTGGCAGCTTGTTTTGTTCCTGGCATGAGAGAGGAATCTCCCCTCCCTTTTGAAAAAATGGCCAGAAACGCGGGAGCTCGGAGGCTCTTTGGCCCGCCCAGATACTGTTGTTAGGAACTGTAACCCTTTCCTCTCCATTGTCTGTTCAGATCCCCCTCCTCTCAGGAGAAAAGGGGAACTCAAAAGAGATAGGAGGGCCAGCCCAGAGGGGCGGTGGTTAAGAGCTGGCTTGGGACACAAGTGGCCCCAGTTTAGGTCCCACATATGAGGGCCAGTGACACTGCCTTAAAAAAACAAAAAACAAAAATTAAATACCCTGACACAGGTATTGAAAAGAGAGAGAGAGAGAGAGAGAGAGAGAGAGAGAGAGAGAGAGAGAGAGAGAGAGAAAGAGAGAGAAAGAGAGAGAGAGAGAGAAGGAAAGATAGAAAAGTCCAAAGCTATTCAGTCAGAATAAGTTTTCCAAACTGTTACTGGATGATATTTTTTGTGTTGTGTCTTCTGTAGAAAATCTAACAAAATTTTGTGATTTGTTAAAAGAACAGCTTGATTTTACAGGACTCCGTATAGCTCCAAATGAAATCCAAACTATTACACCAGTCCAATATTTTGGAACGATTTTAGACAGACTCTAAACCTCTGAAAGTTCACATAAGAAGAGATAAAATCTTCACCTTAATGAACCTTTAAAAATTATTAGGAGACATTAATTGGCTAGGTCCTCCTTTAGGCGTTTTTACCTATGTTCTCAGTAATTTATTTAGTCTTCTATGAGGACCACCTCAATTAGACAGTCTTCGTCATTTAACCCCTTAAGCTAATCAGAAATTGGAGTTAGTAGAACAAAAATATAAAAAGCTTAAATTCAGTATATAGATCTAACATTACCCTTACAGGGTTTTTTATTTTTTACTCACTTGCAACAGTGGTTGTTTAACAAAATGACTTAGTAGAGTGGCTCTTTTTTGTCTAATGATTATGTTAAATCATTCCTGAGCTATGTGTAAGATAACAAAAGGAACAGTCAGGCCCCTTTGGGGCTCTCTCAGTCTATGAGGTTGGAAGTCCCCTGGCCCTAAACTGTGTGTGTGTGTGTGTGTGTGTGTGTGTGTGTGTGTGTGTGTATTTCATTTGTGTCTCTCTCTCTTTCTTAACCTTTTGTCATTTTTTTATTTCCACTGTTCTATCTTTAGGGGTAGAAGTAGGAGACAGAAAAGTCAAAGGAGGTAAGGGCGAGTAGGTTTTATCAGTCTTAGCTTTAGCGGGTCACCAGTGGGCAGAGTTCCATCCTGTGTCCGCTGGCTTGAGTCTGGTGTAGTAGATCCAAGTCAGAATCTGGTTGACTGTCACCGCCGCTGTTGGAGGGGTAATGATCACCAGGTGAGGTTCTTTTTAAGTAGGTTGTAGTCCGTCCTTGACATGGGCCTTCACCCAGACTGAGTCACGGAGTTGGATCTGGTGGACAGGCTCAAAGGAAAGGGGAGTGGGAGAGCCCTCATCGACCTGTCTGTGCGTCCCAGCTTGAGTGGCCTGCAGGGCCTGGAGAAACTCAAGCAATGACAGGCCATGAATTTTAGCAAGGGGTTCGGCTGCTAAACGGGGGTGGGGGTGTGTGTGGGGGGGACGGAGTACTGGCCTTCCAAACATTAAATCCTGTTTGTAGGGGGTACCTCTGGTGTGGAAAAAGGCTAGAGGGAGAAGACTGACCTAATTTCTATGGGTCTCTAGGATAAATTTAGGATGTGTAAGAATGTAGAGATCTAATGTCTGTCTTTAACTGTCTGTCTAGTTTTTTCCTTTGAAAGACGTGATCCCCACAAATTTTCTATGGGAAGCTGAGACAGGAGGACTCTTCTTTTGTATCTGCTTCCTGCTGGGCAGGGGCATAGAGTTGTCCCTGCCTTTTGGGGGTGCACAGGACTCTTACCCTAGCTGACCTCAGATGAGAGTAGATTTTTTGAATTAGTGGAGCAGGTTCCCAAAGTCTTATTCAACTGTTGGCAGATCCTATAAGCTCTATCTTTTAACATCTGGGCAGCATTTCTATCTATGTCAGACTGATTAACATAGAAACAACAGGTTCTTAAAATAAGTATAATTTTCCTTTTCAGCACTGGTTATTGGAGGCTATGTTGATCTTTGGAGTCAAGTAGATTAAGGTGTAGGCTCCCATCTAATTAACTGGAAGGCACAGATTAGACCTAGTTCCATAGAAGAAATCCAGGTTTGTAAGACAACAGCAGTAATGAGCAGCTCCAGCAGTTCTGTTTAAACAGGAGCTTCATTGGCTCACAGGAACAAGAGTGACAGTTTTCTTTTGGGGGAGTCCTGTGGAGACTTAAATGAAACTACTTTAATTTGAGGGAAGTGGACCCAGTCACTGACCCTCTAAAGCCCAACAACCTTTGGGATGTAAAGGGTTCCTTCTATACAGACACTAACTGGTTTGTTAGAGACTTTTTTCTTTAGGATTTCTAACAGTACATGGTCCCCTATACATGACTGTTGAAACTTTCCAAAGCTAACAACATAAGAGATAACAGAATTGAGGTTAAAACCTAAAGTAATGGACAGAGATTATAGCTGCGTTTAGAGGTCTTTTGACAAAACTTTTTTAGAGTTCTTTTAAGTCTGATTTGTTTATTTTATATTTCCTCTAAGATATAGACCAATGGTAAGGAACAGGCTGAGTAAAATAAGCCCCAAATCTGGGGGTTCTCTGTATCTTTACAACCAAGAATTTTTCAGAATGAAAGGTCCAGAGTGAGCAGTTCAGACAGAATAAACAATTTCTATATTAATCTGGAAATTAACAGGCTTACCTGTCATGTCAGGGTCATCCGCAGTTTTATCCCTATGGTGAGATAGCTTGGGAACCACTGGGAGCCTCAGGCCCATTAATTAATTGTAGCCACTTGTGGGGAAGGACTTGGTCCCTGTTCCCTTCAGAATAGAGGACAACCCCTCGTTTTGTTCCCTTGAGTAGGGAACATGGCTGTTTAGCAGGATCAGGACCCAATGGTCTGGGCTTTCACATCCAAAAAGCAGGCTCCTTTTATCTGGTGTTTCTTCTTCTGGGGCATGTGGGATGACCTGGGGTGGCTCCAGCCCTGGGATATCTATAACTGTGCCCAAAAGTCTGGCCTTTAGTCTTTAGTCTCACTGTTTCCTTGTTCTTTGTGTTTCAGTCTTGGTTGTTAAAGACATTGAAACAAATTTCTGGTCTTCTCTAGGTTCTGAGCCTGTTTTAGTGGGCCAGAACTATTAGAATACCCTGCCAGTTGGGGAAATATTAAGGAGGCTTCCTTATATTGGGCTATATTTGATACCGAGGAATACACCTGAACTCTACTGCTCTCAACATATATAAGTTTATAAAACAGATAATTATTTCGATGACATAATTTTTGTTGTATTTTGGGTTTTTTTTGTAAAATTAAGACAGGTTAGTTAGTGTAACAATTAGACAGTTAGGAATTCCCTGGTAGAATGAACATAATTAACTCCTTTCAATCAGAGACATTAATCACACTGAGGCAAATGGACTTACAAGATTTGTGTCCTTCTATCCTGACCAAATCTTTACAGTCTTAAAGATAATTAACCTCTGCTCTCAGCCCTCACTAGATCTTTGTGTTGTTTTTTTTTTTTGTAAACAGGAACCTGATTGCGAGACAATATGAAACACAGTTAAGAAATTTGTCCCTTGGGCCGGCAGAGTGGCAAGGTGGTTAAGCGCTGACTTGGGAAACCAGCGGCCCTGGTTCGGGTCCCACATATGAGAACCAGTGATACTGCCCTCAAAAAAAAAAAAAAGAAAGAAAAAAAGAAATTTGTCCCATTTAGCAGAGAGAAAGAGAAAGAAAACACTTAACTCTATAGCCCTTTTTTTTTTTTTGAGGCAGTGTCACTGGCCCTCATATGCGGGACCGAACTGGGGCCGCTGGCATCCCAAGCCAGCGCTTAACCACCATGCCATTCGGCCAGCCCTATAGCATACTTTTGATATTTAAATCTGTCTGAGTGGTTGTATTTAGCTTAACCATACACAAAACTCTCAAGACTTTTTGTAAACCTTCTACAACTTTTCCAGTCCCTCCAGGTCCGTCTCTTTTCATTCTTTTGGAAATAAGCATCTTTACTTTCTCGCAGTTCCTTAAAAAAAAAAATGTATTTCCATACCTTATTCTTTTCTTGAAACCATACATCATTTCTTTTCATATTAGAATCTATAACCTCTAAATCCTTAATTTTTACTGACAACCAGAAGCAAGCAGTTAACATTTTCACTGGCAAATTCAGGAAGATACTTCGTAACCTTAAAAAGTATAGGCTTGTGATAAAACACAAAATAGATTTACTAACAGTCCTCCTGTAACAAGAGGAGTGGAACTGAAATCTTAAGTTACCAGCAGATGTAGAGAAACCTCATCCAAGTATCTATAGTATATGTAGTACCATCAGGAGGCAACAACACTGTATTATATAAAACAGAATTATTAACATTATAGAGAAGTTTTAAAATCTTACAAGTGTCCCTATTGGCCAAGGTGTTGGGGTCCCACCTGGGTCTCTTAGAGGGAAACGATTGTTCTATCATGTCCTGATTTTTCTCCAGTGACCCTCCCACGGGCCCAATAACAGCCTTCTTAAGCCTCAGATTTGATCTTTTATCTTTTCTCAGAGGTGAACAGAGTGACTAATAATTGTTTGCAATCATCCCAAGTGGTACGGTGGGTATGAAAGACAGATTCAAGAAGACTGATTAGGGGTTGGGGCTTCTCTGAGAAAGGAGGATTTTGAGCTTTCCCATTATAGAGGTCACTGGAGGAAAAAGGGATACACACAAGAAACGGAGTCCTGTCTTCAGAGTCCTAGTCTGCTGGTGGTGCCTCTCACAATGGGAGAATGGGGGCACCTGCAGTGGCAGAAGCACTCTCCTGGAGAGCTTGGATGGAAGAGCTAGGGTCTGAGGTGGGGAGAATGCAGCTGGACCTGGCTTAAGGGCCTGTAGAACAGGGCTAGGCTTCTGGGGTGCCTCCTTAGGAGGGGGAGAGGAACTGGTGGCCAAAACCTTAATGTCCGTTTGGCGCATTTTTTAACCCAAGGGGGTGAATTTTGGGTAAGCTTGTTCTACAGATCTACATATGGGAATTGTTTGGGGTGGTCAGAGTCCTTAGTGACAACATTTCACACTCTCTGAGTGGCATGAGGGTAAAAGGAGCCGATGTCAGGCCATCTGACACTAAAGAGAGGCTACTCTGTCTCACACAGAGTATGGAGGCTTTCTTTTGAGAGAAGGGGTCCATACTCAGTTGTTGTGAAACTAGCCTCCTTCCAGTGGTCAAGGACACATTGCAAGGGAGTGGGGACCTTAGAGGAGGTTCCCCCAATTTCAAGAGAAAACAAGAGTGTGATAGCAAAGACAGCAATGAGAGAAAGGCATGGTTAGGGGGTGAGGTCCAGAAGGAGACAGGGTTCGGAGCCTGCCGACTTGCTGGGAGAAAGGGGAAGTAAATGAGACTAGACAGTGATGCAGAGACAGAGAAGGAAAGTTAGGAGGAGGATCTTATCTGGAGAGAAGTCTATGAGATCCCCATGCTACGAACAATCTTTAATAGTGTCAATTAAGGATTTTACTGAATTAATTTCAAACCAAACTAAACGAGATCTTGACATAACTCAGACATAAATTGACACAAATTGACGAAAACGACTAAACAAGGGTTCCTAATTCATACAAAACAGACTGAAACAAATTCCTGAGACAAATTTTCTGGCTAAAAAAGCAAACCAGAGGCAGAAACCAGAGACAAATTCCTGATGAAATACCGAACCAGACAAATTTGCTGTCTAAAAAGCAGAACCAGGATCAGGAAACCAGAACCAGAATCTCCCACCAGTGTCCCAGTTCAAGGGAGATGGTCGGGTCATCAAGCGCCACATCTCACCTCAAGTCTCTGACTACCAGAAAGGACTAGTCCTACCGGAGACAAAACAGATACCTGAGACATATATAAATCCAAGACAAAACATAAAACATTAAAACCAACCTGAGACAAAACATTAAAACCAAGACTGACATTTACCTCCGGACACAAACATAGGGACTCCAAACGGGTGGATAGTCATGTGGCATCTGCAAATTGCTTGTAGGGGAGAGGAAGCTGCTGTGGGACCCTGGAACATCTTCAGGGGGTACCCCCACACACAACAGGACCGTCCCCAAGGGGCCAGGCACAGAGGCCAGGACTGGGCAAGTGACCCTGTCGGTTTCTCTATCTCTCTGGGGCCTTCAAAATGTTGTACCCAACAAGTAAACACAAACCGAAACAGTTGTTTTGGAGTTTATTTGTGGCCGGCAACTGTGAGTGGGCTCATGCCCTGAATAAACTCACAGCCCCGAACAAAAGAAGAGAGAGGTTTTTATAGACAGAAATTGCAAGCAAAGTAAGGTTACAGTTTACAGGTGGTTTCCATAAATCTTAGTTTTGACAGCACCAATTATATCAAGTCAGTTACAAAAAGCTATACAATAACAGTACTAAATGTAGTAGGCAAGTGTGATAGCACCAAAATGTAGCATGTCACATTATAACCTGCTTGTCTGCCCCCATGCACCTCTCCATAAAGACAGATCATAACTTCGTTATGCTTACTGTACATATCCCCACTTGGCACCAAAGGATGGCCGGCCAGTCAGAGATGGGTAAGTTTTCTCCAGAGAGAGAAACAACCCAAGGCAGATGTAGTCGGGTGGGTGCCAATGGGTACCAGTGGGTTCCCGTGGGTGCAAATGAGTGCCATGGGAGAAATCAGGGAGAGGAGAAAAGGGGCATAAACCCCTTGCTTCAGGTTCTGGCAGCCTGCCTGTGAAATGACCTATTGATATAATACCTGAACCCCTGCATTATTATCAGTAAGCCTTGGAGAAGAAGTTCTGTCTCTTAAGAGGTGCATGACAATAACCTCCAGTAATGGCAGCTTGCAGGTGTGGGTGATTTGGCCTTAAGCTGTTTTGGGGCATGAGACACACAGACCACGGAGAAGCTACATTGGCCTTGCTAATGTGTAAGATAATAAAAGAAACAGGCCCGATTTGGGGCTTCAGTCCATGAGGCTGGGATCCCCTGGTCCCGAACTGTTTTCTCTACTATTTTGTGTCTCTCTCTGTGTTTTCCTTAACCTGTCGCCATCCCTTCTCCACACCCACCTAACCCAGTCGTGTGGGACGCGACTGTAGCTAGCAAGGAAATTCACAGTGGCCATAAATAAGTAACAATTCATTGGTGGAAAACAGTCTGGCCCTGTGTTTATCCAGACAAAAGACACAGCTGGCCTATGTCACATAGGCAGTTTGGCCTTGTGTTTAGATAAGAGGTAGTTAAAACTTGTGGAATGTAGCAAACAGTTAAGAAGCGGGGGGGGGGGGGGCTCTATCCCTGGTCAGTCTAAGGAGAAACTTTAACAATTTTTTAGTACAGAGAGGCTGGGGGGTGGGGGCTAGTAGATGAGGGTCCTGTTACTCCAATAGCTTGGGAATAACTTAACATAATCATTGGACCAAAAGAGCCATTCTACTAAGTCATTTTCCTGAACAACCACTGCCCTAGGTGAGTGAGGAATAATAAAAAAATTAAAAACCTGTAAGGGTGGTGTTAGATCTATATGCTGAATTTAAGCTTTTTGTATTTTTGTTCTACTAACTCCAAGTTCTGATTAGCTTAAGGGGTTAAATGACAAAGACTATCTAATTGAGGCGGTCCTCATAAAAGACTAAATAAATTACTAAAAACATAGGTAGAAATGCCTGAAGTAGGACTAGCCAATTAATGTCTCCTAATAATTTTTAAAGATCATTTAAGGTGGAGATTTTATCTCTTCTTAGTTAAACTTTCTGGGATTTAATAGTCTCTTTGTCTACAATCATTTCCAAATCTGAACTGGTGTCATAGTTTCGATGTTATCTGGAGCTATACAGAGTCCTGTAAAGTCAAGCTATTCTTTTAAGAAATCAAAACAGGGCCGGCCGAGTGGCGCGGTGGTTAAGCGCTGGCTTGGGAAGCCAGCGGCCCCGGTTCGGTCCCACATGTGAGGGTCAGTGACACTGCCCTCAAAAAAAAAAAAAAAAAAAAGAAATCAAAACAGGGCCAGACGAGTGGCGCATTGGTTAAGCGCTGGTTTTGGGATGCCAGCGGCCCCGGTTCGGATCCCACATGAGGGCCAGTGACACTGCCCTCTACAGCTAACAACAGCTCCACCTGGAGCTGGGCTGTGCGAGCCCTGGTGATGGTGTGGGCTGCAGCCCCTGCTGCAGTGGGCTGCCATAGGCTACAGTGAGTGGCCTGCAGCCAGCGTGAGCGGCTGGCAGCCAAGCATGAGCTGCCAATAGCCGCGGTGAGCGACATTCAGAGGCCAGCGACCGATCTGCCTCATCCGGGAAGAGCGCAATGACGATACCAACAGTGAAGCAACATCCTCCGCAACTAAAAACTGAAGAAAAGAAGGACAGCAACTTGTCTGTTCTCCTTCCCCGATTCCCCAACGCTGTTCCCCTCCGCCAATTCCCCAATAAAATCTTTAAAAAAAAAAAAAAAGAAATCAAAACATTTTGTTAAATTTTGTACAAAAGATACAACACAGAAAATGTCATGCATATAATGGATAATGTAAGAGTTTGAAAAACTTTTTCTAACTGGCTGAATAGCTCTGGACTGTTAAATCTTTCCTTCTCTCTCTTTTGAGTTCCCCTTTTCTCCTGGGAGGAGGAGGATCCAAACATACAACCCAGAGGAAAAGGTTACAGTTTCTACCAACAACACATGGGCAGGGCCCCAAAAGCCTCCCAGCTCAGCAGGTCCTGCCGTTTTTCCAAAGGAAGGGGTGATTCTGCACCCACCCAGCGAACAAAACAAGCTGTCAGAGACAGACCACATGGAGCTGAGGACACACAACAATCCACTTTCAAAAGTAGACATAAAAATTTGGTAATAACGGTGGTAGCTGTTAAAGATCCTTCCTTTTTCTACTTTCCCCTCTTTGTCTCCTGATTTTAAAACATCCTCTTTTTCTTTTATTTTCTGTATCAGTCTTTAAGGGTTTTAAAATGGACTGAACTAATCTCCATGTAGCCCAAGTTGTATAACTGGGATAAAAACTCCATTTTGACAAAACGCCTAGAGATCTGTACCTACCCTTTTCCAAGTATTAAACTCTAGGGTTCCTATATTATTAAAAAAAAAACACCAGAAACAATATACCTCAAATGCCAATTGATGACACAAATTAATATTTTATTAATGTTGCTGGTATACAACTAATATTCTAGGGACACAAGGAGGAATAATTGCTTTTTAACAATAGAATTGTTTTAGTATTTTACTGCTGTTTACTGCCTTCAGAAAACTTCCCTGGTGAGTTCAGGAAATTTGGGGTCAGTAACGACAAAGTTGTAAATCATAAAAAATTCTACTGATTCTGATATATAAAATCAATCCCTTCTCATTCTTCTTCTCACTCTACTGGTTGGACCATGCCTCCTGAACTGTCTTGTTTCCTTCATTCAGAATCAAATCAACTCAGTCAAACTAATGGTACTCAGAGGTCAATATGACCCCCTCCCAGTGGACAAACAGGAATCAATGATTTGATTTCCCATATTCACAACAGGAGTGAGGAATGAAGCCCACACCGCCGGCCTCTCTATATTCAAGAATTGTTCAAGATTCCCTTAGATTGGCTCCTTTAACTGCTGGCTACATTCCACAAGTTTTAACAATGTCTTATCTAAAACATGACAATAGGCCCGCGGTACACCACAAGACAAACTACCTACGTGACATAGGCCAGCTGTGCCTCTTGTCTCTAAATACAAGGCCAGACTTTTTTCCACCAATTAATTGTTGCTTATTTATGGCCCCTGTGAATTTCCTTTCTTCCTACATTTTAGTAATATCACACTTGCTAACTACATTTAGTACTGTCAATATAATTAACAGCTGTCTATTGTATAGTTTTTTTGTAACTTACTTGATACAATTGGTGCTGTCAAAACTGTCTAAGATTTGTGGAAACCACCTGTAAACTGTAAACTTACTTTGCTTGCAATTTCTGTCTATAAAAACCTCTCTCTTCTTTTATTTGGTGCTGTGAGTTCTGTTTAGGGCATGAGCCCGCTCACAGTTGCCAGCTAATAATAAACTCCAAAGGTACTTATTAAAGACTTTTTGGTTTGTCTAGATTGCTGGGACAACAACATGACATGATAATGCTAGTAAATCATGGAATCAACAAATTAAAACAGATCAGAAATTTAATGTTAGATTAGCTAATTTAAAAACTGCAGTTGTACTTCTTCGTGATCAAATGGAAAATTTATGTACTATGATTACTTTAAAATGTGATTGGAATGTTTCTATCTGTTTCTATTGTATCTATTGGTTATTGCTTAATCCCTTATTCTGATAATGAAACTCGTACTCCTTGGTCTGAGGTACGAGCTCCTCTTTTGGGACGTGTTCCTAATCCTACTGTGTACATTTTTACAAATTCAACAAGAAATGGATCAGATGTCTAACGATAAACTCCAGCTACTCCCCGGGGAAGAAACACTCTCCACGGCTACAGATGGATTTTTTACTTTAAATTATGTAAACTGGATAAAAACTTTGGGTGCAGGGTTGCTGGTACTATGGTTGTTTTGTTTGCTGGTGCTATGATTATTTTGCTTATTGTTCTATGTTTATTCTGTTTAGTCCTCAGATGTGGACAAACAGCCCTCTGATGGGCAGTAAATGAAAAATCCGTGAGGTCTGTGTTTCTCACATTTTAAAAATAAAAAAGGGTGAGATGTCACATTATAGCCTGCCTGTCTGCCACCATGCACCTCTCCATAAAGACAGATCATTACTTCAATATTATGCTTACTGTATGTGACCCCACTTGATGCCAACAGATGGCCAGTAGTCAATGATGGCTAAGATCCCTCAAGGGAGGGGCAATCTAAGCAAGACATGGCTATGTGGGTGCCACAAGAGGAATGAGGAGAAAAATAGGGCATAAATCCCTTGCTTCAGGTTCCGGCAGCCTGCCTCTGAAATGACCTATTGATGTGATAATATCTGTCCTCCAGTGCATTCTTATCAGTAAGCCTTGACAGAGGAGGTTTTGCCCCTTAAGAGGTACAGGATAATAACCTCATGGGGCCTCAGGTAATGGCAGCTTACAGGAATGGGTGATTTGGCCCTGAGTTACGTTTTTGGGTGTGAGACTCACAGAATGTGGAAGCTACATTTACCCTTGCTTATGGTAAGATAATAAAAGAGCAGTCAGGCTCGATTCGGGGCTTCCGGTCCATGAGCCTGAAGTCCCCTGGGCCCGAACTGTATTTTTCTCTCATTTGTGTCTCTCTCTCTTTCTTAACCTTTCACTGTCCATTCTCCACTCCCACTGCTCAGTCGTGTGGGACGCGACAATACCTCAGGCTAATGAAACATAAGACCATGAATATGTAAAAGTAGCATGAATGTGAAAGGGAAAGTGGTAAATGATAATCAGCATGGCACTGTGCCTCAGTGGCAGGTACTTTTCAGAACAATTATAGAAACCAGACCATGTGAATGGTGAGGAACTGTACATTTTCCTTTAAACTGTGCTGTCCTCATACCTTATTAACAGTCCTTACATACCCTGTTTATATACAAACTTCAATACGAGGAGGATGAGCACACCAAAAATAGAAGATAGAAGGAATATGAGCTATGAATAAAAATTTCATAAACGTTTCAAAATTATAAATCCTGGGAAAATATCAGCCTTTATATATTCACATGCAGAACCTGAAAGGAAATGTGCAGTAAGTTGCAGTACGAAGATAAAAACAGAATCTTACATAAAAAGCTTATTAATTTTAAATACGCTGAATGGTTCATCTGCCTCAAAACTTTCATTTCTGTGGGTTTAAAAGGATGGGACGATGTGTGGAGCCAAAAGAGATTAGAAAAATTGTCGTGGAGGAAGGTCTTGGACCAGAAGTTTTTGGGGAATGTTAACATTTAGCAAGTCTGTTCCAGCAGCCTGAGAGCAACACGTGATCCAGCCAGAGCCCCTGAGCCTCTAAACCTGCTGTCCCAAATCTCGGCATAAAAGACAGTGGTCACCACCCACAAACCACATGAATACCCAAACCAGACCAGATACGCAAGTACACTGACCACTTTTAATGGTTCCTCGATCACTGGCTCAAAATTACTCCAGAATCCGAACCAAAAGCTGTGCTCATTGACAAACCACCCCATCAGTAGTCTGGCACCTACAGGCACAGCAGCCCGCGGAGACGTTAAACTCTGACCTTCAGATTCTCGATAGTTCAGACTTTAATCACTGAGCACAGAACGCCCCCGACCCCCCATGATGGAACCCAGACACCCCGATCACTGACACTCAGTACGACTCCTCAGCGCTCCCCGCCCTTGCGCTGTCTTCACCGACTCACAGGAGCAACCACCGGCTTAGAGGGAGACAGACCGCCCACGTCCCCGCCTGTTCTACAGACAGACCCGTACACTGACTTCACTCTTCCCTGTACCTCCAGCGACTTCTTCAGGGTCTGACTTACTTCCCTAAACTTCTTTCACCTATGCCCTTCTCTCGCGAGAACGTAAGACAGAGGTCCGCTGCGTTTCTATGGAGAAAAGAATACAGCTTTTTCCTTGTGAGGTAATATATCCGCACCGGCATCTTGGCGCACTGGGGGCCGCCATCTTTGCATAGGTGACGTACAGGTTTGTCGTACAGAAGGCGTTTGCTTCAATAACTGTTAAGACACGATGGTGAGACCACTGCTGAAACGCTCCCACTTCTGGCACTTCAGCCGTTATAGGACAAGAGAGGTTTTTCAGAGGCTCGAGGTCACCGAAGGCAAACATAACTTGGGGGCAAATTCATTTGTTGTAGTGTACAGCGAACGTCGCAAATTTTTCCAAGGCCGGAGCCCATCACGACCAAATGGGCGCGGCGTACATTCTGAGCGGCTTTTATGACTGTGATGCCTCAGTTCGGTGGGAAATTAAAATAACTTCTGGACACCTCAGTCGCTGATCTAATTGCGGCGATTTGAAGGGTGTGTAAAAACTAAAGAGTGCGTGACTAAAACGCTAGCGGCGCGCTATAGCCGTATAGCGTTTGCGCCTTTAGGCAAGAACACTATGGGTGCTGCCATCTTGGGGGAAGTTCGGTTTCCGTACAGGACGATTGGTGTCTGGGGGTAGCTTAGTATGGAACTGGGCAAGTGTCAGTGCCTTTGGAAGACAAGCAAGATATTAAAAAGTGAGATGGTATAGGGTATGCAGTGATATACCACAAAGTGGGCAGAAACGATGGACGTTGTAAGCCTTTTTTCCAGGTTCACCCCAACTACTCTCCTTACCCTGCCCAAGTACAAAACATGCCACATCCTAGGCAGCCACTGAACCACCTTCTGACACTCTTCATTAGTGTGCATTTTATGAAGAGTTTTAGTGTAAGTGTATGTACTCTTATTTTTTTTTTTTCTTTTGAGAGCAATGTCACTGGCCCTCACATGTGGGACCGAACCGGGGCCGCTGGCTTCCCAAGTCAGTGCTTAACCACCGCGCCACTCGGCCAGCCCATACTTTTTTTTTTTTTTAATCTGTTTTCTTTCACGCAACATAGGGGTTCTGAAGTGTCAATAAGTCATTCCTTTTTGTTGCTTAGTATTCCACTGTATGAATATTCCTAAATGTGTTTAATCATTCACTAGTGGACCTTTGAGTTGTTAATAGTTTTTGATATTGGAAGTAGAACCGCTATGAACATACAAAAAATTGCTGCAAAAATTGGATTTCCCACAGTTGTACACATCTGCATCACCTCACCAAGAGGCTTTGCCAGCCATTTTGCAGGCCAACTACCATTTCTAGCCTTGCTCTGACTCATATTCTCCTTCTTCATGGCCCCAGTCCTGAGATAGAAGGTTCACTCACCTTGAGGAACCAGAGATGTTGAGAACACAGGCTGTGGCAAAGATGCCAGCTTCATCTACTTGCTCACATTATGTTCAACCCTGCGGGGAGCCAGCCCCCGCAAGTCCAGGGGTTCCCTCAGGTGGGAACGGCGTCCACGAGGAAAAAGAAGAATGGAGACACCGGAAGAGTTTCACAGGAGTGTCACAATTTATTATTACAGCATGTCCCTTTTCATAGGGACTCTTAACCAATATTCCAATCCCAAATTATGTTTCACAGTTTTGATGTTTCGTTTTTCTTAGGACTTCACAGTCTTTACCTTTTTGTAACTGCTCTCTCCAGGATACACTGTAACCTATTCTATCTTTAAGGATTCATTTATTGTCTAAAGAGTGGTTACCATGGCTACCTAGTCATTATCCAAATTCCAGCAGCTAAATATAATTGTAAAACTCACAGGGCGCAGACTTGAGCTATTACTAAAAAACTAGCAGTGGCTGTGTTTAGGGTAAAATTTATCTAAAGTCTATTCCTACGTGATTACAATACTTAGTAATAAAAGGAAGTCTCAAACCTCTCTTATCCTATGGAGGACTAAATGTTACTTCAACACAGGGTAATATCTCTTTCTCAATCAAAGTTTCAATATCCATTGCTACAGCAATGTACAAGGCAAAAAATCAAGGCTGTTAACATACCCCATGATCAGTAAGCTGTCTCTTATCAGAACTCTCATGGCTGAGAGACCTTGGTCTCCATGGAGATCTAGCAACATAAGCAAGTAGGCTCAAGGACAGATGACATCACCAGTTTTTCACAGAGGCTCTCGGTTTCTTGCAGACAGGCTGTTGGCCTATGTGACCAGTGGCCTGAGCCTCAGTTTCCAAGGGGCTTGAGTCCCCTTTTTCTCAGTCCGGGGGTCCCCAATGGAACTGTAGCCTGTCTTAGGTTGTTTCCCTTTTAGGAAATCTTGCCTGTTATTGATATACACAGCGAGTTCTTATTGGGGTACACCAGGAACTTGCCATGAATGCAGTGAATGTACTGTCTCCCATAGGATATGATGTAGAGGAAAGGCACATGGTTTCATAGAGACAGGAGATATTTCATGACCAACCATAAGGCAGCACCCCAGATATCCAGTGCTGAGGGTGGATCTTTACAGTAATGTAACCTTGTCAGAAATTGGGGTGCTGTCGGCTTCAGCACAACCCCATAGGTCTTTACAATTCTCAGAAGTCATGCAAAAGTCATGTAACCACAGGTCAAAGCAGGCAGTCAATTCCATCTTCTCTTACTCCTCTATCAGTACTATGTTGGCCCAGTCTCTAAACCGAAATGCTAGAATTGTCCTTTCTTACACCCTTGGTCTGTACTATCTCGTATTCCTAAGGGAGGAAATGTGATCCTTGTAAAACACAAATGAATCATGAAATATTCCTGTTCTCAATTATCTAATGACTGCATTACTGAATAAAATATGTATTGGGATTGCTAAATTAGGCATTTACATATGTTGGAGTGAATTTCCCTTAAAATCCAGGATTTGTGATGGAAATGTAAGACAGAAACGGCATAGCAAATTTCCTATTTCTTGTTGTCTAAGTAGGACTTAATGGTTTTTTAGCAGGTATCTTTATTGGATCAAGGGAAAGACTCTGAGTAGAGGAGAGAGTCTACTTGTAGGAGTAAGACGGAATGGAAAAGATAAGTAAAATCACACGTCCAATGAAGCAGGTCATAGTTATGGGATCTTTGAAATGATGGCCACACTTAAAGGTGATAAGCCTGTCAACAAATAAATAACATATAAGGTTTCTTCTCCAGTAATCCCAAGGGGGCTCTTAACTCTTTTTATGTCCTATATTTTTCTCCATCTTACACCAAGGTGCTCATGCTTTTTTATTTTACTTACCCTGGAGATTCTATTCCTTTCCTGATCGTCCCCTTTTATATTCAGAAAGACAGACAGACAGACAGATACACACACACACACACACACACACACACACACACACACACACACACACTGTATGAATGGGAATAAAACACTAAAATCATCATATATGTGCCCATTAGTTCATATCTTACTTCATGAATAAGCAACTGCAGATAATGTTTACAGCTACAACTTTATTGAAGACATTTTTGTTTTGCTTCTGGGGAACCAAGTCTCTTGGGTATTCCAACCTCACCACCTCTTTTTTCCCAGTTCACCACTGCTGTTTTTTAACCTACTTTATTAGACATTCATCTTTCTATATGTTAGGAAGAAAAAAAACTGTGGAAGAAATTTCCTATGAGAGATGATGATTTTAGTTCCTAGTACAAAAAGACTGAATTCATTCAGGTGTATCTATGGAGACAGTAAAATATAACACAAGTGTGCAGATCAGAAAATATTAAGGAAAATGTGAATTTAGGAGACATTATAGAAAATAACAGCTTAACTTATTAGAATAAAAAAGAAGAGTTAAGGATTATGAGAACAGAGCAAGAAATGGAAAAGAGAACCTTTGGACAATTTCTGAGTGGGGCAAGGACAAGTGTCTTAGTCAGTTCAGGCTACTATAACAAAACAACAGAAACTGATTTCTCATAGTTCTGGAGGCTGGAAAGTCCAAGATCAAGGCACCGGTGGATTTGGTGTCCAATGAGGGCCTGCTTCCTCACACACACTGCCTTCTAGCTACAACCTCCCATGGTGGAAGGGGAGAGGGGTCTCTGGGCCCTAGTGACCTATACCTCTCAAAGAGACCTATACCCCCATCTCCTAATATCACCTTGGGGGTTAGGATTTCAACATATGAATTTTCAGGGAACACGAATATTTAGTCTATAGCAAGAAGCTAAGAAACCATATAAACATACAAATCAGGTTATGGTGTGTGCATAGCATCCAACATGGAACTGAATGTTAGGAAGGGAAATTACTATTTCCCAGAGGAGCATGGAAAGGCTCTAATTAAAGACTATGCTGAATTCAAAGATCTGTTTGAAACGAGGCCAGGAAGGTCAAATTCATAGAAAGACAGGGGGTAGAAATAGGCAGAGACACTGTGACAATGGACAAAAAAAGGGCCAAAAGAAAAAAAAAGAGAACTAGGAAAACAAACAAAAAAAATCAAAATGTACATAGAATAAACAGAGATCAGATGGAATCAGACCTCAGAGAAACAGAAGGGGTATAATTTCCTCCTACAAAGGAAAAGCTCACATATGAGAAAGATACAGGGAGCAGCTGTTTTGGTTTCCTCAGACACTCTCACACTGGGCACCATCCTTTACTGACTAGCATATGGCTTTCCCAGCTGCCCCTGCTTGCTGTTTCTCTCACTCACCTGGACAGGTATGACTGTGGATTTTGTCTTCTATTGTCCACATTTCTTCCCCATGTTCCAACTGGGAGAGAGCGTCTGGTTTGCTGACTTGATACCCTGTTCATGGGAAATGACAGAAGACTTGAGACACATCGAATTGGGCTGGGATGTGAAGATGGGAAAATGCCACACTGTAGGGACTATACTTTTTTTTCTTTTCTTTTTAATCTGAGCCTTCCTGCCACCTGCTGGTAGCTCTGCGGCAGCTCAACTCGGGCTGGGCATCAAACTGCTCTTGCTCAGAACTCAGAGTTCAGAGCTCTTCAGCGAGCTCTTAACCAACTGGGCCACTCGGCCAGCCAGGGACTATATGGTTTTCACATCAGCCAAGCAGGGCTTTTCTCTTAGGACAGGGAACAATATACACTGTTGTGTGGAGCCAGAGAGGGACATGAGAGTCTACCACTTGAGAGCACTAGAAACTCTGAAGCTGAGAGAAGGAAGGTCATTGATTAGGGACCCTGAGGGGAAGCATCCACACCCTTTGACACCAGGTTGCAGTAGTTCTCCAACATCACATCCCGGTACAGGTCCTTCTGCTCGGGGGCCAGGAACTGCCTCTCCTCCCACGTGAAGTCCACAGTCATGACCTCCAGTGTCACTGATTCCTGTCAACATCGTGCTCTTTAATAGGAAGTATTTCCCTTTTAATGATGTACAGAAAGGAAGTTATTGTGCTTATTTTCACACTGGTGCTTATAGGCAGCACCAATACAAGCAGTTCTTTAAAAAGCACTTTGTAGTAGGAAAAAAATATTATTAGAGTTATCATATATTAACTGTTCCATTTATTCAACAAATTAGACATTTCGATAATGCATAGCCATTAAACCCTCTTACTAACAAAGAATCATTCATAAACACACACACACACGGGGTCTAACAATTAAGTTCGCAAACTCATCCTAAAAAAAGTGTTCCATACCTCATTGCTGAATATACTACTGCCACCTTCAAAGTACTCCACTTGGGAAGCTATGCACTGGTGTCATACTGCCTGCCTGTCTGCTTTCATGCATCTTTCTATGACAGATCATTACTTCAATATTATGCTGTTTATATCCCTATTTGGCCCCAAAAGATGGCTGCTTAGTCCATGATGGGTAATATTTCTCAAGGAGGAACAACCTAAGCCAGACACAGTCGTGTGGGTGCCAGTCGGTGCCATGAATGCAATAGGAGGAATCACGAGTTGACAGAAATAGGGTGGGGAACACTTCCTTCAGGTTCTGGCAGTCTGCATGTGAAATGATGTATTGATGTGACAATATCTATCCTCCCTGCATCCTTATCAGTAAGTCTTGGTAGAGAAAGTTTCTGTCTCTTAAGAGATGCATGACAATAACCTCATGGGCCCTCCGGTAATGGCAGCTTGGAGGCATGGGTGATTTCGCCCTGAGCTATGTTTTCGGGTGTGAGACACACAGACCACAGAAGCTACATTGACCCTTGCTTATGTGTAAGAGAATAAAAGGAGCAGTCAAGCCTCATTCGGAGCTCTCAGTTCACAAGGCAGAAAGTCCCCTGACCCCAAACTGCATTTTCTCTTATTTTGTCGCTCTCTTTCTTAACTTTTTGCCATCCCTCCTCCACTCCCAATACTTAGTCATGCAGGACGTGACAATGCACTGATGCTAGCACTTAGTCCACCCTTCAAAGCAATTTTGGAACTCTTTCTCTGGAATAGCCATCAGAGCTGTCATTGTATTACCCTTGATGTCCTGAATATCATCAAAATGTCTTCCTTTCAATATTTCCTTTATCTTCAGGTAAAGAAAGAAGTCATTGGGGGCCAGATCAGGTGAGCAGGGAGCATGTTCCAATACAGTTATTTGTTTACTGGCTAATAACCCCCTCACAGATAGTACTGTGTGATCTGGTGCATTGTCGTGATACAAGAGCCATGAATTGTTGGTGAAAAGATCAAGTCGTTTTTTGTCTTTTTCATGCAGCCTTTTCAGCATTTCCAAATAGTAAACTTGGTTAACTGTTTGTCCAGTTGGTGTACATTCATAATGAAAAATCCCTCTGATATCAAGAAAAGGTTAGCAACATTATTTTGACTCTTGATTTAGAGAGATGGAACTTTTTTGGTCATTGAGAATTGGCTGACTTCCATTGTGTACTCTGATTCTTTGTTTAAAGGTCGTATTGGTATACCCATGTTTCATCACCAGTGATAACATGGTCCAAAACATTGTTTTGCCTCTCCAAAGGTCATGGCAAACTTCGACTGTACTTTGCTTGTTTATTGGTGAGCTCCTTTGGGACCATTTTTGCACATACCTTTCTCATGCTAAGATTTTTAGTTAAGATTTTCCTGTTTCTCTATCAATGTTTACTTGGTCAACTATGCTTTTCACAGTCAGCTGACAATGCTGATGCACAATTTGATGAATTTTGCAATATTTTTGTCAGTTCTGAACGTTACTGGCCGCCCTGACCTCTCTTCATCAGTGACGCATTTTCTCCCCTCAGATAAATGTTTAACCCATTTGTATACTGCCACTTCGTTCATAGCATTATCCCCATAAACTTGGACTAACATGTTTCTGATTTCACTTCCACTCTTACCAAGTTTAACAAGAAATTTAATGTTTATTCATTGCTCTAGCTGAAGCTCAGAGATTTTCGCTATGGCATACAAAAACACACAACTATAATGAACACCACTCAGCAAGACACCCACACACGTCAACATGAACACAGCTGTGAGGCATTGATATAACAAGGTTAGGAAACCTTACTGAGCTGTTTGTAAAATGCTGCCAATGTAAATTCACAGTGGAAAGTTTGCAAATTTAACTGGCAGACCATGTGTGTGTTTGAGTGTGCACACCTATTTGTCAAATACTATATAATGTAGGTGATATCAAAATTAGTAAAATATTATTACAATTCATCAAAGGCATGTTGCCTGTACTTAAAAAAAATGACCTACTTGATCAAGGATACATTTTAAATAAAAGATTCAAATGATTTTACATATATGTGGTCAATATATATCATATATATGAGTCAAATTTATATATATATATAAATAATCAATTATTAACTCAATCCCTGGGCCCTCTCCTTCCGTCCCCAGGGTATAGGGGATGGGTTGAAAGTTCAAAGCTTGTAATCATGGCTTGGTTTTCTGGTGACCAGTCCTCATCCAGGAACCCACTAAGAGTCACGACATTAAAATAACAAACTGTGAGAACCCAGGAAGTTCCAAGGAATTTAACAATTCTGTGTAAGATGTTTCTATCTTCCCATCACTTAGGACATAAAATCATATGTCCTTGAAGAGGGACTTAGACTTACTTGAAGGTCTGAGGGGAAAGTAACATTCATCAGGTCTGTGCAGCAGCACAGGGCTTCTGGGCCTCCAGAGTGGCAGCCTCTAAACCACAGACACATATGGGCCACTCCAGATACTGACCATATCACCCTATGTAATTGTGAAACTTGCAAAAGATACCACCATTGACTAACGACATGCCAGCTCCATCAGTTAGCCCAATACAAATCTCTGAACTTGAGTTCGTTGACAAAAACCACTATTATGTGCTGTTGTGTCTCTCCTCAAATCCTGATGTTCAAGTCATAAACCCCAGTACATCAGAATGTGACTGTATTTGGACACAAGGTCTTTTAAAGAGGTAATTAAGTTAAAATGAAGTCATTAGAGTTGACCCTGATGGAATATAACTGGTGTCCTTATAAGAGGAAATTTGGACATACATGGAAACAGAGGGAAGATCTTGTGAAGATACAGGGAGAAGACGGCCATCTACAAGCCAAGGAGAGACGTCAGGAGAAACCAACCCTACTGCCACCTCGACGTCAAGACTTCTAGCCTCCAGAATTATGAGGGGGAAAAAAAAGTCTGTTGTTTAAGCCACCCAGTCTGGGGCACTTTGTTATGGTAACCCTAGGCAACTTAATACAATCACCCCCAACTCCAGTTCTCCACTACTGAGCCATAGAAAGCAGTGACCCACTGAGACCCTGGTAGCAGTTGTGGACCTCGTACAATTGCATACAGTAAGTGGTTATGGTCCTAAGGAAAAGAGAATGAGGCTTCAAATGTATACAGTAAGTCCTCACTTAATAGCATCTATAGGTTCTGCGACTTTAAGAAAAACAATGTATAATGAAACCAATTTTACCATAGGATTTTTTTTTTTTAGATTTTTTATTGGAAACTGGGGGAGGGGAACAGCATTGGGGAACCAGGGAAGGGGAACAGACAAATTGTTGTACTTTTGTTCTTCACTCTAGTGGTGGAGGACCTTGCTTCACTGGCCCATGATGTTATCATCATTGCACTCTTCTTGCATTAGGCAGATCGGTTGCTGGCCTCCGGACAGCTGCTCACAGCGGCTCTTGGCAGCTCATGATGGCTGCCGGCTGTTCGTGCTGGCTGCCGGCCACTCATTGTAGCCTATGGCAGCCCACTGGGGTAGCTATGCCACCCCAGGGATTCACAGAAGCCCAGCTCCAGGAGGAGCTGTTGTTAACCATCTTAGCCTAGAGGGCAGTGTCACTGGCCCTCATGTGGGATCTGAACCAGGGCCGCTGGCGTCCCAAGTCAGCTCTTAACCAATGCCGGTAGGGCCGGCCCTACCATAGGCTATTTGATTTAAACAAGAGTTAAGTTCCTATGGCATCTCAATGTTATATCAAAAAGACGCTGAACAAAATGATGTGATTCGAGGTCCTACTGCACAAATGTTTCCCTACAATACATAAGATGGAAATGGAGCCTGAGAGGGTGCTAAATAATGCAGTTGGTATTTGGCAAACAGCACCATTAACTGGTAGCTACAATTTTTATGAAAACGAGGGACGAAGCAGAAGATACAGGTTGGTATATCCCTCTTAAAGATGGCAACCTGGAATTCTTCATCCCATCAACATTTTTTTTTTTTGAGGGCAGTGTCACTGGCCCTCATATGTGGGACCCAAACCGAGGCTGCCAGCTTCCCAAGCCAGCGCTTAACCACCGCACCACTCGGCCGGCACCCATCAACATTTTTATTTACTTGGCATGCCACCACTGAAATCTGAGTTCAGCACCTCGTCCTCAGGGCAGCCTGGACAGCCCATTCGGGGATCCTGACTGATTATTTCTGTGGGAAAGGTGCTACGATTGCCACGATAGGACATGCAGATTCACAAGACAAAGAGTGGAGAGGATCTCTTGTCTTAGTTGAAGAAACTACTTATGATTCATTGCTGAAGATCATCTGTCCTGAACACATCCTGTCAGAGGCCATTATTTAACATATTTTGTTCACCAGAGTATCTTGTATCTGTAAGTATTGTAGTCCTCCACAGAGAGTACCAGGGCTCATTCCCAGGACACTGAGGAGTGATAAGGCTACATAACTTGTCTCAATTCATCATGTCACAGAGGAGCCAGGATCTTTGAAATGATGGTAGCTCTTAAAGGTAACAGACCTGTGGACAAATATAAGGGTTCTTCTCTAAGATATCCAAAGGATCTCACCTTCACCCATGTCCTCCACTTTTAGAGTGAAATTAGCTTTCTTCCATTAATTGGGCTTATTCTCCAGATCTTATTCATTCTCTAATGTGCCCATTTATATTCTGAAAGGAGCCTCTATTCCGGATTTTTAAAGAAATGCTCCTTAGAATGCTAATGTTTAGAATTTTTTTGGTAGCTCGATTCCTTCAGTGACAAAAATAATTTTGATTGATTAATCTATTAGGTCATTCATTCACCTTCATTCATCTTTCAAATCTGCATATAATTCATTTCTATTTTGCAATGTGGAGAATATAAGGTTATCTATACACTATATCAAAGAATTTATAATCTAGGTAGAAAGATGAACTTTTTTTTTTTTTAAGATTTTATTAGGGAATTGGGGAGGACAACAGCATTGGGGAACCATGGAAGGGGAACAGACAAATTGTTGTCCTTTTGTTCTTCAGTCTAGTTGTGGAGGACATTGCTACACTGGCCCATGTTGGTATCATCACTGCGCTCTTCTTGGGTGAGGCAGATCAGTTGCCAGACTCTGGATGGCTGCTCACAGCGGCTTTGGCAGCTCACACCAGCTGCCAGCCGCTCACGCTGGCTGCCGGCCACTCACTGTAGTCTATGGCAGCCCACTGCAGCAGGGGCTGTAGCTATGCCGTCCAGGGGACTCACCGCAGCCCAGCTCCAGGTGTAGCTGTTGTTCACCATCTTAGCTGTTGAGGGCAGTGTCACTGGCCCTCATGTGTGGGATCTGAACCAGGGACGGTGGTGTCCCAAATCAGCTCTTAACCAATGCACCACTCGGCTGGCCCAAAAGATGAACTTTTTTAAAAAGCATCCATATCCTATTTTATGTACTTAAAATTAAGTGGAATCTTTCCCACTCCTCCTCCACATAATAATATACCCCTTGAACAATAACTTATGAGGATATTTTGTTCCTTATGCTGTATGTCCCTTTCAACTAACATAGGTGTATACATCCGTTGATTGCATTTGCAGGAGGGTAAAATTTCTATATGCATGAAATCTACCTTTTAAAAAATTGCTAGCTCAAAAGTAGCAAGAACTTTTATTTTAGTTGATTACCGTCATCATCTATAGGTCCTAGAACAGTACCAGGTAAAGGACATAGCTGTGAAAGTTTTCCTGAGTGGTATGTGCACAGAATAGAAACCTTCTAGGGCAAGAGCCGCCAGGGGTCAGCAAACTGCAGGTTGCGTGCCACATGCAGCTCTTTGGGTAGGTACATGTGGCTCTGAAGTAAAATTGAAAATGAAAATAAAACTATCATAGTTCCATTTATAAAATTTTTAAAGGATATTATTCACAGAATGGTGATTGTGAAAAAATATATTTATGGCTCTCCAATAATTTTTAAAGTGTTGTGAGGAACAGGATTGGCTGTTCCAGGGGTTGGCAAACTTTTGAGATGGAACGTACCCGAAGAGCTGCACATGGCTCGCGAGCCGCAGTTTGCCGACCCCTGTTCTAGGGCAAGAGCTTGTCTGATAGGTTATTCATGAGTTTTGAGTTTTGTTCCCCTGGGTGATATTTATAAAGTTGGCATATCCAAGCATGCTGTTATATGATTGAATTAAATGTACAGTTTGCTTTTGAAGGACTTCAGTAGTCTGAAATACAAACAGAGTAAATTTAGAACAGAAGATATGGAAGAGCTAACCACGTAATGTTCCTACATGGGTAAAAAGAAAAAACTCAATGCCCCCCGAAAGGCGGAGGGTACATCATGTTAAAACCAGTGATGTGTAACCAGACAACCTCCTTTAAATTGAGTCACTGATTCATGAACTAGGAGTTTGATTCAAAGTATACTATTCTAAAATATACACTATGTATATTATCTGATTTATAATTATGTTAGAACTGTGACAGAAATCCCTAAAATCTTCTTCATCTTCACAGGCCTTATTTGCTTCATGCATTTTTTGACATTTTACTGAAGATATTCTGCAGTTAGTGTCTCCAGAGTTTTAGTTCTAGGATTTCCTCTGCCAACTGATGAAGCAGAGCGCACCTGACAACCTTGCCACATTCACTGCCTTCAAAGGTCCAACAGTTTCTCTCTTGAGTGGACTCTCTGCCATCTACGTAAGTCTTATTTCTGAGAAAGGGTTTCCATTGTCATTACTTTTCTACCAACTATGAGCTCACTGCTATGTGACCTTTGAAGCACTCATAGGGTCTATCTTTCAACAAAAGGCTCTCCCAGTCTCTATATGCATACTTATCTCAGCATACACTTGTAGGCCATATAATGAGTTAGAAAATGGTATTCAAGGGTTTTCCACCTTGATTGTATCACAGTTTATACCTGTGTGTTTTCTGTGACATATAATACGATGTAATTGGTCACTGAAGGCACTACCACATTCACTGCATTCATAAGGTTTCTCTGTGCAAATTCTATTATCTCCTGACGGTACCTGGACGTTCCACAGTGGTCACGTTCCCATCTACTAGGAACCCACTGATGTGTGATGAAGTCTGAGTCACCATAGAAGACATATGCATGGTCCTCGTACCAACAGGGTTTTTCTCCTATATGATATAACTTGCATGTTTAGAGCTATAGGTCTTAGAGACAGGATTTTCCAACTTGACTGAACCTACATACTTCTCTCTTGCATGTAGCATTCCCTTATGATACACAAGGCATGACAAGTGGGAGAAGGCTTTCCCACAATCAGAGCACCCATAGGGTCTCTCTCCTGTATGAGTTCTCCGATGTCTGTTGAGGCACGACTTATCTCTAAAGGCTTTCCCACAGTCACTGCATGTATAAGGTTTCTCTCCTGTGTGAATTCTCCGATGGTTAATGAGACCTGATTTGTGTGAACAGGATTTTCCACATTCGGTACACACAAAGGGAGGCTTTCCAGTGTGAAATCTCTGATGTGATATGAGGCAAGTTTTCTGGCTAAAGCCTTTCCCACACTCCGTGCATACATAAGGTTTCTCTCCAGTGTGAGTTCGCTGATGTATAAGGAGATTACCCTTCTGGATGAAGCCTTTTCCACATTCATTGCATATATAGGGTTTCTCTCCCGTATGTGTTCGCTGATGTACAATGAGATTGCCTTTTTGAATGAAGCCTTTCCCACAGTCACTGCATATATATGACTTCTCGCCTGTATGAGTTTTCTGATGGGCATTGAGCTGTGATTTCCAACGGAATGTTCTGTCACACTCTGTGCATTCATAAGGTTTTTCTCCTGTATGAGTTCTCTGATGTTCAATGAGCCTGGACTTTCTGGAGAAGGCTTTGTCACACAGACTGCATCCATGAGGTTTCTCTCCTGTGTGAACTCTCTGATGATTAATGAGCCGAGACTTCTTGATGAAAGCTTTCCCACAGTCATCACATACATAGGGTTTCTCTCCTGTATGAGTTTTCTGATGAGTCAGTAGCCGTGATTTCTGGGGGAAGGCTTTGTTACATTCTATGCACTCATATCGTATCTCTCCTATATGCGTTTTCTGATGTTCAGTGAGCCTGGACTTCCTGGAGAAGGCTTTCCCACATACACCGCATCCATGAGGTTTCTCTCCTGTGTGAACTCTCTGATGATCGGTGAGGCAAGACTTCTTGATGAAGGCTTTCCCACATTCACTGCATACATGACGTTTATTTATCTTTTCAGTTCTTTGATGCTTAATGAATTGTGAATTTCTATATTCAGGAATTTTAATTTCAGTATGAAATTGCGCATGCTTTGCCGGGAGGGAAGATTTCACATCGCCACTAACCTCAATAGGGTTCTTTACTTCATAGCTTCTGTTCCCATTAACAAAATTTATATTTGCATTCAATGCTTTCCGGTGTGTGTCAAATATATCATGATTTTGCCTTAAAGGAAAATTATTTGTACCCTGATGAACAATGTTTCCAAATGCATTATGCTCATGGCATTGTTCCGTTCTCTTTAGACGTCTTCGATTTTGCAAGTGCCCCTGTAGGTGACCAACATCTTTCTTGATTTCTAGGAAAGAAGGCAATAAGTATCTTTCCATGAGCTTGGTATAGAATAAAACTATTCTATATTAAATCATGACTATGTATCATGACTATGTACTATTCTAGGCTGGATCATTATTAACAACACTATGACTACTGTTTAAAGAAATTCCAAGTAAATATGTTAGTTATCACTTGGACAAGGGTAAAATACAATAATATAAACAAAGAAAATAAAAGGTAAAAACAGTCAGTATATAAACAAGATTCATTCATTCAAAATGAGTTAGTATCGATTTGGTTGCTTTCTAAATATGACTTTATAATGCATGCTGAGATAGTAAAATAAAATCAAGTTACTATTAACACTCAATCACAGAAGACAGAGAGACATTTGTTTCAAAATGATGTGGGACACATCCACAAATCCTTATTAAATCATGACTATGTACCAAGCACTGTGCTGCAGATGAGGATATAGAAACATTCCTTATTTTCACTGAGCATACATTCTAGTTAAGGATAATGGAAAAAGAAAGCAATGCTAAAGAAGGCAAGTACAAATTGTGAAAAGCAATTTAAAGGAGAAATGGAGAGTCTAGGTGGAAGAAATCAGCATATAAGCTGGAGAGAGAAACAGACAAGGCTTATTCATGGTTTCAACACTGGGGGATTAATAAACATGAGGAATGAGGTATTATTCTTAATTATTTGACTTGGCCCACTGGATAGGTGGGTAGCGCCTTTTAATGAGATGGAGAACATTAGTGAAGTCTGCAATGTGGGGAAATCAAGTGTGTATTTCAAAGCATATCAACATTCAGATGGGTTTTCATATCCAGTACAGACATTAAGGCATCGACTGCATATAGAAATCTTGAGAAAGGTCTTAAGTGAAGATAACAATGTGGAAATCATTAGTATATAAATATTATATAGGACAAAGGACTAGATGAGATCATGTTTGGAAAAATGTGTAGAAAGAAAGAAGATGAAGGCATGAGACCAAATTTATAGTTATTATAACATTAAGAGTTTGGGTCTAAAAAAGCCCAGCGAGGAACACCAAACACTATCTCTACTGATAAGGGAAACCAGCTTTCCTATACTCAGGAAACAAGGGTTTTAGGAGCTCTGTGTCAGGAACCAGGCCCAAAGACCAAACACATATTTCTTTTCTTTTCTTTTCTTTTCTTTTCTTTTCTTTTCTTTTCTTTTCTTTTATTTAAAGATTTTATTAGGGAATTGAGAAAGGGGAACAGTGTTGGGGAATTGGGGAAGGGGCACTGTTGGGGAATTGGGGAAAGGGAACAACCAAACTGTTGTCCTTCAATCTTAGTTGTGGAGGGCACACCTAGCACAGTTTCAAGTCCAGTCGCCATCTGGCTGCCCATTGGCAGCTCCCGGTGCCTTGTTCAATCCTAGTTGCGGGTGGGCATAGCCCATCCTCCCATATTGGAGTCAAACTGGCAACCTTGTTGCTAGGAGCACGTGCTCTCACCAGCTGAGCCATCCTGCCACCTGTTGGTAGCTCAGCAACAGCTCAGCTCGGGCACAGCTCACTGGCCCATGTGGGAATCGAACTGGCGACCCTGTTGCTGAGCACGTGCTCTTAACCAACTGAGCCACTTGGCCGGCTCCCAAATAAACATTTCTTTTATCGCATTATCACACTAGAGTACTGTCACATTTTCCAGTCACACTTTGCATTGTGTACTATCTAAAATGTTCCCATTTCAATGTAATGATCTCTAAACCCACATCTTGCCAATAACAGCATTTTTTAAAACAAGCATCACAGAGCCAGCCGAATGGCGCAGTGGTTAAGAGCTGGCTTGGGACGCCAGCGGCCCCGGTTTGGGTCCCACATATGAGGGTCAGTGACACTGCCCTCAAAAAAAAAAAAAAAGTAAGACTACACATCCAAGGATAATACAAATCAAATTTCCAACCACACCATTCTACCTCAATTACTAACAAAGTCCACAACACCTAGCCTGGAAATCAAAGTTATACGCATATTACCAATGATCACCTCCTTTATCCTTGTTCACGCTCCACTAGTTCTCCTACAAATTCCTTCTAAAATTGGCCTTCACGTAGCCAGCTTTAGGCCAATCCTGACAGTCCCCACGTGGCTCCGCATATTTCCAACTTCATACCTTCATTCTTTCACCATCTTTATTCGAATCCTAGATATGCCTCCTGTATGCCATGCTATCATTCCCCCATTCTATGTCACAGAAAGTTCTGTTTCCCTTAAATTTCTAACATGTTCCCCATCTTTATTGTTCATTTTGACAATTAAGTTCATAGGGCCTTGAAGTGTAGCAAAAGATGTCTCATTCAAAAGCTAAAGTTCTATAAGTTACATGAAGATTTCTCCTCTATTTGTTACTAAAACCTTACTCCTAGAATGTATTGCTTTATTTCTCACTCAGCTCAATCTTTTCTAGCACATATTGGGAATATGGTTCACCAATCACCCTCACATGGGCCTATTTACAGCATTTTACATAGACTAATTCAAGCCATCACCCCAAATCTAACAAAACACACTCTCCAAAGAAGAGGCCTTGGTACATGTATTAAGAAACCACGCATTTAACAAATGTTCTTTGACTGCTAGTTGACCAAAGCTCTTCCTAACCTGTACTCACAACATAGGAGATCTCACTAAGTCCATATTTCTTCCACTAGTCTTCAACATTCCCTGAATTCCTCGAATATATCCAAATGCAGCACAGTGAGCCATTTGGATGTGAAAAAGCACATCTAAATTACAATGTGCAAAAATAAAACTGATTTCTCAACCCACATCTCCTTCTCCAAACATCGTCTTCATCTCCTGGAATGCATGCCAAAACCCCTACCATCATCCTTCATTTATATTTTTCTCACACCTTTCATCTATCTACTTCAATGGGAAATCATTTCTTCCCTCCCCTATCAATATATTCTGAAGCTGAACACCCCTCAACCTTGCTACCCAGGTTGAAGATAAGCATCCTGTTTTAACTATAGCAAATAGGCTCCCAACTGCATTTCAGGTTCAACCTCTGCCTGTTACTGTCTACTTTCTACAAAGTAGCCACTGGGATCTTTTTAAATGTAAATTATACTGCATCACTCCTCTACTGAAAACTGCCTGATGTTTTCTCCATCTCATTATTTATTTATTTTTTTAAAAGATTTCTAATTGGGAAATTGGGGGAGGGGAACAGCATTGGGGAATCGAGGAAGGGGAACAGACAAGTCCCCGTCCTCCTGTTCCCCAGTCCTGCCATAGAGGACGTCGCTCCACTGGCCCACGTTGGCTCCATCACTGCGCTCTACCTGGGGGAGGCAGATTCATCATTAGCCACTGGACGGTCACCCAGGGCAGCTCCTGGCAGCTCACGCAGGCTGTCGGCCTCCCATGCTGGCTGCAGGCCACTCACTGCAGCCCACTCCATTGCCGGCGACCCAAAACAGCCCAGCCCCAGGTCGAGCTGCTGCTCACCATCCCAGCCACAGAGGGCGCAGCGTCACTGGCCCCAGTGTGGGATCCGAACTGGGACCCTGGTGCCCAGAGCTGGTGTCCCAAGCCAACTCCCAACCAACATGCCACTCGGCCAGTCCTCTCATCTTATTATTTTAAAATATCAAGTTCCTGCAATGCCCTTGAAAGGTCCAAAAGACCTGTGGACTCCAAAATCCAGCTACTACCACATCATGCTTATCTCCCTATTTTCTCCATCCATTGTCCCCTTGCTCACTCCACTGTATTCACACAGTCTTCCTTGAGGTTCTTCAAACATTCTCCTGCCTCGGGCCCATGAACTTGCTTTGTTGTCTACTTTGGAACAGAATTAACCTAAGGGACCTACACACATCTCTCATGACGCTGCTTAAAGGCATCTTACCAAAGAGGCATTTCCCTTCCTAGATGAGCTAAGATTAGACAATGTAAGTTAGATTCCTGGATGCTAAAAGCAGCTCCCAGGCTCCTCCCACATTATTCCATTTTGCTATTTCACCGATCTTCACAGCACTTTTCAATACTAGACATTATATATATATATATATATATATATATATATATATATATATATTTATTTATTTATTTATTTATTTATTTTTGATGAATTTTGTGTTGCCTCTTTTTAGAATATAATCTCAAAGAATTTTGCTGTTGGCGGTGTTCATGGCTGTCAGCACCAGTGTGTAAGAGGCTATCCAAAAACATTTAAGGCAATCAAAAGATATTTAAAGCAATAGACAAAGGAAATATTCTCATGCACGGAAAATATTGGGGAGACACTTTAAACATAGTTGACCCTGAGTTTAGGAAAAGGAAAGCAAGTTCTATATATAGCATATCGTTGTACATATGAAACTAATAAAACATAAAATAAAATAAACAAATAAATAAATAAATATTCTTCTTGGGCCGGCCGAGTGGCGCATTGGTTAAGCGCTGGTTTTGGGATGCCAGTGGCCCCGGTTTGGATCCCACGTGAGGGCCAGTGACACTGCCCTCTACAGCTAACAACAGCTCCACCTGGAGCTGGGCTGTGCGAGCCCCGGTGATGGTGTGGGCTGCAGCCCCTGCTGCAGTGGGCTGCCATAGGCTACAGTGAGTGGCCCGCAGCCAGCGTGAGCGGCTGGCAGCCAGCGTGAGCTGCCAAGAGCCGTGATGAGCGACATCCAGAGGCCAGCGACCGATCTGCCTCATCCGGGAAGAGCGCAATGACGATACCAACAGTGAAGCAACATCCTCCGCAACAAAACTGAAGAACAAAAAGACAGCAACTTGTCTGTTCCCCTTCCCCGATTCCCCAACGCTGTTCCCCTCCACCAATTCCCCAATAAAACCTTTAAAAAATATAAATAAATAAATAAATAAATAAATAAATAAATAAATAAATATTCTTATTTCATGGGGGAAAAAGAAAATGATACCATATCATGGAGGTCATTGAAAGAAGAGAAATTTCCATCTTATATGACTGGTAATATGATTAAGTGGAACTTCATGTCATCAGACTACCGCAAGGAAAAGGAGGAAAGCTTTAAGGAAATGAATCCAGCAATATCATTTAAAATAAACTAAAATAATTATCAGAGTTAACAATTATAAAATTAAAACAAAGCTGGCATGAAGTTTAATATGTGGTTTGGGCTGGGAACAGAGAATGAGACATTTTAAAAAATCAACAGGAATAGCAAAGATTTTCAATAAGGCACCTGAGGAGGTAGGTAAGTGTCTAGGAGAAAACACACTGCATCTGCCCTCAGGTTCCTGGCACAGAGCTCCTAAACTCTAGTAATTACCTAAGGGGCAGAGCACTAGGAACATTTTTTTGTTCTAAGAGTTTGTCTTTGACTCTGGTCACTGAAAGAATTTGCAAATCACTTGGAATTTCCTAGGAGCATCTTTTGTTCTAATAAGGCGATTCTGGGTGGGCTCCTAGCCACCAGAAAGGCCAGGCTATCATTAGAAGCTTGGAACTTTCAGCCTCACCCCCATTCTCTGGAGAGGGGATAGGGGATGGAAATGGAGTTCATGGCTCGATCATGACTACATGTGGAAATAGAAATCCCCAAAGTATGGTGTTTGGAGAGCTCCCACATTGGTGAACATGTGGCGACTGGGGAGAGGGACACTCAAAGAGGGCATGCAAGCTCTGTGCCTTTTGCCACATACCTTACTTTATGCATCTCTTCCATATGGCTGTTCCTGAGTTATATCCTTGTATAATAAATGGGTGATTTATTAAGTAAAATGTTTCTGACTTCCGTGAGCTGTTCTAGCAAATTAATCAAACACAAGGAGGAAGTCTTGGGAACCTTTGATTTATAGCTTGTTGAGCAGAAGCACGCATGACAACCCGGACTTGTGATTGGCATATGAAGTGGAGGCAGGGACAATCTTGCAAGACTGAGCCCTTAATCTGTGGAATCTGACACTATCTATAAGCAGCTAGTGTCAGAATTGAAAATAAATTGTAGAACACCCAGCAGGTGTCACAGAGAATTACCTGTTGTGGGGGAAAACCCTCAGATATCTGGTTTCAGAAATGTTGAGAGTGTGGCAGTGGTGTGAAAGGAGAGGAGAAACACAAGAGGACTGAGGTTTCTCCAACATAGCCAGGATATATATCAATAATAGAACGTACTATAGAATGAATGTTTCTATCCCCCCCCCAAATTTATACATTGAAATCCTAACTCCCAATCAAAGATGAGGATGTATGGTAGGAAGGGAAATCAACATTATCCAAAGGGGCAAGAAGGTTTAATAGTCAGAAGAGAGTGCTAAAATCAAATGTCTTTCCTTGGAGATGGGCATGGAAGATGAATTTCAAAGCAAGAAAAGTAGACGGGACAGGTAGTGATACAGTGCAAGGGAAAGAAGGATGTTAAGATTTGAGAATTCTAAGAAGAAACCTACAGGGGAAAAAAAAAAATCAAGACCTAGATGAAATGAAAGGGATCAAATCCAAGAAGAGATGTGTTCCTCTAAACACCTAAAAGAAAAAGTGTTCTTTTGTAAGAGATTGGCGGGGGCTCTGTTCACATATCCTCAGACACTCTCACAGCTGTGACACCTGTGAATGACTAGAATATAACTTTCTCAGCCACCCTCCTTGCTCTTTCTCTCTCACTCACTTGAGCAGATTCGACTGTGGGCTTCACCTTCTATGGTCCAGGGTTCCCCTCGTCCCAATCTGGAGAGAGCATCTGGCTTGCTGACTTGACAACCTGTTCATGGGAAGTGACAGAAGAGGCAGGCTCTTTGAATTTGGCTGTGGTCTGCCAATATAGAAGAATGTTATATTTTAGGAACTATGCAATTTGTAGGACACTACAGTAAAGGCTTTTCAATGAAGAAGGGCACACTGTACCCTCTTCTCTGAGACCAGAGAGGGGACTGAGATTCATCTACCTCTTCAAAGCATCACAGACAAGCCAAAGCTTTCTGAAGCTGAAACTGGAAAGGCCATTGACTGGGGACCTCTGAGTGACACAGGGGAGTCGTGCTCACCTGCTGATACCAAGTTGAAATAGGTCTCCAACATCACGTCCCGGTACAGGTCCTTCTGATCAGGGTCCAGGAGCTGCCACTCCTCCCATGTGAAGTCCACAGCCACATCCTCCAGTGTCAATGATTCCTGTCATAACACAGTCCTGTTTAATCTGTTTCTCTAGTTACTGAAAGAGAAGGAATGTGGAAGAAGTTGTTCTGCTCGTTTTTACCATTTAGGCTACATAGCCTACTTATGTGTTGATTTTTTAAAAGTAAATTGTTAGGACCAGATGAGTGGCATGTTGGTTAAGAGCTGGCTTGTGACACCAGTTCAGATCCCAAATATGAGGTCCAGTGACACTGCCCTCTACAACTAAGACGGTGAACAACAGCTCCAACTGAAGCGGGGCTGCCATGAGTCCCTGGGATGGCATAGCTGTAGCCCCTACTGCAGTGGGCCACCATAGGCTACAATGAGTGGCCGGCAGCCAGCATGAGCGGCTGGCAGCCAGCGTGAGCTGCCAAGAGCCTCTGTGAGCAGCCGTCCAGAGGCTGGCAACAGATCTGCCTCATCCGGGAAGAGCGCAATGATGATGCCAACACGGGCCAATGAAGCAATGTCCTCCACAACTATACTGAAGAACAAAAGGACAGCAACTTGCCTCTTCCCCTTTCCTGGTTCCCCAACGCTGTTCCCCTCCTCCAATTCCCCAATAAAATCTTAAAACAAACAAACGAACAAAACTACATTGTTATAGAACCAAGATATATACATATCCACAACCTCTAGCAAAATATTCTGTAATCAGTCAACCATCATTCAACGAATGAGAAGTTTATGTAATAAGTAGTCACTAAATCATCTTGCTAAAGTAGAAATATTTACAAAATATATATTTGAAGAATTTGCTACATATATACCAAATTATATATATCAAACATATATATAATCTTTGGGGTAGGTATATATTTGCAAGGCACTAAATATATTCTAGTATTTCAGGATGAATAAAACATACTCCTATATTCACCATCCATCTTGATAACCATGATCAGAATCAACCATGCAGAAAATCCAGATAAAGACATTACATAATATCAAGTAAGTATATTTTACATATTATGAGGAATAAAAGCATCTGTCCAAAACATTTCCAAAGAACAAGAGACTGTTAAAGAGCATTAAGGAGACTAAAAAAATAAATACCAGCCTCCAAAAAACACATAAATACGGTCAAGTGCCACATAACGATGTTTCGGTCAAAGACAGACCACGTATACGATGTTGGTATACCATACAGCCTAGATGTGCGGTAGGTAACACCATTCAGGTTTGTGTAAATGCACTCTGTGGTGTTCACACAATTAAGATGTCACCTAACGACAGTTCTCAGAACATATCCCTGTCATTAAGCGGTGCATGGCTGTACGTTATTTATAATTTATATTTACATTACCAGGTAGGTTCACAGCATATCAGATACACCGAAGAGATAACGAACTGGAATACAGACCTCAGAAAGAAGAAATTACTCAAAATGAGTCAAAAGGGCATAGTAATAGAATACATAAAGATAGAATACATATTAGAGGCTAGAGTGAAGTCTAGCATTTAACAATCCAGGTTATGAAAGAGTCAATACAGTGATGGAAAGGCACTACCTGAAGATCTGAGAGCTGAAACAGGTGCATCTATAAATATCTATACAGACATACACGTACACACAGGTACAGTGACAGAAAGTACTCAATACTGCTCATTTGTTAAGCTGCACTACCCCTTAGAGAAGAAGCATTGAGAAGGAGAATCTTACTTTTTCACTATATATACTTTGCAATCACTGGAGTTTTTTGTTTGTTTTGCTTTTTAAGATAGTTTACTTTGATTTATTCCTTTTTTCTTTTAAACCATTTTTTTCTTAATTGGGGAATTGGGGTAGAGGAACAGTGTTGGGGAACTGAGGAAGAGGCCCCCGCCAAGTTGTTGTTCTTCAATCTTCGTTGTGAGGGCGCCAGTCGCCATCTGGCTTCCTGTCGGCAGCTCATGGCCTCTGAGCTCAAGGTGCTGTGTTCAATCTTAGTTGCAGGTGAGCGTAGCCACCATCCTATGTGGGAGTCGAACCAGAAGCATTGTTAAGAGTTCACACTCTATCCACTGAGCCACTGGACGGCAGCTCAGCTCAAGGTGCTGAGTTCAATCTTAGCTGTGGATGGGCATAGCCACAATTCCATGCGGGAGTCAAACCCAGCAGCCTTGTTAAGAGTGCACGCTCTATCCACTGAGCCATCCGGGTGGCAGTTCAGCTCAAGGTGCCAAGTTCAGTCTTAGTTGTGGGTGGGCAGAGCCCACCATCAAATAGACAATCTTGTTACATCAGCTGAGCCATCCTGCCACCTGTTGGCAGCTCAGGGACAGCTCAGCTCAGGCCCAGCGTCACTGGCCCTTGTGGAAATCGAACCGGTGGCCCTGTTGCCCAGAGCTTGCACTCTTAAGCCAACTCTTAACTTACTGAGTCACTCAGCCAGCCCTCATTTACTCCTTTTCTAATTTATCACCTTCATCATTTATAGTTTTCAGATGATTTTTTTTTCCCATTGGGGAACAGTGTGTTTTTCCAGGACACATCGGCTCCAAGTCAAATGGTTGTTTCAATCTAATTGTGGAGGGCACAGCTCTAGTGGCCCATGCGGGGATACAACCAGCAACCTTGGTGTTATGAGCACTGTGCTCTAACCAATTGAGTTAGTCAGCCGCCCCAATCACTGGACTTTTAAAAATGTATCCATGTACATTTGTATGATTAATTTTTGTAAAGGTAATAAAAGAGTCAATAGGCAGTGGCTTTGAAGACAAGGAAGGAGAGTGCATTATCTTAGTAAGGGGGACATTCTAAAGCAAACCCTCTGGAACCCCAACAATTTAGGAGACAACAGTACTTCCAACTCCCTAGTGCCAAACCCAATCTCAAACACCAGTTCAGCCACCTGTTCACACAGGACCTTTGAACGTCATGCAATCCTTCCATTTTCTTAGGTTATCTAGGTTTCTTTTCTAGATTAACCCTGACCACTACAAGGCTGAGTCCATGGGTCATCCTGTTTGTCCGATGAAGAACTGTGCCCATTGAGTTCTCATGGTCTATTTTCAAAGGGGTCTCTGAGGAGCCCTACTTTTGCATTTATGAGAAAGCTGAAGTTAAGGACACTGTCTACCATCTCTAGAACCATAACAAAATGTACCACCACCTAAGTGTCAGGAAATAGATAGTGACATCCCCTAAGGAACTGGTGGTTATCTCATCAATGTATAGCTTGTCATCATCACGACTCTCTGGTTATGATGGCTGTCAGAGGCATCACACAAAAGGTGACAGCTAATATAATCCATAGGATGCTCCAGTCACATGATGTTCCAATATTAGTTATTAAGTGCAGGTCCCAGGGACAATACAATCCTGATCCTGCTTTGCCCTGATGATTAAGTTAGAGTCTAACCTTGTTTCTGCACAAATCCTACTTTACCAATTTAAACTTCTCCATTTAATTCAATTGTGTTTTCTAATGCTCCAGAATTCAGTCACAGAATGAAGGAAAGAATAAAACAAACCAAAAGTCACCTGATTCTGAATCATTTTTTTCTGTTATTGAGAAATGGTTTATAACGAGGATATCGCTTCTTCTTTCTTCCTGGACTGTCCTAAATTTCTAGTTAGAAATCTTAGTCTCCAGTCAGTGGTATCCCCACAAATGACAACATTCAGGTCCTGAAATCTCCTCCTCTTCACTTGATGTATCTTGTTCTTGGAGTCAGAACCTGTGGGCTAAAAAGTAAATTCACTTTGAGTGGACATTTCCTCTTTGCCCAAATGTTCTAAATGCTGTCACTCACCTGATTTCAAGGCCAGCTGTTCCTTTATTTGAAGCTCCAGAGGCTATTACAGTCTGGAGCAAAAAAACATAAGATTCTGAATGTGTGGGCAGTATCTCTTCTGTGAAGTGGAAGTGGGGTGACTGTGAAGGAGGAGATGATAAGGGAGAACCAACACCACACGATGCCTATATCAAGGGCCTTCTCACACACATCAGGTTTTGGAGAGACAACATATAAAAGGCAAAGATCTGAACATCTATTTCTTTTCAAAGATTTTATTGGGGAATTGGGGGAGGGGAACAGCATTGGGGAATCAGGGAATGGGAACAGACAAGTTGCTGTCTTTTTGTTCTTCAGTCTAGTTGCAAAGGATGTTGCTTCACTGGCCCTTGTTGGTATCGTCATTGCGCTCCTCCTGGATAAGGTATATCGGTCGCCGGCCTCTGGATGGTCGCTCATCATGGCTATTGGCAGTTCACGCTGGCTGCCTGTCACTCACTGTAGCCTATGGCAGCCCACTGCAGCAGGGGCTGCAGCCTACACCATTGCTGGGGCTCACACAGCCCAGCTCCAGGTGGAGCTCTTGTTAGCTATAGAGGGCAGTGTCACTGGCCCTCATATGTAGGATCCGAACCGGGGCCGCTGGCATCCCAAAACCAGCTCTTAACCAATGTGCCACTCGCCCTGGACATCTATTTCTTTAAAACTCTATGTTCTCATGACATGTTCAGAAGTCTCCATAACTCGTGTAAATACAACTCAGTGTGAAGACAAATGTACCTAAGTCAAGCATTACATAACAGACCACTTTGACTAATCATTATGTGAAAGAAACAAAAGCAAACCAACAGAAAACAATTAAAGCACATAGAGCAAGGCTATTATTTGTGGGTATATACATGCTTAGCGAAAGTACAAAAGCATGCATCATATAAAACTGGTTCAAGAAAGTGGTTATCTCTGGGGAGGGAAAAGTGATGGGCTAGAGGATATCACTTAAGTTACATTTGCATCAGTTTATGAAAGTACCAATGACAAAAAACAAAAAGAAACCATGGACAAAAAGGAGGAAAATTCCACTGAGTGACAATGACAGAGCAGGCAGCTCCAAGGGCCCATCCCACCAGAGCAACATCAAAAAAAATATCAAGTGAGGGCCGGCCAAGTGGCGCATTGGTTAAGAGCTGGTTTGGGATGCCAGTGGCCCCAGCTCGGATTCCACATGAAGGCCAGTGACACTGCCCTCTTAAAAAAAAAAAAAATCAAGTGAAAACCATCAACATCAAAAACAAAACACAGGGCCGGCCAAGTGGTGCATTGATTAAAAGCTGGTTTGGGATGGCAGCCGCCCCGGTTTGAATCCTACATATTAGGACCAGTGACACTGCCCTCTACAGCTAACAACAGCTCCACCTGGAGCTGGGCTGTGCGAGCACTGGTGATGGGTGTAGGCTGCAGCCCCTGCTGCAGAGGGCTGCCATAGGCTACAGTGAGTGGCCGGCAGCCAGTGTGAGCTGCCAATAGCCATGGTGAGCGACCACCCAGAGGACGGCGATGGATCTGCCTCATCCGGGAAGAGCTCAATGACGATACCAACATGGGCCAATGAAACAACGTACTCTGCAATTACACTGAAGAACAAAAAAAGACAGCAACTTGTCTGTTCCCCTTCCCCAATTCCACAATGCTGTTCCCCTCCCCCAATTCCCCAATAAAATCTTTAAAAAAAATCCACACACACACACAGACACAAAAACTTTGTCAGAACTCTGAAAAGAGTCAAAGGTTTATAGCAACAGAGTGAACACTGAATCAAGAAATAGGCAACTTAAAAATGGTAGGGGGCCGGCCGAGTGGTGCGGTGGTTAAGCGCTGGCTTGGGAAGCCAGCGGCCCCGGTTCGGGTCCCACATATGAGGGTCAGTGACACTGCCCTCAAAAACAAAAAAAACAAAACAAAAAACTGATTTGGGGCCGGCAGAGTGGCGCAGTGGTTAAGCGCTGGCTTCGGAAGCCAGTGGCCCCGGTTCGGTCCCACATATGAGGGCCAGTGACACTGCCCTCAAAAAAAAAAAAAATGGTAGGAAAGGTAATGTGGCAACAACTATGTATAATGCCAGGTGGGTACTAGAGTAATCAGAGAAGATCACTGCATAAACTATACAAATGTCTAGCCATTATGCTGTATACCTGAAACTAATATAAACTAACACTGAATGTCAACTGTAACTGGAAAAAAAAGAAAGAATTAAAAAATAAAATATCCTGGGCCGGCTGTAGGGCGTATTGGTTAAGAGCTGGCTTCGGATGCAAGCGACCCAGTCGGATCCCACATATGAAGGCAGCTACAGCTAACAACAGCTCCTCTACAGCCCTCTACAGCTAACAACAGCTCCACCTGGAGCTGGACTGCAAGCACCAGTGATGGTGTAGGCTACAGCCCCTGCTGCAGTGGGCTGCAATAGGTTACAGTGAGTGGCTGGCAGCCAGCGTGAACAGCTGGCAGCCAGCATAACCTGCCAATAGCTGCAGTGAGCAACTATCCAGAGGCGAGAGACCGATCTGCCTCATCTGGGAAGAGTGCAATGACAATACCAACATGTGTCAGTGAAGCACCGTCTTCCGCAACTAGATTGACGAACAAAAGGACAGCAACCTGTCTATTCCCCTTTACTTACTCCCCAAAGCTGTTCCCCTCCCCCAACTCTCCAATAAAATCTTTAAAAATAAAGTAAAAATAAAAAAATAAAATATCGTTAACTGTAAAAAAAAAATGGTAGAAAAGCTCTGTGCCATATTTATTTGTCCTTGCTTCACTCTCTCCTCAGTTTGGTGGTGGTCTTAAAGATGGCAGCCAGTCTTCCCAATGTGAGACGCTGGTTCCTGGGTGAGTTTGTCCGTTCGAACCTGTCTGGAGCCTACCTGAAGAACCAACGCAATGTGCTCATCTCTGTTCCACCTAATTTGGAACTCACGCAGGAAAAAAAAAAGCAGTGGGCATTTCTCAAAAGCACTGTAAGGTAGACAAACTCGCAGATACCTGGTGCAAAATATCACAGTTGAGGCAGTCAAAAGGTTGACACTAAAAGTAGGTCATTCAAAAGTACCAGTTTATACTGGGGCATTTATAAAGCCACGTACTTGCACACGGCAGGACCCCTGCTCAGAAAAGACCTGAGAGGACCCTAAGCTTTCCCTTCTGGTGATTTCTACACTCAGTGCAAGCAGGAAATGAAAGCTAAGGCAGAGCTGTAAACAGCCTGGCTAAGCACTGAAGGAGCACCCCAGAATCAACACACAACCATAAACACGTTATGCCAAGCAAAAGAAGCCAGTCACGAAAATTAACCTAATGTAGGATTGCACCATACGAAATATCCACAATAGGTAAGCTCATAAAGACAGAAAGCAGATTGGTGGTTGCCAGAATCTGGGGAAAGGCAGAATGTGGGATAACTGCTAATCAATACAGGTTTCTTTTTCAGGTGATGAAAATGATCTGGGACTAGACAGAGGTGGTGGCTACACAACCTTATGAATGTGCTAAAAACCACTGAATTGTAGACTTTAAAATGCTTAATTTTGAAAAAATGGTCAGAGGACATGAAGAGACATACAGATGGCCAACAGACATATGAAATATGTTCAACCTCATTAATCATTAGAGTAATGCAAATAAAAACCACAATAAGATAGCCATTTCACTCCAGTCAGAATGGCTATCATCAATAAATCAACAAACAACAAGTGCTGATGAGGATGTGGAGAAAAGGGAACCCTCATGCACTGTTGGTGGGATTACAGATTAGTGCAGCCACTGTGGAAATCAGTATGGAGGTCTCTCAAAAAAGTGGAAATGGAACTACATTATAACCCAGCAATTCCACTCTTAGGTATCTATCCAGAGACATCCAAAACGCTAATTTGAAAAAAATATATGCACCCCTATGTTTATTGCAGCGCTATTTACAATAGCCAAGACTTGGAAACAACCGAAATGCCTTCGGTAGATCACTGGGTTAAGAAACTGTGGTACATTTATACAATGGAGAATTACTTAGCCATAAAAAAAAAAAATGAAATCTTACCATTTGCAACAATATGGATGGAACTAGAGGACGTTATGCTAAGTGAAATAAGTCAGACAGAGAAAAACAAATACCATATGATCTCACCTATACATGGAATCTAAAGAACAGAATAAATGAGCAACTAATCAGAAATACTCTCAGAGATATAGAGGAAAAACTCATGGTTGCTAGATGGGAGGGGGAGGGGGATGAAGGAGAAGATGAGAGGATTAAAAGTACAAATTGATAACCACAATTTTGCCCACAGGGATATGAAAGACAGTTTAGGCAAGATAATCAATCATGTAAAGATTTTGTAGGGTGTCAGATGGGCACTTGTCTTATTAGGGACTCCACTTCATGGACAGTATAGATACCTGACCACTGCACTGTACACCTGAAGCTGAATAATATTGAGTGTCAACTATAACTTAATATATATATAGTCATGGGATATGGAGTACAGCATAGGGAATAGAGTCAATGGAATTGTAACAGCTACATACAATGTCAGAGGGGTAGCAGATTGGGGTAGGGGGGCCATCACTTTGTGAGGGGTGTAAATGTCTAACTATTATGTTGTTTTGTACATCTGAAACTAATAAAAAAATAAATGAAATGCCTAATTTTGTTTTGTGAATCTCACCTCAATTAAAAAAATCAAATATATCCAACTTATATCCAGCAAAACAATATAAGTATTTTCTCTAAAACAAAAAGCAAGGCTAGGATGAGCAGTATCACCACCATCATCTATAACAATTCTGGAAATGCAACCCCACTAACTTGATAAAGAACCAAGTAAGAATAACCAATATTAGGGAAGAGGAGGCAAAGTATAAGTTCCCCAACATGATTAAGCAAGAGTCCGAGTTTCAGGGATTTAAGTGACTCTACCAAAAGTACGTTTTTAGTCAGATGAGTAATTACAGAATTTTTATCTAAAAATTGATAATTTCTTATAGCAGTGCTACATGACTGAATAGTTTTGGGGAATAGTTTAACACGTTGTATTGAATACTTTCAATAGAGATATTACTAGAATCCAAAAATCCACTTCTGCATAGTTTTGCAACAACAAAAATAATAATGATATACACATCAAAGTTGATGTAGAAATATTATTTAGGTCTATAACAGAGGATTAATTGAATGGCTAAGAACACACACATCTAGTGAAATACTACGTAGCTATTAGAAATGATAACAATCTCTATTTAGTGACAAGACATGTAACTAAAATTAGGTATTACATAAGCCCATAAAAAGACAATCAACATCATCAGTCTTCAGAGAAATGGAAATCAAAACCACAAGTTACGGCCAGCCGAGTGGGTACAGTGGTTAAGAGCTGGTTTGGGGATGCCAGCGGCCCCGGTTCGGATCCCACATATGAGGGCCAGTGACGTTGCCCTCTACAGCTAACAACAGCTCCACCTGGAGCTGGGCTGTGCAAGCCCCGGTGATGGTGTGGGCTGCAGCCACTGCTGCAGTGGGACAGTGAGTGGCCGGCAGCCACTGTGAGCTGCCAATAGCCGTGGTGAGCGACATCCAGAGGCCGGCAACCGATCTGCCTCATCCGGGAAGAGCGCAATGATGATACCAACCTGGGCCGGTGAAGCAACACCCTCCGCAACTAGAGTGAAGAACAGAAAGACAGCAACTTGTCTGTTCCCCTTCCCCGATTCTCCAACACTGTTCCCCTCCCCCAATTCCCCAATAAAAAATCCTTAAAAAGAAAAGAAAACAAAACAAAAAACCCCACAAGTAAGCTATTGCTTCGCACCACCTAGAATGGCTATAATAAACATATGAAAATAGACAACGTTCGTGAGTATGTGGAGGAACTGGAACGCTCATTCACTGGTGATGGGAATGTAAAATGACGCAGCCACTTTGGAAAACATCCTGGCAGTTCCTCAAACGATTAAATGTATTTATCATATGCCCTAGAAATTTCACTCCAGATACACATCCAAGAGAAGTAAAAACATGTCCACCCAAAAGCTTGTACACACATTTATATCAGCAGTATTTATAACAGCCAAAAATGTGCAATCAACCCAAATTTCAGTTGACTGAAAAGTAATTCAGGTATAAGAAGGAATGAAGTACACATACACGCTATTACATAAATAAAACTCAAAAACATGATGCCATGTGAAAAGAAGCCAGTTACAAAAGACTACATATGATATGATTGCATTTCTATGTAATGTCTAAAATAGGAAAACCTATAGGTAAATGGTTGCTTAGTGGTGGGGGAATGGAAAGATGGGGTGGTAACTAGAGGGTATGGGTTTTTTTGAAGTGATGAAATGTTCTAAAATTGTGCCAGAATTTGCACATAACTGTGACTATACCAAAAACCAGTGTACACTTTAAATGGATGAATTGTATGGTATATGACTAATAAAGCTGTTATTAGAAAAAAGCTATGAGAACTCTAATTATATACTTACTGAAATATTAGGGGGAATGTATAAATGTCCACAATTTTGAAATATTTTTGAAAATGTAGGAAGATGGAGTAATAGAGTAGAGGAATGGTATACGGACAGACATGTAGTACAGGGAAAAAAATCATGTTATAATCTACATGGTAGATATACAGGTATTCAAATGTAAAATTCCTTAAACTTTGCTATATGATTGAAAGTTTTCATAATAGAAACATGAGGAACAGTGTAGCTCATAGTTCAGTGAGGTGAGCACAGACAAAATAAATGTTTTCAATGTAATTGTAACAGTACATTGAAAGAACACAAATGCAAAAAGACACTGTTCACAATGGCAAGAAATTTAAAAATCAGGCTGGCCGAGTGGCTCAGTTTGTTAAGAGAATGAGCTCTCACCAACAGGGTGGCCGGTTTGGTTCCCACATATGCCAGTGAGCTGCGTCGAAGCTGAGTTGCCGCTGAGCTGCCAACAGGTGGCAGGATGGCTCAGCTGGTGAGAGTACATGTTCCTAACAACAAGGTTGCCAATTTGACTCCCATATGCGACGGTAGGCTACACCCACCCACAACTAAGATTGAACACGGCACCTTGCACTGAGCAGCCACGAGCTGCCAACAGGCGGCCAGATGGTGACTGGACTTGGAGCTGAGCTAGCTGCACCCTCCACAACTTGGCTGTTCCCCTTCATCAAGGCTGTTTCCCTTCCCCAATTCCCCAAAATCTTTACAAAAAATACTTTTTTTAAATCAAGGTGGCTATAAGGAACAGGGAACCATACCCATGGGTAAATACAGAATCATTACCTGTTCTTAAAAGTGAATACTGAATTATTTAACTATTTTAATGGTATCTAAATGAATGCATATATTGAGTGATTCCAGTCATGGGTTTGTCTCAGTATACTGTTAACAGACTTTTTTTAAAAAATAATATTTAAAGGGATGATCAGTTAGCTCAGTTGGTTAGAGCATGGTGCTGATGACACCAAGGTTGCTGGTTCGATCCGCTCATGGGCCACTGTGAGCTGTGCCCTCCCTAAAAGAGTCAACTATGCCTTTGTAGCATGAAAGCAATCTGTAACCAATGATCATGGCTGTTCCCCAATAAAATTAAAAGACGTATACATATTTAAAGAAAAAAATTTATGTTTGTTATGAAGTTAAATGAAGCAAAATATAGCAATGTTTCAGCAATTTATTGGAACTGTGAAAATCAAACATAGAAAAATGAAGACTAGAGCCGGCCGAGTGGCGTATTGGTTAAGCGCTAGCTTGGGAAGCCAGCGGCTCCAGTTTGGGTCCCACATATGAGGACCAGTGACACTGCTCTCAAGAAAAAAAAAAAAAACAGAAAGAAAGAAAAAAAAATGAAGACTGAAATGAAAATATATGAAAAACTTAAATGTTACAATTGGGAAACCTAATGGAAGTAACAAAGATGTCATTTTAATTGTGTTAGAATGATGCTGAGACAGACGCTGTGCTAACTACCTCCCAGGATCACACCAAAATTACAAACAAATTATACAGCATTCAACCCTGGAGGTCCCCAGAACACTAGATGAACAGAACCACTAAACGAAGAACTTACAGAGGAGGCCATGTCAAGTCTGGTACGAGGGGCAGAGATGAGAGAGGGCGAACCCCATGAGGCAAGCCCCAGCTGTGGAGAGGCTTCTCCAGTTGGGGAAGAGACCCTTCAGCCGCACACCAAGCTCACCAGCACAGAGTCCCTTTGCCGGGAAGAAGAGTTCCAAGATAGCTGGCAGTAAATTAGTGAGGACTCTCTTTGCTCAGCTCGGTGATGCTAAGAGTGGCTGGAGAATCAGTGGGGCCGGTGCACGGGATTGCTCGCTGGGGAGCGCTTGCCTGGTTCCTGGTGGAGGGAGTAGCTGTGTGAGCTGGGCCCAGGAGCCTGGGGGACGGATTGAATTGAGCACTTTGGTGCAAATGCTGGAGGTTTCTTGGACTATTGTTCCCGTGGTGTGGAGCCTGCACACGAGTGGTGTACAGGAGGGCGCCATTTTATCAAGGTTGGGCCCTCCCACAGAGGGTCAGGTCTGGGACCTCATTGGTCTGGTGGAATTGGCACCGAAGTGTGTGTGTGCATGCATGCATGTGTGCGCATGCGGGCTTCGATCCGCAGCCTCCGCCAGGCTTATACTGTGTTGCCAGGGAAACGCTGTGCAGGTGCCCTCCGGCTCCAACAGGCTGCTCAGTGAGACCCAGGAGTGCGTGGCGGAAGCTCAGATCCCCACCCTCCGCACGGCTTGTCCTGTGTTGCCTGGTGGGCATGCTCTGGCTCCAACAGGTTGCTCACTGAGACACGGGAGTGCGTGAGCCACCTCAGGTCCTGCTCTGCGCACTGCGCTTGCAGAGTTGCCAGGCTGGTGATTTATTGTCAGGCTGCTCAGCCTGATCTGCGAGCAGCTGATTGGGACAGGCTGAGACGGGGAGTGTTGGGCTGTGAGCTGTGTGCCTGCGTGATCCAGACAGGGCTCTCCTGGTGATCTATCTAATACATCAAAGCAATCCCAGAGCGACAGACAGAATGGGGAAACAAAGAAACATGTCACAAGTAAAAGATCAGAAGAAACCTCTAGAAATGGAACTAAAAGAAACAGAGGGATCCAACCTTTCAGAGACAGAGTTTAGAACACTGATGATAAGAATGTTTAACAAACTTAGTGAGGACATAAGGAAGGATAGAGAAATCATAAAAAACAACAAGTGACAACTAAAGAATACAATAACTGAAATGAATACACTCGAAGGAATCACCAGTAGAGCAGATGAAGTAGAGGAGCAGATCAGCGATTTGGAAGACAAAATAGCAGAAATCACCCAGTTGGCACAACAAAAAGACCAAAGAATAAAAAACAATGAAAACAGTCTAAGAGCCCTATGGGACAAGATGAAGCGCAACCAAATTCAAATCGTAGGAATACCAGAAGAAGAGAAGCAAGGGGTCGAGAATGTATTTGAAAAAACTACCCTACCCTGCTGAAGGAAGTCAACATACATGCCCAGGAAGTGCAGAGGGTTCCAAACAAGCTGAACCCAAACAGGTCCACACCAAGACACATCATGGTTAAAATGGTAAAGGTTAAAGACAGAGACAGAATCCTAAAATCAGCAAGAGAAAGACAGCAGGTCACATAAAAAGGAACTCCTATTAGAATAACAGCTGACTTGTCTACAAAAACTCTGCAGGCCAGAAGGGAGTGGCAGGAGATATTCAAAGTGACACAAAATAAAGGCCTACAACCAAGATCACTCTACCCAGCATGGCTAACACTTAAAATTGAAGGAGAAATAAAGAGCTTCTCAGAAAAGAATAAGCTTAAGGAATTCATTACCACCAAGCCAGCATTGCAAGATATGTTAAAAGGGCTTTTTTAAACAAAAGAAAGGGGTGAACAAGCTAACCCAGAGCGACCAGGAATACAAATAACAAAATGGCAATACATATGCACCTATCCATAATCATTTTAAATGTGAATGGGCTAAGTGCTCCAATCAAAAGACAGAGAGTGGCTGAGTGGATAAGAAAATAGGACACATGTATATGCTGTTTACAGATGGGATAATATATTTCATGCAAATGGAAATGAGAAAAAAAAAAGCTGGAGTACCAATACTTATTTTGGACAAAATGCACTTTAAAGTGACTACAATAAAAGACAAAGAAGGGCACTATAACCCTAATAAACATCTATGCACCCAACAGAGGAAAGTCTAATTACATATAACAGATTTTGACAGACATAACGACAGAGATCAACAGTAACACTATCATAGTAGGGGACTTCAACACCCCATTGTGACCAATGGACAGACCCTTTAGACAGAAAATCAATACAGAAAGGGGCCTTAAATGACACTTTAGACCAGCTGGACTTGGTTGATATTTTTAGAGGATTTCACCCTGAAAAAACAGAATATACATTCTTCTCAAGTACACATGGGACATTTTCCAAGGTAGACCACGTCAGGCCACAAAACAAGTCTCAGTAAATTTAAGAAGATTGAAGTCATATCAAGTAGATATAAAGGAAAAACTGATGGTTGCTGGCTGGGAGGGAATGGGGATGAGGGAGAGGGGGAAGGTTTTGGACTGCTTAGGTGGGTGACTACAATGTTGCCGCAGGGATATGGGGGCAGTTCTGGAAATGTAATTGATAATGCTGTGAAGAGACTATTATATTAAGTGAAATAAGTCAGTCGGAGAAAGACAAGTACCATATGATCTCACTTATATGTGGAATCTGAAAAACTGAATGAACGATCAAAGTAAACAGACCCATAGATATAGAGGAAAAACTGAGGGTTGCTATTTGGGACGGGCGTGTGTTGAGGGTCATTGTCCCCAATATTGAATGGCTTGCAAGCTGGCTTTAGTGGGCTTGGTGAAGCATAACTTGTTTATCTGCTCCTATTGTTTCCTTGCTGCACCTGGAGGGTGCTTACTATCTACTTATGGAGGTATGTGGTGAGGACGGTCAGTTCCTTGGGACACAAAACAAAGATGACTATCCGGATTAATGGAAAAGGAGCCTAAGGCACATACGTATACACGGTTAATGATTTACTGCAGTTTACTTCCTTAAAATTTTACAATAAAAGCTATGCGCAGATCTGATTCAGGGCTCAGTCGTCTTTGGCTGAGTCCCTTGGGCTCAGTCGTCTTTGGCTGAGTCCCTTGGTCTCGCTCTTATCTTACTTCTGTCTCTTGTTCTTATTCAATCTGCGTCGCCCCTCTCGAGTCCCATTTGCCCTTGCCACGCAGGACGTGACAGGCGTGGGGATAAGGGGGAAGGAGAAGGGATTAGACAGCATAAATATACAAAGACAATATTGCCACAGGGATATGAAATACAGTTCGGGGAATATAATAATGTCATAAATATTTTGTGGTGTGTCAGATAGTCACATGTCTTGTTAGGGAGACCACTTCATGGATGGAGTAGAGGCTTGATCCCTGCACTGTGCACCTGAAGCTGATGCTGTATAATATTGTATGCGAACTATAACTAAATATATAGTCGAGGGATGTGGAGCATACTGTGGAAGGGAGTCAAAGGAATTGTAATAGATATGTATGATATGGGGGGGAGTGAGTTGGCAAACTGTGGGAGGGGGGTTGTCACTTTGTGGGGTAAAGAGTATAACTATTAACTATTTTATTGTGTTGTACATCTGAAACTAATTAAAAATAATAATAATAATTAAAAAAACACAACAATAAAATAATGATGCTGAAATGAAATGTTTACAAATTGTAGCATAGACACAATTACACTTAACTTGCAGGAAGGGCAAAATCCTCAACTTTAAGTAGAAATCTAACCATTTTAGATGTGCTTAATCCTCCATCTCCAACAAAATTTTCATACCTACCGGGTAAAGACGAAGGGGCAATGTGGGAAGCCAAAGATTTGCCAACTCTGCCTTGAAGAACTGAAAGGGAAGGTAACGTTTGAACCTCAACCCACCCTCCAATCAGCTTCAACTCTCACAAACCTCTCCATGACTGACACACCTGGCCCGTCCGAAACACTGACCATTCCCCATCAGAATAATCCTGAGACCCGAACAGATCCCAGGTTAGCTGACCAAGACCCCCGCACCTGTCACTGGGTCGCATCTCATATCCCGAATCCGAACGGAAACTGTTTTGTCAAAAACTAGTCCCTGCCGCAGTCCTAGGTCACAGACACCAAGCTCTGATCACGGATTTTCAATCCTCGATTTCCACAGGCTTTTCATCGCTGACCACCAGAATCTCTCAGGACTGACTCCGAAGGCACCCCAGCCACAGCCACAGCAGTCACCGACTCCCGCTTGCTTCCTCTTCCTCCACGGACCCACGGTTCCCCCAACCCGGACACCCAGACACCTTGGTCCTCTCATCCTGTTCCACGGCGAGCTTCACACACAGGTGGGGTTTTCCCGCGACCCCACCGCAACCTTCTAAGAGCTGCACTTCCGTGAATTCCTTTCCGTGCGCGTTCTCGCCCAGCCTCAGCGCCGGACTACGGTGGCCGAGGAGGCTCAGAGGCGAGTTTGCGGAGAACACCTGGATTTCCGCGGAGGAAACATGTCCGCGCCCAACTCTTCGCGGATATCGGGGGCGCCATCTTTTAGCACTTGACGTACAGATGGCATAGGGGCCGTATGGGGCCCAGTAGGCAGGGATGGCGAGGAACGGTGAAAAGCCACCGAAACTATCCCATTTCTCGGCACCTTGAAACCCAGCGGCACAAACTGCATTGATTTTGAGACGCTCGAGGTCACACAAGACAAATATGGGCTGGGCAACATCCACTTCAGCAGGCTGGAGAGAAAAGTAATCCAGTTTGCACAAAGCAACACTTGGCAATGACACAGGTGGGCGCAGCCATCTTAGAAGTTAGGTGTCCGCACCAAAAAAAAAAAAAAAAAAAAGCGTTTTTCGGCGGAGGAAAAAGAGCAAATGTACAGGTCGAAAGGAAAATACCTTAAGATTGCCTCTGGCTCAATGTGGAGAACAGGAGAAAGATTTGGGGGACAGAAAGGGTCTGCAGAAGTAATCACGCTATGGGGATAACGATAATGCCATCAAATGGAGTAAAACAGGGATAAAGAAACCTAGCTTACCTTTGGGGTGGGACATGGTTACCGCCCAGTAAAAGTGACAGGAGCCAGTGGGAAGAAGGAATCTGATGACTAGCCGTGGAGTTTTTCCACAAGTGGTTAGAATTGTTCATTCTCTTTGATTTGACAATTCCAATTCTAATTTCGTCACTAGAAATTATGTATGAAAATATAGAGTTCAGATGAAGTCTGCACAGAAATTTCTACCAACAATCTCTGGTGTTCTATTCTTTCCATTTCACTACCCTCCAACTAAGTCAGGAACATAGTCCTTTCCTCACTATTAGCTCTGTTCTCCCACTAGCCTTCTCACCTTTCACTTTGGAGATGTCACCTAACTCCCGCCACCAATCCGGGCTGTAGATCGTGCGTGTTCCTTCAACTAAATGTGTTGACTCTGTGCCCACAGTGAGGCATACTGCCTTTCTTGTACCACCTTGGCTTTTCCAAACCCTATACTGTTCTCCAGAACCATTCCCAGAGGTCGCTCCACCTGTTCCCAACTCCCTAAAGCACGGTTCTCTTTCCCTTCCTGTTAGATGCACCTTTTCCAAGATGGCCGCGCCCGCTGTAATGAGGGGCAGCTTCGGACACATCTCCCGTCAAGCGGAAGCGGCCATCTTCGGGCTTGCTGAAGGGGGTGGGACACGGGTCCGCCGAGGCAGCCTAGAGCATGTGCGTCGCCTTTTGTGACGCTTGCGATTGACGTAAGGAGGACAAGTAAAGTCGTCTTGGGCAGGAAAAGGTTGTACGGCTGTCCTTTCAAGATGGTAGCTCCCAAAATAGTCCTTAAAAAGGGAGCCGCCATACTTTGTCAGAGTGTCTTTGTCTAAAAGACATGAAAACTGAACCGAATCTTCATCAGTGGAAGGAGGCCTTGGAGTGGTGGTTGACAGCCTGTGGACTCAGATTCTACAGATTCAGCTTGACCATGAGGTGAGTCTGGAGCGGAAGTGATGTGATGGATCGTGGCTCTTTTTACCCACACAGCTAGTGTGCAAAGAAAAGGGTCTGTAGAAATACGCTATGAAGATAATGATAATGCCATCCAAAGGAAGTAAAACGCAGATGAAGAAACCTAGCTTACCTTTGGGAGTGGAATATGATTACCGCCCAGTTAAACTATGGCGTTCTGGGTTTGTGATTTGGGGTTTGTGGTAGGGGAGGGCTATGAGGAGTCGGTGAGAGGAGCAAGCTGTCGTGTGGCAGGGGATGCATTTCGTGATTGAGGGAGCGGGATTGTCGAGAATGTACAGGCCTGGGGATGTTCAGGGATTGGAGTGGCCTGGAGAAAGATTGGAATGGCTTGGGGTTAGCCTTTGTGGGGGAGGGCAGTCACAGAGCCCGTCTCGGAGGCAGATGAGCGATTGGCATGACCTAGGGTGTGGGTCAGTGATTGGGATGCACGTGGGGGACGGAGTCATTGATTGGGGGTAAATAATGGGAAATCAGTGATTGGGATGTCTTTGAAGGAAGTCAGGAATTGGTGTGTCAGTGCCTGAAAAGGTGTGAAGATCAGTTCTTAGGATGGTCTTGTAGGATTGGAGCATCCCTAGAGGTAGGTCAGTGATTGGGAAATCCTTGGGGTTTAAGTCAGTGATTGAAGCGTCCTTGGGAGGTAGTTCAGTGTTTTTGAGACCCTTGACTTAGTCAGTGTTGTACTTGGGGAACGGGGTCAGTGATTGAGCTATTTTGTGGGTTACTCAGTGAATCAGGTGGCCTTGTGGGACGTCAGTGCTTGGGGAAGCATTGTTTCTTGTCTTTGAGGATTTCCAGTGATCACTGAGAGTCATGGGGTTCTGGGCGTTTGGGTCTGGATGGGCCGGTGATAATCTGATAGAACTTATGAACTATGAACTGAAGTAGCCACATGGCCCATAAGAAATGGTGTTGTTAGGCATTGATACCTGAGAGATTTATGGGAGTTGGAGCTTTCAAGGTCTCTGCATTTTGGAGAGCTTCAGGTTTATAAAGCCCATTGACTTCTCCTAAGTTATATTGGTGTTTTCTGCAAAACCTGCTTTCCAACTTCCTCTGTCCTCTAAGTCACCTCTTTCTCTGTCTCCAGAGCAATAAAAAATGATTTGAAATGATCAAGGTCTAAATAAATCTAAGGTAAAATGCTTATTATGGAAGATGTGGTGTGTGACTCTCTTGTCTTCAAATTTATTGCATATTTTTCTGGGATCTTCCCTTTTCAGTTATTCTGACACATGAGAGGACATTCCCACATCCTAAATCCTGGTAGCCAGAGATACACATCATCGAAATTTTGGTATATTTTCTTTTCCATATTTTCTAAGACTCATTTTTTTACAAAGAAATGATAACATTTTGTTAGTAGTGTTGCCTTGCAGCTGCCAACCCGTTTGTCACCCTGCACTAGCCCAGTGTCAAAAGTGACATCTTAAGGAAATGTCTCCGAATGCTGAGACCCAGTGGCATAAGATGGGATAATCTCCCTTATCAGATGGCTTCAATAAAGTGGCTCCATCCCCTGGGGTGATATGTGTGTGTGTGTGTGTGTGTGTGTGTGTGTGTGTGTGTGTGTGTGTTTGTAGGCATAATTATGATGGAACACAATGGGGGCTTCTGGGAAAGACAGCCAGCAGGCACAGAATTCACACATCATAATAAATGCAAATTTTACTTCCTTGTAAGACCACTAATAAAATATTCGCGTTGGCCCAATTCGGGGCTCAAGGATGCAGTCCGTTGGATCCGCTTATAATCTATTCTTGGCTCCTGTCTTTATTAACCCCTGCCATCCCTTCCTGAGCCTCACTGCCCTTGTCGTGCTGGCCATGACAAAGTAGTATATAATTTGTTTCTTAAAAGTAGCTTAACCTGGGCCGGCCGAGTGGCGTGGCGGTTAAGCGCTGGCTTGGGACGCCAGCGGCCTCAGTTCGGGTCCCACTTATGAGGGCCAGTGACACTGCCCTCAAAAAAAAAAAAAAGTAGCTTAACCTTATGTAATATTTTGTTCCAATATTACTGCCTTTTGATACAAAGCCTTGTTAATAGCTGCATAGTATTCTGTATTGGGATCTCCTTGTAATGTTGACTGAAGTTATATTAAGTCTTTCCAATAATTCGGATAGGTGGGACATATTAAAACATTTGTAGGGATCAGTTGGGTAAGAGCTCACTCAAGAGTGTGAGCTGAGGGCCGGCCAAGTGGCGCATTGGTTAAGCGCTGGTTTTGGGATGCCAGCGGCCCCGGTTCAGATCCCAAATGATGGCCAGTGACACTGCCCTCTACAGCTAACAACAGCTCCACCTGGAGCTGGGCTGTGCGAGCCCCGGTGATGGTGTGGGCTGCAGCCCCTGCTGCAGTGGGCTGCCATAGGCTACAGTGAGTGGCCCGCAGCCAGCGTGAGTGGCTGGCAGCCAAGAGTGAGCTGCCAATAGCCGTGGTGAGCGACATCCAGAGGCCAGCGACCGATCTGCCTCATCCAGGAAGAGCGCAATGACGATACCAACAGTGAAGCAATGTCCTCCGCAACTAGACTGAAGAACAAAAAGACAGCAACTTGTCTGTTCCCCTTCCCCAATTCCCCAATGCTGTTCCCCTCCGCCAATTCCCCAATAAAATCTTTAAAAAAAAAAAAAAAGAGTGTGAGCTGAGATCTGAGCAACAGCACCTCAATGTCCAGACTGAGCTGAGCTGCCAATAGGTAGCAGGATGGCTCAGCTAAAACAAACAAACAAACAAACAAACAAACAAACATACTTAAAACATTCGTATAGATCTGGACATTACAAGTTAAGTTTATTTCTAGATTGTATCTGGGTGCCATTGTAAATAGCTTCTTTTCCCTTGAATTTTTATATTTTTTGTGTCCTCATAGGTATAAAAGCAGCTAATTTAAAAAAGTTTCTCTTTCACCTCATTAGTGAACTCTGATTATTACTTGTCACATTATAGCCTGTCTGTCTCCATGTACCTCTCCATAAAGACAGATCATTAATTCAATATTATGTTTACTATATATATCCCCACTTGGCCCCAAAGGATGGCTGGTTAGTCAATGACGGATAAGATTTCTCAAGGTGGAAACGACCTAAGCCAGACACGGTCGTGTGGGTGCCCATGGATGCCAGTGGCTACCAGTGGATGCCAACTGGAGGAATCACGTGTTGAAAAATAGGGCGTGAACCCCTTGCTTCAGGGTCTGGCAGCCTGCCGGTGAAATGACCTATTGATATGATAATATCTGTCCTCCTTGCATTCTTATCAGTAAGCCTTGGCAGTGGAATTTTCTGTCTCTTAAGAGGTGCATGACAACAACCTCATGGGGCCTCCGATAATGGCAGCTTGCAGGTGTGGGTGATTTAGACCTGAGCTCTGTTTTCGGGTATGAAACACACAGACCGCGGAAGCTACTTTGACCCTATATTGACCCTTGCTTATGTGTAAGATAATAAAAGGAACAGCCAGGCCCAAATAGGGGCTTCCCATTAACAAGGCAGAAGTCCCCTGGCCCTGAACTGTGTTCTCTCTTATTTTTTGTGTCTTTCTTAACCTTTCACTGTCGGTTCTCCACTCCCACCTACCCTGTCATGCAGGACGTGACAGTGGCGCCCAATGTGGGGCTTGAGAAGGAAAAAAGCGGACTATAAGTCTGAAAAAGAGTATTACAGTCGATGAAAGGGCTTGAGAGAGTGTCCAGACAACTACCTGGTGTTGAGGGTCATTGTCCCCAACATTGAAGGGCTTGTAAGCTGGCTTTAGTGGGCTTGGTGAAGCATAACTTGTTTATCTGCTCCTATTGTTTCCTTGCTGCACCTGGAGGGTGCTTACTATCCACTTATGGAGGTATGTGGTGAGGACGGTCAGTTCCTTGGGACACAAAACAAAGATGACTATCCGGATTAATGGAAAAGGAGCCTAAGGCACATACGAATACACCGTTAATGATTTACTGCAGTTTACTTCCTTAAAAATTTACAATAAAAGCTATGCGCAGATCCGATTCAGGGCTCAGTCTTCTTTGGCTGAGTCCCTTGGGTTCAGTCTTCTTTGGCTGAGTCCCTTGGTCTCGCTCTTATCTTACTTCTGTCTCTTGTTTTTCCTTAATCTGCGTCGCCCCTCTCGTGTCCCATTTGCCCTTGCCACGCAGGACGTGACAACTGGCGCCTCAACGTGCGGCTCGAAGAGGGAAGGAAGACTTTGAATCTGGGTGAAAATTCAAGGCGCAGACCTCAGGGCAGGCCGGCACTCTACTTGGTAAGGAGTAGGGAATAGTCCTGAGGAATTGTACCGGGGTATCCAGAAAAGAAACTAACAAACTTTGTGTGAAAGTGTGTGATTGTGTGAGTGAATGCATATAGTTCCACGGCTTTTCGCTACGGAACTTGAGTGGGCTCTAATCTGCGGTTCCGTAATCTGTGGTAAGGCATAACGGCGACTGACTCGTTCACCTGTGCGGGGGCTTATACCGCAGCGCCTTAGCCAAGACAGACTTAGTCCCGCGAGGGGCGCGGCCAGACGAGCATCTGAATGAACAATTGAGTGAAAGTTTTCTTCTCTTTTTTTTCCTTTTCTTAAAAACTAACATGGGAAATTCTGAGAGTCGATATAGATCGTATATTTGCCTCCTGAAGCAACTCTCTAAGAAGGGAGGGGTAAAAGTCTCAGAAAAGAAATTAGACGAACTTTTAAAAGTTATTGAAACGCATTGCACTTGGTTTCCAGAGATAGGAACCATAGATCTAGACCAATGGGAGATGGTAGGTAAAGATATATCTGAAAAGCAACTTCAGGGAAAAGAGATACCAGCTACAATTTGGGAGACTTGGAGACAGGTCCGGTCAGTTTTAGAACCTTTACACACAGACACGGAAGATGAAGAGGAGGATAAAAATCGGGATTGTAACATCAATATTGAGTCATCAGAGGATGAAGGGAGAGAGGAGGAATCTGTGGAAGCACCCACGGTAATACCAAAAACATTATATCCCTCTTTGCAAAATCTGCTAACTCCTGATCGTTTGCCCCCTCCTCCAACAACTAGAATGAAGGATTGCGGGTTATCTAAAAACCCACCAAAACTAAAACAACCCGTTTCTCCTGTTATATCGGTACCTCCACCTTATGCCCAAGGTCCACATTCATCAATATCAGCCATAGAAAAGGGAATTCAACAGGCAAGGTTGGAAGGAGATTTGGATGCTTTAAATTTTCCAGTCATAATTAGTGAGCGTCTTGCACCCAATGATGAACACCCCAATGGTTTGCAGATATTAGAATACCAACCTTTTCCTTTTAAAATTCTTAAGGAACTCAAACAGGCAGTTACTCAATTTGGTCCGACTTCCCCTTATACTATAGGACTAATTCGAGGTATTGCTGATGGAAATAGGATGATTCCAATAGATTGGAATGCTTTAGCTAAGTCCTGTCTTTCTCCAGCCCAATTTCTGCAATTTAAATCTTGGTGAATTGATGGTGCGGAAATTCAGAGTAGGCAAAATCAGGCTGGAGGGATAGATATTACTAAGGATCAATTAGTAGGTGATGGAGATTGGATAAATACCGAACAGCAGGTTTTAATGACTCGTCAGGCCCAAGACCAGCTTAAAAGAATTTGTTTGATGGCTTGGGAGAAAGTAGAAGTGGAAGGAAAAGTTCCAACTTCCTTTCAAAATATATTTCAAGGACCCCAGGAGCCTTATTCAGAATTTATAGCTGGCTTGCAGGATACTATTAACAAACAGGTATCCAATGCTCAAGCCGCTGATATTATTTTACAAATCATAGCTTATGACAATGCTAATGAGGATTGTAAAAAGGCAATAGGAGCTCAAAAAGGAAAGACAGATGCAATGGGATACCTCCGCCTCTGTCAAGGAGTAGGAACTGAACAATATAAAGCTACAATGTTAGCTCAGGCAATTACAGGAATGACAAGAGGAAAAAAGTTTCCAGGTACTTGCTTTAATTGTGGAAAGCCTGGTCATACTAAAAGGGAATGCAGACAGAAAATTAAATATGTTTCTAATATGCTTAATGACTCTGCTCCTGCAGAATCAAAATCACCAGGGACATGCCCTCGGTGCAAAAAGGGGAGACACTGGACATCAGACTGTAGATCATTCTATCATAAGGATGGAACACCCCTTCAGGGAAACGGGAAACGGGGCCAGCTCCAGGCCCCGACAACAACAGGGGCATATCTGACATCGGCCACTCCTCAGAACTATCAGGCCGTACCTCTCCCAAACTTTCAGTACAGCAATTAAGTTCAGCAACAGAAGGGAGTGCAGCAGTAGACGTTTGCACCACCCAAGATATTTTATTACTTCCCGGAGAAACGCCTCTCCGTGTACCTACAGGAATTTTTGGGCCAATTCCACCAAACACTGTCGGACTTATTCTTGGCCGATCCAATTTGACTTCAAAGGGAGTCACAGTTCATACAGGGATCGTTGATTCTGATTATGAAGGAGAAATTCAAATTATAATATCTTCAACTGTCCCCTGGTCAGCTAAAAAAGGAGAACGGATTGCACAGTTACTTCTACTTCCGTATGTTTCTCCAACACAAAAAGGAATCCAAAAGCGAGGAATGGGTAATTTTGGGAGTACAGGAAAAGCAGGTATCTTTTTAGTAGAAAAAATTTCAGATATTCGACCTATTTGCCAAATTGAAATTCAAGGAAAGAAATTTAAAGGTCTTATAGATACAGGAGCTGATGTTTCAATCATCAGTTCTCAACAATGGCCAAAAAATTGGGAATTGCAAAATCCAGATATTAATATAGTAGGAGTGGGAAGAGCCTCAGGCTTACGTCAAAGTATTCAGATTTTTCCATGTATAGGACCAGAAGGACAACAAGGATTTTTACAACCTTATGTTGCTGACATCCCTGTTAATTTATGGGGAAGAGACCTGTTGACTCAGTGGAATGCAGAGGTCTGGATTCCACCAAATCAATATAGTCCCCAAAGTCAAAAAATTATGAGTCATATGGGATTCCAACCAGGAGAAGGTTTGGGAAAATTTAAGCAAGGTATAACTCAACCTCTCCAGCTCTCATCTCAGCAGGGAAAACTAGGAGTAGGTTATCAGACCAATCAAAATAACCCTTTTTTGTAGGGGCCACTGTCGAAGAGCTACGTGCTCCTTTGCCTCTTAAATGGAAAAATGACACCCCGATATGGATTGAACAGTGGCCCCTTCCTCAGGAAAAATTAGAGGCTTTAACAAAATTAGTACAGATCCAACTAGAACAAGACCATATAGAACCTTCTACTAGCCCTTGGAATTCTCCAGTTTTTGTCATTAAGAAAAAATCAGGCAAATGGAGAATGCTAACTGATCTTAGAGCGGTTAATGCTGTTATTGAACCTATGGGTGCCCTTCAACCAGGGCTTCCACAACCATCTATGATTCCTAAAGATTGGCCTCTTATAGTTATTGATTTGCAGGATTGTTTTTATACGATTCCGTTACATCCTCATGATTGTCCTCGATTTTCATTCTCCATTCCATCTATTAACAATAAAGAGCCAATTCAAAGATATCAATGGAAAGTACTACCACAGGGAATGCTTAACAGCCCAACAATTTGTCAGTTTTATGTAGCTCGAGCTCTTACACCAGTAAGAACTAAATTTCCTGATTGTTACATCATTCATTATATGGATGATATTCTCTGTGCTGCACCATCTATGAAACAACTAGCAGCTTGCTTTAAATCACTTAAACTTCACCTGGACAAGGCAGGGCTATGTATAGCCCCCGATAAAATTCAAACAACCACTCCAGTTAAATACTTAGGAACAATTGTTGATCGACAGACTATTAGACCACAAAAGGTTCAGATTAGAAAAGATCAGATTTCTACTTTAAATGATTTACAAAAATTATTAGGCGATATCAATTGGCTATGTCCTACTTTGGGCATTCCTACATATGCTCTCAGCAATTTGTTTAGCCTCCTGCGAGGACCATCACAATTAAACAGCCCTCGTAAACTGACTCCACAGGCAATTAAGGAACTAGAATTAGCAGAACAAAAGATACAGGAAGCTCAGATTCAGCGTATAGATCCCTATCAACCTTTGCAAGTTCTGGTTTCTCCACACCGCATTCTCCAACAGCGGTTATAATTCAACAAGAAAAACTGGTTAAATGGCTTTTCTTACCTAATCATTTTGTTAAAACATTGCCAACTTATGTTGAATTGATTTCTGAATTAATATCCAAAGCCCGCACTCGAGTCCTACACCTTAGTGGGCAGGAACCTAATCAAATTGTAGTTCCTTTTAAAAAACAACAAATTTGTCATCTAAACATTCATAATGAATCTTGGCAAATTGCAATAGGAAATTTTTATGGAATCATTGATAATCATTACCCAAAGAATAAATTATTTCAATTTTTGCAAAAGACTAATTGGATTTTACCCAAAAAACTCCGACAGGAGCCGATTCCCCAAGGAATTACTGTCTTTTAATGATGGATCTAATAATGGAAAAGCTGCCATCGTTAGTGAAAAAGGAAGTCAACTTATTCACACTAACTGTAATTCAGCACAAAAGGCTGAACTTGTGGCAGTTTTAACTGCTTTGCAGACCTATTCTGAACCTCTAAATATTGTTTCTGATTCTGCTTATGTTGTGCACACGGCTCAAAACATTGAGACAGCGTCTCTCTCATTTAATTCTAATCAGTCTCTTCAGATTTTGTTTCATCAACTTCAGCAGGTTGTGAGAAATCGTCAACACCCATTTTTTATTACTCATATTCGTGCTCATACGACTCTCCCAGGTCCATTGACGCGTGGAAATGCTATTGCAGACTCTTTAGTGGGAAATGCTCAGATTGATGAAGCAACCCACTTTCACTCTTTAACCCATATCAATGCTAAAGGTTTACGATTTAAATTTCCCATTACTCATAAACAAGCTAGATATATAGTTCAAACTTGTCCTACTTGCCAAATTCTTAATGCTCCACAAGAATGTCCGGAGGGAACCAACCCTCGGGGTTTAGCTCCTAATGATCTGTGGCAGATGGATGTGACTCACATCTCTTCTTTTGGAAAATTATCATTTGTACATGTCTCTGTTGATACTGCCTCAGGATTTTTAGTAGCCACTGCTCAAACTGGTGAAACTGCAGCTCATTCCTGTCGTCATCTTTTGATTTGTTTTTCTATTATGGGCCTATCAAACAAAGTTAAAACGGACAATGGACCAGCTTACACTAGCACTAAGTTTGCAAACTTTTGTGCAACCTGGCAAATTACCCATAACACTGGCATTCCTTACAACCCCCAAGGACAGGCCATTGTCGAACGTGCTAATTCCACCTTAAAGAAACAATTGCAAAAACAGAAAGGGGGAGACGAAAAGGAACCACCTCAGGTACAATTAGCAAAAGCCATGTTTACTTTAAATTTTTTGAACTCCTCTGGCTCTGATCCACATTGTGGACGAACTGCAGCAGAAAGGCATTTTAATACCAATTCAAAGAAAAAGCCGCCAATCCCCATATGGTGGAAAGATATTCCGACTAATCAGTGGAATTTAGGGACTCTGTTGACATGGGGACGAGGTTTTGCTTGTATTTCTCCACGCAAAGAAGAACGTCCTCTGTGGGTGCCTAGTAGATGCCTTAAACCTTATCATGAACGACACACCCAAGAAGGTCATCAAGAAGCCAAATTGCCCTAAGGTTGCTAGGTATGAAATGCCTCCCAGTGAGTTTACACTGGAGGCTACCTCAGCTGAAGAAGAAATATACACACCTCCTGTAAGGGAGATGTCTAAATTATCCCTACAATCTAGTAGGATGAGGACAGCGGTCCTACCCACTCCTGCTGTTTCAGCTGTTACGCGAAACACGAGGAATGTTCCTTTTCCTACCTGGACACAAATAAAAAACTTGATACAGGTAGCAGAACATCGTCTCCAGGAGGAAAGGCTGCCTAAGACGAAAGGCAACCTGATGTTGTCCCTGATGGCTGTACTTACTATTGTAAGTTGCTTTCCTCCAGGAGCCATTGCTGATAATTTTACTTATTGGGCCTACATTCCAAATCCTCCATTATTAACTCCTGTCACATGGAATGATGATCCTCCTTTAATTTATCTTAATGATAGTTCATGGTTCCCTGGGCCTGAGGATCCCCGAGGACCTGAGTTTCCCGAGGAGGAAGGGAGACTCTTTACTTTACTTAATCACTCTGCCCTTGGATATTTACATACTCCCATGTGTATTGGCTCTGTTCCACCATGTCTCTCTCTTTCAGAGCAAACTTGGGCTATTCCAAATGGAAAAGTAAATAATACCTTTAAAGAATTGTTTATGATTTCTAGTAAAGGATTTGTTACTCAGCAATTTAGCACTCATAGCTTCCCACCTCCAATTCCTGCTTGTCCTCTTATTATGCATTGGGATAAAAATCAATCCAGAATTCATTGGGAAGAATGTCGTGGAACATTAGATAGAATAATCATAAATAATACTTTGGAAACAATTATTGATTGGGGACCTTTTGGTCCTGCTCTTCAAGTCTGTAATATTAAAGAATGTTCAGAACCACGACAATTAAAAGATCAAATTATTGGGAATAATTTACCCAAAATTACTAAGTCTCCTTTTAATGTTTCAATTTTTTGGAAAGAAAAGGTTTTAGCCCCACCTCAATTGAGAATGATTAGACCTATTAGGGGTCCTTTTCAAAGAACCCTGTGGAAAATTGCTCTAAGCATTGGACCTAATAAATTATGGAAAGGAAATCTTACTATCAATAATGGTTATACCTTCCGGTATGAAGAAACTGGACAAATTTATTTACAAGTTTGTATTAAAAATCCATTTGTGTTCTTAATAGGAAAATTTACTGTTAATCAGAATTTGAAATTGGTTGAGTGTCCCCTATGTCGTTTATTTACTTGTCTTAATTCCTCTACACTCAACTTTCCTCAAGACCAAATTATGATCTTGAGACGTAGAAAAGGATTGTGGATTCCTGTTCAAACCTCTAGGGTTTGGGAGGGTTCTCCAACAATTCATATTGTCCTCCAACTTCTCCATAAAATTTTACATCGGTCTAAAAGATTTATTGGCCTTTTAATAGCAGCAATTTTAGGAATTATAGCAATCACAACCACTGCTGCTGTCTCTGGAGTAGCTCTCCATCAAACAGTTCAAACTACTCAATTTGTGCAACAATGGCATGAAAATGCTAGTAAAACTTGGAACCAACAATTAAAGATTGATCAAGAAATTAGTATTTGTTTAGCTGATTTGGAAACTACTGTGGTTCAATTGGGAAATCAATTAGAAAGTCTCCGGACTGTTATTAATTTAAAATGTGATTGGAATACCTCAATTTATTGTATAACTCCTTTTTCATATAATCAGACACGTACCCCGTGGTCTGAGGTACGAACTCATCTTTTGGGTCATATGCCCAACCTCTCTGTGGATATCCAGCAATTACAACAAGAAGTAGACCAAATGTCATCTGCTAATTTGCAGCTCCTCCCTGGAGAGGATGCCCTGTCTGCTGCTGCGGAAGGATTATCTAATCTAAATCCATTCAATTGGATCAAAAGCTTCAGTGGAGGTTTTGCTGGTGCATTTGCATTGCTAATCATTCTTTTATTTCTGTTTTGCTTAGTCCTCCGGTGTGGCCAACAAACCCTCCGGCGGGCCATAGACGAAGAAACTGCAAAATCCGTGTTTTTCCTTCTACAGCAACAGAAGGGGGGCGATGTTGCCTTACAGCCGATTTCACGACCATCCCCTCTGCATTAGCCTCTGAAGGCATAGCATTGGTTTTTGTGTCTGCTTGGTTCTGTGCCTACTCCCCATCCTCATTAGATGTTTTCTTAAACAGATGCTGAAAGTCCAAGCCAATATCCATGAGATCAAACTTAAGGCAAAGCCTCAAGTTTAGCCACCTGCTTATTAGCCCCACTACCCCCAAACTTTAGCGAGGACAGGCTAGCCAAAGACGGGTAAGGACCTCCTTGAATGTAACTAACCTAAGACAGGGCTTGATCGCCAGAGGATCAAGTGCCTATGATGGGTTGTTATTTCATTGGAGGACACCTAAGACAGGCACTGTGACTCGCAGCCGCCTGGGGTCACAGGCGTGCTTTTTAAATAATAAAGAAGGGGGAGATGTTGAGGGTCATTGTCCCCAACATTGAAGGGCTTATAAGCTGGCTTTAGTGGGCTTGGTGAAGCATAACTTGTTTATCTGCTCCTATTGTTTCCTTGCTGCACCTGGAGGGTGCTTACTATCCACTTATGGAGGTATGTGGTGAGGACGGTCAGTTCCTTGGGACACAAAACAAAGATGACTATCCGGATTAATGGAAAAGGAGCCTAAGGCACATACGAATACACCGTTAATGATTTACTGCAGTTTACTTCCTTAAAAATTTACAATAAAAGCTATGCGCAGATCCGATTCAGGGCTCAGTCTTCTTTGGCTGAGTCCCTTGGGTTCAGTCTTCTTTGGCTGAGTCCCTTGGTCTCGCTCTTATCTTACTTCTGTCTCTTGTTTTTCCTTAATCTGCGTCGCCCCTCTCGTGTCCCATTTGCCCTTGCCACGCAGGACGTGACAACCTGGTTTGGAGGTATGGTAAGTCTCGAGAAGTTTAACCAAGGTAATGGGTGAAAAAACTAACTTTTTGTGTGTATGAGTGTGAATGAGTGAGTGATTGATTATAGTTCCACACCTTCAGATATAGAACTTGTGTGGGCTCTCATCTGTGATTTCGTAATCCTGTCGTAAGACAAAATGGAGACTGGACATTGTCTGTTCCACGGGAAGGAGTCCACCAGGCTCGGGATTTATACCAGTGCACCTTAGCTAAGACTGACCTTAAAGTTCCACGAGGAATGCGGCCAGACGAACATCAGAGTGAAGATGTGTGAATGAGATTTTCTTTATCCTTTTATAAACTAACATGGGAAATGCTGATAGTTAGTGTAAATATCAGCCTTAATAAGGGTGAGGGAACACGAGTCCCAGAAAAAAAACCCTAGGTTTAAATACTTGGAAAAGAGTAGGTACAGATCTCCAGGCGTTACATGAAAATGGAGTTTTAATCTTAGTAACAATTAGGAACTCATGGAGTGTGACGTCCTGCGTGGCAAGGGCGAGTGGGACACGAGAGGGGCGACGCAGATTAAGGAAAAACAAGAGACAGAAGAAAGATAGGAGCGAGACCAAGGGACTCAGCCAAAGACGACTGAGCCCAAGGGACTCAGCCAAGGAAGACTGAGCCCCAAATCGGGTCAGCGCATAGCTTTTATTGAGAGATTTCAACCTGTTCAAGGATTTTACTTATCATCTAAAGAGTGGTTACCATGGCCACCTTACAGGGCATATATTTGAACTATTGCCAAGAGTTTAGGCAAGAAACTATTTCTATGTGATTATAGCAAAAGGGAGTTTCAAACTTTTTCTATCTTACAAAGAGCTGCATATTTTTGTAATAGAGGGTAACATCTGTTTCTCAGTCAAAGCTTTAGTATCTGTTGCTAGCAATGTACAGAACAAAGTTAAAACAAGGCTGTTAATTAAAATAACTTATGGTCAGTAAGTTGCCTCTTATCAGAACTTTCATGGCCGAGAGACCTTGGTCTCCTGGTCTCCAAGGAAACCTTTGGACAGCTGCACAGGCAAGGACGAACGATAGCACCAGTTTCTCACGGAGGCTGTCTGTTTCTCACAGACTGGCTTTTTTAGGCCTATGTGGCCAAAGGCTTATGCCTCCGTTTCCAAAGGGGCTTGAGTCCCCAATATCTCAATTTAGGGGTTCCCCACGGAACTACCGCCTGGCTTAGGTTGTCTCCCCTCGTTTAGGAGATCTTACCCGTCTTTGGCTGTGTAGTTAGCTCATTGGGGTATACAGGAACTTGCCATAAATGCAGTGAGTATATTGTCTCCTATAGGAGGAAAGGCACATGGGTTCTTAGAGGCAGGAGATATTACATGACCAACCATAAGGCAGCACCCCTAATATCCAGTGCTGAGCAGGGCAATGTGGCCTTGTCAGACACTGGGGGGCTGTCGGCTTCCCACAATGGAGATTAGTCCAGTCAGTTTTAAAACCCTTACAGACTGATACAGAAGAAGAGAAAAAGAGGACATTTTAAAATTAATAGACAGGGCCAGCCAAGTGGCACAGTGGTTAAGCGCTGGCTTGGGAAGCCAGCAGCCCTGGTTTGGGTCCCACATATGAGGGCCAGTGACACTGCCCTCAAAAAAACAAAAAACAAAACAAAATAAAAATTAATAGACAAAGAGGAGAAAGTAGAGGAAGGATCTCTTGAAACCACCACAGTTATTCCCAAATTTTTATATCCACTTAAAAAAATAAAAGAGCTCCATGCGGTCTGTCTCTTCTGCAGCTTGCTTTGTTGGAGGTGTGGGAACGAAATTGCCCTTCCCTCTCAAAGACAACGATAAACAGCGTTGGAGCCCTGCACCTGACTCGGCCACGGCCACGGCTGCTGCGCCCAGCCCTCTGCTGGCAGCGGTTCCCCCTCCTCTAGGGAGAGAAGGGAGGGTTTAAAAGTATCAGTCAGGCCGGCCAAGTGGTGTGGTGGTTAAGCACTGGCTTGGGAAGCCAGTGACCCTGGTTCGAGTCCCACATATGAGGGCCAGTAACACTGCCCTCAAAAAAATAAAAAATTTAAAATAAATTTTTAAAAAATACAAGACAAACTATTTATTTCTGCAATTAATTGATGTTTTTATGTTTCTATAATTAGCTCTCAAAAATGGCCACAAAATTAAGTAAATCTTTTCAGTAATGATCATATATTAAAAATACTTAGATGCAATTTCTCAACATCTATTGACAACTTAAGATTTGAATTTTGCTGAGTTCACCTATTTCTAGCTTCTTGTCACAGAAATGTTCAAAGATAAAGATCTGTTAATAAATATGTCTTATGTTTTATCACAAGCCTATGCTTTTTAAGCTTATAAAATATCTTCCTAGATTTGTCAGTGAAAATACTAATTATCCTACATATGCTGGAAAAATTTATATCTGCTAAAGTTCAGATCTCCCTCTTCATTACAGGATTTTTAGATAAATACAGGAGTGTTTAGGAAAGTTTTCAGACCCAGACATGTACATAAAAGTCTTCCAAAACTTAGACCCTAAAAAAGGCCATGGAGTAATACAGATTAATTACATCTCAACTCAAAAAGCGTAACTAATGGCTGTTTTATCTGCTTTACAGATGTTTTCAAACCCTATAAATATTAAATCAGACTCTGCTTTCCAATAATTCTAATCAGTCTCTTCAAATTTTGTTTATAAAAAAAACAATTAAAAAAGGGGGAAGACAGAGCAGAAACCCCACAGATACAATTGGCAAGAGTCGTGTTTACTTTTAAAATTTTTAAAATTCATCTGGTCCAAGTAATGAATCAAACATTGGGAGTACTGATACAGAAAGTAATCAACACAGTTCTAAACTATTGGAAAGTGTCCCTGTCTGGTGGAAGGATATCCAAACCAATGAATGACATTTAAAAAGTTTATTAACATGGGGAAGAGGTTTTGCTTGTATCTTTCTAGGCCCAGTAGAACATCCTTTTTGGACACCTGACAGGTGTGTCAAACCTTATCATGAGCGACAGCTCACAGAAGAGAAGATTTGCGTGGATCATGGGTAATTCCCAGAGAAGAAAAGAAAATGACACCTTTAAAGATATGTTTATGATTTTTGGAAAGAGATTTGAAGTACAGGAGGCAAGCACTCATAGCTTCTCTACCCCTATTCCTCCGTGTACCCATCAAAGGAACTGGATTGATGGACAGTCCCATACTCATTAGGAAGAGTATTGAGGGAACATGAATTGGATGTTATTTAATGATTCCTATGGAATACTAATAGACTGGGGCCCTTATAAAGACACAGTCCTTAACTGCACTCAATTTTTTTTTAAAGATTTTATTGGGGAATTGGAGGATAGGAACAGCGTTGGGGAATTGGGGAAGGGGAACAGACTAATTGCTGTCATTTTGTTCTTCAATCTAGTTGCAGAGGACGTTGCTTCACTGGCCCATGCTTGCATTGTCATTGTGCTCCTCCCGGATGAGGCAGATCGGTCGCCGGCCTCTGGATGGTCGCTCACCACAGCCATTGTCAGCCCATGCTGGCTGCTGGCCACTCACGCTGGCTGCTGGCCACTCACTGTAGCCCATGTCAGCCCACTGCAGCAGGGGCTGCAGCCTACACTGTCACCGGGGCTTGCACAGCCCAGCTCCAGGTGGAGCTGTTGTTAGTTGTCGAGGGCAGTGTCACTGGCCCTCATATGTGGGATCTGAACTGGAGCCACTGCCATCCCAAAACCAGGTGTCAACCAATGCACCACCCGGCTGGCCCATTAACTGCACTTAATTTAATTGATCTAATTACCAACTTATCAGATGATGGGTACATACTTATAATTCTTCTCTAATTATTGCTACTCAATCCTATTAAGAAAAAATATATACTTTTCATTTGAGGAAACAAAAACAATTTATTGACAGGCATGTCTTAAAATTCCTTTTGTTTTCTTTTTAGTAGAAACTATAACTATTAATCAAACAACAAATGAGTTGAATGTGCTCAATGTAAATTATATACATGTATAAATTCTTCCATTTATAATGCTTCTAATGATCCGATCATGATTCTTAAAGACGTCAAAAATTATGGATCCCCGTCCATGCTTCTAGAGTGTGGGAAGGTTCTATAACCGTTCATATTGTTTTACAATTATTTCATGAGGTTTTACATAAAAGTAGAAAGATTTATAGGACTCGTTATTGCTGCTATTATGGGAATTATTGCTATAGCTATTGTAGCTATTGTTTCTGAAGTTGCTCTACATCAAACAGTACTGATCAGTATAAGTTGCCTTTCCTTAGGTGTTAATGCTGATAATTTTACATATTGGGCTTATATCTTTAACACACCATTGCTTGCTCTTGTAATATGACATGAAAATGTTAGTAAATCATAAAATCAACAAATTAAAATAGATCATAAAATTAATGTTAGATTACCTAATAATTTAGAAAGTACTGGAATTCCGGTGGGATAGCTGAATGGATGGGCGCTCTCCTGGCTGCCTCCCAGGATCACATCAGAATTGCAGATAGTTTGTGCAGCATTTGACCTTGGGGGTCCCCTGGGCATTGGATGAACAGAGCCTCTGGACGAGGGACCTAAAGAGGAGGCCACGTCAGGTCTGGTTGGGGGGGGTGCGGACGGGAGGGTGTGGGTCCCTTGGGGGATGTCCCGGCTGTGTGGGGGGACTTCTCCAGTTTGGGCGGGGGCCCTCCAGCCCCACACCAAGCTCACAGGCCCAGAGTTGCTTTGCTGGGAGGAGGAGTTCCACGATGGTGGGCAGTGGAGGTTAGTGAGGACTCTCTTTGCTCGGCTTGGTGAGCCTGGGGGCAGCTGGAGGGCCGGTGGGCCCGGCGCACAGGTTCGCTCGCTGGCGGGCATTCGCCTGGTTCCTGTCAGTGGGAGTAGCTGTGTGGGCCGGGCCCGGGGGCCTGTGGGGAGGGACTGAATTGGGCGCCTTTGGTGCAGAGGATGGGGGTTTTGGGACTGTTGTTCCACTGGTGCGGAGCTTGCACGCGTGAGGTGTGCAGGAGGCCGCCATTTTTCAGGGTTGGGCCCTCCTACAGAGGGTCAGATCCAGGATCCCATTGGTCCGTTGAACTTGGCGCAGGAGTGCATGCGTGCGTGCTTGCATGCGTGCGTGCGCATGCGGCCTTGGATTCCCACCCTCTGCCCTGCTTGTGTGGCGTTGCCAGGGAAAGGCCTGGCTGGTGCCCTCTGGCTGCATCAGGCTGTTCACTGAGATGCAGGAGTGTGCGAGCGGCCTTGGGTCTCCACCCTCCACCCTGCTTGTGCTGTGTTTCCAAGGAAACAACAAGCGGGTGCCATCCGGCTCCATCAGAATGCTCACTGAGACGTGTGTGAGCCACCTTGGGTCCCCACTCTCCGCCCTGTTTGTGCTGCGTTTCCAAGGAAATGCCGGGCGGGTGTCCTCCGGCTCCATCAGGCTGCTCACTGAGATCCAGGAGTGCACAAGTTGGCTTGGATCCCCACCCTCCACCCTGCTTCAGCTGTATTGCCAGGGAAACGCAGGGCGGGTGTTCTCCAGCTGCATCAGTCTGTTCACTGAGACTCAGTAGCAGACAACCTGCAACAACCTGTGAAGATATTTTTTTTTTTTTATTTTTGGTAGTGAGCACAGTTTCAGAGCACACAGCAGCTAATTGTGGAAAGCTCACTGCAACCCTGAGCAAGTGGTCTGCAGATTTAAGAGGACGGAGAGCCCGCCCACCTCTTTCTTTTCTTTCTCTCTCTTTTTTTTCTTTTTTTCTTTTCTTTCTAGGTGATCTATCTAATACATCGAAGAATTCACAGAATGACAGCCAGAATGAAAAAAAAGAAACATGTCCCAAGTAAAAGATCAGAAGAAAACTCTAGAAATGGAACTAAATGAAACAGAGGTATCCAAACTTTCAGACACAGAGTTTAGAACACTGATGATAAGAATGTTTAAGGAACTTAGCAAGGACATACAGAAGGAGAGGGAAACCATAACAAACAACCTGTTAGAACTAAAGAATACAATAACTGAAATGAAGAACACACTCGAAGGAATCACCAGTAGAATAGATGAAGCAGAGGAGAGGATCAGTGAATTAGAAGACAAAAGAGCAGAAATCATCCAGCTGGAACAACAAAAAGAAAAACGAATAAAAAAAATCAAAATAGTTTAGGAGACTCTGGGACAACATAAAACAAAAAATTCATGGGAATACCAGAAGGAGAAGAGAAGAAGCAAGGGATTGAGAATGTATTTAAAGAAATAATGACTGAAAACTTCCCTACCCTGGTGAAGGAAATCGACATACAAGCCCAGGATGTACAGAGAGTTCCACACAGGCTGAATTCAAACAGGCCCACACCAAGACACATCATAGTTAAAATGGCAAAGGTTATAGACAGAGACAGAATCCTAAAAGCAGCAAGAGAAAGACAGCAGGTTACATACAAAGGAACTCTTATAAGACTAACAGCTGACTTTTCTTCAGAAACTCTGCAGGCCAGAAGGGAATGGCAGGAGATATTCAAAGTGACACAACATAAAGGTCTACAACCAAGATTGCTCTACGCAGCATGGCTATCACTTAAAACTGAAGGAGAGATAAAGAGCTTCTCAGAAAAGAATAAGCTTAAGGAGTTCATTACCACCAAGCCAGCATTGCAGGAAATGTTAAAAGAGCTTTTTTAAACAAGCTAATCCAGGAAGACAAGAAATACAAATGACAAAATGGCAATAAATGTACACCTATCAGTAATTACTTTAAATGTGAATGGGCTAAGTGCTCCAACCAAAAGACACAGAATGGCTGAATGGATAAGAAAACAAGACCCATGCATATGCTGTCTACAAGAGACTCATCTCAGATCAAAAGACACACAATGACTGAAAGTAAAGGGATGGAATAAGATATTTCATGCAAATGGAAATGAGAGAAAAGCTGGAGTAGCAATACTTATTTCAGACAAAATAGACTTTGAAATGAAGACTACAATAAAAGACAAAGAAGGGCACTACATAATAAAGGGATCGATTCAACAAGAGGACATAACCCTGGTAAACATCTCTGCACCCAATATAGGAGCTCCTAAATATATAAAACAGATTCTGACAGACATAAAGGCAGAGATCAACAGTAACACTATCATAGTATGGGACTTCAACACCCCGTTGTCACCAATGGGCAGATCCTCCAGACAGAAAATCAACATGGACATATTGGCCTTAAATGACACTTTAGACCAGCTGGATTTAATTGATATTTTTAGAACATTTCACCCCAAAGCTACAGAATATACATTCCTCTCAAGTGCACATGGAACATTCTCCAAGATAGACCACATGTTAGGCCACAAAACAAGTCTCAACAAATTTAAGAAAATTGAAATTATATCAAGTGTCTTCTCTGACCACAATGCTATGAAACTAGAAATCAATTATAAGAAGAAATCTGGAAAGCTTACAAATACATGGAGGCTAAATAACATGCTACTAAATAAAAAAGTGGGTCAAAAATGAAATCAAGGAGGAAATCTGTCACGTCCTACGTGGCAAGGGCGAGTGGGACACGAGAGGGGCGACGCAGATTAAGGAAAAACAAGAGACAGAAGAAAGATAGGAGCGAGACCAAGGGACTCAGCCAAAGACGACTGAGCCCCGAATCGGGTCAGCGCATAGCTTTTATTGAGAATTTTCAAGGATGCAAACTGCAACAAATCATTAACGGTGGTTTGTAGTTCTCAGGATTTACACAGTTCTCTACACCCCTGTAAGTGCTCTTTCCAGGGTGCACTGTGACTTACTCTTCAGTTAAAGGATTACCTTGTCTTTATTATGATAATTGCTATGAAACCCAGACTTGGTTTCTGTAAATCATCTAAAGAATGTTTACTAAAGCTATCTTGACTATCTAGAAATCATCCTAAATTCTAGCAGTTAAACACAATCATAAAACTCACAGTATACTTGAGCTATACCAAAAGACTAGGAGTGGCTGTGTTTAAGGTAAAAGCATCTAAAATCTATTCGTTTGTAAATAACAATACCTAGCAACCAAAAGGGTTTCACACCTCTCTTATCCTACAGAGGGCTGCATCCATTTCTCAAAGCTTCAGTATCTGCTGCTGCAACAAGGCACTGGGCAAAGGAATTCACACAAGGCTGATTAACAAATCCATGGTCAGCGGATGTCTTAGAGCTGCCTCTTACCCGGAACTCTCATGGCCTGAAGACTTAATCTTCCAGGAGACTATTCACAGTAGGGCCCTTAGGCAAATGCATCAGCTTCTCACAGGCCTGAGTTTTCTGGCCTGAGTTTGTCAGAGGTCTGTGCCTCAGTTTCCAAGGGGCTTGAGTCCCCAATATCTCAGTTCAGGGGTTCCCCACGGAACTACCGCCTGGCTTGGGTTGTCTCCCCTCTTTTAGGAGATCTTACCCGTCATTGGCTGCGTAGTTAGCTCATTGGGGTACCACAGGAACATGTCACAAGTGTAGTGAATATATTGTCTCCTATAGAAGAAAAGGCACATGGGTTCACAGAGGCAGGAGATATTACATGACCAACCATAAGGCAGCATCCCTAATATCCAGTGCTGAGCAGGGCAATGTGGCCTTGTCAGACACTGGGGTGCTATCAACTTCCCACAGAAATCAAAAGATACTTCCAGACAAACGAAAATGAAAACACCATGACCCAAAATCTCTGAGATGCAGCGAAAGCAGTCCTAACAGGGAAGTTCATAGCAGTGCAGGCCTACCTAAAGAAGGAAGAAAAATCTGAAATAAACGGACTCTCTCTACATCTAAGGGAACTCGAAAAAAAAACACAGCAAAACAAGCCTAAAGGTAGCATAAGGAAGGAAATAATAAAGACCAGAGCAGAAATCAATGAAATGGAAAACAAAAAAAACAATACAAAAGATCAATGAAACCAAGAGTTGGTTTTTTGAAAAGATAAACAAAATCGACAAACCCTTAGCATGACTAACCAAGAAAAAGAGAGAGAGGACCCAAATTAATAAAATCAGAAATGAAAGAGGAGAAGTGACAACAGATACCACAGAAATACAGAAAATTTTAAGACAATACTATGAGCAACTATATGCTAACGAATTTGACAATCTGGAAGAAATGGATAAATTTCTAGAAGCATACAATCTACCAAGTCTGAACCAAAAAGAAACAGAAACTCTGAACAGACTGATTACTGCCAAAGAAATTGAATCAGTAATCAACAATCTTCCAACCAACAAAATCCCTGGACCAGATGGCTACACAGGTGAATTTTACAAAACATTAAAAAAAGAATTAGTACCTATTCTCCTCAAACTATTCCATAAAATACAGAAGGAGGGAAGGCTCCCAAACTCTTTGTATGAAGCTACTATCACCCTGATTCCTAAGTCAGACAAAGATATTACAAAAAAGGAAAACTACAGGCCAATATCACTAATGAACATAGATGCAAAAATTCTCAACAAAATACTAGCAAACCGAATTCAGCATCTCATTAAAAAGATCATACACCACGATCAAGTGGGATTCATTCCTGGTATGCAAGGCTGGTTCAATATCCGCAAATCAATTAACGTAATACATCATATTAACGAAATGAAAAATAAAAATCTTATGAACATATCAATAGATGCAGAAAAGGCATTTGACAAAATCCAGCAGCCACTTATGATAAAGACTCTTAACAAAGTGGGACTAGTGGGATCATACCTCAGCATAATAAAGGCCATATATGATAAGACCACAGCAAACATCGTTCTCAATGGGGAAAGGCTGAAAGCTTTCTCCTTAAGATCAGGAACAAGACAAGGCTGCCCGCTTTCACCACTTCTATTTAACATAGTTCTGGAAGTTCTAGCCACAGCAATCAGACAAGAAAATGAAATAAAAGGCATCCAAATTGGAAAAGAGGAAGTAAAATTGTCATTATATGCAGATGACATGATATTATATATAGAGAATCCCAAAGACTCCACCAAAAAACTGCTAGAACTGATACACGAATTTGGTAAAGTAGCAGGATACAAAATTAATATTCAGAAATCAGTGGCATTTCTATACACCAATAAAAAACTATCAGAAGAAGAAATCAGGAAATCAATCCCTTTTACAATTGCTTCAAAAACAATAAAATATCTAGGAATCAATTTAACTAAAGAAGTAAAAGACCTGTACTCACAAAATTATGAGACACTGAAGAGAGAAATCAAAGAAGATACAAATAAATGGAAATACATACTATGCTCATGGATAGGAAGAATTTATATAGTTAAAATGTCAATACTTCCTAAAGCAATATATAGATTCAATGCAATTCCAATCAAACTACCAAGGACATTTTTCTCTGAAATAGAACATAGAATCCTAAAATTTATATGGAGTCACAAAAGACCTCGAACAGCTACAGCAATGTTGAGAAATAAGGACAAAGTGGGAGGCATCACACTACCTGACATCAAAACATACTACAAGGCTACATTAATCAAAACAGTATGGTACTGGCATAAAAACAGACACATAGACCAATGGAATAGAATAGAGAGCCTAAGAATAAACCCATCTATATACTGTCACGTCCTGCGTGGCAAGGGCAAATGGGACTCGAGAGGGGTGACGCAGATTGAATGAGAACAAGAGACAGAAGATAAGAGCGAGACCAAGGGACTCAGCCAAAGACGACTGAGCCCCGAATCGGGTCAGCGCATAGCTTTTATTGAGAATTTTCAACCTGTTCAAGGATTTTACTTATCATCTAAAGACTGATTACCATGGCTACCTTACAGGGCATATACTTGAACTATTGCCAAGAGTTTAGGCAAGAAACTATTTGTATGTGATTATAATACTTAGTAGCAAAAGGAGTTTCAAACTTTTCCTATCTTACAAAGAGCTGCAAGTTTTTGTAATAGAGGGTAACATCTGTTTCTCAGTCAAAGCTTTAGTATCTGTTGCTAGCAATGTGCAGAACAAAGAGTTAAAACAAGGCTGTTAATTAAAATAACTTATGGTCAGTAAGTTGCCTCTTATCAGAACTTTCATGGCCGAGAGAACTTGGTCTCCTGGTCTCCAAGGAAACCTTTCACAGCTACACAGGCAAGGACGAACGATAGCACCAATTTCTCACAGAGGCTGTCTGTTTCTCACAGACTGGCTTTTTTAGGCCTATGTGGCCAAAGGCCTATGCCTCAGTTTCCAAAGGGGCTTGAGTCCCCAATATCTCAGTTCAGGGGTTCCCCACGGAACTACCACCTGGCGTAGGTTGTCTCCCCCTTTTTAGGAGATCTTACCCGTCTTTGGCTGCATAGTTAGCTCATTGGGGTATACAGGAACTTGCCATAAATGCAGTGAGTATATTGTCTCCTATAGGAGAAAAGGCACATGGGTTCTTAAAGGCAGGAGATATTACATGACCAACCATAAGGCAGCACCCCTAATATCCAGTGCTGAGCAGGGCAATGTGGCCTTGTCAGACACTGGGGGGCTGTCGGCTTCCCACATATCCCCTTTCTTTATTATTTAAAAGGCACGCCTGTGACCCCAGGCGGCTAACGAGCGACAGTGTCTGTCTTAGGTGTCCCCCCAATGAAATAATAACCTTACCCGTCATTGGCACTTGATCTTTTAGCGATCAAGCCCTGTCTTGGGTTGGTTACGTTCAAGGAGGTCCTTACCCATCTCTGGCTAGACTGTCCTCGCTGAAGATTAGGGGTAGTGGGGCTAATAAGCAGGTGGCTAAACTTGAGGCTTTGCCTTAAGTTTGATCTCATGGATATTGGCTTGGACTTTTATTATCTGTTTGAGAAAGCATCTAATGAGGGCGGGGAGTAGGCACAGAACCAAGCAGACACAAATGTCCAATGTAAGAAACGTTACAACAGAATGGGCAATATTAGGCATAGAAGGCAGAGTATTTTTTATCATATCAACAAACTGAGAGGCAGCTTGAGGTGCATCAAATTTTAAGGGTTCAGCTTTTTTTATGTTTTGTATATCATAATGAAGCCGAAACATATCCAAAGATAAATTAGCATTGTGCCAAATTCCTTGAAGATGTAGGCGAACTCTATTTTAATCATGTTGACTACTATTATATATTTTTGGGGTTACACAAATCCAATGATATTTTGAATGACATCGTAAACGAGACTATACTTTTAAACTTTGAATTTTATCATCTAAATATTGAACCATATCATATAATGTATTTACCTTTTGTTTTATATCCTTTTGGGTTTCTAAGGCTAAAGTGTCATTTTTAGAAAGTGTATTAACATAATGAGCATTTTGAACAGTCTATGAAAGAGCCACAGCAGCAGTAGTAGCAGTTGCAATCAAAGTAACTAAAGCCATAATTTTAGCAATCATAAGCCCTATAAATCTTTTGGTCTACTTAAAGCATATTCAATTTCTTTAAAAATCTGTAGACTTTTTTCATCATACCAAGGTCCAGAAACATTAACAGGAAGCATAACAAAAGATGGTTGATGAAATATCATAACGTGGGTCCCAAGTGGTACTCAAGAGACACAGTTTGTTAAAGTACAATTATAGCAAGATACATTAAATCTTAAACCATTAAAAGTAATAGACAAGCTTCTAACCATGAGTACATAAGGAGAGGGAACACAAGCAGATACATTAACAGAGCGACTAGTTGAAGTACAGGGAGTATCTGGTCTACAGACAGTTACAATTTGAAGAATTTTACCCATTGCTCCTGCAAGTTTCCAAAGAGAGTTTTGTTGATATTGTGTGTCTGACTTTTATATTTTATAGGCCAGTCCCCTTGTCCAATTTGTTTTGTTACTTTGAGACCAGTCCAGAATATACCGATTTACTCCAGGAATATTGTATCTCACTGGCATGTTGTTATGGCACATTCTCCAGGGGACAGCTTTGGTGTTTATAGACCGGGATTTCTGGGCTCTCCCAGACGGACGGATGGTGGATGAGAACTGGGTGGCCGAGCAGAAGGCCTGCTCCGGAGCAGTGGAGAAGGGAGTGGCGTCAGTGGCCGGTGGACTGCCTGGGCTGCGGTGGCCTGGGCTGCGGTGGCCTGGGCAAGGCAGGGAGCTGCTACGGTGGCGGTGGTGGCAGTGTGAGCACCAGGAGGCGGCAGCTGCGGCGCGGGCAGATCAAACGATCTGGAATCCAAACTGGAGTGTCTGTGTCCTGAGGAAATACTTAAGCATACCCTCTTTCCCTGGGTTAACAGTATGTCCGGTCCCTTTTAGGTACCAATTAACAGGTCCTTCCATTTTACTAAAGCCCTAGACTGACACAGGTCAGAGTTTTAATGTTTATACATAGATGAGTGTTTTGATGTATCTATTTTTAAAATACGACCGGAGAGTCAGGGGTTAACATTGCAAGGGCAGTGGAGCTGAGGCCCAACCCTGTACTTCCGGGGGGGGTTGCTTTGAAGAGCTCAGGGACAGATTTAAATTGTTAAATAAGTTGCTGCTAAATGGGTTGCAAATTGATGTTTCTATTGTTGTCTGGGCCCAAGGCTGGGGCCCTGGGGCATTTCCCAGGTTGGATGAAAAAGGACTTTAGAGTTAAGATTTTTAGATGGCAATAATTGTCCATTTTTACAATATTTAGAATGGCAATCTATCAGCCAGTGAAATCCCTTGTTGTATCGTGGACATATAGTCTGTGGCATCAAGGGTAAAGTTTGTTGTGAGACATTAGGAACATTTTGTGGCTGTATATTTTGTGATTGGGGAGCTCATCTAGTCTTAGGACAGTGTTAAAGTGTCCCGGTTCCCCACAATTATAGCAATTGTAGCCACTGTTTCTGTTATTATTATTGGGAGTGTCCTGCATTGACTGAGTTACTGTCTTAACATCCCCTTTAAGGGTGGCAGTTATTGCTACTCCTTAAATAAAAGTTGGAGAGACATCAGCACATTGTTTTACTTAATCATTAATAGTGTCAGATTTACAGATAGGCTGAAGTAGATTTTGACATGTAGAACTTGTGTTTTTAAATACCAACTGTTTGATTAAAATATCTGCAGCTTTATCGTTGGTAATTACTTTACAAACCCCTTGAATGAGGCGAGACAAAAGTTTTTGAAAGGCTCCTCACTTTTTTGTATTACGGTAGTTAATGTAGTTGGCTTTCCTGATGAAGCAGGGAGTTCTCCAGGCATTCATAGCACAATCAGTGACTTTTTTTAGGATCTTTTTAGATAAATACATCAGGTCTTGTATATGAGAATATTTATCTCTTCCCATAAGCATATCTGTAGTAATTGAATCATGTTTACGGGCAAATTTTTCTGCCCTATCGTCATATTCAGTCCTCCAAAGGAGATAATCTCCGCCTGTTAAGCAGGCTTTACTAACTTGAGTCCAATCATAGGGAGTCATCCATTTTTCTGCCAATGTATCAATTAAAGAAAGAGTATAAGATGTTACAGGTTCATACTCTGTACATGTAAATTTCAGCTCTTTCAAGATTTTATAGGGCAGGGGCTAACAGGAACGCCATTCATCTCCTTTCCGATCCATATCAAAGATCACTGGGCAACTAAGAGTAAAATCAAATTTCCCGTTTGCCTCTGCCTCCTCAATGGCTCTATGAACCCGAGATGTGGATTTAGAATTACGTGGAGGCATAGGCATTACAGGATGTTTTAAAGGAGGTTGGGGTTTTACGTATTCTTCATTTTTAGCTGAATATTTTGGGGGACCTGGCCCCTTATCCTCCTTTTTAGTAATGGGAAAGTCCCATAGATCTTGTTTATTATACTTGGCTGCCTCCATTTCCAATTTGGCAGCATCTGGGGGAGGGAGGTTGTCGCCCTCACTGTCTGAATTATTATTCAAATCTGTATATTTTTTAACTGAAAAGGCCAGATTAGTTTTAGAGTGAGCAGTGGACAATAACGGTGTATGTTTATCAGATAGTGCCGTTGGCACAGAAATAGTCTCTGGAACGAGTGTATCTCTAATTAAGTTCCAGAAGGCAACAAAAAGTAGAAATTTAGCTATCTGAAAAGTTCCAACCTTTAAATCTCTGGCTGCAAGAGAGCAGCGAATTAAGTTAATAAAGAGTTTAAGTTCCTTAGATTCGGTTTGACCCATATTTAATGTTAGTAAGTATAAGGGATACAAAGAAACAATCACTCGATGTCCACTCTGATGCTCGTCTGCCCGCGCCCCTTGCGGGACTAAGTCTGTCTTGGCTAAGGCGCTGCGGTATAAGCCCCGCACTGGTGAACGAATCAGTCGCCATTATGCCTTATGACAGATTACGGAACCGCAGATTAGAGCCCACTCAAGTTCCGTAGCGAAAAGCCGTGGAACTATATGCATTCACTCACACAATCACACACTTTCACACAGAGTTTGTTAGTTTTTTTTCGGATGCCCTGGTACAATTCCTCAGGACTATTCCCTACTCCTTACCAAGTAGAGTGCCGGCCTGTCCTGAGGTCTGCGCCTTGAATTTTTACCAAGATTCAAAGTCTTCCTTCCCTTCTTCAAGCCCCACGTTGGGCACCAATTGTCACGTCCTGCGTGGCAAGGGCAAATGGGACTCGAGAGGGGTGACGCAGATTGAATAAGAACAAGAGACAGAAGTAAGATAAGAGCGAGACCAAGGGACTCAGCCAAAGACGACTGAGCCCCGAATCGGGTCAGCGCATAGCTTTTATTGAGAATTTTCAACCTGTTCAAGGATTTTACTTATCATCTAAAGAGTGATTATCATGGCTACTTTACAGGGCATATACTTGAACTATTGCCAAGAGTTTAGGCAAGAAACTATTTCTATGTGATTATAATACTTAGTAGCAAAAGGAGTTTCAAACTTTTCCTATCTTACAAAGAGCTACATGTTTTTGTAATAGAGGGTAACATCTGTTTCTCAGTCAAAGCTTTAGTATCTGTTGCTAGCAATGTGCAGAACAAAGAGTTAAAACAAGGTTGTTAATTAAAATAACTTATGGTCAGTAAGTTGCCTCTTATCAGAACTTTCATGGCCGAGAGAACTTGGTCTCCTGGTCTCCAAGGAAACCTTTCACAGCTACACAGACAAGGATGAACGATAGCACCAGTTTCTCACAGAGGCTGTCTGTTTCTCACAGACTGGCTTTTTTAGGCCTATGTGGCCAAAGGCCTATGCCTCAGTTTCCAAAGGGGCTTGAGTCCCCAATATCTCAGTTCAGGGGTTCCCCACGGAACTACCACCTGGCTTAGGTTGTCTCCCCTTTTTAGGAGATCTTACCCGTCTTTGGCTGCGTAGTTAGCTCATTGGGGTATACAGAAACTTGCCATAAATGCAGTGAGTATATTGTCTCCTATAGGAGAAAAGGCACATGGGTTCTTAAAGGCAGGAGATATTACATGACCAACCATAAGGCAGCACCCCTAATATCCAGTGCTGAGCAGGGCAATGTGGCCTTGTCAGACACTCGGGGGCTGTCGGCTTCCCACAATATACGGTCATTTAGTCTATGACAATGGAAGCAAGAATTTACACTGGAGTAAAGATCGTCTATTTAATAAATGGTGCTGGGAAAATTGGACTGACACGTGCAAAAAAACGAAAATAGACCATCTACTTACACCATATACGAGAACAAACTCAAAATGGATTAAAGACTTAAATGTAAGACCTGAAACTATAAAACTACTAGAAGAAAATATAGGGAGTAAGTTTGCAGACATTACCCTGAGTAATATTTTTACCGATATATCCCCTCGGGCAAGGGAAATGAAAGAAAAAATGAACATATGGGATTACATCAAACTTAAAAGTTTTTTCACAGCAAAGGAAATCATCAATAAAACAAAAAGGCATCCTACTCAATGGGAGAAGATATTTGCCAATGATATATCTGATAAGGGGTTGATATCCAAAATTTATAAAACACTCATGCAATTCAACACCAAAAAAACAAACCCAATTAAAAAATGGGCAGAGGATATGAGGAGGCATTTCTCTAAAGAGGACATACAGATGGCCAACAGGCATATGAAAAAAGGTTCAACCTCACTAATTATCAGAGAAATGCAAATAAAAACCACAATGAGATACCACCTCACTCCAGTCAGAATGTCTATCATCAACAAATCAACAAACAACAAGTGTTGGTGAGGGTGTGGAGAAAAGGGAACCCTGGTGCACTGTTGGTGGGACTGCAAATTGGTGCAGCCATTATGGAAATCAGTATGGCGGTATCTCAAAACACTGGAAATGGAACTGCGGTATGACCCAGCAATTCCACTCTTGGGAATCTACCCAGAGGAATCAAAGACGCTAATTCGAAAAAATATATGCACCCCTATGTTTATTGCAGCACTATTTACAATAGCCAAGACTTGGAAACAGCTGAAATGCCCATCGGTAGATGACTGGCTTAAGAAACTGTGGTACATTTATACAACGGAGTATTACTCTGCTATAAAGAAGAATGAAATTGTACCATTTGCAACAATATGGATGGACCTAGAGACTATTATGTTGAATGAAATAAGTCAGTCCGAGAAAGACAAATACCACATGATCTCACTTATATGTGGAATTTGAAAAACTGAATGAATGAGCATAAGAAACAGAAATAGTCTCATAGATATAGAGGAAAAACAGGGTTGCTAGTTGGGAGGGGGGTGGGGATGAGGGAGAAGGGGAAAGGATTACAGAGCATAAATAGGTAACTACAGTATTGTCACAGGGATATGAAAGACCGTTCAGGGACTATAATGTTGTTAAAATTTTGTGAGGTGTCAGATGGTCACATGTTTTGTTAGGGAGACCACTTCATGGATGGAGTAGGGGCTTGATCACAGCACTGTATACCTGAAATTGATGTTGTATAATATTTTATGCCAACTGTAATTGAATATATAGACAGTCACGGGATGCGGATTATATGGTGGAAGGGAGTCAAAGGAATTGTAATAGATAGTATGATATGGGGAGGGAGGAGTGGGAGGGGAGAATTGGGGGAGGGGGGTTGTCACTTTGAGGGGTAAAAAGTATAACTATTGCACTTTGTTGTACACTTGAAGCTAATTAAAAGTATATATCAATAAAAAAATTTTTAAATAAATAAATAAACTAGACAAAAAAACACAAAAAACTTCTAGAACAAACAGGAGAAAATAAAATTCTCTTATCTGGTAGTTATGCAAACATTTTTTAGGAACACTAAAAAAATAATTCTTAAAAAAGTTCATACATTGGACTTCATAAAAACGAAATCCTCCAGCTCTTCAAAACACATTGTTGGGCCGGCCGAGTGGCATAGTGGTTAAGCGCTGGCTTGGGAAGCCAGCAGCCCCGGTTCGGGTCCCACATATGAGGGCCAGTGACACTGCCCTCAAAAAAATAAAATTAAATTAAAAAAAAACAACACATTGTTAAGAGAACATTGAAAGTCAAGTCAAAAACTAGGAGAAAAATCTTCGCAAAGCACATAACTGATAAAGGAAAGACTTGTACCCAGAACACATACAGAATTCTCAAAATATTGCAAGAAAATACAACAGAAAATTGCAAAAGGCTTAACCAGATACTTCACTAAGGAATATATGGATAGCAAATAAGCACATGAAAAGATGCTAAATATAACTAGCCATCATTACATAAATACAATTTAAAAGCACAATCGAGGGGGAAAAAAGCACAAGATACTGCTTCACACCTCTGAGAAAGACAAAAATTAAAAAGACTGACAAGGGATGGTCTAGTGGCTCAAGTGGTTAAAAACACGAGCTGTGAGCAACAGGGTTGCCAGTTCAATTCCCACATGGGTCAGTGAGCTGTGCCCCAGCTGAGCTGCCCCTGAGCTGGTAACCCACTGTAACTAAGATCAAACTCGGCATCTTGAGCTGAGCGGCCCAGAGCTTCAGAGGGGCTGCGGATGATGACTGGACTTGGAGCTGAGCTAACTGCGCCCTCCACTACTAAGACTGAAGGAAAACCAATTGGCTACTCCCCTTCCCCAACACTGTTTCCCTTCCCCAATAAAATAAATTTTAAAAAAATTATAATAAATAAATAGTTTCTCACTGCGAAACAGAATATAAGATAAAGGAGATGCTTTCACTTGAATAAGAATAAACCTAATAGGAAACATCCAAAAGAAATACAGTAATCTTGGAGGAAAGACGAACAAAAACTATACCTTTAACAGCAAACATATCACTTCGAACCATATAGAATTTTGTGGGGACAGTCAGAAGAGTGGTGATGTGGGGGACACAAAAGTTTTTGGTAAGGACCTTAAAGACGTACTTGACTTTGAAGGAGTGAACGGGATTTGCATTAACTGGGAAAATGGTGCCTTCTTGTCTGTTCCGGCATTCAAGATTTGGGCCTGAACCTAGTGACTGTCCAGAGGCCCTAACTTCCTCAACAGTGACAGTTCCCACCAGGAGTCTCTGAAAGTCCTATACTGAATGCCATATTAAACCCTTAATTGCCCCAGTAACCACAGGAACATCCCCTAACCCAGGCTTCACTAACACCAAGCACCGAGTTCACTGACACAAAATTTCCGCCCCAGCTCTCAACCACCAAGTCCCACAAACTGAGCGATCCATTTGGACTTCAAACCATGACAGAGTCGGACTCTCGGTGGATGATTTCTTCAGGCTGGTAGTCACAGCCTGTCAGGGGGACCGTCACAAACGCTCAGATTCCTGTGACTAAAATCCAATAAAATCCCAACAGCGGTCCTCCAGGGTGTATGGCGAGGACCTAGGAGGTGGTGGGACTTCCGAGCGGGCTGTCGGCCCCGCTCTATGACGTGTGTGACCACGCCCACTCCAGTGTTTGTGAGGCTTGAGGCCCAAAGGGCTGTGTGAAGAAATCACCACCGTGCGTGGTCACCTCATCTTGTCTCGAAGGTCGGTCAACAATGCTGCGCTAAGTGCGGAAGATTTAGGAGGCCGGTGACTATCCAAGGCTACATGGCGTGCTCTGCCGGCTGGGGAACAAAGAAAGATGGCGGCTACACTGTTCACTGTGGAGCTGAGACTTTGCTCTGTGGCACCAAGGGCGCGGCCATCTTAGACGAAGACAGATGTCCCTACGGCAGAGATGGGCTCAGACCACGGAGGACTTGCACAAGCCGACAAGTCACTGGAGAAGCGGCGCTCACAGAGTTGACAAAACCAGAGGTCATTTAAAACCCTAAGTCTGGGACGAAGGCGATTGGGTAGGGCGTTGGTAAGGCCTTTCTAGGTTAGAAGGAAGACTGCCGTAGAAAGGGGTGAAACCAGTACGGCGGAGTTATATTAAAATACTATCACTTGGGCTGGCGGAGTGGCGCTGTGGTTAAGAGCTGGCTTGGGATACCAGCAGCCCCGGTTCAGATCCCACATATGAGGGCCAGTGCACTGCCCTCTAAAAGAAAAAAGAAAAAAAAATACCATTACCCACGTGGGAGTTTACACGTACCTCCATGTAGTGGCGGAGGAGATGAAGTGATGGTGGAAATGTACGTACAAAATGTTTCCTTACAAAATGATAGTGGACCACTTGAGAATATGAAATTATGAGATAATGCAATTTCACTTTGCATAGTTCTCAACTAAAAAAATAGCACACTTAAAAAAATGTTACTTATTTTTATGCAGGCGGGAAAGATTCAATTGTAAAGAATTTAAGTAGATAATCCCCTTATAGAAGGCAGACTAATCCAATTTAAATTTTTCATTCTCTTTGATTCAGTAATTCTAATTACACAGTTTACTTGGTAAAAAGTTTTCTTAATGTTAACCAGGCGGCTTTTTTAAATTTTAAAGAGGAAAATGATGAGGGCTGGCCGAGTGGCTCAGTTGGTTGAGAGCTGACTCAAGAATGTGAGCTCTGAGCAACAGAGTCCCCAGTTCAAAGCCTAAGCTGAGCTGCCAACAGGTGGCAGGTTGGCTCAGCTAAAAAAATAAAATAAAAACAGGAAAATGATGAGGCAGTCAAGAGTTAACAAGAGCAGGCTTGTGAGCTGGCTGGGTGGGACAGGCAAAGAGTTAACAGGAAGGAGCTTAAACATTAATTGCTTGGCTCTGTCTCCCATGGCTAGTACTGTACCTACAAGCTGAGAAGCACCTTACATCCATCATAGGTGGGAACAGAACAATTCTCAATCGCAAATGTTAACTACAAGTTAACATACATCATACATGGGAACAAGACAGTTCCCAGAGGAAGACAATTGTGATGGCAGCCCCCCTGCAGGCTGACAAGGACTCCACATCTTGCTTAGAAAAATATAAAATCCCAGCACTCCTTATCGGGGCAGCTGTCCCTATCAGGCTCTCCCTGGCACCAGGGTGTCCTGCAAGGATACTCCACTTGCCAGTATCTCTCTTACCCCTCTGCCTCAGCAGCTCTTTCTCTCAGACTGCCCTGGAAAAACTTCTTCTGCCATCTCCAAACAGAACTTTCTCCCTTTCTGACTTTCAATACATCTTTTCTTACTCTTTGTAGAGTATTATAAATTATTTTACATTTTTACACTCTGCAAACGACCAGAAGTTAATTCTACTGAACTAACCTAAATGTATAATGATAAATAGATAGATACTTTGGTAAATTACGGAACATCCACTCAGCATTGCTAACAGTATACAGCAATTTTTAAAAAGATACAATTGTCAATATAAGTAAGGAAAGATAACTTTATTCAGAAGACAAAAACATCTACAGGAATATATATATATATAAATTAAATTAGTAAATTTATATATATATATATATATATATATATATATATATATATATATATATATATATATATATAAAATGTGATTGATTAAATAAAACATTTAGTTTGCGGCCGACCAAGTGACTCAGTTGGTTAAGAGCTTGCTCAATAAGCCCAGCCCAAGCTGAGCTGCCGCTAAGCTGCCAACAGGTGACAGGATGGCTCAGCTAAAAAAGAAAAAAATCATTTAGTTTGGGTTACCCTAGGATTTGTGCTTAGGGTAGACAATGTCAGAAGTCTTCAAATTCTGAATTTTTGCAATTCTTGATTGTTAATACATTTTTTGTATAATAACTATGTATTACTTTAGTATTTTCAAAACTTGATTTTACAAGTTTTAGAAGATATTTTATGTAGATGTTAATAATATAGTCAATATGAACAGACTGGTCTCATTTTTCTTTCATGAATATATACTTACACATAAAAAAATAATTTTTTTTAAAAGATTTTATTGTGGAATTGGGGGAAGGGAACAGCACTGGGGACCTGGACAAGGGGAACAGACAAGTTGCTGTCCTTTTGTTCTTCAGGCTAGTTGTGGAGGACATTGCTTCACTGGCCCATGTTAATATCATCATTGCGCTTTTCTCGGGTGAGGCAGATCGGTCGCCGGCCTCTGGACGGCCACTCACAGCGGCACTTGGCAGCTCACACCGACTCTCAGCCGCTTATGCTGGCTGCTGCACACGCACTATAGCACATGGCAGGTCACTACAGTAGGGGCTGCGCTATGCCGTCCTGGGGACTCACCCTCAGCCCAGCTCCAGGTAGAGCTGTTGTTCACCATCTTAGCTGTAGAGGGCAGTGTCACTGGCCTTCATATATGGGATCCAAACTGGGACTGCTGGCATCCCAAGCCAGTTCTTAACCAACAAGCCACTCGGCCAGTGTTGAGGGTCATGGTCCCCAACATTGAAGGGCTTGCAAGCTGGCCTTAGTGGGCTTGGTGAAGCATAAACTTGTTTATCTGCTCCTATTGTTTCCTTGCTGCACCTGGAGGGTGCTTACTATCTATTTATGGAGGTATGTGGTGAGGACGGTCAGTTCCTTGGGACACAAAACAAAGATGACTATCCGGATTAATGGAAAAGGAGCCTAAGGCACATACGTATACACGGTTAATGATTTACTGCAGTTTACTTCCTTAAAAATTTACAATAAAAGCTATGCGCAGATCCGATTCAGGGCTCACTCTTCTTTGGCTGAGTCCCTTGGGCTCAGTCTTCTTTGGCTGAGACCCTTGGTCTCGCTCTTATCTTACTTCTGTCTCTTGTTCTTATTCAATCTGCGTCGCCCCTCTCATGTCCCACTTGCCCTTGCCATGCAGCACGTGACAACTGGTGCCTCAACGTGCGGCCCGAAGAAGGGAAGGAAGACTTTGAATCTTGGTGAAAATTCAAGGCGCAGACCTCAGGGCAGGCCGGCACTCTACTTGGTAAGGAGTAGGGAATAGTCCTGAGGAATTGTACCGGGGCATCCGGAGAATAAACTAACAAACTCTGTGTGAAAGTGTGTGATTGTGTGAGTGAATGCATATAGTTCCACGGCTTTTTGCTACGGAACTTGAGTGGGCTCTAATCTGCGGTTCCGTAATCTGTCATAAGGCATAACGGCGACTGACTCGTTCACCAGTGCGGGGGTTTATACCACAGAGCCTTAGCCAAGACAGACTTAGTCCCGTGAGGGGCACAGCCAGACGAGCATCTGAGTGGATAATTGAGTGAAAGTTCTCTTTTCTTTTCTTAAAAACTAACATGGGAAATTCTGAGAGTCGATATAGACCATATATTTGCCTCCTGAAGCAACTTTCTAAGAAGGGAGGGGTAAAAGTCTCAGAGAAGAAATTAGAGGAACTTTTAAAAGTTATTGAAACGCATTGCATTTGGTTTCCAGAGTTAGGAACCATAGATTTAGACCAATGGGAGATGGTAGGTAAAGATCTTTCAGAAAAGCAACTCCAAGGAAAAGAGATACCAACTACAATTTGGGAGACTTGGAGACAGGTCCGGTCAGTTTTAGAACCTTTACACACTGACACGGAAGATGAAGAGGAGGATAAAAACCAGGATTGTAAAATTCATATTGAGTCATCAGAGGATGAAGGGAGAGAGGAGGAATCTGTAGAAGCACCCACAATAATTCCAAAAGCATTATATCCTTCTTTAAAAGACGATCTGTTAATACCTGATCGTTTGCCTCATCCTCCAATAACTAGAATGAAGGACTGCGGGTTATCTAAAAACCCATCAAAACTAAAACAACCAGTTTATCCTGTTATATCGACACCTCCACCTTATGCCCGAGGTCCACATTCATCAATGTCAGCCATAGAAAAGGGAATTCAACAGGCAAGGTTAGAACAGATTTGGATGCTTTAAATTTTCCACTCATAATTAGGGAGTGTATTGCACCCAATGATGAACACCCCAATGGTTTGCAGATATTAGAACACCACCCTTTTCCTTTTAAAATCCTTAAGGAACTTAAACAGGCAGTTACTCAATTTGGTCCGACTTCCCCTTACACTATAGGACTAATTCAAGGTATTCCTGATGGAAATAGAATGATTCCAATAGATTGGAATGCTTTGGCTAAGTCCTGTCTTTCTCCAGCCCAATTTCTGCAATTTAAATCTTGGTGGATCGATGGTGCGGAAATTCAGAGTAGGCAAAATCAGGCTGGAGGGATAGATATTACTAAGGATCAATTAGTAGGTGATGCAGATTGGATAAATAACGAAGAGCAGACTTTAATGACTCGTCAGGCCCAAGACCAGCTTAAAAGAATTTGTTTGACGGCTTGGAAGAAAGTAGAAGTGGAAGGAAAATTCCCAACCTCCTTTCAAAACATATTTCAAGGACCCCAGGAACCTTATTCAGAATTTACAGCTCGCTTGCAGGATACTATTAACAAACAGGTATCCAATGCTCAAGCCGCTGATATCATTTTACAAATCATAGCTTATGACAACGCTAATGAGGACTGTAAAAAGGCAATAGGAGCTCAAAATGGAAAGACAGATGCAATGGGATACCTCCGACTCTGTCAAGGAGTAGGCACTGAACAATATAAAGCTACAATGTTAGCTCAGGCAATTACAGGAATGACAAGAGGAAAAAAGTTTCCAGGTACTTGCTTTAATTGTGGAAAGCCTGGTCATACTAAAAGGGAATGCAGAAAGAAAATTAAAACTGTTTCTAATATGCCTAATGACTCTGCTCCTGCAGAATCAAAATTACCAGGGATGTGTCCTCGATGCCGAAAAGGGAAACATTGGGCATCAGATTGTAGATCATTATATCATAAGGATGGAACTCCCCTTCAGGGAAACGGGAAGCGGGGCCAACCCCAGACCCCGACAACAACAGGGGCATATCGGACATCAGCTACTCCTCAGAACTATCAGGCCGTACCTCCCCCAAACTTTCCGTACAGCAATTAAGTTCAGCAACCGAAGGGAGTGCAGCAGTAGACGTTTGCACCACTCAAGATATTTTATTACTTCCCGGAGAAACGCCTCTCCGTGTACCCACAGGAATTTTTGGGCCAATTCCACCAAACACTGTCGGACTTATTCTTGGCTGATCCAATTTGACTTCAAAGGGAGTCACAGTTCATACAGGGATCATTGATTCTGATTATGAAGGAGAAATTCAAATTATAATATCTTCGACAGTCCCCTGGTCAGCTAAAAAAGGAGAACGGATTGCACAGTTACTTTTGCTTCCGTATGTTTCTCCAACACAAAAAGGAATCCAAAAGCGAGGAACGGGTAGTTTTGGAAGTACAGGAGAAGCAGGTATCTTTTTAGTAGAAAAAATTTCAGATATTCAGCCTATTTGCCAAATTGAAATTCAAGGAAAGAAGTTTAAAGGTCTTATAGATACAGGAGCTGATGTTTCAATCATCAGTTCTCAACAATGGCCAAAAAATTGGGAATTGCAAGATCCAGATATTAATATAGGAGGAGTAGGAAGAGCCTCAGGCTTGCGTCAAAGTATTCAGATTTTTCCATGTATAGGACCAGAAGGACAACAAGGATTTTTGCAACCTTATGTTGCTGACATCCCTGTTAATTTATGGGGAAGAGACCTGTTGACTCAGTGGAACGCAGAGGTCTGGATTCCACCAAATCAATATAGTCCCCAAAGTCAGAAAATTATGAGTCGTATGGGATTCCAACCAGGAAAAGGATTGGGAAAATTTAAGCAAGGTATAACTCAACCTCTTCAACTCTCATCTCAGCAAGGAAAACAAGGACTAGGCTATCAGACCAATCAAAATAACCCTTTTTGGAGGGGCCACTGTCAAAGAGCTACGTGCTCCTTTGCCTCTTAAATGGAAAAATGACACCCCAATATGGATTGAACAGTGGCCCCTTCCACAAGAAAAATTAGAGGCTTTAACAAAATTAGTACAGATCCAATTAGAGCAAGACCATATAGAACCTTCTACTAGCCCTTGGAATTCTCCAGTTTTTGTCATTAAGAAAAAATCAGGCAAATGGAGAATGCTAACTGATCTTAGAGCTGTTAATGCTGTTATTGAACCTATGGGTGCCCTTCAACCAGGGCTTCCACAGTCATCGATGATTCCTAAAGATTGGCCTCTTATAGTTATTGATTTGCAGGATTGTTTTTATACGATTCCGCTACATCCTCATGATTGTCTTCGATTTTCATTCTGCATTCCATCTACTAACAATAAAGAACCTATTCAGAGATATCAATGGAAAGTACTACCACAGGGAATGCTTAACAGCCCAACAATTTGTCAGTTTTATGTAGCTCGAGCTCTTACACCAGTAAGAACTAAATTTCCTGATTGTTACATCATTCATTATATGGATGATATTCTCTGTACTGCATCATCTATGAAACAACTAGCAGCTTGCTTTGAATCACTTAAACTTCACCTAGACAAGGCAGGGCTATGTATATAGCCCCCGATAAAATTCAAACAACCACTCCAGTTAAATACCTAGGAACAATTGTTGATCGACAGACTATTAGACCACAAAAGGTTCAGATGAGGAAAGATCAGATTTCTACTTTAAATGATTTACAAAAATTATTAGGAGATATTAATTGGCTACGTCCTACTTTGGGCATTCCTACTTATGCTCTCAGCAATTTGTTTAGTCTCTTTCGAGGACCTTCTCAATTAACCAGTCCTCGTGAATTGACTCCACAGGCAATTAGGGAATTAGAACTGGTAGAACAGAAAATACAAAAAGCTCAGATTCAGCGTATAGATCCCTATCAACCTTTACAGGTTCTGGTTTTCTCCACACCGCACTCCCCAACAGCGGTTATAATACAACAAGAAAAAATGGTTAAATGGCTATTCCTACCTAATCATTTTGTTAAGACACTGCCAACTTATGTTGAATTAATTTCTGAATTAATATCCAAAGCCCGCACTCGAGTCTTACACCTTAGTGGGCAGGAACCTAATCAAATTGTAAGTTCCTCTTAAAAAACAGCAAATTTGTCATCTAAACATTCATAATGAATCTTGGCAAATTGCAATAGGAAATTTTTATGGAATCATTGATAATCATTACCCAAAAAATAAATTATTTCAATTTTTGCAAAAGACTACTTGAATTTTGCCCAAAAAACTCCGACAAAAGCCAATTCCCCAAGGAATTACCGTCTTTACTAATGGATCTAAAAATGGAAAAGCTGCCATCGTTAGTGAAAAAGAATGTCATCTTGTTCACACTAAGTGTAATTCGGCACAAAAGGCTGAACTTGTGGCAGTTTTAACTGCTTTGCAGACCTATTCTGAGCCTCTAAATATTGTTTCTGATTCGGCTTATGTTGTTCACACAGCTCAAAACATTGAGACAGCGTCTCTCTCATTTAATTCTAATCAGTCTCTTCAGATTTTGTTTCATCAACTTCAGCAGGTTGTGAGAAATCGTCAACCCCCATTTTTTATTACTCATATTCGCGCTCATACGACTCTCCCAGGTCCATTGACATGTGGAAATGCTATTGCAGACTCTTTAGTAGGAAATGCTCAGATTGATGAGGCAACCCACTTTTACTCTTTAACCCATATCAATGCTAGAGGTTTGTGATCTAAATTTCCCATTACTCATAAACAAGCTAGGTATATAGTTCAGACTTGTCCTACTTGCCAAATTCTTAATGCTCCACAAGAATGTCCTGAGGGAACCAACCCTCGGGGCTTAGCTCCTAATGATCTGTGGCAGATGGATGTGACTCATATCTCTTCTTTTGGAAAACTATCATTTGTTCATGTCTCTGTTGATACTGCCTCAGGATTTTTAGTAGCCACTGCTCAAACTGGTGAAACTGCAGCACATTCCTGTCGTCATCTTTTGATTTGTTTTTCTATTATGGGCCTGCCAAGAAAAATTAAAACGGACAATGGACCAGCTTATACTAGCACTAAGTTTGCAAACTTTTGCGCAACCTGGCAAATTACCCATAATACTGGCATTCCTTACAACCCCCAAGGACAGGCCATTGTCGAACGTGCTAATTCCACCTTAAAGAAACAATTGTTAAAACAGAAGGGGGGAGATGAAAAGGAACCACCTCAGGTACAATTAGCTAAAGCTATGTTTACTTTGAATTTTTTGAACTCCTCTGGCTCTGATCCACATAGTGGACGAACTGCAGCAGAAAGGCATTTTAATACCAGTTCAAAGAAAATGCTGCCAATCCCCATATGGTGGAAAGTCATTCTGACTAATCAGTGGAATTTAGGGACTTTGTTGACATGGGGACAAGGTTTTGCTTGTATTTCTCCAGGCAAAGAAGAACGTCCTCTGTGGGTGCCTAGTAGATGCGTTAAACCTTATCATGAATGACACACCCAAGAAGGTCATCAAGAAGCCAAATTGGCCTAAAGTTGCTAGATATGAAATGCCTCCCAGTGAGTTTACACTGGAGGCTACCTCAGCTGAAGAAGAAGAAACCAAATGTCATCTGCTAATCTTCAGCTCCTCCCTGAAGAGGATGCCCTATCTGCAGCTGCGGAAGGATTATCTAATTTGAATCCCCTCAATTGGATCAAAAGCCTCAGTGGAGGTTTTGCTGGTGCATTTGCATTACTAATCATTATCTTATTTCTGTTCTGTTTAGTCCTCTGGTGTGGCCAACAAACCCTCCGGTGGGCGATAGATGAAGAAACTGCAAAATCCGTGTTTCTCCTTCTAAAACAACAGAAGGGGGGCGATGTTGCCTTACAGCCGATTCCACGACCGACCCCTCTGCATTAGCCTCTAAAGGCATAGCATTGGTTTTTGTGTCTGCTTGGTTCTGTGCCTACTCCCCATCCTCATTAGATGTTTTCTTAAGTAGATGATGGAAGTCCAAGCCAATATTCTTGAGATCAAACTTAAGGCAAAGCCTCAAGTTTAGCCACCTGCTTATTAGCCCTACTACCCCTAATCTTCAGCGAGGACAGGCTAGCCAGAGACGGGTAAGGACCTCCTTGAATGTAACTAACCTAAGACAGGGCTTGATTGCTAGAGGATCAAGTGCCAATGACGGGTATGGTTATTATTTGATTGGGGGGACACCTAAGACAGGCACTGTCGCTCGTAGCCACCTGGGGTCACAGGCATGCCTTTTAAATAATAAAAAAGGGGGAGATGTTGAGGGTCATGGTCCCCAATATTGAAGGGCTTGTAAGCTGGCTTTAGTGGGCTTGGTGAAGCATAACTTGTTTATCTGCTCCTATTGTTTCCTTGCTGCACCTGGAGGGTGCTTACTATCTACTTATGGAGGTATGTGGTGAGGATGGTCAGTTCCTTGGGACACAAAACAAAGATGACTATCCAGATTAATGGAAAAGGAGCCTAAGGCACATACGTATACACGGTTAATGATTTACTGCAGTTTACTTCCTTAAAAATTTACAATAAAAGCTATGCGCAGATCCGATTCAGGGCTCAATCTTCTTTGGCTGAGTCCCTTGGGCTCAGTCGTCTTTGGCTGAGTCCCTTGGTCTCGCTCTTATCTTACTTCTGTCTCTTGTTCTTATTCAATCTGCGTCGCCCCTCTCGAGTCCCATTTGCCCTTGCCACGCAGGACGTGACAGACATCAAACGCAATAACCTCCAGATCTTTGGAGCACCAGAAGGAGAAGAGAAGGAGCAAGGGATTGAGAACATATTTGAGGTAATAATGTCTGAAAACTTCCCTAAACTGGCAAAGGACATTGAAATACAAGCTCAGGAAGTGCAGAGTTCCAACCAGGATGATCCCAAACAGGCCCACACGAAGACACATTATAGTGAAAATGGCAAGGGTTAAGGACAAAGACAGAATCCTTAAAGCAGCAAGGGAAAGGCAGCAAGTTACTTACAAGGGCACCCCCATAAGATTATCATCCGACTTTTCTACAGAAATTTTGCAGGCCAGAAGGGAGTGGCCGGAAGTTTTCAAAGTGATGAAAAATAAAGGCCTACAACCCAGATTGCCATATCCAGCAAGGCTATCATTTAAAATTGAAGGAGAGATAAAGAGCTTCCCAGAAAAGAACAAGTTAAGGGAATTCATTATCACCAAGCCAGCTTTGCCGGAAATATTAAAAGGGCTTCTTTAAGCAGAAGAGAAAAACAACCTAACAAGGAAGACTAGGAACACAAATAACAAAATGGCAATAAATACACACCTATCAATAATCACGTTAAATGTAAATGGAGTAAATGCTCCAATAAAAAGACATAGGGTGGCTGAATGGATAAGAAAGCAAGACCCCGGCATATGCTGTATGCAAGAGACACACCTCAGATCAAAAGACACACACAGGCTGAAAGTAAAGGGATGGAGTAAAGTATTTCATGCAAATGGAACTGAGAAAAGCTGGAGTAGCTATACTTATATCAGATAAAATGGACTTTAAATTGAAGAATATAATAAAGGACAAAGAAGGACACTTCATAACAATAAAGGGATCGATACAACAAGAGGACATAACCCTAGTAAACATCTATGCACCTAACATAGGAGCTCCTAAATATATAAAGCAGATATTGTCAGACATAAAAACAGAGATCAACAGTAACACTATCATAGCAGGGGACTTCAACACCCCACTGTCACCAATGGACAGATCCTTCAGACAGAAAATCAATGCAGAAACATTAACCTTAAAAGACACATTAGACCAGCTGGATTTCACAGACATTTTCAGAGCATTTCACCCCAAAGCTACAGAATATACATTCTTTTCAAACGCGCATGGAACATTTTCTAAGATAGACCACATGTTAGGCCATAAAACAAGTCTGAATAAATTTAAGAAGATTGAAAGCATTTCAAGTGTCTTCTCTGATCACAATGCTATGAAACTAGAAATCAATTATAAGAAGAACCCCGGAAAGCTGACAAATAATTGAAGGCTGAATAACATGCTACTAAATAGTAAGTGGGTCACAAATGAGATCAAGGAGGAAATCAAAAGGTACCTCGAGACAAACGAAAATGAAAACACCACGACCCAAAATCTCTGGGATGCTGTGAAAGCAGTCCTAAGAGGGAAGTTTACAGCAGTGCAGGCCTACCTAAAGAAGGAAGAAAAATCTCAAATCAACAGGTTATCCTTACACCTAAGGGAACTGGAAAAAGAACAGCAAAAGAAGCCCAAGGGGAGTACAAGAAAGGAGATAATAAAGACCAGAGTGGAAATAAACAATATAGAGAACAGAAAAACAATTCAAAAGATCAATGAAACCAAGAGCTGGTTTTTTGAGAAGATAAACAAAATTGACAAACCTCTAGCCAGGCTCATCAAAAAAAAAAAAAAGAGAGAGAGAGAGAGAGGACTCAAATTAGTAAAATCAGGAATGAAAGAGGGGAAATGACTACAGACATCACAGAACTACAAAAAATTCTAAGAAATTACTATGAGCAACTATATGCCAACAAATTTGACAATCTGGAAGAAATGGATAATTTTCTAGAAGCATACAACCTTTCAAAGCAAACGCAAGAAGAAACAGAAAATCTAAATACCCTGATTACTACCAAGGAAACTGAATCAGTAATTGACAAGCTCCCAAAAAACAAAAGCCCTGGACCAGATGGCTTCACAAGTGAATTTTATCAAACATTCAAAAAAGAACTATCACCTATTCTTCTCAAACTATTCCAAAAAATCCAGAAGGAGGGAAGGCTCCCAAACTCTTTTTATGAAGCCACTATCAGCCTGATTCCAAAACCAGATAAAGACAGCACAAAAAAGAAAAACTACAGGCCAATCTCCCTGATGAATATAGATGCAAAAATTCTCAATGGAATATTAGCTAACAGAATTCAGCAATATATTAAGACGATCATACATCATGATCAAGTGGGTTTCATCCCTAGTATGCAAGGCTGGTTCAGCATCCGTAAATCAATTAATGTGATACACCACATCAACAAAATGAAGGATAAAAATCACATGGTCATTTCAATAAATGCAGAAAAAGTATTTGACAAAATCCAACAGCCATTTACGTTAAAAACCTTTAGCAAAGTGGGAATACAGGGATCATATCTCAACATAATAAAAGCCATATATGATAAACCTACAGCTAACATCATACTGAATGGGGAAAAGCTAAAACCATTCCCCTTAAGATCAGGAAAAAGATAAGGCTGTCCACTTTCTCCTCTTTTATTCAACATAGTTCTGAAAGTTCTAGCCACAGCAATCAGACAACAAATAGAAATAAAAGGCATCCAAATTGGCAAGGAAGAAGTAAAATGTCATTATATGCAGATGACATGATACTGTATATAGACTCCAAAGACTCCATCAAGAAACTATTGGAACTGATAGACGAATTTAGTAAAGTAGCAGGATATAAAATCAATGTTCAGAAATCAGTGGCATTTGCATATACCAATAATAAACTAACAGAAGGAGAAATTAAGAAAACTGTACCATTTACAATTGCTTCAAGAACTATAAAATACCTAGGAATAAATTTAACCAAAGAAGTGAAAGATCTGTATTCAGAAAATTATAAGACACTGAAGAAAGAAATAAAAGAAGATAGAAATAAATGGAAACACCTACCATGCTCATGGGTAGGAAGAATTAATATAGTTAAATTGTCCATACTCACCGTGGCTATTGGCAGCTCACGCTAGCTGCCGGCCACTCACTGTAGCCTATGGCAGCCCACTGCAGCAGGGGCTGCAGCCTACACCATCACCGGGGCTCGCACAGCCCAGATGGAGCTGTTGTTAGCTGTAGAGGGCAGTGTCACTGGCCCCCATATGTGGGATCCAAACCGGGGCCACTGGTAACCAAAAACCAGCTCGTAACGAATGTGCCACTCGGCAGGCCCAACTATCACCTTTTTCAATCACATTCTGCATTCAATACAGAAGTCATATCCAAAACTTTCTCACTTCAACATCCCTGATATATTATTCCCTCATTTGCCATCAGCAGCATCTACTTCAGTAATTCTACATTTATGTCTCAGCTGGCAACAGTTAGGTTATAATAAAGCACCAACTTCTTTCTTTAAGACCTAGGTTATGTCAGCTTTATGTCCAGTTTTTGTTTTTTTTTAAAAAAAGATTTTATTGGGGAATTGGGGAAGGGAAATAGACAAGTTGCTGTCCTTTTGTTCTTCTGACTAGTTGTGGAGGACGTTGCTTCACTGGCCCATGTTGGTATTATCATTGCACTTTTCCTGGGTGAGGCAGATCGCTCGCCAGCCATTGGATGGCCTCGCATGGCAACTCACTGCAACTCACGCTGGCTGCTAGCTGCTCACAGTAGCTCATGGCAGCCTACTGCTGCAGGGGCTGCAGCCTACACCATCGCCAGTGACTCACGGCAGCCCAGCTCCAGGTCGAGCTGTTGTTCACCATCCTAGCTGTAGAGGGCACAGCGTCACTGGCTCTCATGTGGGATCCAAACTGGGGCCCTGCTGCTCAGAGCTGGTGTCCCAAGCCAACTCTTAACCAACACGCCACTCAGCAGGCCCTATCTTCAGTTTTTCTTAGAAGATCTGGCTGTTCCTTATTATTGCTATACTACTGCCACCCAGGTGAAAGGTAAGACAACCTAGAGCTACAGAAATACAAAACCAACCAACTCTCCACCATGTTACCTAAATTACTCACATATGAAATCCAATCAATCATCCTAGCAATAAAAGTGTACATCTCCATGAATATTCCATTTATCCATTTCCACTCCACTATTTCTACTGAAAAGACTGTCTAACAGCAGCTTTCATTTGCCCGACTTCAAGACACTCTTTTCATAGTCAAGCCCATGGCCTCACACATTTCCTTCATGCCTTCATCTTCCTAATTCAAAATGTAGACAGATCCTCATACACATGCTGTAATTTCCATTCTGACTATCAGCATAAGGTCTATTTCCTCTGTTTTTCTAAATTAGCCCCTTTATTGCTCATTTCTATAGTTACTTTCAGTGAAGATCTAACGTTATCCAAAGAGAGGCTACTGGGAGGTGATCTCTTCGCCCCTGGAATGTCCTGACTGATGGGACTGTCTCTGGTGGCTTTGGCCACTGGAAAGTCTGACAAGGTGACTTTTGATAGGTGCTCTGGGATCACCATACAGTTACAACCTTTGGAAGGACTGGGGACTATAGGTATTAGCCTAACTTCTGGAAAGACTAAAGGTCAGCCATGCAGGCAATATGTGACTGAACATCAAAGACTCAAGCGAGCTTCCCAAGCTGGTAATATATCCTCTGTGTATTGTCATACATCATGGCCAAGAGGAGGTAATACTGTCTGTGAGTCCAGAATCACCACATTTGGATCCTTCCTAGATTCTACATGACCCAAAGATTTCACTTCTACATATATGTCTAGGAAAAATTAAAGCATACTGGGCGTGCCAAAAAAATGTACACATTTTATTTATTTATTTATTTATTTATTTATTTATTTATTTATTTATTTTTTGAGGGCAGTGTCACTGGCCCTCATATGTGGGACCAAACCGGGATCACTGGCTTCCCAAGTTAGCACTTAACCACCGCGCATCTCGACCAGCCCTATGTATTACTTTTTGAAGTTGAATGGAATTATGTAGTAATGTGTAGTATGATGTTCGCTCAACAGATGGCGTTAATCAAACAACTGCTAGCATCATTCATTGTATTAAAATTTTAATACAGCTTTTCCTTTCTTAAAATGTGTATACAGTCTTTTTGCACCCTCTGTATGTTCATGAAAATGTTGTAGATAAATGTCCATAGCAGCATAAAAGCTAAAAAGTGGAGACAACCCAAATGACCATCAATAGATGAATGGGTAAATAAAATGTGGTAGATCCATACACTGGAATCTGATTTTGCAATAAAAGGAATGAAGTGCTGATCCATACTAAAACATGGGAGAACTTTTAAAACATGATAAATCAAAAAAGCCAGGCACAAACAACCACATATTTTATGATTCTATTTATATGAAATATCCAGAACAGGCAACTCTATGGAGATAAAAAGTTGGTTAGTGGTTGCCTAGCCTGGGGCTTAGGAGAAAGTGTGGTTTTTTTAAGTGATAAAGTGATGAAAATCTTCCAAAATTGATTATAGTGATGGTTACATAACTGTTAATATTCCACAAAACGTTGAATTGTTTTAGTTGGCAAATTGTAGAATATGTGAATTATCTCATTAAAGCTGTTAAAAAATAAACAAGAATATAATGAGAAAAACTAATAACTAGGAAAATGAATACAATGCCAATAACTACGATGAATGAAAGGAAATACAGAAATACTGAATGTATGAAGGAAGTAAATTGAGGCAGACCCAAGCTATGATTTGGGCTAGAATTGATACAGGATGGAAAACAGCCTTTTCTAGTTAAACTGTCAACAGGAACGGCAGAGACCTTTAAGACAAGAGCCTCCTAAGTAGAGAACATTCATGATAACACCAACGTGGACAGGATAGAAAAATGTACTGTACTAAAGGAGAATCTAATATTAAAAAAAGCTGGTGAGAAGGGTTGTTGTGGAGATAAGATGATTCCTGTTGCTCAAATAGGAACTCGGAAATATCAGGTTAGTAATATTTAGAACTAAAAATGTACGTTTGACAATAATAAAGGAGATATCAATTTGGAGTCATCCAGACAAGAACTTAATTCATGAGACAGAGGGAAAATGGTATTACAAATACAGCAGAAAATATGGAGAATAAAACCACTGAAGAACTGCGGGGGGGGGGGGAGAAAGAAATTAAGGAAGCAGATTAATGCACAGGAAGAGATGAGGTTATGGGGTGGGTACAACATACCCGCACTATTTCCCATTGCTGCAGGAGAGTGCAAAGGTCAGAAGACTAATGAATTCAAAGATCTCTCTTTGCAGTGAGGCGTGGGTGGTGGAATTTCATAGCCAGGAAGGAGAAGGAGCAGAAAGAGACACTGTGACAGGGTGCAAAGATGGGGTAGGTCATAGAAGCCAAGGAAGAAAACTAGGCAAACTAACAAAAATCAAGATGTCAGATAAACAAGGATCAGATCACAGAAGAGGAAAAAGGGTACACATCCCTCTAAACACCTAAAAAAAATCTGCTATGGAGAGAGAGATGGAGGCACTGTTTCTGTACCCTCAAACACCTCCCTGCCTTATCTGACTAGACTATGACTTGTGCAGTTATGAATTGTCACGTCCTGCGTGGCAAGGGCAAATGGGACTCGAGAGGGGCGACACAGATTGAATAAGAACAAGAGACAAAAGTAAGATAAGAGCGAGACCAAGGGACTCAGCCAAAGAAGACTGAGCCCCGAATCGGGTCAACGCATGGTTTTTATTGAAAATTTTCAAGGAAGTAAAACTGCTGTAAATTAGTAACCGTGTATATTGTGTGCCTTAGGCTGTTTTCCATTAACCTATCCCATTGTATTCCAACAAATGCTATGCCTTCATACATCACTACACAGCCCCAGGACAGAGTTACTGTGTCCTCCCAGGGGAGATAACTGATATAATTCCATCAGGTCCCAGTCATACTGAGACACCCCCCAAGAGAGCTTTACCGATATCATTCCACCGGGCCTCGGTCATACCGAGACACTCTCTCAAGACTAATAGGGTCAGGGGCTAGTGCAGAGGGGGTGGTCTTGGAATCCGCTGTAAGGCAATAATGAATGAGCAGGAGCAGAGTTTGCCACCCCAAAATATGCCTTTTGGGATATTGTTAGTTTAAGCTGGTTATTTTCCAGAAACTAAAGACTCAGGAAAAACCTTTGACGTTTCCCCTTGCTGCTTATAAGAATTTAGACAAAGGGCCTGCTCCAGGAAGGGAGCTGTCATCATGGGATACTATGGTTGAATATGAACTAGGTGAGATAGACAGGGAGGAGCCTAGCAGGGCCCTTTGGAACCACGTCCTCTCTGTGTCCCCTTGTTACAGATGGCCCCGTGAACACTTATTTAGCAGATATTGTTTTCCCAACTCCATGGGAATTGCCTTCCTCTCCTTTGAAACTCCAAACCACAATGCCCACTTCTCCTTAGCTCAAAATGGCTTATAAGCCTCAACTGCCCAACCTGTCATTGGGTCCCATATTCTTATGGACCCCTTTGTATGTACATATGTAATAATTTTGATTATTTCCTCCTGCTAATCTGTGTCATGTCAATTCAGTTATTAGCCCAGCCAGGACAACTTAGAAGGGTAGAATGAAAATTATTTTTTCTCCCCTGCACCAGCCTTGCTGGCTCTCCCACTCACCTGGACAGGCTGGACTGTGGATTTCATCCTCTATTGTCCATGGTTCTTCCCCTTGTTCCAGCTTGGAGAGTATATCTGGTTTGCTGACTTGATATCCTGCTCATGGGAAATGAAAGAAGTCTTGAGTTGGGATCTCTCAAGATGGGAGAGTGTTACATTTAAGGAACTGGACACTTTTCGAACGTTGGAGGCTCTTCTCTCAGGTGAGGACACGTGTGACATTGGATATATATTTGGTCTTTGTCCCCTGTTCCTGGCACAGAGCTCCTAAGTCCTTGTAATTTCCTAAGTGAAAGGCATTATACAAGCATTTTTATTTATTTTTTAGGAGCATCTTTTGTCATAGCATTTGGTCTAAGTTCCAGCTCAGAGTGATGAGTGTCTTCTGTGTGACAGTGAGCTGACTGGTGGCTGGGGACCACTAGACAGCTTCAGGATGGCGGCTGCAGGCCAGAAAGATCAGGCATGATCACAGGACTGGAACTTTCAGCTCCAACTCTCCCCACCACATCATGGGGAGAGAGGGGGCTGAAGGTGCAGTTAATCACCAATGGACAAGGATTGAAGCAATCCTGCCTCTGTAATGAAACTTCCATAAAAATCCCTAAACAACCAGGTTGGGAGAGTTTCTGGATTGGTGACCACATCAAGGTGCTGAGAAGGAGGCACCTGGAGAGCACAGTGCCTAAGCATCTCTTCCATTTGGCTTTTTTCCTTTATAATAAATTGGTAATAACTAAAGTGCCTTCCTGAGTTCTGTGAGTCATTCTGGCCAATTATCAAACCCGAGTTGGGGGGGGTTATTGAGGGAATGACCAACTTATAGCCAAGTTGGATAGATTTCTAGTCAAGTTGCAACTTGTGTCTGAAGTGGGGACAGTACCACGGTGCTGATTCCTTAAACCTACGGAGTCCAACGCTACACTGGGTTGTTAGTTTCAGAACTGAACCAAACTGCAGGACACCCAGTTGATACCTGAAGGGTTGGAGGACTAGTTTTTGGTGTAGAAAAAACCCCAAACAGTTAGTGTCAATCATGTTGGTAGTACACATAGCTCCTGGTTTTATCAGGAGCCACAGGAGGCACTGGGAATCCGCCATCCAGAGCACTGCAGTGACTTTGAAGATTAAGCAGCTGAGAAAGGCAAGGCCACTGACTGGGGACCCTGAGTGACACAGGGGAGCCGTCTTCACCCACTGATACCAGGTTGCTGTAGTTCTCCAACATCACATCCCCATACAGGTCCTTCTGCTCGGGGACCAGGAGCTGCCACTCCTCCCACGTGAAGTCCACAGCCACGTCCTCCAGTGTCAGCGATTCCTGTCATAACATGGTCATGTTTAATGTGAGTTGTTTTCCTTTATTGACTCATAAGAAATATAAAAGTTGGAAAAAAATGGCGCAATAGACAGACGCTGTGCTAACTGCCTCCCAGGATCACACCAAAATTACAAGCAAATTATACAGCATTCAACCCTGGAGGTCCCCGGAACACTGGAGGAACAGAACCACTAAACGAAGAACTTAAAGAGGAGGCCACGTCGGGTCTGGTAGGACGGGCGGAGACGAGAGAGGGCGAGCCCCGTGAGGGAAGCCCCAGTCGTGGGAAGCTTGTCTGGTTGGGGGAGAGACCCTCCGGCCGCACCCCAAGCTCACGAGCCCAGAGTTCCTTTGCCGGGAAGAGGAGTTCTAAGACAGCCGGCAGTAAGTTAGTGAGGACTCTCTGCTCAGCTCGGTGAGGCTGCGAGTGGCTGGAGAATCAGTGGGGCCGGCGCCCGGGCTTGCTCGCCGGTGAGCACTTACCTGGTTCCTGGTGGAGGGAGTGGCTGTGTGAGCCGGGAGCCTGCGGGGACGGACTGAGCTGAGCACCTTTGGTGCAAAGGCTGGAGGTTTTTGGATTGTTGTTCCCGTGGTGCGGAGCTTGCACGCGAGTGGTGTAAGGAGGGCGCCATTTTGTCGGGCTTGGGCCCTCCCACGAAGGATCAGGTCCGAGACCTAATTGGTCTGGTGGAATTGGCGAAGTGCGTGCGTGCGTGCGTGCGTGCCTGCGGCCTTGGATCCCCACCCTCCGCCCGGCTTATACTGCGTTGCCAGGGAAACATAGGGCGGTGCCCTCCGGCTCCTACTGCGGCTCACTGAGACCCGGGAGCGCGAGTCACCTCGGATCCCCACCCTCCGCTCGGCTTGTGCTGTGTTGCCAGGAAAACGCCTAGTGGGAGTGATCCGACTCCAACAGGCTGCTCACTGAGACGTGGGAGCACGCAAGCCGCCTTGGGTCTCTGCTTTCCACACTGCGCTTGCAGAGTTGCCAGGCTGGTGATTGGTTGTCGGGCTGCTCGGCCTGATCTGCGAGCGGCTGATTGGGACAGGCTGAGACTGGGAGTTCTCCTGGGAGTGTTGGGCTGTGAGCTGTGTGCCTGCGTGATACAGCCAGGGCTCTCCTGGTGATCTATCTAATACATCAAAGCAATCCCAGAGTGACAGCCAGAATGGGGAAACAAAGAAACATGTCACAAGTAAAAGATCAGAAGAAACCTCCAGAAATGGAACCAAATGAAACAGAGGGATCCAACCTTTCAGAGACACAGTTTAGAACACTGATGATAAGAATGTTTAAGGAACTTAGCGAGGACATAAAGAAAGATAGAGAAACCATAAAAAACAACCTGTTAGAACTAAAGAATACAATAACTGAAATGAAGAACACACTCGAAGGAATCACCAGTAGAGTAGATGAAGCAGAGGAGCGGATCAGCGATTTGGAAGATAAAATAGCAGAACTCACCCAGTTGGCACAGCAAAAAGACCAAAGAATAAAAAACAATGAAAATAGTTTAAGAGCCCTATGGGACAAGATGAAGCGCAACCACCTTCGAATCATAGGGATACCAGAAGGAGAAGAGAAGAAGCAAGGGGTTGAAAAGGTATTTGAAAAAATAATGACTGAAAACTTCCCTACCCTGGTGAAGGAAATCAACATACATGCCCAGGAAGTGCAGAGGGTTCCAAACAAGCTGAACCCAAACAGGTCCACACCAAGACACATCATAGTGAAAATGGCAAAGGTTAAAGACAGAGACAGAATCCTAGAGGCTGCAAGAGAAAGACAGCAGGTTACATACAAAGGAACTCCTGTTAGACTAACAGCTGACTTGTCTACAGAAACGCTGCAGGCCAGAAGGGAGTGGCAGGAGATACTCAAAGTGACACAAAATAAAGGCCTACAACCAAGATTTCTCTACCCAGCACGGCTATCACTTAAAATTGAAGGAGAAATAAAGAGCTTCTCAGAAAAGAATAAGCTTAAGGAATTCATTACCACCAAGCCAGCATTGCAAGAAATGTTAAAAGGACTTTTTTAAACAAAAGAAAGGGGTAAACAAGCTAACCCAGAGAGACAATTTAAGAAGATTGATGTCATATCAAGCAGATATAAAGGAAAAACTGATGGTTGCTGGCTGGGAGGGAGTGGGGAAGAGGGAGAGGGGGAAGGTTTTGGACAGTATATGTGGGACTATAATGTTGCCGCAGGGATATGGGGGCAGTTCTGGGAATGTAATTGATATTGTTGTGAAGAGACTATTATGTTGTGAGAAATAAGTCAGTCGGAGAAGGACAGGTACCATGTGATCTCACTTGTGTGTGGAGTCTGAAGAACTGAGTGAACGATCAAAGTAAACAGACTCATAGATGTAGAGGAAAAACTGAGGGTTGCTAGTTGGGGGGGGATGAGGGGAAGGGGAAGGGGAAGGGATTAGACAGCATAAATAGACAACTACAATATTGCCACAGGGATATGAAACACAGTTCGGGGAATATAATAATGTTGTAAAAATTTTGTGGCGTGTCAGATAGTCACATGTCTTGTTAGGGAGAACACTTCATGGATGAAATAGAGGCTTGATCACTGCACTGTACACCAGAAGCTGATGTTGTATAGTATTGTATGCCAACTGCAACTGAATATGTGGGTGGTCACGGGATGTGGAGTATACTGTGGAGGGGAGTCAGGGGAGTTGTGATGGATATGTATGATATGGGGGGGAGTGGGGTGGCGAACTGGGGGAGGGGGTTTTCACTTTGGGGGGTAAAGAGTATAACTATTGCATTGTGTTGTACACTGAAAACTAATAAAAAAATAAATAAATAAATAAAATAAAAAAAAATAAAAAATAAAATAAAAAAAAATAAAGCTCACATGTTGCATATAAAAAAAAAAAAAAAAAAGAAATATAAAAGTTGACCTGATTATATTACCTGTGACTCTGACACCAATCCCGACATGCATGCTTTTCTTAACCTATACCAAGCAATCTCCAAGACCAGCTGGGTGTCCTATGATTCAGCTCAATCCTGACACTAACTACCTGGTGATAGCATCATATCCCACAGGTAAAGGGTTAAGTCCCACAAGACTGTCCCCACCCAAACCCCACTTCATTGCAACTTCCAGTTGTCACCTGGGCTTCTGACTGACCAGTGATAGGTTGGAAGTTCCCATGACCCCTCCTCGGGTTTGATTAATTGGCTAAAGGAGCTTGGAGAACTCAGAAAAGCAGTACTTATGTTTGTTTATTATAAATGGATATGATACGGAATAGATGGCCATCCATATGGAAGAAATGGATAGGACAAGGCGTGTGGGAAGGGGAGCGCCACTCTCCCAGCACTTCCACATCTTCACCAACCCAGAAGCTCTCCAAACCCCATACAAGTCCCATAGGGTTTTCTATGGAGTCTTCCTCAAGTAGGCATGATCAATCATTAACTCCATTTCCAGCCCCCCCCCTCACTGGACAATGGTGGTGGGGCTGAAAATTCCAAGTCTATTTATGGTATGGTCTTTCTGATGACCAGCCCCCATCCAGGAGACCAACCAGAGTCACCTCATTACAACAAAAGGCAGTCCTGTCACACAGGAAATTCCAAGTGCCTTGGAAACCACCAGAAACAGGGGACAGAGATCAAATAGAACAAAAGATGCTCCTAGTATCTTATCAGTTAGCAAATTACAAGGAATTTTAGGAGCTATGTGCCAGGAACTGGGGTTGAACAGCAATGTATATATTTCTTATTATTTCACAAAAGGTTGACATTATATTAGATACATTAAGAGACAATTAGCAAACTGCCATATACATTTTAAAAAGTAACCAAAAATGACGCCGACATACAAAGAGACAGAAAAATATATAGTTTAATAAATATGGAGGATAGAATGAGGTCTAACATAGGCCTATATGTAGTTTTTGAGAGATTACAGAGAAACAGAAAAGCAATATGAAGATCTCAGGAATGAGAAATTTTCACAACTGATTAAACATTCTGTAAGTGAGACCTAGTAAGTCAGCAAAGCCAAGCAGGAAATCTGCATGTAAACATATCAGGCTGAAACAACAGAACTCCACTTGCAAGAGTCAGATTATGGAAACAACCAGAAAGAAAACTCACATTACTATCAAAAGAAAGACAAAATTGTTGAAATAAAGACAGCAGAAACCAGAAAAATGCGATAAATATATATTTGGTCTTTGTCCCTGGTTCCTGGCACATACTTTCTAAAACCCTTGGACTCTCTAGAGTGATGCGCATCTTCTATGCGTGAATGAGCTGACTGGTGCCGGATTGGTGACCAGGGTGAGGCGCTGGCAGGGTGGGGCTCTGGAAAGGCCCACTGTACCTTCCCCCCATACTTGCCTTAAGTATCACTCTCATTTGACTGTTCTAGAGTTGTAGCCTTTATAGTAACCTGGTAAATGTAAGTAAAGTGCGTTCCTGAGTTCTGTGAGTGATTCTAGCAAAGTCCAAACTTGACAAGGGGGTGGTGGGAACCCAGAAATTTAGAGCTGGTCATGAGAAGTAAAGGAGACAATATGGGACTTTTGACTGGCACCTAAAGTGGGGGCACTCTTGTGGAACTGAGTTCTTAACCTGTGGGATCTGACACTGTCTCTAGGTAGCTAGTGTCAGAACTGCGCTGAATTGTAGGACACCCAGCTGGTGTCTGGAAAGTTGCAGAATGGGTAGGTGTGAGGAAAATACCTACACATTTGGTGGCAGAAGTCCTGTGAATGAAAACAGTTCAGAAGTGTGGAATATTCAGAGCTGATCCTGGGGCCCAGTAGCCCAGGCCCAAATACTATCAGGGAATAACTGAGACCTACCTGTCAACTGAAATGACAGATAGTGACTATGATCGTATCTATCACTATGTTATTGCGGACATTACTATACAAAAAAAAAAAAGCAGACTTGGTGGAGGCTGCAAATTCTTTTTTTTTTTAATTAGTTTCAGGTGTACAACACAATGCAATAGTTTTATTCTTTACCCCCCAAAGTGACAACCCCTCTCTCCCAGTTCGCCACCCTACTCCCCCCCCATATCATACATATCTATCACAACTCCCCTGACTCCCCTCCACAGTATACTCCACATCCCATGACCATCCACATATTCAGTTACAGTTGGCATACCATACTATACAACATCAGCTTCAGGTGTACAGTGCAGTGATCAAGCCTCTACTCCATTCATGAAGTGGTCTCCCTAACAAGACATGTGACTATCTGACACACCACAAAATTTTTACAACATTATTATATTCCCTGAACTATGTTTCATATCCCTGTGGCAATATTGTAGTTGCCTATTTATGCTGTCTAATACCTTCCCCTTCCCCCCTTCCCACCCCCTCCCAACTAGCAACCCTCAGTTTTCCCTCTACATCTACGAGTCTGTTTACTTTGATCGTTCACTCAGCTCTTCAGACTCCACACACAAGTGAGATCACATGGTACCTGTCCTTCTCCGACTGACTTATTTCACACAACATAACAGTCTCTTCACAATATTATCAATTACATTCCCAGAACTGCCCCCATATCCCTGCAGCAACATGTAGTCCCATCTACACTGTCCAAACCGTTCCCCCTCTCCCTCTTCCCCACTCCCTCCCAGCCAGCAACCATCAGTTTTTCCTTTATATCTGCTTGATATGACTTCAATCTTCTTACATTTACTGAGACTTGTTTTGTGGCGTAACATGGTCTATCTTGGAAAATGTCCCATGTGTACTTGAGAGGAATGTATATTCTGTTTTTTTCAGGGTGAAATGCTCTAAAAATATCAAGGAAGTCCAGCTGGTCTAAAGTAGCATTTAAGGCTCCTCGTTCTGTGTTGATTTTCTGTCTAACGGGTCTGTCCATTGGTGACAATGGTGTTGAAGTCCCCTACTATAATAGTGTTACTGTTGATCTCTGTCTTTATGTCTGTCAAAATCTGTTATATGTAATTAGATGTTCCTATGTTGGGTGCATAGATGTTTATTAGGGTTCTAGTGCCCTTCTTTGACTTTTATTGTAGTCATTTTAAAGTCTATTTTGTCCAAAATAAGTTTTGGTACTCCAACTTTTTTTCCCGCATTTCCATTTGCATGAAGTATCTTATTCCATCTGTAAACAGCATATACTTGTGTCCTATTTTCTTATCCACTCAGCCCCTCTCTGTCTTTTGATTGCAGCATTTAGCCCTTTCACATTTAAAATGATTATTGATAGGTACATATGGATTGCCATTTTGTTATTTGTATTCCTGGTCTCCCTGGGTTAACTTGCTTACCCCTTTCTTTTGTTTAAAAAAGCCCTTTTAACATTTCTTGCAATGCTGGCTTGGTGGTAATGAATTCCTTAAGCGTATTCTTTTCTGAGAAGCTCTTTATTTCTCCTTCAATTTTAAGTGATAGTTGTGCTGGGTAGAGCAATCTTGGTTATAGGCCTTTATTTTGTGTCACTTTGAATATCTCCTGCCACTCCCTTCTGGCCTGCAGAGTTTCTGTAGACAAGTCAGCTGTTAGTCTAACAGGAGTTCCTTTGTATGTAACTGGCTGTCTTTCTCTTGCAGCCTCTAGAATTCTGTCTCTGTCTTTAACCTTTGCCATTTTAACTATGATGTGTCTTGGTGTGGACCTGTTTGGGTTCAGCTTGTTTGGAACTCTCTGCACTTCCTGGGCATGTATGTTGATTTCCTTCACCAGGGTAGGGAAGTTTTCAGTCATTATTTTTCCAAATACATTCTCGACCCCTTGCTTTTTTTTTTTTTTTGCTAACCTTTTTTTTTTTTATTAGTTTCAGGTATACAACACAATGCAATAGTTATACTCTTTACCCCCCGAAAGTGACAACCGCCCTCCCCCAGTTCACCACCCCAATCCCCCCCATATCATACATATCTATCACAACTCCCTTGACTCCCCTCCACAGTATACTCCACATCCCATGACCATCCACATACTCAGTTACAACTGGCATACAATACTATACAACATCAGCTTCACATGTACAGTGCAGTGATCAAGCTTCTACTCCATCCATGAAGTGGTCTCCCTAACAAGACATGTGACTATCTGACACACCACAAAATTTTTACATTATTATATTCCCCGAACTGTTTCATATCCCTGTGGCAATAATGTAGTTGTCTATTTATTCTGTCTAATCCCTTCCCCTTCCCGCCATCCCCACCCACCTCCCAACTAGCAACCCTCAGTTTTTCCTCTACATCTACGAGTCTGTTTACTTTGATCGTTTACTCAGCCTTTCAGACTCCACACACAAGTGAGATCACATGGTACCTGTCCTTCTCCGGCTGACTTCTTTCTCACAACACAATAGTCTCTTCACAATATTATCAATTACATTCCCAGAACTGCCCCCATATCCCTGCAGCAACATTGTAGTCCCACCTACACTGTCCAAAACCTTCCCCCTCTCCCTCTTCCCCACTCCCTCCCAGCCAGCAACCTTTAGTTTTTCCTTTATATCTGCTTGATATGACTTCAATCTTCTTAAATTTACTGAGACTTGTTTTGTGGCGTAACATGGTCTATCTTGGAAAATGTCCCATGTGTACTTGAGAAGAATGTATATTCTGTTTTTTCAGGGTGAAATGCACTAAAAATATCAACAAAGTCCAGCTGGTCTAAAGTATTATTTATTTAAGGGCCCTCTTTCTGTGTTGATTTTCTGTCTAACGGGTCTGTCCATTGGTGACAATGGTGTTGAAGTCCCCTACTATGATAGTGTTACTGTTGATCTCTGTCTTTATGTCTGTCAAAATATGTTATATGTAATTAGGAGTTCCTATGTTGGGTGCATAGATGTTTATTAGGGTTATGGTGCCCTTCTTTGTCTTTTATTGTAGTCATTTTAACATCTATTTTGTCCAAAATAAGTATTGGTACTCCAGCTCTTTTTTTTCTCATTTCCATTTGCATGAAGTATCTTATTTCATCTGTAAACAGCATATACATGTATTCTATTTTCTTATCCACTCAGCCACTCTCTGTTTTTTGATTGGAGCATTTAGCCCATTCACATTTAAAATGATTATTGATAGGTGCATATGGATTGCCATTTTGTTATTTGTATTCCTGGTCGCTCTGGGTTAGCTTGTTTACCCCTTTCTTTTGTTTAAAAAAGCCCTTTTAACATTTCTTGCAATGCTGGCTTGGTGGTAATGAATTCCTTAAGCTTATTCTTTTCTGAGAAGCTCTTTATTTCTCCTTCAATTTTAAGTGATAGCTGTGCTGGGTAGAGCAATCTTGGTTGTAGGCCTTTATTTTGTGTCACTTTGAATATCTCCTGCCACTCCCTTCTGGCCTGCAGAGTTTCTGTAGACAAGTCAGCTGTTAGTCTAACAGGAGTTCCTTTGTATGTAACTGGCTGTCTTTCTCTTGCAGCCTCTAGGATTCTGTCTCTGTCTTTAACCTTTGCCATTTTAACTATGATGTGTCTTGGTGTGGACCTGTTTGGGTTCAGCTTGTTTGGAACTCTCTGCACTTCCTGGGCATGTATGTTGATTTCCTTCACCAGGGTAGGGAAGTTTTCAGTCATTATTTTTTCAAATACATTCTCGACCCCTTGCTTCTTCTCTTCTCCTTCTGGTATTCCTATGAGTCAAAGGTGATTGTGCTTCATCTTGTCCCTTAGGGCTCTTAAACTATTTCCATTGTTTTTTATTCTTTGGTCTTTTTGTTGTGCCAACTAGGTGATTTCTGCTATTTTATCTTCCAAATCGCTGATCCGCTCCTCTGCTTCATCTACTCTACTGATGATTCCTTCAAGTATGTTCTTCATTTCAGTTATTGTATTCTTTAATTCTAACAGGTTGTTTTCTATGGTTTCCCTATCCTTCTTTATGTCCTCACTAAGTTCCTTAAATATTCTTATCATCAGTGTTCTAAACTCTGTCTCTGAAAGGTTGGATCCCTCTGTTCCATTTACTTTCATATCTGGAGGTTTCTTCTGATCTTTTACTTGTGACATGTTTCTTTGTTTCCCCATTCTGGCTGTTGCTCTGGGATTGCTTTGATGTATTAGATAGATCACCAGCAGAGCCCTGGCGGGATCACACAGGCACAGCTCACGGCCCAACACTCCCAGGAAAACTCCCAGTCTCAACCTGTTCAATCAGCCGCTCTCAGATCAGGCCAAGCAGCCCGACAACCAATCACCAGCCTGGCAACTCTGCAAGTGCAGTGCGGAGAGCAGTGCGCACTCCCGCGTCTCAGTGAGCAGAGGCTGCAAATTCTTAACACTACTGATATGATCACGTTCTGAGATATTTCATGTGAGATGCAGATCCACTTGGAAAAAACAAAACTTACGTTCCCATCTAATTTCACATTCAAAAATACCTTCCTCCTGTTTGAAGGCCCAGCCATAAAGCAAAAGAATCTATGAAAGTTCAGGGCCAGTGACACTGCCCTCTTAAAAAATAAATAAATAAATAAATAAATAAATAAATAAATAAATAAATAGTCAAAAAAGAATCTATGAAAGCAACAGATGCAAATATGATGTATGTTCATATCACAAGCCAAAAACCATAAAATTAAATAAATAACAAGTTTTGTGAAAGAAAAAATGAAAACGCCTGCATTGAAAAAGATATCAGGGGGGCCAGCCGAGAGACTCGGGTAGTTAAGTGTGTGATCCCTTCAACAGAGTAGCTCGTTTCATTCCCAGATGGGCCAGTAAGCTGCACCCGAGCTGAGCTGCTGCTGAGCTGCCAACAGGTGGCAAAATGGCTCAGCTGGTGATATCATGTGCTCCTAACAACAAGGTTGCCAGTTTGACTCCTGCATAGGATGGTGGGCTATGCCTAGCCACAATTACAATTCGAACAGCACCTTGAACTAAGCAGCCACAAGCTGCTGATGGGTGGCTGGATGGCGACTGGATTGGAGCTGAGCTAGCTGCGCCCTCCACAACTAAGACTGAAGGGCAACAGCTTGGCTGTTCCCCTTCCTCAATTCCCCAACACTGTTCCCCTTCCCCAATAAAATCTTTAAAAAAAAAAAAAGAAAGAAAAAAACATATCATGGACAAACCTAAAAGAAAAATGACAAGGTAGGGAATTTTTTTTTTTTGAGGGCAGTGTCACTGGCCCTCATATGTGGGACCTGAACTAAGGTCGCTGGCGTCCCAAGCCAGTGCTTAACCACCGCACCACTCGGCCGGCCCCAAGTTGGGGAAATTTTTTATACACAAAAGAAAGAATCAATATATAGTGCATATAAATAACTTATTAATATGTAAAAGTTTTTTAAATTTAAAAATGATACGCATGAGAAGGGGTTGGGGATGAGGGAGAAGGGGAAGGGATTAAAGAGCATACATAGTAACTACAGTATTGCCACAGGGATATGAAAGACAGTTTGGGGAATATAGTTAATAATGTTGTAAAGATTTTGTGGGATGTCAGATGATCACATGTATTGTTAGGAAGACAACATCATGGATGGAGTAGTCTTGATTATCTGCACTGTATACCTGAAGTTCATGTTGTATAATATTGTATGCCAACTGAATTGAATATATAGAAAGTCACAGGATGGTGGAATATACTGTGGCAGGGAGTCAAGAGAATTGTAATAGATATGTATGATATGGGAGGGAGTGGGGTGGCGAATTGGGGGAAGGGGGTTATCATTTTGAGGGGTAAAAAGTATAACGATTGCACTGCGTTGTACACCTGAAGCTAATTAAAAAATATATGTTTAGTTCACAATAAAAGAATTTTTAAAAAATGATAAGGATGGGCATTTCACAAGACAAAAAGTCCACTGACCAAAAAATATACAAGGGTTTCAACCTCACCTGTGATGAAGAAAATGGAAATTAAGGCTCAAGAATATGAAATCATTCAGATGGTTGAAAATTATGCAATTTGATAATGTACTATTTTAACTACTGGGAAAGATTTAAAGCATGGATGACCCTACACGTATCACTTACTATTTAGCAGATACTCATAAATGCTTTACATAGTATAACTCAGTTTTCTGAGTATGACTGGACAAATGGAATTTTATATAGTTAATATCCATCAATCAATTGCTATCATTATTCCTTTAAATGCTTAAATTATACCATCTTAGGCCAACAGGTTATTTTCTTTGGAGTAAGAGTCCACCGATACAAAAATATCATAACAGATGCGTTTATGTGCACAGATATGTATATAAATACACATACATTTGTAAATAGACACACATAGACAGATCACACACAGGTTCAGTGACAGCAAGGACACATTACCAAACAATTGTTAAAGCCGATGAGGAAATGAGGAAGGATGTTACCAATACAGAATTTATATTTTTGCGTTCATCACTGGAAATTTTATTGTGGCACTCATGACTGGAAATTTTTCTTTAAAATGTATCCATGAGGAAATAAGTCAGAAAAAGGGTTTTACGGTCAATGAAAGGGCTCAAGACGGTGACCAGACAACTACCTGGTTTGGAGGTAGCGTAAGTCTCGATAAGTCTAACCAGGGTAATGGGTGAAAAAACTAACTATTCTTATGCATGAGGGTGAATGAGTGGGTGATTGATTATTGGAACTTGTGTGGACTCTAATCTGCGATTTCGTGGTCAACTCGTAAGGCAGAACGGTGACTGGACACTGTTTGTTCCACGGGACAGAGTCCACCAGGCTCGGGATTTATATGAGTGCACCGTAGCCAAGACTGATCTTAAAGTTCCATGAGCAATGCGGCAAGACGAGCATCAGAGTGAAGACGCGTGAATGAGATTTTTCTTCTCTATACTTTTAAAAACTAACATGGGAAATACAGGTAGTCAATACAAGTATGTAGTAAATACAAGTATCAGCCTTATATCTGGCTGCTTCAGCATCACATTAAAAAGATCATACACCATGATCAAGTGGGATTCATTCCTGGTATGCAAGATTGGTTCAATATCCACAAATCAATTAACATAATATATCACATTAACAAAATGAAAAATAAAAATTATATGATCAGGGCCGGCCGAGTGGCGCATTGGTTAAGCGCTGGTTTTGGAATGCCAGCGGCCCCGGTTCGGATCCCACATGAGGGCCAGTGACACTGCCCTCTACAGCTAACAACAGCTCCACCTGGAGCTGGGCTGTGCGAGCCCCGGTGATGGTGTGGGCTGCAGCCCCTGCTGCAGTGGGCTGCCATAGGCTACAGTGAGTGGCCCACAGCCAGCGTGAGCGGCTGGCAGCCAGCGCGAGCTGCCAATAGCCGCGGTGAGCGACCGATCTGCCTCATCCGGGAAGAGCGCAATGACGATACTAACAGTGAAGCAACATCCTCCGCAACTAAACTGAAGAACAAAAAGACAGCAACTTGTCTGTTGCCCTTTCCAGATTCCCCAACGCTGTTCCCCTCCGCCAATTCCCCAATAAAATCTTTAAAAAAAAAAATTATATGATCATATCAATAGATGCAGAAAAAGCATTTGAAAAAGTTCAGCAGCCATTCTTTATAAAAACTCTTAGCAAAGTGGGAAACGTGGGATCATATCTCAACATAATAAAGACCATATATGATAAGCCCACAGCAAACATTGAACTCAATGGGGAAAGGCTAAAAGCTTTCCCCTTAAGATCCAGAACAAGACAAGGCTGTCCACTGTCACCACTTCTATTTAACATAGTTCTGGAAGTTCTAGCCACGGCAATCAGACAAGAAAATGAAATAAAAGACATCCAAATTGGAAAGGAGGAAGTAAAATTGTCATTATATGCAGATGGCATTATACTACCAAAAAACTGTAAGAACCGATAAATGAATTTGGTAAGGTAACAGAATACAAAATTAATATTCAGAAATCGGTTGCATTTGTATACACCAATAATTAACAGAAAAAGAAATCAGGAAATCAATCCCTTTTACAATTGTTTCAAAAACAATAAAATATCTAAAAATCAATTTAACTAAAGAAGTAAAAGATCTGTACTCAGAAAATTATGAGACACTGAAGAGAGAAATCAAAGAAGATACAAATAAATGGAAATACATACCATGTTCATGAATAGGAAGAATTAATATAGTAAAAATGTCAATACCACCTAAGGCAAACATATAGATTCAATGCAATTCCAATCAAACTACCAAGGACATTTTTCTCAGAAATAGAACATAGAATCCTAAAATTTATATGGAACCAAAAAAGACCCCGAATAGCCATGGCAATCTCGAGAAATAAGAACAAAGTGGGAAGCATCATGCTACATGACAACAAAACAAACTACAAGGCTACAGTAATCAAAACAGTATGGTACTGGCATAAAAACATACACATAGACCAATGGAACAGAATAGAGAGCCCAGGAATAAATCCATTCACATACAGTCACTTAATCTATGACAATGGAAGCAAGAATTTACACTGGAGTAAAGATAGTCTATTTAATAAATGGTGCTGGGAAAACTGGACTGACACGTGCATAAAAACGAAAATACACCACCTACATACACCATATATGAGAACAAACTCAAAATGGATTAAAGAATTAAATGTAAGACCTGAAACCATAAAACTCCTAGAAGAAAACATAGGGAATAAATTTGCAGACTTACCCAGAGTAACGTTTTTCCTGATATACCCCCTCGGGCTAGGGAAATAAAAGAAAAAATGAACATATGGGATTACATCAAACTTAAAAGTTTTTTCACAGCAAAGGATATCATCAAAAAAACAAAAAGGCAGCCTACTGAATGGGAGAAGATATTTGCCAACGATATGTCTGATAAAGGGTTAATATCCAAAGTGTATAAAATACACATGAAACTCAACACCAAAAAAATAAAAAACCCGATCAAAAAATGGGTAGAGGATATGAAGAGGCATTTCTCTAAAGAAGACATAGATGGTTAAGAGGCATATAAAAAAATGTTCAACCTCACTAATCATCAGAGAAATGCAAATAAAAATCACAATGAGGGCCGGCTGAGTGGCGCGGTGGTTAAGCCCTGGCTTGGAAAGCCAGCGGCCCCGGTTCGGGTCCCACATATGAAGACCAGTGACACTGCCCTCAAAAAAAAAAAAATCACACAATGAGACACCACCTCACTCTAGTCAGAATGGCTATTATCAATAAATCAACAAACAAGTGCTGGCGAGGTTGTGGAGAAAAGGGAACCCTGGTGCACTCTTGATGGGACTGCAGATTGGTGCAGCCATTATAGAAATCAGTGTGGGTGTTTCTCAAAAAACAGGAAATGGCACTGTCGTATGACCCAGCAATTCCACTCTTGGGTATCTACCCATAAGAATCCAAAACATTAATTCAAAAAAACATATGCACCCCTATGTTTATTGCAGCACTATTTACAATAGCCAAGACTTGGAAACAACTGAAATGCCCATTGGTAGATGACTGGATAAAGAAACTGTGGTATATTTATACAAGGGAGTATTACTCTTCTATAAAGAAGAATGAAATTGTAACATTTGCAATGATATGGACGGACCTAGAGACTATTATGTTAAGTGAAATAAGTCAGTCGGAGAAAGACAAATACCATATGATATCACTTATAAGAGGAATCTGAAAAACTGAATGCACGAGGAAAGTAAACAGAAACAGACTCATAGAGGAAAAACTGATGGTTGCTAGTTGGGAGGTGGGTGGGGAGAAGGGAGAAGGGGAAGGGATTAGACAGCATAAATAGATAATTAGAATATTGCCACAGAGATATGAAATACAGTTCCGGGAATATATAATGTTGTAAATATTTTGTGGCGTATCAGATGGTCACGTCTTGTAGGGAGACCACTTCATGGATGGAGTAGAGGCTTAATCATTGCACTGTACACTTGAAGCTGATGTTGTATAATATTGTATGCCAACTATAATTGCATCTATAGAGGTCATGGAATGTGGAGTATACTGGGGAAGGGAGTCAAAGGAATTGTAATAGGTATGTATGATATGGGGGGGTGGCAAACTGGGGTAGGGGCGTTGTCACTTTGAGGGATAAAAAGTATAAATATTGCACTGTGTTGTACACCTGAAACTAATTTTTAAAAAAATGTTTACTTCACAATAAAAGAATTAAAAAAAAAAAACTAGGGCCGGCCGAGTGACTGAGTTGGTTAAGAGCTCACTCAAGAGTGCGAGCTGGGCTCTGAGCAACGTGGTTCAATACCAGCCTGAGCTGAGTTGCCATTGAGCTGCCAACAGGTGGCAGGATGGGTCAGCGAAGAAAAAAAAAAAAAAAAAAACCTAAAAAGTCACTGAAATAAAGTTTTTTTTTTTTAAATTAGTTTCAGGTGTACAATACAGTGCAATAGTTATACATTTTACCCCTCAAAGTGACAACCCCTCACCCCCAATACACCACCCCACTCCCCGCCATATCATATATATCTATTACTCTTCCTCTGACTCTCTTCCACAGTATAATCCACATCCCGTGACTATCTATATATATTCAATTACAGTAGGTATACCACCTCCGCTTTAGTAATACAGTGCAGTGATCAAACCTCTACTCCATCCATGAAATGGTCTCCCTAACAAGACCTATGATCATCTGACATTCCACAGAATATTTACAACATTATTCATTATATTCCCCAAACTGTTTTTCCTATCCCAGTAGCAATATTGTAGTTGCCTATTTTTGCTGTCTAATCCCTTCCCTTTCTCCCTCATCCCCATCCCCCTCCCAATTAGCAACCCTGATTTTTCCTCTATATCTATGAGACAGTTTCTGTTTACTTTGCTCATTCATACAGTTTTTCATATTCCACATATGAGTGAGATCATATGGTATTTGTCCTTCTCTGACTGACTTATTTCACTCAACATTATAGTCTCTAGGTCCATCCATATCATTGCAAATGGCACAATTTCATTCTTCCTTATAGCGGAATAATACTCCATTGTATAAATATACCACAGTTTCTTAATCCAGTCATCTACTGACGGGCATTTTGGTTGTTTCCAAGTCTTAGCTATTGTAAATTGTGCTGCTATGAACATAGGGGTGCATAACGTTTTTTGAATAAGTGTCTTGTTTTTTTCAGGATAAATACCAAGGAGTGGAATTGCTGGGTCAAACGGTAGCTCTATTTCCAGTTCTTTGAGATACCTCCATACTGACTTCCATAGTGGCTGCACCAATCTGCAGTCCCACCAACAGTGCAGCAGGGTCCCCTTTTCCCCACAGCCCCGCCAGCACTTGTTGTTTGTTGATTTGTTGATGATAGCCATTCTGACTGGAGTGAGGTGGTATCTCATGGTGGTTTTTATTTGCATTTCCCTAATGACCAGTGAGGTTGAACTTTTTTTCATATGCCTGTTGGCCATCTGTATGTCCTCTTTAGAGAAATGTCTCTTCATATCTTCTGCCCATTTTTTAATTTGGTTGTTTGTTTTTTTGGTGTTGAGTTTCATGAGTGTTTTATAAATTTTGGATATTAACCCCTTATCAGACATATCGTTGGCAAATATATTCTCCCATTCAGTAGGCTTCCTTTTTGTTTTATTAATGGTTTCCTTTGTTGTGAAAAAACTTTTAAGTCTGATATAATCCCATATGTTCATTTTTTCTTTTACTTCCCTTGCCCATAGGGATGTATCAGTAAAAATATTGCTCCGGGTAATGTCTGCAAATGTACTCCCTATATTTTCTTTTAGGATTTTTATGGTTTCAGGTCTTACATTTAAGTCTTTAATCCATTTTGAATTTGTTCTTGTATAAGGCGTAAGATGATCCAGTTTCATTTTTTTGCATGTGTCAGTCCAATTTTCCCAGCACCATTTATTGAATAGACTATCTTTACTCCAGTGTAAATTCTTGCTTCCCTTGTCATAGATTAACTGTCCGTAAATGCTTGGATTTATTTCTGGGCTCTCTGTTCTGTTCCACTGATCGATGTGCCTGTTTTTATGCCAATACCAAACTGTCTTGATTACTGTGGCCTTGTAGTAGGTTTTAATGTCTGGTAGCGTGATCCCCCCGACTTTGTTTTTATTTCTCAGAATTGCCGAGGCTATTCTGGGTCTTTTATGATTCTATATAAATTTTAGGATTATATTTTCTATTTCTGTGAAAAATGCCCTTGGTAGTTTGATAGGAATTGCATTGAATCTATATATTGCTTTAGGCAGTATGGACATTTTAACTATATTAATTCTTCCTATCCATGAGCATGGTAGGTGTTTCCATTTATTTGTATCTTCTATGATTTCTTTCTTCAGTGTCTTATAATTTTCTGAGTACAGATCTTTCACTTCTTTGGTTAAATTTATTCCTAGGTATTTTATAGTTCTTGATGCAATTGTAAATGGGACAGTTTTCTTAATTTCTCTTTCCATTAGTTTATTATTGGTATATGCAAATGCCACTGATTTCTGAACATTGATTTTATATCCTGCTACTTTACTGAATTCGTCTATCAGTTCCAATAGTTTTTTGATGGAGTCTTTGGGGTTCTCTATATACAGTATCATGTCATCTGCATATAATGACAATTTTACTTCTTCCTTGCCAATTTGGATGCCTTTTATTTCTTTTTGTTGTCTGATTGCTGCTGCTAGAACTTCCAGCACTAAGTTGAATAAAAGAGGAGAAAGTGGACAGCCTTGTCTTGTTCCTGATCTTGAGGGGAATGGTTTTAGCTTTTCCCCATTGAGTATGATGTTAGCTGTAGGTTTATCATATATGGCTTTTATTATGTTGAGATATGATCCCTGTATTCCCACTTTGCTACGGGTTTTTAACATAAATGGCTGTTGGATTTTGTCAAATGCTTTTTCTGCATCTATTGAAATGACCATGTGATCTTTATCCTTCATTTTGTTGATGTGGTGTATCACATTAATTGATTTACGGATGTTGAACCAGCCTTGCGCACTAGGGATGAATCCCACTTGATCATGATGTATGATCTTCTTAATATATTGCTGAATTCTCTTTGCTAATATTTTATTGAGAATTTTTGCATCTATATTCATCAGGGAGATTGGCCTGTAGTTTTCCTTTTTTGTGATGTCTTTATCTGGCTTTGGAATCAGGGTGATAGAGGCTTCATAAAAAGAGTTTGGGAGCCTTCCCTCCTTCTGGATTTTTTGGAATAGTTTGAGAAGAATAGGTGATAGTTCTTTTTTGAATGTTTGATAAAATTCACTTGTGAAGCCGTCTGGTCTAGGGCTTTTGTTTTTTGGGAGCTTGTCAATTACTGATTCAATCTCCTTGGTAGTAATCAGGGTATTTAGATTTTCTGTTTCTTCTTGCGTTAGCTTTGGAAGGTTGTATGCTTCTAGAAAATTATCCATTTCTTCCAGATTGTCAAATTTGTTGGCATATAGTTGCTCATAGTAATTTCTTAGAATTTTTTGTATTTCTGTGATGTCTGTAGTCATTTCCCCTCTTTCATTCCTGATTTTGCTAATTTGAGTCCTCTCTCTTTTCTTTTTGATGAGCTTGGCTAGAGGTTTGTCAATTTTGTTTATCTTCTCAAGAAACCAGCTCTTGGTTTCATTGATCTTTTGAATTGTTTTTCTGTTCTCTATATTGTTTATTTCTGCTCTGGTCTTTATTATCTCCTTTCTTGTACTCCCCTTGGGCCTCTTTTGCTGTTCTTTTTCCAGTTCCCTTAGGTGTAAGGATAACCTGTTGATTTGAGATTTTTCTTCCTTCTTTAGGTAGGCTTTCACTGCTATAAACTTTCCTCTTAGGACTGCTTTTGCAGCATCCCAGAGATTTTGGGTCGTGGTGTTCTCATTTTCGTTTGTCTCGAGGTATCTTTTGATTTCCTCCTTGATCTCATTTGTGACCCACTCACTATTTTATACCATATTGTTTAGCCTCCATTTATTTGTCAGCTTCCCTGATTTCTTCTTATAATTGATTTCTAGTTTCATAGCATTGTGGTCAGAGAATACAGTTGAAATTATTTCAATCTTCTTAAATTTATTGAGACTTATTTTGTGGCCTAACATGTGGTCTACCTTAGAAAATGTTCCATGTGCACTTGAAAAGAACGTATATTCTATAGCTTTGGGATGAAATGCTCTGAAAATGTCTGTTAAATCCAGCTGGTCTAATGTGTCATTTAAGGTCGCTGTTTCCACATTGATTTTCTGTCTGGAGGATCTGTCCATTAGTGACAGCGGGGTGTTGAAATCCCCTACTATGATAGTGTTACTGTTGATCTCTCTTTATGTCTGACAATATCTGTTTTATATATTTAGGGGCTCCTATGTTAGGTGCATAGATGTTTACTAGAGTTATGTCCTCTTGTTGGATCGATCCCTTCATTACTATGAAGTGTCCTTCTTTGTCCTTTGTTATATTCTTCAATTTAAAGTCCATTTTATCTGATATAAGTATCGCTACTCCAGCTTTTTTCTCAGTACCATTTGCATGAAATATTTTACTCCATCCCTTTACTTTCAGCCTGTATGAGTCTTTGGATCTGAGGTGAGTCTCTTGTATACAGCATTTGCTGGGGTCTTGCTTTCTTATCCATTCAGCCACCCTATGTCTTTTTATTGGAGCATTTAATCCATTTACATTTAATGTGATTATTGATAGGTGTGTATGTATTGCCATTTTGTTATTTGTGTTCGTAGTCTTTCATAGGTTGTTTTTCTCTTCTACTTAAAGAAGCCCTTTTAGCATTTCCTGCAAAGCTGGCTTGATGGTAATGAATTCCCTTAACTTATTTTTTTCTGCAAAGCTCCTTATCTCGCCTTCGATTTTAAATGATAACCTTGCTGGATACAGCAATCTTGGTTGTAGGCCTTCATTTTTCATCACTTTGAAAACCTCCTGCCACTCCCTTCTGGCCTGCAAAGTTTCTGTAGAAAAGTCAGCTGATAATCTTATGGGGGTACCCTTGTAAGTACCTTGCTGCCTTTCCCTTGCTGCTTTAAGGATTCTGTCTTTGTCCTTAACCCTTGTCATTTTCACTATAATGTGTCTTGGAGTGGGCCTGTTTGGAATCATCCTGGTTGGAACTCTCTGCACTTCCTGGGCTTGTATTTCAATGTCCTTTGCCAGGTTAGGGAAGTTTTCAGACATTATTACTTCAAATATATTCTCAATCCCTTGCTCCCTCTCTTCTCTTTCTGGTACTCCAATGACCCGTGAGTTATTGCGTCTGATGTTGTCCCCCAGCTCTCTTAAACTATTTTCCATGTTTTTCATTCTTTTTTCTTTTTGTTGTTCCGCATGGGTGATCTCTGCTATTTTGTCTTCTAAGTCACTGATTCGATTTTCTGCTTCATCCAATCTGCTAGTGATTGCATCAAGTTTGTTATTTAATTCAGTAATTGTGTTCTTAAGTTCTAGCTGGTTGCTTTTCATGATTTCTCTATCCTTCTTTATATTTTCATTAATTTCCTTGAACATTCTAATAATCAGTGTTCTGAACTCTGTCTCCGATAGGTTGGTTACCTCTATTTCCTCTATTTCCACTGATTCAGGAAGTTTTTTCTGTTCTTTTATTTGTGTTGTGTTTCTTTGTCTCCCCATTCTGGCTTACTCTTTGTGTTTGCTTCAATATAACAGATAGATCCCCCAGATTTCTCAGTCTTTTCTGGGTAAACTTATATGGTGTGTGTCCTTTATATTTGAATTACTCAGTCTCCCTATTCTCCTGTGCTTGTATCTGAGGTGTTCCTTGTGTCGTGTGTCCTCACTTGTTGAAGTTTTAGTTTTGATTACTTTTGGTTTGTCAGTAGGTGGAATGGACTCCCAGACTGATTAGCTGTGAGAATCAGCAGCTTCTGCAGTTTATGAGCTGCTGTGAGAGGATTGACCCCTCTGATGAAAATTGGACCCTATGGGTCTTAGTACCTGTAGCAACTTCTTTTTGGTTGTGACTCTTGTATGTCAAACCCAGAAATGCTCTGGTTTTATCTAAAGTTGGCCTCCGGGTATGATGATTCTTGTGTCTGTTTGTTTGGACCCACTGCTGCAGAGTGATTTTAGAGCATAACAGATCAACAAGAACAACCTCGGCAGCCACCAAAGGAAACCAAATGCTCGCACAAGTAAAAAAAAACCAACCATCAAACTACAGTCAACTTGTACAGAAATATCAATCATACTAATGAAGAAAACAAACAGAAACAAAACAAAACCCACATACTCAATAATAACAGAAGAGGAAACAAAATAAAATACAATATCCTAAAATAAAAAATAGAATAAACATGAGAAACCGATTAGCTATACCTAAAAAATAAAAAATAAAAATAAACTAAAATAATAATAAAAAAAGTAAGAAAAATTAAAAAAATAAAATTTGCAGAAAAAAGGAAAAGAGGAAAAGTATAGCAGTGAGAAGAATGAATAAAATTAAGAGAGAAAGTGAGGGTGGGGAAAAAAGAAAAAGAAAAGAAAGAAAAAGAAAAAAGGAAAAAAATATATATATATTTTTCTACACACCCATATATATGGACATATATTCACCTATATACACCTATATATATATGCCTATATTAAAAACTACAATATGATTATAATGAAATAGAAATAAAAACCAAAAACAACCAAGATAAGCAGCCAATAAAGGGAAAACAAAACAGAATAAAACCAAACAAACCAAAAATACCCGTGCCGGTCTAGGCTAAAGTCCACCAAGCTCTCTTCAGTTTGTCTGCTGTACAAAAATTCCTGTGCGTCTTGTGGGAACAGTAGGCCACCTGATGCCTAGTGTGATCCTGGCCCTGCAGGTTTGCTGTACTTGAGTGTGGTTGTGACGTGTGATTGGTGGTTTTTACAAAGTCACTGCCTTTTTGCTTTTGCCTGTCCCAAGGCAGGCTGCACCCCCAAAGGCTCAATGAGTGTCTCTGGGCACCCTTTGGGTTGACAGCTGTGGAGAATTAAAGAATTCCTCACTACCAAAAGCCTGCTGCTAAGAATCTGTTAATTAGTACCTCAGCAGGTGAACCTGCCCTGCCTCCCAAGCCTTGCCTAAAGGTGGGGGCGGGGTAGGTAGTCTCACTCTGCTGCCTTTACTGGGTGGAAATTCTCAACCCCCTGCAGGTAAGGATATCTTCCTAGTCTGCCCCTATTGCTCCCTTCAGGAGTCAGTTTAAGACTGTCTTGGCGGGGGCCAAAGTTTGTGGGAGTGGGTGAGTTATTGGGTTTTTTTGCTTTCTGTTCAAGAGTAGAAAAAGGGGAAAAAAATAAAAAACATAAAAATAAACAAAGCCACAGTTCCAACACTGTTTTAAGCTAAGGCCTTTGCCTCTTATGCTCCAGCGGAGTTCCTGCTGCTCTCCCAAAGGGTCTGCCAGGATTTAGGGAATTGCGCGCACCCTACCGTATGGCTAAGATCCCCGCTCCGTCTCTCGGGGATCTGCGTCTCTGCCCGGCGCGCTGCTTGTCCGAGTGAGTCTTCTTTTTCCCCTGCTCCTGAGTTTGAGTTTAAGGCTTCTGCCTTGCAGCCGGCGCGTGCCCACGTGGTGCTCCTGCTGCTCTCCCAAAGAGACTGCCGGAGTTTAAGGGACTGCAAGCCCCCTGCCCCGAGGCTCAGATCCCCGCTCCGTCTCTCGGGAACCTGCGTCTCCTCCCGGCGCGCTGCTTGTCCGAGCAAGTCTTCTTTTTCCCCTGCTCCTGGGTTTCAGGCCTCTGCCTTGCAGCCGGCGCGCGCCCGCGCGGATCTCCTGCTGCTTTCCCAAACGGTCTGCCGGGATTTAGGGGACTGCGCCCACCGTGCCGCGTGGCTCCGATCCCCACTCCGTCTCTCTGGGACCTGTGACTCCGGCCGGCGAGTCCTCTGTTTCCCCTGCTCCCGGGTTTAAGGCGTCTGCCTTGGAGCCAGTGCGCGCCCGCGCCGTTCTCCTGCTGCGCTCCTGGAAGGACTGCCCGAAATAAAGTTTTTTTTTGTTTTTTGGTTTTTTTTGAGGGCAGTGTCACTGGCCCTCATATGTGGGATCCGAACCGGGGCCACTGGCATCCCAAGCCAGCGCTTAACCAATGCACCACTCGGCCGGCCCTGAAATAAAGTTTTAAGTAAAACTTTTCAGTAATGATCATATATTAAAAATGCTTATCAGGCCGGCCGAGTGGCGTGGTGTTTAAGCGCTGGCTTCGGAAGCCAGCAGCCCTGGTTCGGGTCCCACATGTGAGGGCCAGTAATACTGCCCTCAAAAAAAAAAAAAATCCTTCCTTTTTCTACTTTCGCCTCTTTGCCTCCTGATTTTAAAACGTCCTCTTTTTCTTTTATATTCCATATCAGTTTGTAAGGATTTTAAAACTGACCGAACTAATCTCCATGTGTCCCAAATTGTAACTGGTATAAAAACTCCATTTTGACAAAACGCCTAGAGATCTGTACCTACCTTTTCGAAGTATTAAAATCTAGGGTTCCTAAACAATTCCACCTGGAGCTGGGCTGTGCGAGCCCTGGCAACTGTGTAGGCTGCAGCCCCTGCTGCAGTAGGCTGCCATTGGCTACAGTGAGTGGCTGGCAGCCAGCGTGAGCAGCTGGCAGCCAGAGTGAGCTGCTAATAGCTGCACTGAGCGACCATCCAGAGACCGGTGACTGATATGCCTCATCCGGGAAGAGCACAATGACGATACCAACATGGGTCAGTGAAGCAGCGTCCTCCGCAACTAGACTGGAGAACAAAAAGATAGCAACTTGTCTGTTCCCCTTCCCCGGTTCCCCAATGCTGTTCCCCTCCCCCAATTCCCCAATAAAACCTTAAAAAAAAAAGAAAAAGTTTAAAAGCCATAAAAAAATAAAATAAAATGTGATTGGAATGTTTCTACCTTTTTCTGTTGTACCTATTGGTTACTGCTTAATCCCTTATTCTTATAATCAAACTCGTACTCCTTGGTCTGAGGTACGAGCTCATCTTTTGGGATATGTTCCTAATCCTATTGTGGACATTTTTACAAATATAACAAGAAGTGGATCAGATGTCTAACCTCTAAACTCCATCTACTCCCTGGGGAAGAAATACTCTCCATGGCTACAGATGGACTTTTTATTTTAAATTCTGTGAACTGGATAAAAACTTAGGGTGGAGGGTTTGCTGGTACTATCGTTGTTTTGTTTTGCTGGTGCTATGATTATTTTGCTTATTGTTCTATGTTTATTCTGTTTTGTCCAGATGCAGACAAACAGTTCTCTGACAGGCAGTAAATGAAAATCCGCAAGGTCTGTGTTTCTCACATTTTAAAAACAAAAAAAAGTGTGAGAGATCAATGACGATAACTGCCGGCGTATGAGTCACGGATGATGAATAATATGTGTCTGGAACTTTGAGATCCAATGCAAAAGCAACGTGGTCTTTTTCTTCATGTTAAGAGGGTCTTATTTTATTATCACCTGCTCTGAAAAAAAAAGTAAAAAAAAAAAAAGTGTGAGATATCACATTATAGCCTGCATGTCTGCCCCCATGCACCTCTCCATAAAGACAGATCACAACTTCAATATTATGCTTACCATATGTGTTCCCACTTGGTGCCAAAAGATGGCCAGTTAGTCTATGATGGCTAAGATATCTCAAGGGAGGGGTGAAACAAGCCAGACATGGCGACATGGGAGCCCATGGATGCAACAGGAGGAAACACCAGTTGACAGAAAAAAGGGTGTAAATCCCTTGCTTCAGGATCTGGCAGCCTGGCTGTGAAATAACCTATTGATGTGATAATATGTTCTGGGTCCATTCTTATCAGTAAGCCTTGGCAGTAAGCCTGTCTCCTAAGAGGTGCATGATAATAACCTCATGAGACCTCCAGTAATGGCAGCTTACATGTGTGGGTGATCTGGACCTGAGCTATGTTTTTGGGTGTGAGACTCACAGAGTGTGGAAACTACATTGATCCTTGCTTACGTGTAAGGTAATAAAAGGAGCAGTCAGACCCCATTCAAGGCTTTCAGTCCACGAGGCTGAAGTCCCCTGACCCCAAACTGTACTTTTCTCTCATTTGTGTCTCTCTGTCTTTCTTAACTTTTCGCCATCCATTCTCCACTCCCACTGCTCAGTCATGGGGACATAACAATACCTCAGGGTAATGAAGATTAAGATGCTGAATGTGTGAAAGTAGCATGAATGTGAAAGGGAAAGTGGTAAATGATAATCAGCATGGCACTGTGCCTCAGTGGCAGGTACTTTTCAGAACAATTATAGAAACGAGACCATATGAATGGTGAGGAACTGTACATTTTCCTTTAAACAATGCTGCCCTCATACATTATTAACAGTCCTTACATACCCTGTTTATATACAGACTTCAATATGAGGAAGATGAGCACACCAAAAATAGAAGAGATACAAGGAATATGAGCTATAAATACAAATTTCATAAACATTTCAAAAATATAAATCCTGGGAAAATATCAGCCTTTATATATTCACATTCAGAACCTGTAAAGATATGTGCAGTAAGCTTGCAGTAGGAAGATAAAAACAGAATCTTACATAAAAAACTTATTAATTTTAAATATGCTGAATGGTTCATCTGCCTCAAAACTTTCATTTCTGTGGATTTAAAGGGATGGGACGATGTGTGGAGCCAAAAGGGATTAGAAAATTTGTCGTGGAGGAGGGTCTTGGACCAGAAGCTTTTGGGGAATGTTAACATTCAGCAAGTCTGTTCCAGCAGCCTGAGAGCAACACGTGATCCAGCCAGAGCCCCTGAGCCTCTAAACCTGCTGTCCCAAATCTCGGCATAAAAGACAGTGGTCACCACCCACAAACCAGATGAATACCAAAACCAGACCAGATACGCACGTACACTGACCTCTCTTAATGGTTCCTCGATCACTGGCTCAAAATTACTCCAGAATCCGAACCAAAAGCTGTGCTCATTGACAAACCACCCCATCAGTAGTCTGGCACCTACAGGCACAGCAGCCCGCGGAGACGTTAAACTCTGACCTTCAGATTCTCGATAGTTCAGACTTTAATCACTGAGCACAGAACGTCCCCGACCCCCCATGATGGAACCCAGACACCCCGATCACTGACACTCAGTACGACTCCTCAGCGCTCCCCGCCCTTGCGCTGTCTTCACCGACTCACAGGAGCAACCACCGGCTTAGGGGGAGACAGACCGCCCACGTCCCCGCCTTTTCTACAGACAGACCCGTACACAGACTTCACTCTTCCCTGTATCTCCAGCGACTTCTTCAGGGTCTGACTTACTTCCCTAAACTTCTTTCATATGCCCTTATGCGAGAACGTACGACGAAGGTCGGCTGCGTTTCTATGGAGAAAAGAATGCAGCTTTTTCCTTGTGAGGTAATATATCCGCGCCGGCATCTTGGCGCCCTGGGGGCCGCCATCTTTGCATAGCTGACGTACAGGTTTGTCGTACAGAAGGCGTTTGCGTCGATGACCATTAAGACCCGATGGTGAGACCACTGCTGAATCGCTCCCACTTCTGGCACTTCAGCCGTTATAGGACAAGAGAGGTTTTTCAGACACTCGAGGGCACCGAAGACAAACACAACTTGGGGGCAAATTCATTTGTCGTAGGGTACGGCGAATGCCGCATAATTTTCAAAGGCCGGAGCCCATCACGACCAAAAGAGCGCGGCGTACATTCTGAGCAGCTCTTATGGCTGTGACGCCTCAGCTCGGTGGGAAATTAAAATAACTTCTGGACACCTCAGTCGCTGATCTAATTGCCGAGATTTGAAGGTCGTATAAAAACTAAAGCGTGCTTGACCAAAATGCTAGCGGCGCGATATAGGCGTATAGCGTTTGCGCCTTTAGGCAGGAACACTGGGTGCAGCCATCTTGGGGGAAGTTCGGTTTCCGTACAGGACGATTCGTGTCTGGGGGTAGCTTAGTATGAAACTGGGTAGGTGTCAGTGCCTTTGGAAGACAAGCAAGAGTGTTAAAAGTGAGATGGTATGGGGTATGCAGTGATGTATCACATAGTGGGCAGAAACGTTGTGAGCCTTTTTCCAGGTTCACCCCAATTACGCTCCTTACCCTGCTCAAGTACAAAACATGCCACATCCTAAGCAGCCATTGAACCACCTTCTGACACTCTTCATTAGTGTGCATTTTATGAATAGAGTTCTAGTGTACGCGTATGTACTCTTTTTTTTTTTTTTTTTTAAATCTGGCTTCTTTCACACAACATAGGTGTTTTGAAGTGTCAATAAGTCATTCCTTTTTGTTGCTTAGTATTTCACAGTTTGAGTATTCCTAAATGTGTTTAATCATTCACCAGTGGACCTTTGAGTTGTTAATATTTTTTGATATTAGAAATAGAACCGCTATGAACATGCAAAAAATTACCTCAAAGAATTGGATTTCCCACAGTTGTACACATCTGCATCACCTCCCAATAGGCTTCACCGGCCATTTTGCAGGCCTACTACCATTTCTAGCTCTACTCTGACTCATATTCTCCTTCCCCATGGCCCCAGTCCTGAGTAAGAAGGTTCACTCACCGTGAGGAACCAGAGATGTTGAGAACATGGGCCATGGCAAAGATGCCAGGTTCATCTACTTGGCTTACATTATGTTCAACCCCATAGGCCTTTACAATTCTGAGAAGTTATGCAAAAGTCATGTAACCACCGTACAAAGCAGACAGTCAATTCCATCTTCTCTTACTCCTCTATCAGTACTATGTTGGCCCAATCTCTAACCCGAAATGCTAGAATTGTCCCTTCTTACACCCTTGGCCTGTACTATCGTGTATTCCTAAGGGAGGAAAGGTGATCCTTGTAAAACACAAATCAATCATGAAATATTCCTGTTCTCAATTTTCTAATGACTGCATTACTGAACAAAATAAGTATTGGGATTGCTAAATTAGGCATTTACATATGTTGGAGTGAATTTCCCTCATAATCCAGGGTTTGTGATGGAAATGTAAGACAGCTACTGCATAGCAAATTTCCTATTTCTTGTTCTCTAAGTAGGACTCAGGTTTTTTAGCAGGTATCTTTATTGGATCAAGGGAAAGACTCTGAGTAGAGGAGACAGTCTACTTGTAGGAGTAAGAAGGAATGGAAAAGATAAGTAAAATCACACATCCAATGAAGCAGGTCATAGGTATGGGATCTTTGAAGTGATGGCCACCTTTAAAGGTGATAAGCCTGTGAACAAATAGATAACATATAGGGTTTCTGCTCCAGTACATCCCAAGGGGTATCTTACCCCCTTTTATCTCCTATACTTTCTTCCATTTTACACCAAGGTGCTCATGCTTTTAATTTTACTTACCCTGGGGATTCTATTCCTTTTCTGCTCTTCCCCTTTTATATTCAGACAGACGCTGAGACACACACACACTAACACACACACACACACACACACACACACACACACTGTATGAATGGGAATAAAACACTAAAATCATCATATACCTGTCTATTAGTTCATATCTTACTTCATGAATAAGCAACTGCAGATAATGTTTACAGCTACAACTTTCTTGAAGACATTCTTGTCTGCTTCTGGGGAACCAAGTCTCTTGGGTCTTCCAACTTCACCACCTCTTCCTTCCCACTTCACCACTGCTGTTTTCTTTTTTTTTGAGGGCAGTGTCACTGGCCCTCATATGTGGGACCCGAACCGGGGCCGCTGGCTTCCCAAGCCAGCGCTTAACCACCACGCCACTCGGCCAGCCCATACACCACTACTGTTTTTGCACCTACTTTATTAGACATCTTTCTAAACGTTGAGAAGAAAAAAAATGTGGAAGAAATTTTCTTTTAGGGATGATGATTTTAGTTCCTAGTACAAAAAGACTGAATCTGTTCCGGAGTTTCTATGGAGACAGTAAAATATAACACTAGTGTGCAGATCAGAAGATATTATTTTCCTTAATATAGAAAATAACAGCTATAGAAAATAACGGCTTAACTTATTAGAATAAAGAAGAAGAGTTAAGGATTATGAGAACAGAGCAAGAAATGGAAAACAGAACCTTTGGACAATTTCTGAGTGGGGCAAAGACAAGTGTCTTAGTCAGTTCAGGCTACTATAACAAAACAACAGAAACTGATTTCTCATAGTTCTGGAGGCTGGAAAGTCCAAGATCAAGGAACCAGTGGATTTGGTGTCTGATGAGGGCCTGCTTCCTCACAGACACTGCCTTCTAGCTACAACCTCCCATGGCAGAAGGGGAGAGGGGTCTCTGGGCCCTAGTGACCTATACCTCTCAAAGACCCCCATTTCCTAATATCACCTTGGGGGTTAGGATTTCAACATATAAACTTTAGGGCCGGCTGAGTGGCGCGGTGGTTAAGCGCTGGCTTGGGATGCCAGCAGCCCCGGTTCGGGTCCCACATATGAGGGCCAGTGACACTGCCCTCTAAAAAAAAAAAAAGGCTCTGAACATATAAACTTTCAGGGAACACAAAATTTAGTCTATAGTAATAAGATAAGAAATCATATAAACATACAAATCAGGTTACGGTGTGTGCATAGCATCCAACATGGAACTGAATGTTAGGAAGGGAAATTACTATTTCCCAGAGTAGCATAGAAAGACTCCAATTAAAGACTATGCTGAATTCAAAGATCTGTTTGAAACGAGGCCAGGAAGGTCAAATTTCATAGCGAGGGAGGGGGTAAGGTAAAAATAGGCAGAGTCAGTGTGACAATGGACAAAAAAAGGGCCAAAAGAAAAAAAAAAGAGAATGAGGAAAACAAACAAAAATTCAAAACATACATAAAAATAAACAGGGATCAGATGGAATCAGACCTCAGAGAAACAGAAGGGGTATAATTTCCTTTTGTAAAGGAAAAGCTTGCATGTGAGAAGGATATGGGGAGCAGCTGTTTAGGTTTCCTCAGACACTCTCATACTGGGCACCATCTCCTACTGACTAGCATATGGCTTTCCCAGCTGCCCCCACATGCTGGTTCTCTCACTCACCTGGACAGGTCTGACTGTGGATTTATCTTCTATCGTCCACAGTTCTTCCCCATGTTCCAACTTGGAGAGTGCGTCTGGTTTGCTGACTTGATACCCTGTTCATGGGAAATGACAGAGACTTTAGACACATCGAATTGGACTGGGATGTGAAGATGGAAGAATGTCACACTGTAGGGACTATACATTTTTTTTTTGTTTTTCTTTTTAAGCTGAGCCATCCTGCCACCTGTTGGCAGCTCAGCGGCAGCTCACCTCGTTGGGCTGGGCATCCAACTGCTGTTGCTCAGAGTTCAGAGCCCTTGAGCGAGCTCTTTACCAACTGAGCCACTCAGCCAGCCAGGGACTGTATGGTTTTCACATCAGCCAAGTAGGGCTTTTTTCTCAGGACAGGGAACATTATACACCATTGTGTGGAGCCAGAGAAGGACGTGAGAGTCTACCACTTGAGAGCACTAGAGACTCTGAAGCTGAGAGAAGAAAGGCCACTGACTAGGGACCCTGAGGGGAACCGTCCACAACCATTGATACCAGGTTGCTGTAGTTCTTCAACATCACATGCCGGTATAGGTCCTTCTGCTCGGGGACCTGGAGCTACCACTCCTCCCACATGAAATTCACAGTCCCGACCTCCAGTGTCACTGATTCCTGTCATAACATGGTCCTGTTTAATAGGAAGTATTTCCCTTTTACTGATGTACAGAAAGGAAGTTATTCTGTTTATTTTCACCATATAGGCAGCACCAATACAAGCAGTTCTTTGAAAAACACTTCGTAGTAGGAAAAAAATACTATTGGAGTTATCATATATTCACTATTCCATTTATTCAACAAATTAGACATTTCTATAATGCAGAGCCATTAAATCCTCTTGCTAACAAAGAATCATTCATACACACACACACACACAAAAAAAGAGGTCTGACAATTAAGTTCGCAAACTCATTCTAGAAAAAGTGCTCCATACCTCATTGCTGAATATACTACTGTCACCTTCAAAGTACTCCTCTTGGGAAACTATGCACTGTTGTCATACTGCCTGCCTCTCTGCCTTCATGCACCTTTCTATAAAGACAGATCAGGGGGCCGGCCGAGTGTCGCATTCATTAAAAGCTGGTTTTGGAATGCCAGCGGCCCTGGTTCGGATCCCACATATGAGGGCCAGTGACACTGCCCTCTACAGCTAACAACAGCTCCACATGGAGCTGGGCTGTGCGAGCCCTGGCGACGGTGTAGGCTGCAGCCCCTGCTGCAGTGCACTGCCATAGGCTAAAGTGAGTGGCCAGCAGCCAGCGTGAGTGTCTGGCAGCCAGCGTGAGCTGCCAATAGCCACGGTGAGCGACCATCCAGAGGCAGGCGACCGAGCTGCCTCATCCGGGAAGAGCGCAATGACGATACCAACATGGGCCAGTGAAGCAATGTCCTGCACAACTAGACTGAAGAACAAAAAGATAACAACTTGTCTGTTCCCCTTCCCTGATTCCCCAATGCTATTCCCCTCCCCCAATTCCACAATAAAATCTAAAAAAAACAAAACAACTAGATCATTACTTCAATATTATGCTTAATGTATATATCCCTATTTGACCCCAAAAGATGGCTGGTTCATCAATGACGGGTAAGATTTCTAAAGGAGGAACAACCTAAGCCAGTCACAGTCGCGTGGGTGCCAGTGAGTGCCAGCGGGTGCCATAGGAGGAATCACGAGTTGACAGAAATAGGGTATAGATTCTTAGTTTTGGGTCGGCTGAGTGGCGCGGTTGTTAAGTGCTGGCTTGGGAAGCCAGCGGCCCCAGTTCAGTCCCACATAAAAAAAAAAAAAAGGAAATAGGGTGGAGAACCCTTGCTTCAGGTTCTGGCAGCCTACATGTGAAATGACCTATTAATGTGATAATATCTGTCCTCTCGTGCATCCTTATCAGTAAGCTTTGGCAGAGGAAGTTTCTGTCTCTTAAGAGGTACATGATAATAACCTCATGGGACCTATGGTAATGGCAGCTTGCAGATGTGGGCGATTTGGACCTGAGCTCTGTTTTCAGTTGTGAGACTCACAGACCAAGGAAGCTACATTGATTTTTGCTTATGTGTAAGATAATAAAAGGAGCAGTCAGGCCCAATTCGGGGCTCTCAGTTCATGAGGCTGAAAGTTCCCTGGTCCCAACTGCATTTTCTCTTATTTTGTCTCTCTCTTTCTTAACTTTTTGCCATCCCTTCTCCATTCCCACTGCTCAGTTGTGCAGGACATGACAGTTTACTTGTATATACAAATAGAACTGGAGTTCTTTTCAGTCCTTTGAAATAAACTTTTAATAACAAATTGTCTTCTGGTTGTCAGTCAAAAAAAACTAGCAAAAATATTCAGATTTAAGAGTGATGAGTAATCACAGCTCCTCTCCTGAATTCTGAAAAACTGTAAGCAGCTGCTATTTTCAAAGAAATAAAGATTAAAATGTCATTTTTGGTGGTGGCATTGCTCATATAATGTATGTGACTTAGAGCTGGGCCAGGTTTGCTTCCCACAACTTGAATAAATCCAAGTTTTTTAAAATTTTCCTAGGGTTTCCATACCAAAATACTATAAATGCAGTGGCTTAAAACAATAGACATTTTTGGAGTCTAGAATTCCAAAATGAAGGTGTCATCAGGGCCATGTTTCTTCTGAAACCTGATGGAGAATCCTTCCTTGTCTCCCAGCTTTTGGTGACTTGCTGGCAATTTTTGGCATTCTTAGCTTGTAGCTGCATGACTCTAATCTGCCGTCATATTCTCTCTCTCTGCCTGTGTCTGCACATAGTATCTTATAAAAAAAACACCAGAAATATTGGATTAGGGACCCACCCTACACCAGTGTGACTTCGTCTTAACAAGTTACATTCCACAACTACTCTATTTGCAAATACAGTCACATTCTGAAGTATTGGGACTTAAACATACTTTTGGAGAGAGGGTACACTGGTTCTGGTACCAATTCCAATGTCTGTGTGTTGCTGGGGGAGGTTTCACACACCAACGAACAATTCTCAGACATCAGCAGGGTGTCCAAGAATTCAGCTCATTTTAGGCTGGCCGAGTGGCACATTGGTTAAGAGCTGGCTTGGGACACCAGCTCTGAGCAGCAGGGCCCCGCTTCAGATCCCACATATGAGGGCCAGTGACACTGCCCTCTATAGCTAAGATGGTGAACAACAGCTCTACCTGTTTGCCTCTATAGCTAAGATGGTGAACGATGGCTCCACCTGGAGCTGGGCTGCTGTGAGTCACCAGGAACAGTATAGGCTGCAACCTGTGCTGCAATGGGCTTCCATAAGCTACAGTGAGTGGCCAGCAGCCAACGTGAGCAGCCAGCAGCCTGTGTGAGCTGCCAAGAGCCACCATGAGTAGTTGTCCAGAGGCCGGCGACCAATCTGCCTCACCTGGGAAGAGCGCAATGATGATATCAACATGGGCCAGTGAGGCAGCGTCCTCCACAACTACACTGAAGAACAAAAGGACAGCAACTTGTCTGTTCCCCTTCCCCAATTCCCCAGTACTGTTCCCCTCCCCCAATTCCTCAATAAAATCTTAAAAAAAAAAAAAGAATTCAGCTCATTTCTAACACTGTCTACCTAGAGATAGCATCAGATTCCACAGGTTTAGGATTCAGGATTATAAGACTGCTCCCCTTTCAGGTGCCAGCCACAAGCTGAAGCACTTACACATGCGTCTCACCAATGGCTATAAATTGGAAGTTCTAATAATCCCCTCCAACTCAGAATGCCAGTCACAAGTCCAAGTTGTTACCTGTAATGGTTGTAAATCACTTTTCCACAACCCCCTCTTCTTGTTCGATTAATTTGTTAGAATGGCTCACAGCACTCCAAGAAACATGTCACTGGGTCACTGGTTTATTGTAAAAGGATATAAGTTAGGAACAGCCATATGGAAGTGATGCATAGGACAAGGTATGTGGGAAGGAGTGTGAAGCACCCTCTCCAGGTGCACCACTCTCCAATCTCCATGTTCACCAACCTGGAAGCTTTCCTAAGGCCCCAGTCATCACAGGTTTGTCATTATATTTTCCCCTTATAATTGGTCAGATTTTCCTGCTTCTTTGTATGTTGACTAAATTCGTGTTGTACCCTGGGCATTTTATGATGTTGCAAGTCTATCCTGTTACAATCCTCTGGAGAATGCTAATTTTTGTTGTTGTTTTAGAATGCAACCAGCCTGGCTGTATTCAGACCATAAATCCTTGAGTAGTAGTTTCTGATAAAAATGATTTGGTACTTAGGAGAACTCATCTGGGAGGTCTGTGGATGGAGCTGGGTGGGCTTCCTGTTATTCTCTAGTCTAGAATCCTGTTAAACTGTATGGTTCTAACTTCCTGTAAGGGTGGTGGTGGTGGTGGTGGGTATATACATAGCAGCCATCAGAGAGGGGAGAACGGAATGCTGCACTTTTGGGTATCCAGAAGTGCACATTCTCCCTGTTGCAGTGGTATTTGCTTCCTGAATAAATCCTATTTTTGGCGGGCTACTTGGAATATTTTGTCAAATCAATATTTGTTTGTCAGTGCAATTTTCAAAGCCCTTATTATGCTCTTTGGGTGTGCTCCTCAGATGAGCCACTTAGTGGTTATCTAGGCCTTTAAGTGCTGGTTTACATCAGTTTTATTTTACTATGTTTCTTAGTGTGCTTTTCACACGTGCAGCAGGGCCTGAGTCTGGAATTTATGTCAGCTCATACACAGAACGAGGGTGTTCTCATTCAGCTTTCCTGATTTTTTCACCAGTCTCTGGTTCCCTGGGACCCCCTTTACTAGTACTTTCAAGTACTCTGGCTAGAAAGATAGAGCACTCAAAGATTTTTCTTTTATCTTTTACCAGACGTAGATGTGATTGTGTCCTATATGCTCACCCTGAAACCTGTGGAATTTGTTTTTCATTCTTTTTCCCTAACTGGTTCTTTTCTGAACTCATCTCCTAATAGAAATTCCTTGTCAACTGCAGACAAGAGCAATTAAGGCAAACAACTAATATTTTGATTTGTGGCTCTTATTACTTAGGAAATTCCCAGTGTTTTAGGATCTCTATGCCAGAAACTAGCCCATTGCAGAACACATACTCTAGGAGGCAGGATAGCTCAGTACAGAAGAATCTCAAAACACAATTTTCAGGCCTTCATCAGCAAACAAATCAACTGAGTAATCCGTTGCAAATTGAGATTCATGGACCATCCAGGTTCAGAGAGCCTGTGGTGGGGCTCAGGAACCTGGATTTTTAATATACACATGAGATTTTGCTGTAGCCAAACATGCAGGTCACATTACCATGACTAATCCTGTTTGAGCCTGGGTCTCCACTTTTATCATTGGGTAATCACAAAATCCCTTGCTGCAGTGTGCAGACGGATTTAAATCAAGTATGTAATATGACATCACCAAACCAGTTAGGTTGGTGGCGTACAGATGAAGTATCATTTTCTTTGTTCTTTTTGTTTTTTTTAAGGGCAGTGTTATTGGCCCTCACATGTGGGACCCGAACCAGGGCCGCTGGCCTCTGAAGCCAGCGCCTAACCACCGTGCCACTCGGCTGGCCCGTATCATTTTCTTTGGACAAACGACTTTCGCTTTTTTTAATTTTTATTTTTTTGACTTCCCACTTGTTAAGAGGCTGGACTTTGGAGTAGGGCTGGTTGGTTTTCTGTGCAGGGCCCAACAGATCCTTTTACTAGTACCTCCACTTTTTCAGAGTTGAGGATTCTCTTCAGTTACATTCCTAGAGAAGCCAAGTTCCCGATGTTGGCCTCACTCTCTGGCTCTGCCCTGCACCTAAAATTGGCCTGAAGCTCCACATCCTGCAATAGCCCAACTTCTCAAATATCAAGCCTGCCCTCGCTTTTGACTTCTTCCTCTTACTGGCCCCAGTGCATCCTCTTCCTTTTCTTCTTCTACTTTCAAATATCTTAGAATTCTCTTTAATGCACGGGTATTGTGTCTGTTGCAGAGCAATGTTTTACCACATCTTCCCTTTCCCTGGCTAGAAACACATTCTCTGCTGTAGGAACCACCACATCCCCTTTAAGATGGCCATGCTAGCTGTAAGGTGTGCTTGACTTCAGTTGTACAAAGTGTCACAATAGCTGTGGCCACTATTGAAGGTGTTAATTGGACAAAATAGCCTATTAAATAGTCCACCAAAATGAGGGTTATTCGGGAAAACAACCAACACAGCAGTGTAGGAACACATACCTTCCAAGCTGGATGCCCTTTGCCAAAGAGCATGAGCTGTCCAATATGGCCCCTATAAATCCCTCCACCTCAGGAAGTTAGAACCATCAAGTTTAACAGGAAGTCAGGACTAGAGTAACAGGAAGCCCAGCTCCACCCATAAATGTCCCAGGTTCTGGCTCAGTTATCTCCAAGTGCCAGTTCATTTTTATCATTCCCCCATTTTGATCGAGATCTTCAGATCTCAGGTTTTCCAGTCCTCAGCCTTTTGTCCCTCGCCATCAGGAAGGACTTCCTCTGGGTGTCATCTCTTACATCATGGGACAATGCATGGATCTGGGACAGCTGGTGTCCAGGGCTGATGGGTATCAGGAACAGAGCTTAAAACAAGAATTACAGGTAGAATTAGTATATAACTTAGCTTATGCGGCAGGTGCAAACCAGGAGCCCAAGCTTGTAGATAATGAGACAAAGACTATTACTACCTTAAATAAACCAAAGTTCCAGAAAGATTTGGTAACTTGCCTCCTTAGAGGTTACCTGCTTTAAATTTTGACAACTTCAGTTTCAGGTCACCAGACTGTGCATTTCCAGTCAGGGTTTGGTGCCTTCTTTAAGTGTGACACATGTATCTAAGAGTCTACTCCCTGCAGTTTAGCAACACAGGGGTTTGTCCACAGTACCTGGTAAGGGCCCTTCCAGCATGGTTGGAGGGAATCCTTTTCGAGGTGTCTCTTCCAGTAACAAAATGTCTAGCTTGTAGAGTACATATTTTTAATTTTTAATTTCCCTGGAGTGCATGGTGAAGTGATTGTTGTACCAAGGCATAGTTATTGTCAGTAGAAGAAATGTAAGCCTTTACAATATTGAAGTATATCTCCTTTAACCAACTGTGGGTCAAGAGAGGCAGAAGCCAAATGCATAGGGCATTCTGTAAGCATCTTGAAAGGTGAAAACTTGTGAGTCCCCAAAGGAGTAGATCTGAGATTTAAAAGGACTAGCAGCAATGCTTTTGGCCAAGGTATTTGAAAAGTTTCTGTAAATTTTGCCAATTGAATCTTAGTAATGCCATTAGTGCATTCAACCAGTCCTGAAGATTGAGGATAGTAAGCACGGTGAAAATGTTGGTAGAATTGGCCAAATAACAGACTTGGTTTAGCACCTGACCAGTGAAATAGGTTCTTAGATCATTGTGGAGTTCAAGAGGAGTTCCCCAAATAAGGATAATCTTCTCTAAGAGTATTTTGGCCACTGCAGATGCATTAGCTGATCTGCAAAGGAAAGCTTCAGTCCAGTGAGAAAACATACATATCACAACTAAAACATACTTGTATCCACGAGATGGGAGAAGCTGTATGAAGTCTACTTGCCAGACTGCAAATGGTCCGTGTGGCAACTTAACATGTCCAAGGGCAGTGTGAATAGGCTTCCCTGAGTTATATTTTGGGCAGGTGGGACACCTAAGGTAGGCACTTTTTGCAGCCTTATTAATATCTCCCCACCAGTATTGGTGCATGAAAGCTACCATTTTGCAGCTGACCAATGGTTCAATGCAGGTACAATGGTTAGGAGTGGGAATTTTAGAATTTCCGGTAGGACTGGATTGTTATTTGTTCTGAACCAGTTGCTTTTCCTTATTAAGCCAGCAATTGTTGGATTTCCAGTCATGTTTTTCTTCTTCAGAAGCTGATTGTTGGGCTTCTATGGCCAGTTTTTCTAAGTTATCAACTGGAAAAGCTTCTCTCTGGACCATGACAGAGGTTTGAATGCTACTGATGACCTTAAGGGCAGCATTTTTAACAGACATGTCAGTCAGGTGATTTCCTTTGGCCTCCAGTGTCAAGTTTAGAATGCCCTGGATTTCTAATGAGCCATTCCAAAAGCATACTACTGTGAGTATAAATGTTGACAGCATTACCCTTGGCTAAAATGCATGCTCCAGTGAGGGCATATAATTCAGCCTGCTGTGTGGAATTGGCCAGAGGCAAAGGTGCTGCCTCGATGACCTCAGAAGGGGCTACAACAGCATAATTAGCAGTACTCACCAGTGTCGTTTTTAAAGTATGAACCATTGGTAAACCATGAGAAATCAGGTTTACACAGAGAAATCTTTGGTAAATCATCATTAGGAGTCAGAAGGTGGTCTGTCAGTATCAGGCAGTCATGGAGGAGTGCCTCAGTCTCAGAAGGAAGAAAAGTAGCCAGATTAAGATTAATGCAATGCAAAAGGGTTGGGAAGCAGATAACAAGATTTCTTAGGAAGTAAGGCTTCTGACTGAAAGATGCTGGATGTGATGGGAATTCAGGAAATCTGTGTGAGGCAGAAAGATGGTTAGAGGGGAATCCCACAATTTTCTCTGTGGCTTTCACTAGAAGGGCAGTGGCAGCAACAGTTCTGAGGCAAGGAGGGTATCTCCAAACCACAGGATCCAGTTATTGACTATAGTATCCTAGGGGTTTATGTTGATCCCGTTTTTTTTAATTGGGGGAGGGGAACAATGTTGGGGAATTGTGGAAGGGAAACAGATAAGTTGCTGTCCTTTTGTTCTTCAGTCTAGTTGCAGAGGACATTGTTTCATTGGCCCATGTTGGTATCGTCATTGCGCTCTTTCCGGATAAGGCAGATCGGTCGCCAGCCTCTGGATGTCACTCACCGCGGCTATTGGCAGCTCACGCTGGCTGCCGGCTGTTCACACTGGCTGCCAGCCACTCACTGTAGCCTATGGCAGCCCACTGCAGCAGGGGCTGCAGCCTACACTGTTGCCAGGGTTTGCACAGCCGAGCTCCGGGTGGAGCTTTGTTAGCTGTAGAGGGCAGTGTCACTGGCACTCATATGTGGGATCCGAACCGGGGTCGCTGGCATCCCAAACCAGCTCTTAACCAATGCACCACTCTACCAGCCTCTGTTGATCCCATGTTTTTGAGCGAGCACCCCAAAGGCATTTCCTTCCTTTTCATGCACAAAAGGAAAGGGAACCTGGTAGTTAGGAGGCCCAAGAGAAGGTGGGTTTACTAAACTCTCCTTCAAGGCCTTAAAGGCCATGTCATCCTGTTCTTCCCATGAAATTGGGTCATGACAGTCATTCCTTCATAGGACATATAGAGGTTTTGCCACAAGAGAGAGATTTGGGATCCAATTCCAGCAATAGCTGACGAGCCTAAGAAAAGCTCGCAGTTGGTACTTCATCCTGGGCCTTGAGACACTTAGGATGCAGTGGAGTCTGATTGGATCCATGTGTTCGGATATCAGATGTCTCAAATATCAAACCTGAGTTGGTGCAAATTGTAATGTTTCTTTAGAAGTGTCAACAGATGGATGCTATCATCCTGTCAGAAAACCTGAGAAAAACAAAGAAGCAAATCATCCACATACTGTAAGAAGGTGGAACCTTTAGGGAAAACTACATCATTCAAATCAGTCTTCAGAATCTGTGAGAAATAAGAAAAGCTGTCAATAATACCCTGAGGCATTACAGTCCAGTTAAATGCTTTCCTTCTGAAGTGAAAGCAGAAAGGTATTCATTAACTGGGGTGCTAAAGAATGCACTACGTAACTCAATTACTGTAGACTTTACTTCCGGTTGGAATGGATGCAGCAGCATGTGTGAGGGTCAGGAACAACAGGGTTCAAGAGATAATAATGTGGTTTATTGCTTGGAGGTCCTGGATAAACCTCCATGCTTGTCCCTTTGGCTTTCTCACAGGTAGGAATGTTACAAGGACTAGAGCAAGGAATAAGACCCTGAGTTATGTAATCTATTATGGGATTTATATCTTGGAAGGTTTCCTTACTTATAGGGTATTGACTGATTCTGGGAAGAGGCCTTGAAGGATCAATTTGAACAATGACAGTAGGTACAATGTGAATTCTGCCAATATCAGTTAGAGATTTTGCCCATAAAGATGGTAATTGGTCCAATAGGGACCATTTATCAGTACTCTCAGACTCAGTTTGAAGTAGCAGGACCCTTAGCTGCTAGTCCCACCCCTAGCCTCTCTGTAATAAAAGATTGTTAAAGTTTCCCTTAGACTGATCAAGAAATTAGACTCCCCTAACTGCTTGCTACATTCTACAAGTTTTTACTACCTCTTATCTAAACATGACATAGGCTAGCTGTGTTTATCAAGATAAGGTGATAAGACCATAAGGCTTGAATGTTTTTTGTCCAAACATTCCCATCAGTTAGTTATGACCCCTGTAATTTTCTTGCTGGCTATATTTTAGTGCTGTCAATGTAATTAACTACAACACATTTTATGACTTCTGTAACTTGCTTGCTGTATTTGATGCTGTCAAAACTGTCTTAAGATTTATGAAAACCACCTGAAAATTGTAATTTGCTTAGCTTGTGATTTTTGTCTATAAAAACCCCTCTCCCTTTGTTCAGGGCTGTGAGTTTGTTCAGGGCATGAGCCCGCTCACAGTCGCCGACTCACAAATAAAAACTCCAAACTGCCTTGTTTGTATTTTTGTGTTGGGTACAACAAGTTACTATGCCATCAGAGACAGCACAGATGAAAGATGCTGAGAAGTGATGTAATTCACCTGATTGGTGATTCTGACGGTTACCATCAAACTCTTAACATTATTTCTCCTTTTCGAGAAAAGTATATTTCAGCATGATACTTCTCTAAGAAGTCTCTGCCTAATAAATGGGTAAGGGCAAATGAACTAAGGAGAAAACAATGTTTATCTCTTAAAGGACCTAGACTAAATAGGTTCAGACACATAAACCTGTTGGAAGTTTATTTGAAATCCCCACTATGTAAAATGTCTTATTACTCTGAAGCAGAGGCTGGCTTATAACAGAGGGGTTGAGCACCAAGTGTAGCACTGGTATCAACTATAACAGAAATAGTTCCTCCCCAATTTTAAGAAAAATTTCTCCAAGATGATTAAGTGGAAGGATTGGAAAAAGCCTCTATGGTTCCTCAGAGCCTCACCATTGGGAATTAGGAAAATCTGAAAAAGACTGGTTAGAAGGCAGAGAGGGTCTCATATGCTTAAACTTATTGCAACCCTTTTACCAGTGTCCTTGCTCCTTGCAATAGTGGCAAAAAGTTGGAGTTCTTTGGTTTCCCTTGGGGCCTCTCATCCACCATGGCTGAAAGTCAAGTCTTGGCAATCCTACTTTTAGGTGTTTCATCTAGGGTACTGGCAAGTTCATTGGTCAAATTTACCAAGTCTAGGGTAGGCATAGTTCCCCATGCCATCTTGGATCTTCTAACCATGAGAGAAAGGTTTTTATTTAGCCCATCGACAAACAAAGAATTAAAGGTTAGAGCTGGCTGAGTGGTGCGGTGGTTGAGAGTAGGTGGCTTGGGATGCCAGCAGCCCTGGTTCAGGTACCGCATGTGAGGGCTCTCAAAAAAAAAAAAAAAAAAAGAATTAAAGGTTACATGTGTGAAGTCAACATTTGAAGGAAGACCATAATTTTCCTTAAAAACTACCTGAAACCTATTAAAATAGTCATGAACAGTTTCATTAGGCCTTTGTGAGCAAGTGAGAATTTTCCTCCAATCAATAGCCCTTGGGAACGCCTTAGGAATTGCTCTATGTAGTTTTTGAGCAAGTTCTCTGGTTTCCTCCCAATAATCGGAGGTTTGCTTTCCTAAGTCTCTTTCAGGATACTCCCATCCGGCAATCCTCATCCAATGTCTAGCTTGGTCTTCACCAACTAACATATAATTAGCTGATATAAATCAGAAAATCCCGCTGATAGACCTGAATAGTAATGTCAAATTCCTCAGCAAACTTATTAGAGTTCTCAATTACCTCAGGGAATTCCTTTACAATGGCTCACAACTCAGCTTTAGTCCAGGGGACATAGGATATGTGGGGTTTATTAGGATCTCCAGAGGGTTTAATCTTAAATGGGGAAGTACTGCTAAGTTGTGAGGAAGGAGAAAAAGAAGAGTCAAAAGAATGTGCTGCTGGGGGTCGAGCTGAACACGGAGGAGGCAGCAGTGAGAAACAAGATGGTGTTGGAGGCAGAGCTTGAGACAAAGGAGCAGTGGAGGGAGGGCAAGGCAGTGCTGTAGAGGAAGAGCCTAAGGTTGCAGGCACCATTTTGTCTCCTTTTGAATTTTTAGCAGCCCTTGTTAATTTCAAGACTATTTTCTAAATGGGCAATTTTAGATTGATAGCTATATTTGGCAGCTTCAATATACCACTCAAAAGAGGCATTCCATTTCTGTTTCTTAATTACAGCCCTGTTATTATCCAATTAAGCTTTAAGAAAATCGAGTTTGGGAATCTCGAAAGTTCCCCAAAGTGGCCACTGATTTTCTAAATTACTCTTAGTCAGATCTGTCCATTTAGTTAAATACAAGCACAAAATTTCCCCGCGGGCTTTAAACATATACTCAGCCGGTGTCCCTGTTGGAGGGCCAGTTTTAGGAGGCTTAGACAGCAGAGATCCAATTTTTTAACTGTGCCCAAAACAATTCACAACTCTAAGAACTTGCTGATCTTCAGCTCACCTCACTCTCAAACAGTCTGATCACTGAGAACCAGGCCGAAGGCTAACAGCCAGTTCCCGGGAATAACCAACTCTCAGGGAGTTAAGTTATAGGCTGAGCTTGGTGGCACTCTTACTTTCTCATCAAGATAGCAGTCTAATACTGGCCCAAACTGAAGAATTCTGGTAGAAATAACCTCTATACCCAAAGGGATTTGAGCTGAAGTAACAGGACCCTTATGGGCTAGCCCCCACCCCCGGCCTCTCTATATTAAAGAATTGTTAAAGTTTCCCTTAGACTGACCAAGAATAGACTTCTTGCTACATTCTCCCACAATTTTAACTACCTCTTATCTAAAAAGACAATAAGCCAGTTGTGCTTACTTAGATAAGCACAAGGCCTCACTGCCTACGTGATGTAGGCCAACTGTGACTTGTCCTGCTGGAACACAAGGCCAGACTGTTTTCCACTAATTAATTGTTGCTTATTTATGGCCCCTGTGAATTTCCTTGTTTGCTATATTTCAGTGATATCACACTTGCTTACTACATTTAGTACTGTCAATATAATTGACTGCTGTCTATTGTATAGCTTTTTGTAACCTACTTGATATAATTGGTGCTGTCAAAACTGTCTAAAATTTATGGAAACCACCTGTAAACTGTAAACTTACTTTGATTACGAGTTCTGTCTATAAAAAACCTCTCTCTTCTTTTGTGGGCTGTGAACTCTTTTCAGGGCATGAGCCTGCTCAGTCGCCAGCTAATAATAAACTCCAAAAGACTGTTTCGGTTTGTTCTTACTTGCTGGGCATAACAAGGCGAAGGCCAGTCTTTGTCTTAAAGAACAGCTTGCTTTCTGACGCATTCAAGCTGACGTGCCACAAGTACTCAGACTACACAGACAAATAGGCCTCTAACTCATTCACACACAAAAATAAAAAATTTTAAAAATTCCAGAAAAAAGCCTGGAGAGCATCAGATGCAAAGCGTTGGCCCAGATCCAGGAGAGAACTCACCCTAAGCTTTGAAGCTGAGGCGCAAAGGCATTGAGCCCAAACAGCTCAGTGAAGCCCCAAAGCTGATTTGCTCACTTTTCAGTAGCCATGAGAGTTCGTTCTTCTCTGGATTCTGGACAAGCCCCTCAAAATCTTAACTGGACAAAATAGGCTGTTAGTTTGCCAAACGGAGAGTTTATGCGGTAACCAAAACCAAACCACCACAGCAGTAGAGAAACACAGAAAGCTCAATCAACCGCCGGGTGCCAAGAAGCAGAAGTGGCCTAAGCTTGCCTCTATATATATCTCCCCGCTGCAGAAAGTTAGAACCATCAAGTTTAACAGGAAGTCAGGACTAGAGAGTAACAGGAAATCCACCTCCATTCTTAGATATCCCAGGTCCCGGCTCAGTGTTCTTAAAGTGCTGGTTCACTTTTATCAAATGGCAGGCGTTTCAATGGTCCTGAAAAGGTGTTGGCCGTTCTGAAATGCTACTGAGCATGTGTAACGCCCGTGGATGACTGCGGAGGCAGAGCCCCAGGCGCTTGTTTATCTCTGTACGGCACATCGTCCAAGATGGCCGCTCCCATTATAAAGCCGCTGAAAGGGGGCGGCCATATTGCTCACAAGTTTCGACTGCGCAGAATCCTGGTCCTTGGAAGAAAGCGGTCCTTTCCATCTACCGGTCCCTGAGTGAGACCGGTGGGCAAAGTGTGAACACCGGAAGCGGAAGTGGTGTGTGGGATTATTTTAAACCTCCCGTGGCGCGCTGAGGAATCTAGAGCTCCCTGGATATAGGTGCGGAGCTTAATAAATTGCTTGGGGTAGATGGTGGCATCCGTAATTGATGAAGGATGTCTGTGGGTTTTTGGCGGTGGGCTGGGGACTCTGACTGTGATTAGTTACTGGAGGGGAGGCTTGGCTCTGAGTGCCGGTGTCATGGGAGTGCGCCAGTTTTCTAGGTCTGTGTGGGGTGTAGAACTGTGGGGGATAGAGATTACTTCTTACGGACTTTTGGTGGTTGTGTGGGGGTTGCACTCCACGAATGGGGTGACACAGTTCAAAATGAGAGATCATTGTGGGCGTGAGTGGTTGGACAGGCTCATTTGGTTTGTGATTGAGGAGCTTGTCCGGGTCATGCATTGGTATGAGAAGTTAAGTAAATTCGTGGAGGTCTTGATGGGTGGGGGTGGGGGTCAGGGATTGGTGGGTGGTTTCAATAATTTGAGTTCACAACTTTGGATAACGGGTACAAGCTTTCTGGAATTATATTTCTCACAGCCAATCTTCTACCCAAAGCCTGTTTTCAATGTTCCTTGTGGGACCCCAAGTCATCCTCTCTTATTTTTTCTATGAAAAATGAAAATACTTTGAGGCTGTGATATTGTGATTTATAAGATAGTTGATCTTGACCTACAGTTGCTGGCTCACAGCTTCCCCAACATTTGGAATTGTCTTAAGTTTTAAAAAGTGATAAAGGTCTTTTGGACCCCACCCTAGGGTGGAGGCTGGTTGCCTGGGGAACCAATCTTGTGATCAGTGGGTTTGAATTTTCAGTGCTACCCAATACCCACCTCTGGGAATAGGAAAGGGGCTTGAGGTTGAAACTGTTGCCAATGACCAGTGAATAAATCAATTATAACTATGTAATGAGGCCTCCATAAAAACAAAAAGGGACAGCTCATGGCCCCCTTTTTCATAGAGCTTTCATGTTAGGGGACCGGAACACATCCACTGTGCCACCGTGCCGGGCCCCAAGCTCCATATGGACAGAAGCCCCTTTGTTCAGGCCCTCTCTTTATATATCATCTCTTCATCTGGCTATTTTTTTTTTTTGAGGGCAGTGTCACTGGCCCTCATATGTGGGATCCGAACCAGGGCCACTGGTGTCCCAAGCCAGCGCTTAACCACCGCTCCACTCGGCCGGCCCTCTCTTCATCTGGCTATTGATTCATATCCTCTAATATCCTTTGTACTAAATTGCATATCTAGTGAGTAAACCAGTTTTCTTGAGTTCTGTGACCCAGTTCAGAAAATTAATTGAACCTCAGGAGGGGGTTGTAGGAACCTCTGGTGTATAGCCGGACCAGCCTTAGCATTTGAAGTGGAGGGCTGTCTTGGGGGACTGAGATCTTTACCTATGGAACCTAATTCTCTATCTGGGTAGTGCCAGAATTTAGTTGAATTCTCGAATAACCTGATGGTGGCTGAGAATTTCTTGGTGTGAGAAAGCCTACATATGTTGGAATTGGGTTCGGGGAACGTACAAATTCAGAGACCAAAATTAGCTGCATCAGATGGTCTGAACATAAAAATTCCTAACTAAAAACAGGTTGGGGGTTAGTCATATCCTTGGCCTGTAGCTTTTTTGACAAAGGTCAATCTTTACCTTAAGTGAGACTATCTATTGTTCTTTTGCTTGTAAGGGAATATGAGTAATCCCTTTTTCTGGACCCCTCAAGGCACAGTCTCCCACCAGAGTACAAGACACAGAGCCCCTCACTATTATCTTGCCCCCGCATACCATCTCTGTATGCTATAAATGTCAATTATTAATTATTCTGTACCTACCAATATAAAAGAACTATATGTCTCTCCATTTTCCTTTGTATTCAACTCCACAGATTTTCCTACTTTACTTTCTTGTGCCCCCTTAATCTACCACCAATGGATTTTATGTAACTCCTGTTATGTCTCCTTCTTTGATTCTAATGTATAAAATGAGCTGCAAAACTGCCATTCTCCAGAACATTTTTTCAATTCAGCGAGAATTTGCTTTCCAGAAACTCTTGTCAGTTTGACTCAAATAAACTCATTAAAATTCTTTACAGGATTGGATGTTTTGTACCTTGACAGTCCTTTCTGGTTGATTGTGACAGAGGTAGTAAGAAACTAGCCAATTTCCTGAAAGTATACTACCTAGAGACAACAGTTGTTAAAAAGTATGTTTCTTATTTGATGCTTTAAAAAAAGTTATTAATTGAATAATTTTTTTATCACTTGATCTTTTTTTTTTTTTTTTTGAGGGCAGTGTCACTGGCCCTCATATGTGGGACCGAACCGGGGCCGCTGGCTTCCAAGGCCAGCGCTTAACCACCGCGCCACTCGGCCTGCCCTATCACTTGATCTTATACATACATGCCTATGTTATTAATTCTTTTGAAGATGTTTTTTAATAGCTAAAAGGATGCTTTTAGAATTCTATACAGTGAATACATGGAATTTTGACTGGTGTCACATTAAAATAATAAGTTTGGAAAAATAATCTACTTTTATCTTAATACAAATTGGTCCCTCTCTCCAGCCCCTCAGAAAATATTCTGGTTTTATGTAGGCTCTGGATATTTATGTTGTATTTAGTGATTATATTTTCATTGCTTTTGAAAAATGCTTCCTGGGCCAGCCGAGTGGCGCATTGGTTAAGCGCTGGTTTTGGGATGCCAGCGGCCCCGGTTCGGATCCCACATGAGGGCCAGTGACACTGCCCTCTACAGCTAACAACAGCTCCACCTGGAGCTGGGCTGTGCGAGCCCCGGTGATGGTGTAGGCTGCAGCCCCTGCTGCAGTGGGCTGCCATACGCTACAGTGAGTGGCCCACAGCCAGCGTGAGCGGCTGGCAGCCAAGCATGAGCTGCCAATAGCCGCGGTGAGCGACATTCAGAGGCCAGCGACCGATCTGCCTCATCCGGGAAGAGCGCAATGACGATACCAACAGTGAAGCAACATCCTCCGCAACTAAACTGAAGAACAAAAAGACAGCAACTTGTCTGTTCCCCTTCCCCGATTCCCCAGCGCTGTTCCCCTCCGCCAATTCCCCAATAAAATCTTTAAAAAAAGAAAGAAAAATGCTTCCTTTTGCCTTTTAAACTTTTAATTTTTTTTTTTTTGAGTGCAGTGTCACGCCCTCATATGTGGGACCCGAAGAACGGGGGCCGCTGGCTTCCCAAACCAGCGTGTAACCACTGCGCCACTCGGCCGGCCCTAAACTTTTCAATTTTGATGTGAACAAAAGCAATTAAAATACCTATCTGGGGGGCCAGCTGAGTGACGCGGTGGTTAAGCGCTGCCTTTGGAAGCCAGCATCCCTGGTTCTGTCCCACATATATCAGGGCCTGTGACACTGCCCTCACACAAAAAAATAAAATAAAACAAAATATCTATCTAGACCCATTACTGACTTTCATTATTCTGAGTAGTTTTTAATTTTTCCCCCCAGATTTTTAAGGAAAGCCATCACAAAATCTTCAAATGATTTTAGTGGAAAGACTATGAATTTTAGAATTAGATCTAGGTTTTTATTTCATTTATACCACTAGCTGGGATGTTAGGAAAGTTGCCTAAACTCCGAGTGTCCACTCTCCCATTTGTGTAAACTGAAATCATAGTGACTCTGAGAACTGTGAACATTAAGTGAATTCCAGAATAGTGAGTTTCACAGTAGCTACCAATAAGTGGTAGTTATTCTATATTTATATTGCTGTAGGGCTTTTGCACTTTTAAATGTTTGTATTTCTTTTTTTCATTTTTGTTATTTTTCAATTTATTTATTTATTTTTTTAAATTGGGGAATTGGGGGAGGGGAACAGCGTTGGGGAATCGGGGAAGGGGAACAGACAATTTGCTGTCTTATTGTTCTTCGGAGGATGTTGCTTCACTGGCCCACGTTGGTATTGTCATGCGCTCTTCCTGGATGAAGCAGATCAGTCGCTGGCCTCTGGATGTTGCTCACCGCAGCTATTGGCAGCTCACAGCTGGCTGCCAGCCCCTCACTGTAGCCTATGGCAGCCCACTGCAGCCTATGGCAGCCCACTGCAGCAGGGGCTGCAGCCGAAACCGTCACTGGTGCTCGCATAGCCCAGCTCTAGGTGGAGCTGTTGTTAGCTATAGAGGGCAGTGTCACTGGCCCTCATCTGTGGGATCCGAACCAGGGCCGCTGGCATCCCAAAACCAGCTCTTAACCAATGTGCCACTCGGCCAGGCCTCAATTTTTTATTTTTTAATTACATGTTTCTTGTGTCTTGTCTTCTTCCTTCACCATTATGTTTAAGAGCTTCATCTGTGTTGTTACATGTAGCTTTAGTTTGTTTGTTATTATTTAGTTCATTTATTAAGAATATGGCACCATTTTTTACATTGTACTGTTGATGGACATTTTTGACTCTTATAAACTGTGCTGCTGTGAACATTCTTGTATACATATCTTGATTTACAAGTCTAAGTTTTTCTAGGATATTTACTTAAGAGTTGTGTTGCTAGGTTATAAAAATCAACGTTACTAGCTAATGCTATGTTTTTCCTAAAGGAGTTCTTCTAATGTGCACCTCTGTCAGCAGTGTGTTTTAAATCTTCACTATCCCTCAGCATTGTCAGATCCTTTGTTTTTGGCCTATCTAATGGGACTTAGGCCAAAAAAAAATAGTAGGTCATTGTAGTTTTCATTTACATTTCCCTGATTATCAGTAGAGTTATACCCAGCAAAAAAATACAGACCAAAACAGTTTTTTTGGAGTTTATTTGTGGCCAGTGACTGTGAGCGGGCTCATGCCCTGAACAAACTCACAGCCCCGAACAAAAGAAAAGGAGGGGTTTTTATAGACAAAAATTACAAGCAAAGCAAGTTTACACTTTACAGGTGGTTCCTATAAATCTTAGACAGTTTTTCTTTTGTTTTGTTTTGTTTTTGGCTGAGCCATCCTGCTACCTGTTGGCAGCTCAGTGGCTGCTCAGCTCGGGCTGGGCATTGAACTGCTGTTGCTCAGAGCTCAGCTTGCGCTCTTGAGCGAGCTCTTAACCAACTGAACCACTCGGCCGGCCCAGACAGTTTTGACAGTACCAATTATATTAATTAAGTTACAAAAAGCTATATAATAACAGTACTACATATAATGAGCAAGTGTGATAGTACCAAAAAATAAATAACAATTAATTGGTGGAAAACTGTCAGGCCTTGTGTTTATCTAGACAAGAGACACTGCTGGCCCATGTTACATAGGCAGCCTGGCCTTGTGTCTAGATAAGACATAGTTCATAGTTTGAACCTGTGGAGTGTAGTAAGTAGTTAGGGGAGTCTAATTCTTGAATCTGTCTAAGGGAAGCTTTAACAATTTTTTAGTACAGAGAGGCTGGGGGTGGGGGCTAGCAGCTAAGGGTACTGTTATTACAGTAGGACTGAGCCCCTTTTATTATGTTTCCTGGACACTGGAAACTTTTTTTATGATTCCTCTTCAAATCTTTTGCTCATTTTTATTCATCTCTGCCTATTTAAAGCAAATTGATTTGTTATTTTGTTGTTGTTGTTTTTTACATATAAGCCATGACTGGTAATACATGTAAATATGTCTTTACATTCTGTGGCTTATTTTTCACACTTTTAAAAAGATAGTTGAGGGGCTGGCCAAGTGGCGCATTGGTTAAGAGCTGGCTTGGGAAGCCAGCGGCCCGGGTTCGGATCCCACATGTGAGGGCCAGTGACACTGCCCTCAAAAAAAAAAAAAAAAAGATAGGCCCTTGGAGTGGCACGGTGGTTAAGCGCTGGCTTGGGATGCCAGTGGCCCCAGTTCGGATCCCACATATGAGGGCCAGTGACACTGCCCTCTACAGCTAAGATAGTGAACAACAGCTCCAAGCTGGGCTGCTGTGAGTCCCCGGGACAGCATAGATGCAGCCTCTGCTGCAGTGGGCTGCCATAGGCTACAGTGAATGGCTCGCAGCCGGCGTGAGCTGCCAAGCCGCTGTGAGTGGCCGTTCAGAGGCCAGTGACCGATCTGCCTCACCCAGGGAGAGCTCAATGATGATGCCAACATGGGCCAGTGAAGCAATGTCCTCCACAACGAGACTGAAGAACAAAAGGACAACAACTTGTCTGTTCCCCTTCCCTGGTTCCCCAACGCTGTTCCCCTGCCCCAATTCCCCAATAAAATCTTTAAAAAAAAAATAGATTTTTTTTTTTTTTAGTAATTTAATTAATATAAAGATTTTATTGGGGGAGGGGAACAGACAAGCTGCTGTCCTTTTGTTCTTCAGTCTAGCTGTGTGGAGGATGTCCTTTCACTGACCCATGTTGCTATTATCATTGCACTCTTCCTGGGTGAGGCAGTCGCTCGCCGGCCACTGGACGGCCGCTCATGGCGGCTCCTGGCAACTCATGCCAGCTGCCAGCCACTCATGTAGCTTACTGCAGCCTCCTGCAGCTTCACTGCAGCATGTCTGGTGACTCTCGGCAGCCAAGCTCTAGGTGGAGCTGTTGTTCACCATCTTAGCTGTAGAGTGTGCAGCATCAGTGGCACTCATGTGGGATCCGAAGTGGGGCCCCGCTGCTCAGAGCTGGCATCCCAAGCCAACCCTTTTTTTTTTTTTAAGATTTTTATTGGGGAATTGGGGGAAGGGAACAGCATTGGGGAATTGGGGGAGGGGAACAGACAAGTTGCTGTCCATTTTGTTCTTCAGTCTAGTTGTGGAGGACGTTGCTTCACTGGCTCATGTTGGTATCATCATGATTACTCTCTTCCTGGATAAAGCAGATCAGTCCCTGGCCTCTGGATGGTCGCTCACCGCGGCTATTGGCAGCTCATGCTGGCTGCTGGCCGCTCACGCTGGCTGCTGGCCACTCACTGTAGCCTATGGCAGCCCACTGCAGCAGGGGCTGCAGCCTACACTGTTGCCGGGACTCGCGCAGCGCAGCTCCAGGTGGAGCGGTTGTTACCCGTAGAGGACAGTGTCACTGGCCCTCATCTGTGGGATCCGAACCGGGGCCGCTGGCATCCCAAGCCAGCTCTTAACCAATGCGCCACTCGGCTGACCCTTTTCTTTTTTTTAGGGCAGTGTCACTGGCCCTCATATGTGAGACCCAAACCGGGGCCGCTGGCTTCCCAAGCCAGTGCTTAACTACTGCACCACTCGCCCAGCCCCAGTAGTTTTATTTTGTAATTGCTTATTCTTACTATATCAGCAGTAATCTTTATATATTGACTTTGTATCTAGCTATGTTGTAAAACTTTTTGTTTTATTAATATATCTGAAGAGTCTTTTCGGTTTGTTGTTCATAAACATAACAAAAGCAAATTTTGACAATTGTGTTTTATTCTTTTCTATTCGTACACTTTTTCTTTTCTTTGCTTTTTCCTGGTCTGGACAATACATTGTAATGTAGAATGGAAATACTGATTGTAGGCATCCTTTTTTTCTTCATCACAGCTGGAAAATTTTTTCAGTATATTACCCTTAAGTATGATGTTTGATGTAGGTTTTTTGATACTTTTTTTTTGTATTAAGGAAGTACCCTTTTTGTCCTACCTTGCTAAGATTTTGTTGTTTTAGCCATCAGTGTATGTTGAATTTTCTCAAATGTTTTTCAGTATTTTAATTTCTCTTATTTAATTGTGTTGAATTACATTTATTGACTTTAGAATTTTAAATCAACTTTGTACTCCTAGGATAAAACATGTGGTCACATTTTTTTTTTAAAGATTTTATTGGGGAATTGGGGGAGGGGAACAGTGTTGGGGAACCGGCGAAGGGGAACAGGCAAGTTGCTGTCCTTTTGTTCTTCAGTCTAGTTGTGGAGGACATTGCTTCACTGGCCCATGTTGGTGTATCATCATTGCACTCTTCTTGGGTGAGGGAGATCAGTCGCCAGCCTCTGGACAGCTGCTCACAGCGGCTCTTGGCCTCTCACACCAGCTGTCAGCCGCTCTTGCTGGCCACTCATTGTAACCTATGGCAGCCCACTGCAGCAGGGGCTGCAGCTATGCCGTCCTGGGGACTCACAGCAGCCCAGCTCCAGGTGGAGCTGCTGTTCACCATGTTAGCTGTAGAGGGCAGTGTCACTGGCCCTCATATTTGGTTTCCAAACTGGGGCCACTGGCGTCCCAAGCCAGCTCTTAACCAGCGCGCCACCCCATACACTTCTGATTATGCCAAACTACTGTTGAGCAACGTTGACCAAAGTATACACTTGTATACATATTTTTGGCACCCTCAGTGTGTGTGTGTGTGTGTGTGTGTGTGTGTGTGTGTGTGTGTGTGTTCCAGCAAAGAAAGGAAAGGTTTATTTGAGGAGTTGATGCCAAGTCCAGAGACACAGGTGAGTTAGTGCTCTCAAAAACCTGGCTCTGATATATTATTTTTTTGTATAGTATCATCAGAGTCTGTGTGTGACATTTGCCTGTAATTTCCTTTTCTTGCACTGTTCTCAAAACTCAGTTTCTTGGGCAGGCCGAGTGGCGTGGTGGTTGAGAGCTGGCTTGGGACGCCAGCGGCCCCGGTTCGGATCCCACATGTGAGGGAAGTGACACTGCCCTCTTAAAAAAACAAACAAAAACTCAGTTTCTTTCAGTTATTCTGTTTCCCAATAGACCATACTTTTGAAGTTACAGACTTTAATGTATAGTCAAGGAGTGAACTTTTTATTTAACTTCCTAATACCTAGGAAAGTTGTCACTACAGACGTATGCTTAGGATATATGTGACTATTGAGAGAACCTCAGACTTGGACATTGTATTTCCAGAGCCTTTGGATTAAACAAAACACTTGAGGTGTCAAACTCCATGTTATGTTTATCTCCAGCAGCCTGAGCAAAGTCACCAGAGGTTCCCAGCTTAGAATTTTATGTGAAGATAGGCCTCGGCCATAAAAGACTGTCATGTAAAGTGAATATTCCCCTTAATTCCACAGGTCTTGACTTTCTGGGAAAACACAGCTCCCATGACATGAGGCGGTAGAGGTTCCAGAACAAAGAGTGTCGTGTTGTTGGTAGTTCTCTTGACCAGAGAGCTCTTAACCAAGATTCAAAGCAGAGCTGGAGGCCATTGAGCGGATGTTGGCGTCACTGGCAACTTCCCAAGAACAGCTGAAAATGACCAAATCTAAGGTGAGCTTTTTTTCCAAAGGATTTGAAGAGATTTCTAATAATTTACACAATTAAAAGTAATACCGTGCGCAAATAAAAGTCTGGTATGAAAAATGCCCAGCAGAGATGATAGACAATTAAGAGTGCAGCCCAGTTGGAGAATGGATGTATTATAAGTGGCTCATTCAAAGTGTCAAATATTAAAACATCGCTATATAATCTGTAGAGTCCAAAACTGAGTTGCCACTTTTCCTCTGGTGCTGATGGCAGCCGTCATCAAAAGACGAACAGGAATTTTTATGAAATACATTTTCCATTAAGAGGAAGCTGACAATTCCTTGCAGCCAATCAATGTTTTCTGGCACCTTCAGCATCAAGAAGTAATTTTATGGGGCTTCATTAAAATTCAAAAGTGTTGCTCAAACTCGGTATCACCAATTCATTCTCCCTTTCTTTCCTGAGCCCACTCTAGTTGCTTTTGCTCCCACCCTTCCTCCGAAAGTGCTTTTTCTGAGGATCACCAATGACCGTGTTGTTAAATTTCATGACAAGTTTTTTTTTGTTTTTTTTTTTTTTAGATTTTATTGGGGAATTGGGGGAGGGGAACACTGTTGGGGAATGGGGGAAGGGGAATAGACAAGTTGCTGTCTTTTTGTTCTTCAGTCTAGTTGCGGAGGGTGTTGCTTCACTGGCCCATGTTGGTATCGTCATTGTGCCCTTCTCGGATGAGGCAGATTGGTCGCCGACCTCTGGATGTCGCTCTCTGCGGCTATTGGCAGCTCACGCTGGCTGCCAGCCACTCACTATATGGAGCCTATGGCAGCCCACTGTAGCAGGGGCTGCAGCGTACACCGTCGCTGGGGCTCGCAGCCCAGCTCCAGGTGGAGCTGTTGTTAGCTGTAGAGTGTCACTGGCCGTCATATGTGGGATCCGAACCGGGGCCGCTGGCACCCCAAAACCATCTCTTTGCATTTCTTTTGTCTTTTTCTTTTTCTTTTTTCTTTTTTTTTTTTTTTGAGGGCAGTGTCACTGGCCCTCATGTGGGACCCGAACCAGGGCCGCTGGCTTCCCAAGCCAGCGTTTAACCACCGCGCCACTCGGCCGGCTCCCAAAACCAGCTCTTAACCAATGCGCCACTGGGCTGGCCCTGATAAGTTTTTATTTAATCTTTCAGCAGCATCTGACATAGCTGATATTTCGTTTTCCTTTGACGTAATTTGGTGTTTAGAATGCCATGCTTTCCTAATTTCTGCCTTATCAGCCACTTCTTAGGGTTCAGTTTCTTTTTGTAAGCTTTGTCTTATCTCTCATCCTGTAATCTTTTTTTTTAAAATTGTGAATTGGGGGAGGGGAACCGTGTTGGGGAATTAGGAAGGGGACCATCCAAGTTGTTGTTCTCCAGTCTTAGTTGTGGAGGGCACCAGTTGCCATTTGGCTGCCCATTGGCAGCTTATGGCCTCTAAGCTCAAGGTGCTGTGTTACAATCTTAGTTGTGGGTGGGCATAGCCACCATCCAGTGCGGGAGTTGAACCAGTAGCCTTGTTGTTAAGAGCGCATGTTCTATCCACTGAGCCACCAGGACGGCAGCTCAGCTCAAGGTGCTGAGTTCAGTCTTAGTTGTGGGTGGGCGTAGCCCACCATCAAACAGCCAGTCTTGTTGTTAGGAGCACATGCTCTCACCAGCTGAGCCATCCTGCCACCTATTGGCAGCTCAGTGGCAGCTCAGCTCAGGTGCAGCGTCACTGCCCCATGTGGGAATTGAACTGGCGGCTCTGTTACTCAGAGCTCGTTCTCTTAAGCAAACTTTTTTTTATTTACATTTATCAGATTTTTTTTTTTTTTGAGGGCAGTGTCACTGGCTCTCATATGTGGGACCCGAACTGGGATCGCTGGCATCCCAAGCCAGTTCTTAACCACCGCGCCACTCGGCTGGCCCAGATATTTTATTTTTGCTTCAACAAAGGTTTATGGTGGGTGAAATCAAAACAAACTTGTCACACACATAATCTTAAGCAAACTCTTTTTTTTCTTTTTTAATTGGGGAATTGGGGAAGGGGAACAGACAAGTTGCTGTCTTTTTGTTTTTCAGTGTAGTTGCGGAGGATGTTGCTTCACTGGCCCATGTTGGTATTGTCATTGCGCTCTTCCCGAATGAGGCAGATTGGTCGCTGGCCTCTGGATGTCGCTCATCGTGGCTATTGGCAGCTCACGCTGGCTGCTGGCCACTCACACTGGCTGCTGGCTGCTCACGCCTTCTGCCGGCCACTCACTGTAGCCCATGGCAGCCCACTGCAGCAGGGACTGCAGCCTACACCGTCACTGGCACCGGGGCTCGCACAGCCCAGCTCCAGGTGGAGCTGTTGTTAGCTGTAGAGGGCAGTGTCACTGGCCCTCATATGTGGGATCCGAACCAGGGCTGCTGGCATCCCAAAAGCAGCTCTTAACTAATGTGCCACTCGGCCGGCCCTTAAGCAAACTCTTAACCAACTGAGCCACCTGGCCAACCCTCTCATTCTATAATCTTAATTCTCAGAGAGACTCAGCTCTCATTCCTTGCATCTTTTTTATCTGTACTCACTTCTTTAGTGCTCTCATCTAGTGTCACAGGCAGAAACACTCAGATGCTGATGACTTCCTTTTTATATCTCTAGCCTGGACTCTCACCTGAGTATCAGCTCCTGTATCTCTTTGCCTCCTTGGCTTGACAGAGGTACATTTCTTCACTTGTAAACAACTAACTATTTCCCAAATCAAGATCCTGATCTCACCTCAAATCTGTTCCTTCCACAGTTTGCCTAGTTCAGTTGATAGCTTTTCCTAGTCTCTCCAAGGAGGGGTCAGCAAACATCTGTAAAGGGCGAGATAGTAAATATTTTAGCCTTTGTGGGCCAGACAGTCTCTGCTGTAACTATTCAGCTGTGCCACTAGCACAAAAATAGCCGTGTACAGTATGGAAACTACTGGGCATATCTCTACTTTTCACACTTTATGCATCCCACCATCCCAGGGCAAATCCTATTGGTTCTGTTTCCAAAGTAGACCTCAAATCTGTCACTTTTCTTTGCTACAGCACTGCCTTAGTCAAAACCATCATCATTTGTCACTTGGACCACAGTAGCAGCTCCACACTCTTTTTGCTAATGCTTTTAATAGGCACTTCTCCAGGCGGCAGTGTTGCTTTGGGTCCTTTCTGTTTTTCTTTCTCTCTTTTTATTATTTATGTGTGTCTGTGTGTGTGTGTTTTTTGAGGGCAGTGTCACTGGCCCTCATATGTGGCACCCGAACCAGGGCCACTGGCCTCCCAAGCCAGCGCTCAACCACCGCGCCATTCGGCCGGCCCTCTCTCTTATTTTTTGGTGCATTTCAAAATAAGTTGCAAACAGGGCCAAGCTGAGTGGCACGTTGATTAAGAGCTGGCTTGGGTTGCCAGCGGCCCCAGTTGGGATCCCACATATGAAGGCCAGTGACACTGCCCTCTACAGCTAAGATGGTGAACAGCAGCTCCACCTGGAACTGGGCTGCAGTGAGTCCCCAGGATGGCATAGCTGCAGCCCCTGCTGCAGTGGTCTGCCATAGGCTACAGTGAGTGGCCAGCAGCCAGCATAAGTGGCTGGCAGCCGGTGTGAGCTCCTAAGAGCCTCTGTGAGTGGCTGTCCAGAGGCTGGCGACCGATCTGCCTCATCTGGGAAAAGCACAATGATGATACCAACATGGGCCAGTGAAGTAATGTCCTCCACAACTAGACTGAAGAACAAAAGGACAGCAACTTTTCTGTTTCCTTTCCCCGGTTCCCCAACGCTGTTCCCCTTCCCCAATTCCTCAATTAAAAAAAAACACAAAAAACAAGTAAGTTGCAAACATTAGTACATACCCCCCTATATACTCCAGCATATATATTGTTAACTAGGATTTACTATTTGCTTATAGTATAGTACTTTTATTTATTTTAATATAAAATTTATATACAATTAAATGTACAAATATTTATGTACCATTCAACAGTTTTGACATATGCATACATAGCTGTATTACATGCTTTTCATGTATCCACTGTCATGATATAATTTTTTATCTTTTTTTTTAAAGATTTTATTGGGGAATAGGGAAGGGAACAGCCAAGTTGTTGTCCTTCAATCTTAGTTGTAGAGGGTGCAGCTAGCTCAGCTCCAAGTACAGTTTCTATCTATCCACCCATTGGCAACTTGCAACTGCTCAGCTCAAGGTGCTGTGTTCACTCTTAGTTGCGGATGGGCGTAGCCCACCATCCCATGCAGGAGTCGAACTGGAAACCTTGTTGTTAGGAGCATGTGCTCTCACCAGCTGAGCCATCCTGCCACCTGTTGGCATCACAGCTGCAGCTCAGCTCGGGTGCAGCATCACTGGCCCATGTGGGAATCAAACTGGTGACCCTGTTTCTCAGAGCTTGTGCTCGTAACCAAGTGAGCCACTCGCCTGGCCCCTAATTTTTTATCTTTTATTTTGTCAGTATGTTGAGTTACATTGGTTGATTTTTAAATGGCATGATTTTTTTGTTCTGCTTTTTTTTTTTTTCAGAGAACGTTAATTTTATTTGTTTGTTTCAGGTGCACAAAACAACATAATGATTAGACATTTTACATCCCTCACAAAGGGGTAATCCCAACTAGTCTACCTTCCTTCTGACATTGTACATAGCTATTTACAATACCATTGACTATATTCCCTATGCTGCACTTTATATCCTGTGACGATATATATATATATATATATATATATATATATATATATATATATATATATATATTTAATTATAGTTAACATTCAATATTATTTTATATTAGTGTCAGGTGTACAGTACAGTGGTTAGGCATTTATATAATTTATGAAGTGTTCTTCCCATATGTATCCATCTGACACCATACGTAGTTCTTACAACATTATTGACTATATTCCCCGTGCTATACTTTATATCCCTGTGACTATTTTGTAACTACCAATTTGTACTTCCTAATCCTTTCTTTTCGTTTTTAAAGATTTTATTGGGGAATTGGGGGAGGGGAACAGCATTGGGGAACAGGGGAAGGGGAACAGACAAGTTGCTGTCCTTTTGTTCTTCAGTCTAGTTGTGGAGGACGTTGCTTCACTGTCCTGTGTTGGTATCATTGTGCTCAGTCGCCAGCCTCTGGATGGCCGCTCACCACAGCTATTGGCAACTCACGCTGGCTGCCGGCCACTCACGCTGGCTACCGGCCACTCACTGCAGCCTATGGCAGCCCACTGCAGCAGGGGCTGCAGCCTGAACTGTCGCTGGGGCTCGCTCAGCTCAGCTCCAGGTGGAGCTGTTGTTAGCTATAGAGGGCAGTGTCACTGGCCCTCATATGCGGAATCCGAGCCAGCGCCGTTGGCATCCCAAGCCAGCTCTTAACCAATGTGCCACTCGGCCGGCCCCCTAATCCTTTGTTACTCATCCCCGCGACCCTCTCCCATCTAGTAACCATTAGTTTTTTTCTCTGTATCTATGAATCTATTTATTTGTTTGTTTATTCTGTTCTTTAGATTCCACATATAAATGAGATCATATGGTATTTGTCTTTCTCAGTCTCACTTATTTCACTTAGCATAATATCTTCTAGGTCCATCCATGTTGTTGCAAATGGTAAGATTTTATTCTTTTTTATGGCAGAGTAATACTTCATTGTATAAATGTACCACATTTATTTTAAAAGTTTTAAATTTTTATTAATTTATTTTTTTAAGCTGAGCTATCCTGCCACCTGTTGGCAGCTCAATGGCAGCTCAGCTCGGGCTGGCATCGAACTACTGTTGCTCAGAGCTTAGCTTGCACTCTTGAGCGAGCTCTTAACCAACTGAGCTACTCGGCTGGCCCTTACAATTTCTTTATCCATTCATCTATTGATGGGTTTTTGGTTTCTTCCCTGTCTTGGCCATTGTGAATAGTGATGCAGTAAACATAGGGGTGCATATGTTTTTTTCAAATTAGTGTTTTGCATTTCTTTGGATAAATTCCCAGAAGTGGAATTACTGGGTTATAAGGTAGCTCTATTTTTAAATTTTTTTTTTTTTAAGATTTTTTTGTGGAATTGGGGGAGGGCTACAGCGTTGGGGAATCGGGGAAGGGGAACAGACAAGTTGCTGTCTTTTTGTTCTTCCGTCTAGTTGCGGAGGATGTGGCTTCACTGCCCCATGTTGGTATCGTCTTTGCGCTCTTCCTGGATGAGGCAGATTGGTTTCCGGCCTCTGGATGTCGCTCATTGTGGCTGTGGGCAGCTCACGCTGGCTGCTGGTCACTCACTGTAGCCTATGGCAGCCCACTGCAGCAGGGGCTGCAACCTACACTGTCACCGGGGCACAGCCCATCTCCAGGTGGAGGTGTTGTTAGCTGTAGAGGGCAGTGTCACTGGCCCTCATATGTGGCATCCAAACCGGGGCCGCTGGCATCCAAAACCAGCTCTTAAGCAATGCGCCACTCAGCCGGCCCTATTTTATTTTATTTTTTAAAATATTTTATTGGGGAATTGGGAGAGGGGAACAGCGTTGAGGAATTGGGGAAGGGGAACAGATAAGTTGCTGTCTTTTTGTTCTTCAGTCTAGTTGCAGAGGGCGTTGCTTCACTGGCCCATGTTGGTATGGTCATTGCGCTCTTCTTGGGTGAGGCAGATCAGTTGCCGGCTTCTGGATGGCCACTCACAGTGGCTCTTGGCAGCTCACACCAGCAGCCAGCTGCTCACGCTGACTGCTGGCCACTCACTGTAGCTTATGGCAGCTGCTGTAGCAGGTGTTGCAGCTATCTGTCGCGGGGACTCACAGCAGCTCAGCTCAAGGTGGAACTGTTCACCATCTTGGCTGTAGAGGGCAGTGTCACTGGCCCTCATATGTGGGATCTGAACTGGTGCCACTGGCATCCCAAGTCAGCTCTTAACCAACGCACCACTTGGTTTGCCCACTGGTATGATATTTTTAATGAGCCATACGTTTCTTCTATAAGATATAAGGTAAACCTAGATTTGCTAAACCTTTTTGATATACAGTACATTGTCAAAATGATCATAATAAATTCATATGCATTTTTTTTTCCATGTCATTGAATGAAATCACCTGAAATAAGACTATGCTGTTACAGGTAACATTTTCATTTAAGGATGTGTTTGTGGACTTCACTTCGGGGGAGTGGCAGCTACTGGATGCTGCTCAGAAGAGCTTATACTGGAATGTAATGTTGGAAAATTATAGCAACCTCGTGTCAGTTGGTAAGGACACGTTTCTTATATATCTCTTGTTGAACTCTCAGTCTATTGCTTTTTTCCTTAATCACTAGATTTTATCGGTCTTCTGAAGTTTTTAATGTCTTTAAAGTTAGCATTTGTACATGATAGAATCTTTGTGTTTATGAACCTGCAGAGAGGATGGTGGTCTCTCTGCTTGAATAGAAGTTTTTTACTTTGCTGAGATGTTAACTCTGAAGCAGATCCGTCCTAACTTTAAAGGTTCTGAAGATCAAGCTCTTGAGCCCATGTTTATCTATATTCAGATTATTAGGCTTCTAGGTTACAAGCAGTCTTCCAGATGGAGCAAGAAGTGTCACAGATTGTAGAGGGAGAAAACTGCAGTGAGGGCAGTCTAGGTGAATGAATATAAAAAAGGTAGATGAATGAAAGTGTAAGGAGTTAGAATCTTAGATAGGTTTTTTTGAGAACTGTACTCTAAAACTCCTGATCCCTTAAATATGACACAAAACAGTTGACACAGCTTCCTAGGTGTCATTAAGGATTCTTCCACTCATCACCTTGCTCATATTAGGACTCTGTGCTTGACATTTGAAGAAGATTGGCCCCTTATGTCTATTCACTCTGTATCAGATCTCTGGAATCTGAATTAGGACCTTGCTTTCTTGGTTATTCTTTCTAGCATCTTTACTTGTCCTCAGCAACACGGCTTATGTTGCATTCCTCCTATTCAACATCTCACCTGTTGTCAGAATTATGCTTCCAAATACACATGGATTTTTTTCCCCCTTTCTTATGTTTTGTATGACTCTTGTGTTCCTCTGCTTTCCTTCTATTTTCTCTTTTCCTTCTACTAGATGCCTCTAACTTGTATCCTATATCCAGAATATCATTTCTTTCTTTGATCGTTGTTATGAGAGTCTACACCTTCCAGTACCTAATCATATAAAGATTCATTGGTCTCCGTCCTAGAAGACACCTGGCAAGTTGATGATGATGTACACTGGCACCAGCAAACCTCTGACAAGCCTGATCCCGTGGAGAGGCATGGGATCCTCTGTGGATACGATACATTTGGGAAAATATTTCACCTGAGGAAAGACTTTGATCATTTCGATTTAAATGGAAAAACTTTGAAACATAATTTAGATTTACTTTTCCAGAACAGAAATTATGTAAATAAGAAAGCTGAAAAGTTAAATCTGCTTGAGAAATTATTTATCCATGCTATGTACAAAAACACTCAGTCTGGAATTAATTGCTATGGTTATGATTGTGGAAAAGCTGTCAGTAAGAAGTCATGCCTGAATATAAATCATATAGCAATGAGATTTTACAAATGTAGTGAATGTCAGAGATCCTTTAACTACATATCACAACTCCTTGTACACCAGAGAATTCACACAGGAGAGAAACCCTATGGATGCAGTGAGTGTGGGAAAGCATTTGCACAGAAGAAGGGCCTACTTTTACATCTGCGAACTCACACAGGAGAGAAACCCTATGGATGCAGTGAATGTGAGAAAGCTTTTGCGCAGAAGCATGGCCTCATTTTACATCTGCGAACTCACACAGGAGAGAAACCCTATGGATGCAGTGAATGTGAGAAAGCCTTTGCACAGAAGAACAGCCTCATTTCACATATGCGAACTCACACAGGAGAGAGACCCTATGGATGCAGTGAGTGTGGAAAAGCTTTTGCACAGAAGAAGGGCCTCATTTCACATCTGCGGACTCACACAGGAGAGAGACCCTATGGATGCAATGAGTGTGGAAAAGCTTTTTCACAGAAGAACAGCCTCATTTCACATCTGCGAACTCACACAGGAGAGAGACCCTATGGATGCAGTGAGTGTGGAAAAGCTTTTGCACAGAAGAATGGCCTTATTTCACATCTACGAACTCACACAGGAGAGAAACCCTATGGATGCAGTGAATGCAGAAAATTTTTCTCACAGAAATCACAGCTCACTGAACACCGGATGATACATACAGGAGAGAAAAAATATGAGTGCAGTGAATGTCCAAAAGCTTTTATTCGGAAGGCAAAGTTTATTTCACATCAGAGAACTCACACAGGAGAGAAACCTTATGAGTGCAGGGAATGTCAGAAGGCTTTTAATAGTACAGCTCAGCTCACTAGACACCAAAAGTATCACACAGGAGAGAAACCCTACGAATGCAATGAATGTGGGAAAGTCTACTCCCGCAAATCTAATCTAGTTTTTCATCAGAGAACTCACACATGTGAGAAACCCTATGAATGCAATCAGTGTCCAAAAACCTTTATTAGTAAGTCACATCTCAATAAGCATGAGAGAACTCATACAGGTGAGAAACTCTATGGATGCAGGGAATGTGGAAGAACCTTCTCTCTGAAGTTTAATCTCACTTTACATCAGAAAACGCATACAGGAGAAAAGCCCAGTGAATGCAATCAGTATCAGAAAGCATTTATGCTTAGGTCATGGCTCATTGAACATGAGAGAACTCACACTGGAAAAAAGCCCTTTTCATGCAAAGAATGTCCGAAAGCTTTAGACCAGAAGTCAGAACTCACTTTACATCACAAAGTTCATACTGGAGAGAAGCCTTACCACTGTGGTGAATATCAAAGCCTTCAGCACTAAATCACTACTTGTTATACACCAGAGAACACACACAGGAGAAAAACCCTACAGATGCAGCGATTGTGGGAAAGTTTTCCCACAGAAGGCCGAACTCATACACTAGAGAACTCACACAGGAGAGAAACTCTATGAATGCAGTGATTGTCAGAAATCTTTCAGCCATAAATCACAACTTTTCATACACTAGAGAACCCGTACAGGAGAAAAACCCTATGTAGTGAGTGTGGGAAAGCTTTCATCTGTAAGTGTGGTCTAAGTAGACACCAAAGAACACATGAAGAGACACCCTATGAGTGCAGTGAATGTGGGAATTCATTTAGTGTCAAGTCACATCTCAGTAGCCACCAAAAATATCATATTGGAGAGAAATCACATGGATACAGAGAGAAATAAAGCACTCAAGAAGACCATTCCAACATGAGATTACAGGCATATAGGAAAGAATTCTTACTCATACAGTGAATAAATAGAAATTTTCACTCAGATGTTTGTTTTTCTAGAGAATTAAAATGAGAGAAATCAGTAACAGTAAATAGATATAAAATCTACAGTAGTTTGCTGTATTGTTCATCAGGAAATGCATACAGGAGAGGAACTGAATTCAGCAAATGTACAAAAGTTCACATAGAAGTCATTCATAGCACATACACAGAAAGACAATCACTGTGAATTTTGTGAAAACTGTAGAAGTGTACATTATTTTATATCAGAGAAGCTCACATAGGAAAAAAAACTACACAAGACAGAAATATTGTAATATTTTCATTGAAAAATTAAATTTCAGATGCATCAGAATTTACACTAAAGTAAATCCTATAAGAATAATAAATGAGAAAAACTTTTTATAAAAGTCACAAGGATGTAATATTAGAGAGTTTACACCAAGAAATAACTCTGATTGCCATAAAGTGCTTGAAAGTCTTCTCTGATTATGAAAAAAATCTATAAATAATACATATGAGAATGAATGTGTTAAATATGGGGATGACTGCACCATGAAATGCAACTTTATTGTGTATAAACAATATTTAGGAAAAATTAAGCCAGGATAATGAATTGAGGAAATCATTTCCTCTAGAAATAATAAGGAAGTCATGTTCTTGCTGTGAGTACTAAGTTTATAACATATTTCAAAAGGTTTTCAGTATGAAGAAAAAAGTGTCCACTGTGGGCTGTGAGACAACTATATGAATAAATGAAACGATCAAAACGAGATGCGGTTACCAACTATGTCAGCTGTAGCTGGGTGTTTTCTTCTGACAATATTATGGAACCTGAATTTTGTAGCTTTTTGAGTTTTGTATGTACAATATTTATAGGTATGAAATGAATACATGTAACTATTTTGAAATAGTTTCAAAATTACAGAAAAGTTGCAAGAATAGTATAATGAACGCTTCATCCAGATTCCTCAATTGTTACCATTTTACACATTTGCTTTATTATATTCTCTCTCCATACATACATATCATTTTGTTTTTCCAAACCATTTGAGAGCAAGTTTCAGACATGATGCCTCCAGTGTGTGTTTACTAACTAACAACAGGGATGTTCTCCAACACAATAGCAATATAGCTATTAAAATCAGGAACTTTGATCCAATACTGTTATATAATTTAGAGATTTTATTCAGTTTGTCATTTCTCTAATAATATGCTTTATAACAAAAAGAAAGAAAGAAAACCTGGATTCAAGACCATATATTGTATATAATTGTCATATTTCTTTAGATTACTGTAAGGTGGAACAGTTTCTGTTTTTGTCCTTCATGACTTTGCCATTTTGCAAAGTAAAGGTTACTTATTTTATAGAATAGCCTTCAATTTAAGTTTGAGGCCTAATGACTGGTTATGTATTTTTGGCAGGAATACTACAGAAATGATATTGTATTCTCAGTGCATCATGTCAAGAAGCATATGATTTTGGTTTGTCTTCTTACTGAGAGTATAAACTTTAGTCAGTTGGTTGCATGTTGTCTGCCTGGTTTCTCTACTCTAAAGCTACTGTTTTCCCCTTAGAAATTAATAAATTGAAGAGATAATTTGAGACTATGTAAATACCCTGTTCCTCATCAAACATACATTACTGGCTCAATTATTACCATGATAGCTGTAAAATAGTGATTTTCTAACTCTCTTCTGTATATACCAGGGATGCCAAAAAAAATGTATATACATTTTAAGAGATATTATCTTTGTATCATTTTTCGAAGATGAATTGAGTTACAATAGCAATGTATAGTATAACGTTTGTGCAAAAGATGTGTTACTCAAATGAATGCTATCATCACCATGTGACAGGCAGGACAGTCAAAGAAAACGGTGGAAGCGTATTGTTTGTTGTTCGAGGAGTGCAAGACCATTTTGAAGTGGTATTTGAAATTCATGAACGTTGTGGAAGTACACAACAGTGGAGGCGTGAGTATGCAACAGAACCTCCAACATGCCCAACGATTGCACGCATTCATGATAAGTTTGAGATACATGGTACTTTGTGTGATGTGCACAAGGGAAGGTCCCGGAGGCCTCACACAGCAACAAGTCCTGCTTCTTCTGCTGTGGTGTTGGAACAGTTCACAGCTCACCACAGAAGCCTACTGAACTGTTTGCTGTAATCAGAAGTATCTTGACGCTGATGGTAATCACTTGGAGCACCTCTTGTAATTGCAGAATTCAAACGTGACTTGCATTCATCTTTGTTATTGATGTATATTGAGTATTACAATTTTAATACAGTTTTTTCCTTTCTTAAAATGTGTACATTTTTTTGGCACCCTCTGTATTTAATATTTGGTATTCTGTAAGAAGAGCTTTCATTTCTCCCCTGTTTATTTTAAAAAATGTGATTGTAGATTCAAGAGTTATTTTATTCACTGGTTGATCATCTTTGCTATCATTGTTTTGAGCTCCTATTTCCTCAGATTTGGCCAGTGCAAGTCCTGTCAAGTTGGCCTCTATATTTTTTTTGACATGTTCCCACTATTTTGTGAGTATTTCTTTTTGGTTCAAGAATATTGTCCAGGCTCCTTTTTTTCCCTTGTTCCCCCCAGTACTGGAATCAGCTACTTCTCCAAGGAGTCCTAGGTTTTTAAGGACTCAAACAGAGTTGTGTTTAGAAACAGGTCATGGTTCTAGGTGTACCCATTACTACTGAGGTCATTGCTTTTAGGCTGTCTCAGTGGATAGAACTAGGAAACACACAGACTCATATATATCTCTGTGTTTATGTGTGTACATATGTGTATGTATATATAACCATGAATCACACTGATAATTCTCATTTTAATCCAACACCTTGGATTCATTCTTCATGCTCTCCATATTTGTTACTCTGTTCTACAACAGTGTGAATATCTTTCTCCCGTTATTCTAAAAATATGTATTTTCTCAATCTCTAGGTTACATAGAAAGGAATTTAAGAGTAGCTAACCCATACTGTTGTGAACAAACTTACTAGAGTTAATATTCATTTATAGTTCTTTTCGTCCCAAATATGAGGGAGTATAGTTAAAATGTGTGTTGAAACATCACTGTGATGTGATTATGAATTATTTATAATTAGATTAGTTATTTTCTGTTTGTATTCTATTTTAGAATTTTTCTACCAATGTTTGTTGATGTTATTTATTTATTTTTGCTTTGCAAAACATTAACACGGTTCCAGAAGTCAAAACATACTGAAAGGTATACTCAACAAAGTAAGTCATGTAATTTTTAGTTTATGGTCCATAAAAATTCCAGCATTTGTACTTTATAACAATGCAGCATCATAACTGAAGTAGTACAAATTACTATGCCATCTATCTATGTTTTTGGATGAGATTCTCTTTCCCAATATTTCTGAAAGGGTTGAAATTCTACTATCTATGCTCATTTGTGAACATGGAATAGGAATAAGGTTAGTTCTTACAAAAAAAGGATAGCTGGTTATTGTATATGTTTACGTATGCAAAGGCAAAAACACGTGTTCATCAGTAGGATTCTATATATACCACAGTGAAAAGAAATGACGTAGAACTACATTTATCAATATGATTGACTCTCACAAATAGAATATTGACTGAGAAATCTGATCATAGAAAACAACCAGTACATTCTTCCCCTAAGTGACCTGGAGGTGATCTCTGAAAATGGTTTGCTATTTGCTTGACCCAGAGAACCCCATAAAATCACATACATCAAGAGGTCCAAATCTTCATATTCATTTTAAGAAAGCTCATGAAACTCACTAGGCCATCAAATTATGCATATTGGAAAAGCCACCAAGTATCTAAAGGATGTCATGTTACAGGAGCTCTGTGTGCCATTCTGTCATTACAATGGTAGAGTTGGTAGGTGTGCCCAGGCCAAACAGTGAACGAAGGGTTGGTGGCCCAAAAAGAGTGCAGAATTTTTTCTGTACTTGCTTAAAAATGCAGAGAGAATGCTGAACTTAAGGGTTTAGATGTAGACTCCGGTCATTGAGCGCAGCCAGTGAACAAAGCTCCCAGGATGCAGCTCAGAAGTTACTGAGCTCTTGGGCAGATTAACCCATGCAATAGAGAAAGAACAGATTGTTCCTAAACCAGAAGAGGACATTGCACAGAAGAAAAAGATCCCCCAAAGAAACTGAAGAAACAAAAACTTATGGCCCAGGAGTAAATTCAGCATTAAATAAATGCTAATGAAAAAGAAAAGTACAGTCCTATTTAATTAGATTAAGTAGCATAAACAAATAAGTTTCTTAGAGGTACATATATAGCAAAATTGTAAACAAAAATAGGGGAATGCTAGACATAGAATTTACCATAGTAATTACTTGGTATGGAAGGGTGCTCAGAGAAGGGCATGGAAGAAGCTTCCAGCAATGTCAAGAGTGTTCTATTAAGCCTGGTGATGGATATGAGCCTTCAGTAATTTTTTTCCTAACATATAATAGTGCTTTGTGTGACATATATTACAATTTCAAAAAGTATTAGTGTGAGACGGGCCGGCTGAGTGGTGTGGTAGTTAAGCGCTGGCTTGGGAAGCCAGCGGCCCTGGTTCAGGTCCCACATATGAGGGCCAGTGACACTGCCCTCACACACACAAAAAAAAGTATTAGTGTGTGAAGAAAACATCAACACATCACTTTCTTTTGTTTTCATTGTAATAACTGATGGACAAAAAGTTTAACTCGAGTACTTTGGAATAAAGGAACAAGTTGTATTTGAACAGTAAGATTTCATAGTGTCTTTCCATTGTTTTTAATCATCTTAGGGTTTCATGAAGTACCTGACAGTAAAGTCAGAACAACCCTATACTGGTCATTTTAGAACAGTAAGAATTAAATTACTTGACTTCATTTTTGCTTCACTGCAAATTTCCACGTGACAAATCATTAAGAACTGTTTAAAAAAAATTATTGCTTTAAAGAAATAGGTATGTTTTTTTCCACGTATTTCCTTATCAGTGTAAGAAAACCTATCTATGTAAAACCGCTCAAGTGCCAAGTATGCCTCCCTTTAAAATTGCATGATACGAACAGTTAGTATATTCATCTCTCTCATGCCAAAAAAGGCAAACCACTTTTCTTGAAGGTTGGTTAACCTAAAAGGTAAATTTATATTAATCTTGATTCCAGTAACTGAAAGTTACATTCCTCTTTAAGCACAATTTTTATATTGAACGGGTGTATTTGAAAGTAAACTGAAGTGTGTCCTTTTCTACTCTGGGTGAGTTTGTTGTATGGTTGGTGCTATTTCTTCCTGAAATGTTTGGTAGAGTTCACAGGTGAAGCAATGCAGGCCTGAAATTTTCTTTATGGTATTTGACTAGGAATTCACTTTCTTACTTAGTATTATACTATTTAGATTTTCTAGTTCTTTGTGTCAATTTCATGTGTTGTGCTTTTCAAGGAATTTATTTCATCTAAATTGTTAAATAATTGTTACAAAATTATTTATATCTTTTTAATGTGTTCATGATCATTATATGTCCCTTTTTTTCATTCCTAAGATAGTTTGTGTTTTCTCTCTTGAGAAACACAAGGGGTTTATCAATTTTATTGATATCTTAACATAACTTACTTTTTGACTGTTGATTTTTCTCTATTGATCTCTATTTGGTTTATTTCCACTTTTTTTTTTTTTTTGAGGGCAGTGTCACTGGCCCTCATATGTGGGACCAAACCGGGGCCGCTAGCGTCCCAAGCCAGCGCTTAACCACCGCGCCACTCAGTCGGCCCCTCAGCTCTTATTCTTGAGTGAGCTCTTAATCAACTGAGCCACTCGGCCAGCCCTTAAGATGTAAGTTTAGATCATTGAATTCACACCTTTTTTCTCTAATAAAAGCATTTAGAGGTAAAATTTTAATCTTTACTACTACCTTCAGTTGCAAATCACAAAGTTTGATATGTTTTATTTTCATTACCATTCAGTTTAAAATATTTTCTAATTTTCTTTGCAATTTCTTCTGTGGCCCATGAGTTGTTTACAAGTATGTTATTTAATTTTCAAATAATTGGGCATTTTCTAGTTATATTATTATTGATTTCTAATTTACATGTTGTGGTCATAGAATATACTTTGTGTGATTTAAATAAATCCTTTGATTTTGTTGTTGTTGTTTTTTTGGGTTTTTTTTGAGGGCAGTGTCACTGGCCCTCATATGTGGGACCGAACCGGGGCCGCTGGCTTACGAAGCTAGTGCTTAACCACCGCACCACTCAGCCGGCCCTAATCCTTTGATTTTTATTGAGACATTTTATAACCCAGCACTTGAAAATAATTTGGTTGTGTATTATGCTGCTGTTGGGTGTAGCATTTTGTACATGCCAGTTAGGTCATTTGATCATGTTTAAGTCTCCCTATATTGTTACTGATTTTTTTATTGTTGGTAGACCATTTGGTATTTTCTCACAAATCATGGATATTCCATTTTGTTTATTTTTTCCTTTTTATATTTCAGTTTTGTTTTTTATCTATTGATCTGAATCCAAGTTCTCTCATTCTTGATCTTGAGTTCAGTCTGCTCTTAAAGACATCGGATATTGTATTTTTCATTTCAACAATTTCCATTTGATTATTTTGTAATCTTTCTCTCTCTGCTGAAATTTCCCAGCTCTTCAGACACATGGTCCAACATTTCCACAAAATTCTTTAGCATTTTTATAATAAAGTCCCTGTCTGATAATTCCAAAATCTGGGCTATTCCCTGGGTCTACCTTTTATATGTATCTGTTTTTCAATGTGTATCAAATTTTCCTTGTGTACATCTTTTAACTTTTTTGCTACCCTGTGGCAAAAACCTTTCAACAAGATTTCTTTCTTTTTTTATATTACCTCTTTTTTTTTTTTTTTTTTTTTAGGACAGTGTCACTGGCCCTCATATGTGGGACCTGAACCAGGGCTGCTGACTTCCCAAGCCAGTGCTTAACCACGGCGCCACTCGGCCAGCCCTCTTTCGTTTTTTAAAATAATTTTTTTCTTTTCTTTTCTTTGAGGGCAGTGTCACTGGTCCTCACATGTGGGGCCTGAAACGGGGCCGCTGGCGCTTAACCACCACGCCACTTGGCCGGCCCAATTGTTTTCTTTTCAATTACATACAAAATTGTATTAGTTTTAGTTGTATACAACATAGTGATTAGACATTTATAGAACTTCCAAGTGATCACCCTGATAAACCTAGTACCCATCTAACACCATACATAGTTATTACAATTATTATTGATTATGTTCCCTATACTGTACTTTACATCCCCATGACTATTTTTGTAACTGCTAATTTGGACTTCTTTATTCCTTCTCACCCTTAACCCATCTCCCCAACCCCCTCTCCCATCTGGCTACCATCAAAATGTTCTCTGTGCCTGAATTTATTTTGTCTTTTCATTGATTTTGCTTTTTAGATTTCACATATAAGTGAAATCATATGATATTTGTCTTTCTCTGACTTGTTTAACTTAGCATGATACCCTGTATATAAAAGAATAATAGAGACTGAAGTTAACATTTACATTCTATACAATGCTTTTACAGATTACAAACATCCTATATTGCTTTTCTTCAACCTTTTTCTTTTTTCTTTTTCTTTTTTGTTTTGTTTTTTGAGGGCAGTGTCACTGGCCCTTATATGTGGGACCCGAACTGGGGCCGCTGGCATCCCAAGCCAGTGCCTAACCACCGCGCCACTCAGCCGGCCCTTTTTTTTTTCTTTAATTGGGAAATCAACTTTTTTTTTTAAATTAGCTTCAGGTGTACAACATAGTGCAATAGTTATACTTTTTACCCCTCAAAGTGACAACCCCCCACCCCCAATTCTCCACCCCTCTCCTCCCCCTCATATCATACATATCTATTACAATTCCTTTGACTCCCTTCCACAGTATAATCCACATCCCGTGACAATCTATATATTCAATTACAGTTGGCATACAATATTATACAACATCAATTTCAGGTATACAGTGCAGTGATCAAGCCTCTACTCCATCCATGAAGTGGTCTCCCTAACAAGACATGTGACCATCTGACACACCACAAAATATTTACAACTCTTCAACATTTTTCTTATTGTGAAATATATAACACACAGAGAAAATTGTAGAAAATATAAATGAATATACTGCAATTTATCCACACTCCTATTAAGGACTCCAGGGCTGTTTCCAGTTTTGGGTTATTATGAATAAAGCTATTATGAACCTTCTTGTAATGTTTTTGTTGAAATACGTTTTTTGTTTACTTGGGTAAATATCTAGCGGCCAGGAGCTTTTTTATAATATGTAGTTTCTTCCCCCCACACCAGCTTTATTGAGATGTAATTGACATACATCACTGTACAAGTTTAAGGCATACATATAATGGTTTGACTTACAAGTATATTGTAAATGATTACCGCATTTAGTTAGCATCCATCATCTCATAAATACAATAAAAAGAAAAACAAAAAAAATTTTTCTCCATCTGATGAGAACTCCTAGGATTTACTCACTTAACATTTTTATATATCATATAGCAGTGTTAGTTATAGTCATCATATTGTGCATTACATCCCTAGTACTTATTTATCTTATAACTGAGATTTTTAACTTTTGACCACCTTCCTCTAAATTCCCTCCGCTCACCCCCCTCATCTGGTAACCAAAAATCTGATCTTTTTCTATGAGTTTGATGTTTTGTTTGTTTTTAGATTCCACATATGAGATCTCATAGTATTTGTCTTTCTGCCTGGTTTATTTCACTTAGCACAACGTCCACAAGGTTCATCCATTTTGTTGCAAATGAGAGTATTTCCTCATTTGTTTGTTTGTTTTTACTGAATAATAGAACATGTACTTTCTTTTTTTTTTTTTTGAGGGCAGTGTCACTGGCCCTCATATGTGGGACTCGAACTGGGGTCGCTGGCATCCCAAACCAGTTCTTAACCACTGCGCCACTCAGCCGGCCCAGAACATGTAGTTTCTTAATCTGTATTCTCAACTACCTCCCTAGCTGATTCTGTTGTGCCACACTAGAAGTCAACCTGGAAACTCCACCACAGATGGTATTCAGAGGCAGCTGAGTGGAGAAGATGGGAATATGAGGGGAAAGTTGTATAACCGAGACTGTCCCAAAAGTGTAAAGCATTTGTAACCTATGTTTTTTTCCTGCCTAAATAGCAGTGAGGGTTGAGGAGAGGGCCAGTCTCTGGAACATACCAGATAGATGAGAATATCTTGGATTTCTTAGAAGGTTATTTATTCAGAGGGCCCCAGAAAACTCACTTTAGAAAAGTTGACAGGGAAATAAGCAAATTTCCTAGTCTTACCAGTGAGGAGGAAGAAGTGAGATTTAGCAAAGCTTCCACTTCCTTAATTGTGTTCTAACTCCAGGCAACCACTAGGTGGAAAGTGTTTTCTGACTTGAGTTTTCATTAGCTCTTGGATGAATAAAGGTAATATGAGAGGCATCAACACCACAGTTGTTGAACTTGCGCTGTATATATTTTTTAAATTTATTTTTTATTAGTTTCAGGTGTACAAAACTAATACCTAGATATTTACATCTCTCACAAAGTGATTCCCCCTCCCCCAGTCTATTATCCCTCTGACATCGTATATATATCTGTTACAATTGTGTTGACTATTCCCTATGTTGTATTCCATATCCTGTGATTATGTATATTAAATTATAGTTGACATTCGTTATTTTTTTACGATTTTTTTTTCTTTTACTTTTCTTGAAGGCAGTGTCACTGGCCCTCATATGTGGGACCCGAACCCGGGCCGCTGGCTTCCCAAGCCAGCGCTTAACCACGGTGCCACTCGGCCAGCCCTCATTACTATTTTTTTGATCCTCCATATTTCTCTGAATAAGTCCAATTTTAGATAACATAGCTCTGATATGAATAGGTTGCCCTACGCCAGAAGCTATGAGGCTTTTTGTTATAAAGAGGGAGGGACATGAGATGAATTGATTTTTAAAAATACATTTTTATTGTGAAAGGTAACAAATGTATAGAAAAGTGAATTAAACATAAGTGTGTTCCTGCACAGATAAGGAATAAAAACTGAACCAGAGGCCTGTCAGCCAACCATGTGTATTTTTTATTTTTTTATTTTTTAAAGATTTTTTAAAATTGGGAAATTGGGAGAGGGGAACAGACAAGTTGCTGTCCATTTTGTTCTTCAGTCTAGTTGTGGAGGACGTTGCTTCACTGGCCCATGTTGTTATTATCATTGCACTCTTCCTGGGTGAGGCAGATCGATCACCAGCCTTTGGATGGCTGCTCACGGTGACTATTGGTAGCTCACTCCAGCTGCTGGCCGATGGCCACTCACTGTAGCCTATGGCAACCCACTGCAGCAGGGGCTGCAGCCTACACTGTCTCCGGGACTCATGCAGCCCAGCTCCAGGTGGAGCTGTCGTTCACCATCTTAGCTGTAGAGGGCAGTGTCACTGGCCCTCATCTGTGGGATCCGAACCGGGGCCGCTGGCATCCCAAGCCAGCTCTTAACCACCGTGCCACTCGGCCAGCCCAACCATGTGTATTTTTTAGATACTTCACAGATCAAATCTCTCTCCCCTGTGATTGGTATCTTGACTTATTTAACAAATCCCTTCCTTTAAAAATCCTTTTAATACTTAATTATGCATACCTGAACAGGTTTGTTTAATATTGTCTGTTAGAGACTGCAACTAAAATACTACATTTCTATTCTGGTGTATGTGGCTCTTTTTCATTTTATATGATGATTGTAAGATTCATCCATGTTTTGTAGGCTAGTTCAGCCATTTTTATTGCTGTATAGTAATTCATTTTAGAAATACGCTACAAGTGTTTATCCTTTTGGTGGACATTTGGCTTGTTTCCAGTTTAGGCTGTTATGAAACATAAATATTTTATATTCTTGGGTACACTCTGTTCAACTGTTTTTCCCTCACATATTATGTATCCTAGTGTTCAGAGGCATACATTTTTTTAGTAGAACATGTATCTAGATGTGATTTGTTGGCTTATAGTGTTTTAAAAGACTTTGGAATATCAAATGTAAACATGCAAGAATAGAAAGCTTCTGTGTCGGCCAAGTGGCTCGTAGGTTAAGAGTTGGCTTGGGAGCACGAGCTCTGAGCAGGAGGACCACAGGTTTGGATCCCACATGGGCCAGTGATGCTGCACCCTCCACAGCGAAGATAGTGAACAATGGCTCGACCTGGAGCTGGGCTGCTGTGAGTCGCTGGTGACTGTGTAGACTGCAGTGGGTTGCTGTGAGCTACTGTGAGTCGCCAGCATCCAGTGTAAGCAGTTGGGAGCCAGTGTGAGCTTCTATGAGTGGCCGTTCAATGCCCATGACCAATTTGCCTCAGCCAGGAAGAGCAAAATGATCACAATAGCATCATGGGCCAGTGCAGGGAGCAGCCCCCACAAGATCCAGGGGTTCCCTCGGGTGGCACGGAGTCTGCGAGGAAAAAGAAGAAAGTGGAGGCACTGGAAAGAGTTTCACAGGAGTGTCACAATTTATTGTTACAGCATGTCCCTTTTATAGGGGCTTCTGACTATTACTTCAATCACAAGTTATGTTTCACTTGATCATGATGTTTTTTTCTTTCTCAGAACTTTTACAGTCTTTGAGTCTTTGTAATTATTTTCTCCAGGGTTCACTGTGACCTACCTTATGTTCAAGGATTCACTTACCGCCTAAAGAGTGGTTACTATGACTACCTGGTCATTATCCAAATTCCAGCGTAATCGTAAAACTTACAGGGCGCAGACTTGAGTTATTGCCGAGAGACTAGCAGTGGCTGAGTTTAGGGTTAAAATTATCAAAAGTCTATTTTTATGTGATTATAATATTTAGTAGCAAAAGGAGGTCTCAAACTTTCCTTATCCTACAAAGGGCTATATATTATTGAAATAGAGGGTAACATCTGTTTCTCAGTCAAAGCTTCAGTATCTGTTGCTACAGCAATGTCTAAGGCAAAGTGTTAAAACAAGGCAGTTAATTAACATACCTCATGGTCAGTAAGTTGTCTCTTATCAGAACTTTCATGGCCGGGAGACCTCGGTCTCCAAGGTAACCTTTCACAGCTGCATAGGCAAGAGAGTTCAAGGACTGACAACATCACCAGTTTTCACAGAGGCTGTCGGTTTCTCACAGACAGGCTTTTGGCCTACGTGACCAGAGGCCTGAGCCTCAGTTTCCAAGGGTCTTGAGTCCCCTTTTTCTCAGTCCTGGCGTCCCAAACAGGGCTGTAGCCTGCCTTGGGTTGTCTCCTCTCTTAGGAGATTGTACCCATCATTGACTTACACAGCCATCTCTCACTGGGGCACCACAGGAACTTGCCATAAATGCAGTGAAAGTACTGTCTTCTATAGGATCTGATGTGGAGGAAAGGCACATGGGTTCATAGAGACAGGAGATATTACATGACCAACTATAAGGCAGCACCCCAAACATCCAGTGCTAAGCGTAGCAATGTGACCTTGTCAGACACTGGGGGGCTCTCGGACCCCAACAGACTAGTGAAGCGACGTCCTCCACAACTAGACTGTAGAACCAAAGGACAGCAACTTGTCTGATCCCCTTCCCTGATTCCCCAATGCTGTTCCCTCCCCCAATTCCCCAATAAAATCTTTTTTAAAAAAAGTTAAAACATTTTGTTAATTTCTGATTGCTTTTTCTGTTTCCGAGGAATATTTCCAGTCAAATATCATATGTCATACCATTTTCCTACTTAATTCTTTCATATGTATCTGTTACAGGTAAGGATTTAAAGAGACTATGGCCTGGGCCGGCCGAGTGGCGTGGTGGTTAAGCATGGCTTGGGAAGCCAGCGGCCCCGGTTTGGGTCCCACATATGTGGGCCAGTGACACGGCCCTCAAAAAAAAAAAAAAAAAGAGAGAGACTATGGCCACCATATCATACCCAACAAAATCAGCAATTCTTTGATGTATTAGGATTCTCCAGAGAAACTGAAGCAGTAGAGTTTGTATGTATGTGTGTATAATTTATTATAAAGTATTGGCTCACATGATTATGAAGGATGAGAGCTTGGAGGTGGAAAGGGTGGAGAAGACTTTTAAAAAAATTAATTAGTAATCCTGTTAACTGTTCTGAAAACCTCTCCTTTCACAAGGATAGAATATTGATAACTTCATTTGCCCACGTCTGCCACATGAAGACCAGAGTAGCTCCAGAGGGCCTTGATCAGATGTTGGGAACGACAATCTTTCTGTAGAGATTTATTTTGCTAACCGAGCTTCCCACATCACCCTCCCAATGGCTGCCTCACTAGCCCCATATGGAGAAGACCATTTGTTCCTGGGTGTGGACTGTAAAGACAGATCTGTGTTTCCAAGGTCTGATATTGTTATTCTCTTGTGAAGAGCGCACTTATTTGGCTAATAGGGGAATGTGGTTTCACATCACAGTTGCCATGGAGCTTTGTGAGTAAAGAGATTCCTGCGTTCTGTTCTGCACCAGACTTGTTGGCTCAGTGCCTTTGTACTGCAGAGACCTAACCCATATTTTAAACATCTCTCCCCAAGTGATCCTGATGGAACAGCATCAGTTGTAGGTCAACATTTGGGAATCAGATACCTAGATGGTATTTGGAACTGGGAGAGGCGGGAGATGGGAATGTGAGGGAAAAACTGCAGTTGGATAATCCCAAGTGTCCCAAGATTATGAAACATTTACACGGATTTTCTTTAGTATCAGTGGTAACTCAGGGTTGGATGAGATAACAGGAGAGATCTCCAGACTCTCTGGTGTCTGGGATGTACATTTTGGAATGAAGGGGACTGCCTGGATTAAAAACAAAGTTCCAGTTCAGATGCATTTACACATCACTCAGGTGACTCTCAGGAAAATAAGAAAATAAGCTCTTCTAGAGGTTTTCTTCCAATGAGGTCATGAGGCTGAGGCAAGACTCCATTTCTTTGCTTTGTGTTTCACCCACAAGGTGACCCTTCCTTTCTGGTGTGTTCTGTTTCATTAACATATGACACAGACACCAAAGCCAGTCAACCAGGATTGTTTGCCACCGCCGCCTTTGACCCATCAGCTCCCTGTCCTAATAAGTCCAATGTAGAGAATTGCAATGTCTATATGAATGGGTTGCTTTACTTTAAGCAGTCTGATTTCAGAAGCTATGAAGCTTTTCTGGTATAAAGGATAAAGGACCTGAATTTGATGGAACTCTTTTTAATTTTCAAATGTGGACTATGGCAATTCTAAGGGCGAAAATTGCATAAAATATAAACATGTAGATCAATACGTTTTTGTAAAACAAATATCCAAGTACCACCATTAAGTCAAAACATAGATCACTGTCAGCACTTCTGAAGTCATTGGCCACATTTCCTAATCACTTTTCCCTTCTTCCTTCCAACCATAACCACTATCTTGACTATTGTGGGAACCAATTCATCATTTTCCTTTATAGATTATACTACATTGTTAGGTACTCCTAAGCTGTAAGTATAATTAAAATTTAAATATAAATGGAATTATGCTGTAGATACTCTGTTATGTCTTATTTTCTCAAGATGTCTAAGATTCATTGTAGATACAGTTTTATGTGAGTGTTTTTAAAGTTGTTGTTGAATAGTAATTTACTATAAGAATACCCTATAACTTGCTTGTTCTGTTGTGGAGAAACTTTGGGACTACTATGAAGAGTTCTGCAACAAAAATTTGTGACCACATTATTGGACAAGAATACATATAATTGAGGATATGTAGGGTTGCTGGGTATAGGAGAGTCTTAAAAAATATTAAGAGAAACTTCAAGTATACACAAAGTAAATTACTATGAGTCAGTATCTTCATTAACTATGAATTCCAATGTCATTTTTCTTTTTTCTACTTTTGAATGTTTTCACACAAACTTAAAATCTATCATAAGTTACTTAGGTCTAGACCACTAAAAACATAAGGACTTTAAAAACAATCGCCATAATGCCACTGTCACACCCAAAGAAACTATTTTTTTAATTGAGTTGATTTTTTTCCCCCCCCTGGGCAGTGTATCGATTTTTCTTATATACCAAGATAAGTTGTCTTTTTAAGAGAGAGGTAACAATGGGCTTTATAGCACCAGCAATAGACATGTACAAGAAAATCAACGATATCATGTGTTATCTTTTAATTTAATTTTTTTTCTCTTTTTCCTTTTTTCCCCCTCTTTTTCCTCATAAATTGTGTTAATTTAATTTTTTAAAGATTTTATTGGGGAATTGGGGGAGGGGTACAGATAAGTTGCTTTCCTTTTGTTCTTCAGTCTAGTTGTGGAAGACTCCGCTTCACTAGCCCATATTGGTATCATCATTGCGCTGCCCTCAGATGAGGCAGATCATTGCCGGCCTCTGGACGGCCGCTCACGGTGGCTCTTGGCATCTTACACAGGCTGCCAACCGCTCACGTTGGCTGCCATCAACTCACTGTAGCTTATGGTAGCACCCCGGCAGCAGGGGCTACAGCCCACATCGTCGCCAGCAACTCATAGCAACCCAGCTCCAGGTGGAGCTGTTGTTCATTATCTGAGCTATAGAGGCAACCAGATGGAGGTGTTGTTCACCACCTTAGCTATAGAGTGCGTGTCACTGGCCCTCATATGTGGGATCTGAACTGGGGCCCTGCTGCTCAGAGCTGATGTCCCAAGCCAGCTCTTAAACAATTGCCACTCAGCTGGCCCTAATTGAGCTTTTTAATAGTATTTTTGGGGGGAGGGCAGGGGGGAAAGGGTTGGCAATCAGCCAGGAATATATGTTACACAATAAAGGACAATTTGTGAATCATTATTTGCACAAAGCAAGAAAAATGTCTGTGTACTATTGTGGGTGAATTTATTTAAAAATAAAGTTGTTAACAGCTCCATCTGGAGCTGGGCTGCTGTGAATCTCGCGGATGGCATAGCTGCAGCCCCTGCTGCAGTGGGCTGCCATAGGCCACGGTGAGTGGCTGGCAGCCAGCGTGAGTGGCTGGCAGCCGGTGTGAACTGCCAAGAGCCTCTGTGAGTAGCCGTCCAGAGGCCGGCGACCGGTGTGCCAAGAAGAGCGCGATGATGATACCAACATGGGCCAGTGAAGCAATGTCCTCCACAACTAGACTGAAGAACAAAAGGACATCAACTTGTCTGTTCCCCGTCCCCAACACTGTTCCCCTCCCCCAACTCCCCATTAAATCTTTAAAAAATAATAATACTAAAAAATAAAGTTGTTAGCAGCCACAGTACTTTATTTGAAACAGAAACTCAAAATCTAAATGTTCATAAAAATGTAAACTATATGAGAATTTGTAAAAATTGTGGGCATATGGGTGAGAATTCACTGAGATGGCCCAATTCATGATATGAGATCAAGATAATTAACTACACATCAAAAGTTTTACTTGATATCTGTGTCATAGTGTTTACTGATTCATTAATTCAGTAATTATTTATTGAGTGCCTGTCACACGTCAGGCATTATTATACACATAGAGTATCAGGATCCATTAGTGAACAGTACAGACTGAAATCCCAGCCCTCAGATAGTTTGCACTCTTATTACCTGAAGGAAATCATACCAAGTACACGGTTATCATACTGTTTCATGCCAATAAATTTGACAGTTGGGATGAAATGCCTAAATCCTTTGAAAGTTACAGTTTACTAAAACTGACAGAAAAGAAAATAGAAAATCTGACTAGTCCAATAACTATTAAATAAATTGAACTTGTTATTAACAGCTTTTCTGTAAAGAAAACCCAAGATCCAACTACCTTTACTGCTAAACTTCTCTAAACATTTATAAAAGACCTGCCACCAGAGAATAGACTCAGAGGAATCACCTCCCTGGTCTTTTTAGGAGGCCATTATAACTTTGATGTAAAACCTGAGAAGGATATAGAAGTAAAATAAAAGAACAGATCCATCTTTACATAACCATAAATGCAGAAATTCTAACCAATCTAGTAAAATTAATTATAAACATGTAAAATATATCATGGCCAGTTGTGGTTAATTCCAGGATTACAAGGGTGGTTTAGCATTCAAAATATAATTTATGGGGCTGGCCGAGTGGCATGGTGGTTAAGAGTTGGCTTGGGAAGCCAGCGGCCCCAGTTCAGATACCACATATGAGGGCCAGTGACACTGCCCTCTACAGCTAAGGTTGTGAATGGCAGTTCCACCTGGAGCTGGGCTGCTGTGAGTCCCCCGATGGCACAGCAGCAGCCCCTGCTGCAGTGGGCTGCCATAGGCTACAGTGAGTAGCTGGCAGCTGCTGTGAGCTGCCAAGAGCAGCTGTGAGCGGCCGTCCAGAGGCGGGTGATCAGTCTACCTCACCCGAGAAGAATGCAGTGCTGATACCAACATGGGCCGGTGAAACATTGTCCTCCATAACTAGACAGAAGAACAAAAGGACAGCAACGTGTCTGTTCCCCTTTCCGGGTTCCCCAACACTGTTTCCCTCCCCTAACTCCCCAATAAAATCTTTATTAAAAAAGTATATATATATAATTTATGAAGATGTAAATGAAAACATAAATACAATGTGACCATCTTAATGTGCACAAAATGCATTTCATAAATCCAGTTGCCATTCATCATTTAAAGAACAAAGCTACTACTGAACTAGGGATAGGAAACTTATGAGGTCAGGTAAAACAAAATATGTAAGAAAACCCATACAGCAAAAATACCAGAGTTTTCTCCTTAATATACTCTTTAAGTTTTACAAATATCTCATTACTATATCTCTTCTCTTCCTTGTTCTCTTCCTCCTTCCACTCTCCCCGGGGTACAGGTTGAGGTACTCAAACCAAAATAGACACCAATAGTACCCTATGTCCACTTCATCCCCCAAATCAGGAGGCACCAAATATTTTTCAAGATGACTGGCTCAGTATGACCCAAGGAAAGATGAAGCTGGAATTGGGAGAAGGGTAGGGGCAGGCAGAGTTCACAAATGTGCCCCAGCCCCTCACAGTTCCTGTATCTTGGGCCCTGTGGAAGGTGAAGCAGATTTGGTTGTTGTGTCACTGGTCTCAGCTGAATCCTCGGTCAGGATCCTTTCTAGACTGGCAGGCATGGAGTGTACCAGACTCTTTTGGAAGTCTTGACACACAATTAACGTAGAGAATTGGGTTGAGGCAGCTGTTGAAGAATGCCAGGGATCTTACTGGATTAACAAAGATTTTGTACTTCTGCTGAAAATGTGACTCTCTGGACCAAGCTGTGTTCCGTTGAAAGGGAAACCAACAAAGGAACATGGAAGTCACGACAGCAGTGAGGACCTGTAAGAGTCGGCCTGGAGTCTATCATGCCTTCTTTGTGGATCTTGGCAGCTATGAGCCCATAGCAGATAGTGACAATGGACATCAGCATAATGAAGTCAATGATGACCCGGATGATTGATCTGGCTGTGGACACTGTGATGGCCTCCTTCAACCTCTCCTGAGGGATGTCACTCCAGGATGCAAAGTAGAAAGCACAGTATGTATTCCCCTTTCCATCACTTGCTAGAGTCAAGAAGATGAGTTTGTGAGGTAAGGACTAGCACAAGAATCCAGGGTACAATGATCACTTTTGTAACCAGACTTGAAGTACGGTGGTTCTGGGCCCAGACTGGATGCAGGACACAAATACAGTGGCCCAGAGCAATGAAAGTAATGAGAAAAACACTTCCAAACAGGTTTATGTCCACCACACTGTAAACAAACTTGCATAGGAACCAGCCAAAAGGCCATTGTTCTCTCATGACCATTGAGACCACGAGGAATGGTAGAATGGCAGTAAAGGAGAAGTCAGCTAAGGCCAGGTTCAGGTAACACAAGGTGGTGACAGTGCATGCCATCTGGAATCCAGTCACCCAGATCACAAGCCCATTGCCCAGGATGCCGAGCACAAAGATGATGGCAAGCACCACCTGTGAGAAGTACTGCAGAACACTGTGTGCAGTAGACTCATACAGTGTCTCAGATCCATTAGAAGGCTGGAGCAGTTGGTTTCCATCTTGCCCATGCCTGAAACATTTCTGTGGGAGTCCAGCTCTCGCAGGACCAGGGCTCAAGAAGGTGGGCATGGAGTCGGCGCAATGAAGAGGCAGAAATTTCTTTTGCAGAAAAGATGGAAGGGAGATAGATAGATCCCGAGTTTATTCCTCACAGTCCTTATATACATGTTTAGGGTTTCAGGATACGTGTAGGATAGACAGTGGGTGGCATGTATGACTACATATGCTAGTAATCTATTAACTACTCAATAGAAGCTTAAAGGTCAGGCTACCCGTTTCGAGCATATGGACAAACATCTTTCTTTTTGTGCATTCACTGGAACTGGCCATTCTCTCCACAAACCTCAATAGTGAATAACACCTCCCAGGTGGGACAAAGGAGAACAACATGTATTTCTCAGGCTAAAGCTATCCTGCATGGCCACCAGCATCTCCCCCTTTTTGTATATATAAAGCACGCCTATGACCCCAGGCGGCTGCGAGCGACAGTGCCTGTCTTAGGCGTCCCCCTAATGAAATAATAACCTTACCCATCATTGGCACTTGATCCTCTAGCGATCAAGCCCTGTCTTAGGTTGGTTACATTCAAGGAGGTCCTTACCCGTCTCTGGCTAGCCTGTCCTCGCTGAAGTAGGGAGGAATGGAGCAAGCAGGCATATGATTTAAATTACTGCCTGGCTTTAAGTTTCATCTCATGGATGTTAGTCTGTGTCTCCAAAAACCACTTGATAAAGCATTTTATGAGGATCGGGAGTAGGCACAAAACCAGAAGGGCACCGAGACCCAATGCAAGGATTAACATGCTCAAATGAGTGGCATCCTTCATGGATGGAAGGGAGTTTCTAATTTGGTCTACAAACTGAAAAGCAGCCTGGACAGCATCAAACTGTAAAGGTTTAGCTTTTTTCATATTTATATTTCATCGTGTAACCGGAGCATATCTAATGGTAAATTAACATCATGTCAGATACCTTGGAGGTGTAGGCGGACTTTATTCCACCCATAGAAGCTTTCATTGTAAGTTTTAGGCGTGATGCATATCCAATGATATTCTGCATGACATTTCAAATGAGACCATACTTTTAAACTTTGAATTTCATCACCTAAATATTGAACCATATCATATAATGCATTTACCTTTTGTTCTAATTTTTTATCTATATTTTCTTGGGTTCCTAAAGTAACAGTAACATTTTTATTTTTATTTTATTTTATTTTTTTTTAAAGATTTTATTGGGGAATTGGCAGAGGGGAATAGCGTTGGGAATTGGGGAAGGGGAACAGACAAGTTGCTGTCTTTTTGTTCTTCAGTTTAGTTGCGGAGGATGTTGCTTCACTGTTGGTATCGTCATTGCGCTCTTCCCGGATGAGGCAGATCGGTCGCTGGCCTCTCGATTTCACTCACCGTGGCTATTGGCAGCTCACTCTTGGCTGCCAGCCGCTCACGCTGGCTGCGGGCCACTCACTGTAGCTTATGGCAGCCCACTGCAGCAGGGGCTGCAGCCCACACCATCACCGGGGCTCGCACAGCCCAGCTCCAGGTGGAGCTGTTGTTAGTTGTAGAGAGCAGTGTCACTGGCCCTCATGTGGGATCCGAACCGGGACCGCTGGCATCCCAAAACCAGCGCTTAACCAATGCGCCACTCGGTCGGTCAACAGTAACATTTTTAGATAATTCATTAACATAGTGAGCATTTTGACCAGTCTGAGAGAGGGCCACTGCGGTAGTGGCAGCAGTTGCAATAACAGTTACAAGAGCAGCAATTCCAGCAATTAAAAGCCCAATAGGTCTTTTTGGTCTACTCAAAGCATATTCAATCTCTTTGAATAATTGCAAGCTTCTCTCAGCATACCAGGGTCCAGAAACATTAACAGGAAGCATAACAAAAGATGGTTGATGAAATATCATAACGTGGGTCCCAAGTGGTACCCAAGAGACACAGTTTGTTAAAGTACAATTATAACAAGATACATTAAATCTTAAATCATTAAAGGTAATAGACAAGTTTCCAATCATGAGTACATAAGGAGAGGGAACACAGGCGGATACATTGACAGAGCAAATACTTGAAGTACAGGGAGTATTTGGTCTACAAACAATCACAATTTGGAGGTTCTCACCCATTGCCCCTGCAAGTTTTCCAAAGAGAGTTCTGCTGGTATTGTGTGTCCGACTTCCACATTCCAGAGGCCAGTCCCCTTGTCCAACTCGTTTGGTTACTTTGAGACCAGTCCAGAATGTACCGATTCACTCCAGGAATATTGTATCTCACTGGCATGTTGCCATGGCACATTCCCCAGGGGACAGCTTCGGTGTTTAGTCCGACTGCTTCATCACATGGCAGGACCAACTGCGGCATAGTCTCTTTTACTTTTTGTCCTCCTAACCAATCACCTAACAAATTAAGACGGACGTTCCATCCTATCTGGGAGTTACTAGTATGCAGTCACATAGGAGCTGCGCAAACATCCTGTGGCTGACACATTTTTAGAAATACAAATAGGCAATCCCGTTCCTGAGCCACAATAGTTGAAATTCTCCTCTGTTTGCCATTTCAAATGGCCACTAGATGGCAGTCCTAGGGCATGGGTATTATTGACATATACCGAGATTTCTGGACTCTCCCAGACGGACGGATGGAGGGTGAGAACTGGGTGGCCGAGCAGAAGGCCTACTCCGGAGCAGTGGAGAATGGAGGGGCGTCAGTGGCTGGTGGACTGTATGGGCTGTGGCGGCCTGGGCACGGCAGGGGGCTGCTACGGTGGCTGCGGTGGCAGTGTGAGCGCTAGGGTGCGGCGGCTGCGGCGGGGGCAGATCAAACGATCTGGAATCCAAACTGGAGTGTCTGTGTCCTGAGGAAATACTCCAGCATACCCTCTTCCCCTGGGTTAACAGTATGTCCGGTCCCTTTCAGGTACCAGTTAACAGCTCCTTCCATTTTACTAAAGCCCTAGGCTGACACAGGTCAGAGTTTCAATGTTTATACATAGATGAGTGTTCTGATGTATCTTGTCACGTCCTGCGTGGCAAGGGCAAATGGGACTCGAGAGGGGCGACGCAGATTGAATAAGAACAAGAGACAGAAGTAAGATAAGAGCGAGACCAAGGGTCTCAGCCAAAGACGACTGAGCCCCGAATCGGGTCAACGCATAGCTTTTATTGAGAATTTTCAAAGAAGTAAACTGCAGTAAATCATTAACCGTGTATACGTGTGTGCCTTAGGCTCCTTTTCCATTAACTTGGATAGCCATCTTTCTTTTGTGTCCCAAGGAACTGACCGTCCTCACCACAAACCTCAATAAGTCATAAGCACCCTTCAGGTGTATAAAGAAACAATGAAAGCAGAAAAACAAGTTTATGCTTCACCAAGCCCACTAAGGCCAGCCTGCAAGCCCCTCAATGTTGGGGACAATGACCCTCAACAGTATCTATATTTAAAATACGACCGGAGAGTCAGGGGTTAACATTGCAAGGGCAGTGGAGCTGAGGTCCAACCCTGAGCTCCCCGGGTTGCTCCGAAGAGCTCAGGGACTGATTTAAATTGTTAAATAAGTGTTGCTGCTAAATGGGTTGCAAATCGATGTCCTAGTGTTGCCTGGGCCCAAGGCTGGGGCCCTGGAGCGTTTCCCAACTAAGGGACAACCAGTTGGATGAAAAAGAAGGACTTTAGAGATAAAATTGTTCGGTGGCAATAATTGTCCATTTTTACGATATTTAGAATGGCAGTCAAGCCAGTGAAACCCCTTGTTGTATCGTGGACATATAGTCTGTGGCATCAAGGATGAAGTTTGTTGTGAGACATTAGGAACATTTTGTGGCTGTTTATCTTGTGATTGGGGAGCTCATCTAGGCTTAGGACACTGTTAAAATGTCCGGGTTCCCCACAATTATAGTAATTGTAGCCACCGTTTCTGTTATTACTATTGGGAGTGGCTTGCTTTGACTGAGTTACTACTGTCTTAACATCCCCTTTAAGGGTGGCAGCTATTGCTACTCCTTAAATAAAAGCTGGAGAGACTTCAGCACATTGTTTTATATAATCATTAATAGTGTCAGATTTACTGATAGGCTGGAGTAGATTTTGACATGTAGAACTTGTGTTTTCAAATGCCAACTGTTTGATTAAAATATCTGCGGCTTCATTGTTGGTAATTACTCTACGAACCGCTTGAATGAGCCGAGACAAAAAGTTTTGGAAAGGCTCCTCACCTCTTTGTATTACGGTAGTTAATGTAGTTGGCTTTCCCGTCGAGGCAGGGAGTGCTCTCCAGGCATTAACAGCACAATCAGTGACTTTTTCTAGGACCTTTTTAGACATCAGGTCTTGTGCAGGAGAATATTCACCTCTTCCCATAAGCATATCTGTAGTAATTGAATCACATTTACTGACACATTTTTCTGTCCTATCATCATATTCAGTCCTCCAAAGGAGATAATCTCTACCTGGTAAGCAGGCTTTACTAACTTGAGTCCAATCATAGGGAGTCATCCATTTCCCTGCCAATGTATCACTTAAAGAAAGAGTATAAGGTACAACAGGTCCATACTCTGCGCAAGCAGATTTCAGCTCTTTTAAGATTTTATAGGGCAGGGGCTCCCAGGAAGGCCCTTCATCTCCTTCCCGATCCATATCAAAGACCACTGGGCAACAAAGAGTAAAATCAAATTCCCTGTTTGCCTCTGCCTCCTCAATGGCTCTATGAAACCGAGATGTGGGTTTAGAATTACGTGGAGGCATCGGCATTACAGGATGCTTTAAAGGAGGTCGGGGTTTTACGTATTCTTCATTTTTAGCTGAATATTTTGGGGGACCTGGCCCCTTATTCTCCTTTTTAGTAATGGGAAAGTCCCATAAATCTTGTTCATTATACTTGGCTGCCTCCGTTTCCAATTTGGCAGCATCTGGGGGAGGGAGGTTTTCTCCCTTATCAAGTAAATCATCATTAGAATCAGTATATTTTTGAACTGAACTGGCCAAATTAGTTTTAGAGCGAGAGGGGGATAGTAACGGTGTATGTTTTTCAGATGGCGCCGTTGGTGCAGAAACTGTCTCTGGAACGAGTGTATCTCTAAATGAGTTCCAGAGAGCAAATGCATCAACCCGGACCCTTTTCGGGCCGTGGTTGTCATAATATAACCTAAGTCCTTTTCCTACTTTATCCCAAATTTCTAAATTAACTATTCCCTCTTCTGGAAACCAAGGACGGCATTGTTGCACGAACTGGAGAAACTTACTAATCTGGTGGCCGTGTACATTTACTCCTCGGCCTTTTAATGAACTCTTAATGCCATTAACATAAAGACGATGGTCTTTTGACTCAGATTGTCCCATAATGACTTATATCTCTGATTACCACTTCTCCTAACCTGGCCTCACTATCCAGGGGGTCTGCAGCACCCTAAGTGGAATCCTATCCGTGCCTGAGACAGAAGAGAAGACTTACCTTCAAGTCCCTGTTCGGGCGCCACTTGCGAGAGTCCAGCTCTCGCAGGACCAGGGCTCAAGAAGGTGGGCACGGAGTCGGTGCAATGAAGAGGCAGAAATTTCTTTTTTGCAGAAAAGATGGAAGGGAGATAGATAGATCCCGAGTTTATTTCTCACAGTCCTTATATACATTTTTAGGGTTTCAGGATACGTGTAGGATATAGACAATGGATGGCATGTATGACTACATATGCTAGTAATCTATTAACTACTCAATAAAAGCTTAAAGGTCAGGCTCCCAGGCTACTAGTTTCGAGCATATGGACAAACATCTTTCTTTTTGTGCATTCACTGGAACTGGCCATTCTCTCCACAAACCTCAATAGTGAATAACACCTCCCAGGTGGGACAAAGGAGAACAACATGTATTTCTCAGGCTAAAGCTATCCTTGCATGGCCCCCAACACATTTCAACAATGACTGTTGCTCAGCTGTAAAGCCACCTTACAGCATCCCTGTTGAGGCCCACATCACCTTCTACTGTGGCTCCCACTCCTAACACGATACCCACTCTACTGAAGCTGTGGCCAGTCATACTGAAAATTTGGCACTCTTGACCGACTCGTTGGGAAAGGAATGAACTCCATATTCTCATGATTATGTCCATGCATTCCACTTATCAGGCTGATTTCTTAAGCAAGAGGGTACCAGGCTCCTGTCCACCAGCCGAGTACTGAGCTGAAGTGTGTGGACCACAGAAAGTTGATGAGTGGCATCTTCAGCTGTGAATGGTGAGGGAAGCACTGAAATTGGAGTCAGTCGTATCTTCTTTCTCCCATGACTCAGTGCATAGGTGCTGGCAGGCTCTGCAACCTCCTCCTGCCCCCAGTGCCCCCAGACTCCCAGCTCCTGGCCTTCCCTCTGTGTGAACCCTTGACCTATTGTTTGGTTCATCTTCAAGTTAAAGTTTCAGAGAGTAATTTTAGTTTATAGTTAAAGGGTCTTGAACAGGTACTGGTAATATGTAGTAATGTGTTAACATCCTGTGTATTCTGTTCAGGAGGCAGTCAGCAAAGGGGGCTGTATCTCTGCATTCAACCCTCTAATTCATCGTCTGTCATTGATATGGAACTCCTCTTTGCTTGGGATGCAAAGGTTTTCACCCATTGTCTAGCTATAGTGTCTGTGGCATAAAGAATCTGAAAACAGTACGTTTAGTTTATTTGTGGGGTTTTACTAGAGATGGTATTACATTACATGGGGATCTACTTATATTTATGGGAATCCTGCTTGATCTGCATACAACTGTACCATGTTCAGTATTTCTACTTTCATTAAAATAAATTGATATTCATAACAATTCTGAGAGCTGTCAAAGGTCACTTATGTAATACATGGTAGAGGATGGCCTTTAATTCAGCTCGATTTGAAATCCAATTCATTTCTTTTCACTCAATAAGACAGACATTGCTGTTGTCCACTCAACCAGCATTCTTCTCTGCTAACTACACCCCAATTTTATTGCATTACTCACCTTTCAGGGAAAGTGTCTCTCTCCTTTTGAAGCAAATCCTGATAGACTCAGTAGTAACTGGAATCCCCTTTGCTTTGTAAGGGATTCTTTTAGCAGTGGTCACCTAACTAAATCTTGGACACCAACATTTAGGAAGATATTCTGGGGAGCTTCTGGGATAGATTTCCTTACTCTTAAGAATGAGAATGCCCAAAAATGTGTCTGTCTCTAGACAAGGTTACATTTGTAAGTATTGCCTCCAGATTCAACCCAATGTCTGTGTGATACACTTGGTCATTACACTTGATCAACAAATTTCCTTATACTGTGGTGTGAATTTTATCAGACTATTCCAGAGTGGCTGTCAAAATGCACATTCATGAACCCCATTCAAAAAATCTGCCTAACGGCCAGGGTTATTCTCTATGGCCACGAACAGTTGCATATCATCTTGGCCTAGGCTATTCTGCCTCCTGAGGAGAAATAGTAATTTTCAGCATCTATTCATATTTAATTTTTGTAATAATATGTCAAGACATCCATTATCATCCCTCTCTTACTGAGGGGAAATCCTGGCTCGGGGGTTTCAGCAGTGTGCTCATCATCATGCCGTTTCAGTCTGTGGAGGCAGCAAGTTCTGAAAACTAGACTGAAACAATTCTAGAGCCACCGCATTTGTCACTGTCAAGTGCTGCCTTCCAGGGCCGGCCGAGTGGCGTGTTGGTTAAGCACTGGCTTGGGAAGCCAGTGGCCCCGGTTCGGGTCCCACATATGAGGGACAGTGACACTGCCCTGAAAAAAAAAAAAGTGCTGCCTTCCAAAGTTTCCCTCAAGGTTATCTGGGAATGAGCAGACCCTGGTATAACAATTTGACCCATTCCTTCCCTTCTTTTTCTCCCTGGCTTCTTTTCTTCCTGTCTTCGCCAGTCACTTTCATCTGTCTTCCATAGGATATTGCTTAATGTAGCGTAGGGATTCCCAACCTTGACATTTGAGGCTGGATAATTCTTTGTTATTGGGAACTATCTAGAGGTTTCTAGAATGTTTAATTGCATCGCTGGCCTCCTTTTGCTAGATTCACAACCCCCTCCAGTTCTGACACCAAAGTTTCAAATGTCCCCTGAGGGGAAAATCACACCCCCATTGAGAGTCACTGTTATGGGTGTAGATGCTGGGCACAGCACTTAAGTCAATCTGTATTCTAATCTCATGTCTGATGCCTGCTCAATATGAGGGCAGACTCAGTGACATCTCTTCAGTTTCCGCCTCTAGAAAATGGGGTGACTTTGTGGTGAGCACTGGTTTTTAGGTGAGGGTCAGGTGAGATAACACACAGGGATCTTTTAGGCTGAACCAAATGTCTTTAACACATGGGAACTCTTGGTGCTCATCAGACTCTGTGCTGTGTCCTGGGACTCAGTCTTGGACCATGCATTGTAGAAGTTTAAGTTCATGTCAAGAACAATGCTCATAACAATCATAGTTAGTACATTTTTTTTTTTAGAGGGCAGTGTCACTGGACCTCATATGTGGGACCTGAACGGAGGCTGCTGGCGTCCCAAGCCAGCTCTTAACCACCGTGCCACTCGGCCGGCCCCATTAGTACTTTTTTTTGTTGTTAATTGGGGAATTGGGGGAGGGCAACAGTGTTGGGAAGTTGGAGACGGGGAACAGCCAAGTTGTTGTTCTTCAATCTTAGTTGTGGAGTGCGCCAGTCACCATCTGGATGCCCGTTGGCTGCTCGTGGCCTCTAAGCACAAGGTGCTGTGTTAGAATCGAATCGTAGTTGCGGGTGGGAGTAACCACCATCCCATGTGGGAGTTGAACCAGCAGCCTTGTTGTTAAGAGTGCATGCTGTATCCATTGAGCCATCCCCGTGGCAGTTCAGCTCAAGGTGCTGAGTTCAGTCTTATTTGCAGGCGGGCATTGCCCACCAATGAACAGGAAGTCTTGTTAGGAGCACCTGCTCTCACCAGCTGAGCCATCCTGCCACCTGTTGGCAGCTCAGTGGCAGCTCAGCTCAGGTGCAGCGTCACTGGCCCATGTAGGAGTTGAACCTTCGACCCTGTTGCTCAGAGCTCGTGCTCTTCAGCTAACGCTTAACCAACTAAGCCACTCAGCCAGCCCTAGTTACTGTCACGTCCTGCGTGGCAAGGGCAAATGGGACTCGAGAGGGGTGACGCAGATTGAATAAGAACAAGAGACAGAAGTAAGATAAGAGCGAGACCAAGGGACTCAGCCAAAGAAGACTGAGCCCCGAATCGGTCAGCACATGGCTTTTATTGAGAATTTTTAGAGAAGTAAAACTGCTGTAAATAAATAACCGTGTGGATTGTGTGCCTTAAGGCTGTTTTCCATTAACCTATCCCATTGTATTCCAGCAAATGCTATGCCTTCATACATCACTACACAGCCCCAGGACACCGACCTTACTGTGTCCTCCTGGAGGAGATAACTGATATCACTCCATCAGGTCCCGGTCATACTGAGACACTCCCAGAGAGAGCTTTACGGATAACATTCCACCGGCCTCGGTCATACCAAGACACTCTCTCAAGACTAAAGGTCAGGGGCTAATGCAGAGGGGGTGGTCCTGGAATCGGCTGTAAGGCAACATCTCCCCCTTTCTGTTGTTGTAGAAGGAGAAACACGGATTTTGCAGTTTCTTCATCTATGGCCCTCCGGAGGGTTTGTTGGCCACGCCGGAGGACTAAACAAAACAGAAACAAAATAATGATTAGAAATGCAAAGGCACCAGCAAAACCTTCACCGAGGTTTTTTATCCAATTGAGTGGATTTAGAGTAGATAATCCTTCCGCAGCTGCGGATAGGGCATCCTCTCCAGGGAGGAGCTGAAGATTAGCAGGTGACATTTGGTCTACTTCTTGCTGTAATTGCTGGATATCCACAGAGAGGTTGGGCATATGACCCAAAAGATGAGCTCGTACCTCGGACCACGGGGTACGTGTCTGATTATATGAAAAAGGAGTTATGCAATAAGTTGAGGTATTCCAATCACATTTTAAAGTAATAATAGTCCGGAGACTTTCTAATTGGTTTCCCAAATAAACCACAGTAGTTTCCAAATCAGCTAAACGAACATTAATTTCTTGATCAATTTTCAGTTGTTGGTTCCAAGTTTTACTAGCATTTTCATGCCATTGTTGTACAAATTGAGTAGTTTGAACTGTCTGTTGGAGAGCTACTCCAGAGACAGCAGCAGTGGTTGTGATTGCTATAATTCCTAAAATTGCTGCTATTAAAAGGCCAGTAAATCATTTAGTTCGATGTAAAATTTTATGAAGAATTTGAAGAATAATATGAATTGTCGGAGAGCCTTCCCAAACCCTAGAGGTTTGAACAGGAATCCACAATCCTTTTCTACGTCGTAAAATCATAATTTGATCTTGGGGATAGCTAAGGATTGAGGAATTAAGACAGGTAAATAAGCGACATAGAGGACATTCAACCAATTTCAAATTTTGATTAATGGTAAATTTTCCTATTAAAAACACAAATGGATTTTTAAGACAAACCTGTAAATAAATTTGTCCAGTTTTTTCATATCGAAAGGTATAACTATTATTATTATTTTGAGTAAGGTTTCCTTTCCATAATTTATTAGATCCAATGCTTAAAGCAATTTTCCATAGAGTCCTTTGAAACGGACCTCTAATAGGTCAAATCTTCCTTAATTGAGGTGGGGCTAAGACTCTTTCCTTCCAAAAAATAGAAATATTAAAAGGAAGCTTAACAATTTTGGGTAAATTATTTCCAATAATTTGATCTTTTAATTGTCGTGGTTCTGAGCATTCTTTAATATTACAGGTTTGAAGAGCAGGACCAAAGGGTCCCTAATCAATAATTGTTTCCAAGGTATTATTTATGATTATTCTATCTAATGTTTCACGACATTCTTCCCAATGAATTCTGGATTGATTTTTATCCCAATGATTAATAAGAGGACAAGTAGGAATTGGAGGTGGGAAGCTATGAGTGCTAGATTGTTGAGTAACAAATCCTTTACTAGATATCATAAAAAATCTTTAAAAGTATTATTTTCTTTTCCACTTGGAATAGCCCAAGTTTGCTCTGAAAGAGAGAGACATGGTGGAACAGAGCCAATACATATAGGAGTTCAAAAAATTTAAAGTAAACATGGCTTTTGCTAATTGTACCTGAGGTGGTTCCTTTACGTCTCCCCCTTTCTGTTTTAGCAATTGTTTCTTTAAAGTGGAATTAGCACGTTCGACAATGGCCTGGCCTTGAGGGTTGTAAGGAATGCCAGTATTATGAGTAATTTGCCAGGTTGCACAGAAGTTGGGAAACTTAGCGCTAGTATAAGCTGGTCCATTGTCCGTTTTAACCTTTTTTTGGAAGGCCCATAATAGAAAAACAAATTAAGAGATGACGACAGGAATGAGCTGTAGTTTCACGTTTGAGCAGTGGCTACTAAAAATCCTGAGGCAGTATCAACAGAAACATGTACAAATGATAATTTTCCAAAAGAAGAGATGTGAGTCACATCCATCTGCCACAGATCATTAGGAGTTAAGCCCCGAGGGTTGGTTCCCTCCGGACACTTTTGTGGAGCATTAAGAATTTGGCAGGTAGGACAAGTTTGAACTATATACCTAGCTTGTTTATGAGTAATGGGAAATTTGGATCGTAAACCTCCAGCATTGATATGGGTTAAAGAGTGAAAGTGGGTTGCCTCATCTATCTGAGCATTTCCCACTAAAGAGTCTGCAATAGCATTTCCACATGTCAATGGACCTGGGAGAGTCGTATGAGCACGAATATGAGTAATAAAAAATGGGTGTTGACGATTTCTTACAACCTGCTGAAGTTGATGAAACAAAATCTGAAGAGACTGATTGGAATTAAATGAGAGAGATGCTGTCTCAATGTTTTGAGCTGTGTGAACAACATAAGCCGAATCAGAAACAATATTTAGAGGTTCAGAATAGGTCTGCAAAGCAGTTAAAACAGCCACAAGTTCAGCCTTTTGTGCCGAATTACAGTTAGTGTGAACAAGTTGACATTCTTTTTCACTAACAATGGCAGCTTTTCCATTATTAGATCCATCAGTAAAGACGGTAATTCCTTGGGAAATCAGCTCCTGTCGGAGTTTTTTGGGCAAAATCCAATTAGTCTTTTGCAAAAATTGAAATAATTTATTTTTTGGGTAATGATTATCAATGATTCCATAAAAATTTCCTATTGCAATTTGCCAAGATTTATTATGAATGTTTAAATGACAAATTTGCTGTTTCTTAAAAGGAACTACAATTTGATTAGGTTCCTGCCCACTAAGGTGTAAGACTCCAGTGCGGGCTTTGGATATTAATTGAGAGATTAATTCTACATAAGTTGGAAGTGTTTTGGCAAAATTATTAGGTAAAAAAAGCCATTCAACCAGTTTTTCTTGTTGTATCACAACCGCTGTTGGAGAGTGCGGTGTAGAGAAAACTAGAACCTGTAAAGGATGATCAGGATCTATACGTTGAATCTGAGCTTTTTGTATCTTTTGTTCTACTAATTTTAGTTTCTTTTTTTTTTTTTTTTTTGAGGGCAGTGTCATTGGCCCTCATATGTGGGACCGAACCGGGGCCGCTGGTTTCCGAAGCCAGCGCTTAACCACCGCGCCACTCGGCCGGCCCTTAATTTTAGTTTCTTAATTGTCTGTGGAGTCAGTTTACGAGGGCTGTTTAATTGTGATGGTCCTCGCAAGAGGCTAAACAGATTGCTAAGAGCATAAGTAGGAATGCCCAAAGTAGGACGTAGCCAATTAACATCTCCTAATAATTTCTGTAAATCATTTAAAGTAGAAATCTGATCTTTTCTAATTTGAACCCTTTGTGGTCTAATAGTCTGTCGATCAACAATTGTTCCTAGGTATTTAACTGGAGTGGTTGTTTGAATTTTATCGGGGGCTATACATAGCCCTGCCTTGTCCAGGTGAAGTTTAAGTGATTTAAAGCATTCCAGTCTGTTGGAATCATTTTGTTTCCGTCAGCAATACCTCGGATTAATCCCATGGTATAGGGAGAAGTCGGACCAAATTGAGTAACTGCTTGTTTGAGTTCCTTAAAGATTTTAAAAGGAAAAGGTTGATGTTCTAATACCTGCAAACCATTGGGGTGTTCATCATTGGGTGCAATACACTCCCGAATTATAACTGGAAAATTTAAAGCATCCAAATCTCCTTCTAACCTTGCCTGTTGAATTCCTTTTTCTACAGCTGACAATGATGAATGTGGACCTCGGGCATAAGGTGGAGGTGCCGATATAACAGGAGAAACTGGTTGTTTTCGTTTTGGTGGGTTTTTAGATAACCCCCAATCCTTCATTCTAGTTATTGGAGGAGGAGGCAAATGATCAGGTGTTAACAGATCGTCTTTTAAAGAAGGATATAATACTTTTGGAATTATTGTAGGTGCTTCTACAGACTCCTCTTCTCTCTCCTCCTCTGATAATTCAATGAGACTTTTGCAATCCTGATTTTTATCTTCCTCTTCATCTTCCGTGTCAGTGTGTAAAGGTTCTAAAACTGACTGGACCTGTCTCCAAGTTTCCCAAATTGTAGTTGGTATCTCTTGTCCCTGAAGTTGTTTTTCTGAAAGATCTTTACCTACTACATCCCACTGATCTAAATCTACAGTTCCTAAATCTGGAAACCAAGTACAATGGGTCTCAATAACCTTTAAAAGTTCCTCTAATTTCTTCTCTGAGACTTTTACTCCTCCCTTCTTAGAAAGCTGCTTAAGGAGGCAAATATACGGTCTATATCGACTCTCAGAATTTCCCATGTTAGTTTTTAAGAAAATAGAACTTTCACTCAATTATTCACTCAGATGCTCGTCTGGCCGCGCCCCTCGCGGGACTAAGTCTGTCTTGGCTAAGGTGCTTCGGTATAAGCCCCCGAACTGGTGAACGAGTCAGTCACCGTTATGCCTTATGACAGATTACGTAACCGCAGATTAGAGCCCATTCAAGTTCCGCGACTAAAAGTCTTGAAACTATAATCAATCACTCACATATTCACACTCTTACACACAAAGTTTGTTAGGTTATTCTCCGGATGCCCCGGTACAATTCCTCAGGACTTTTCCCTACTTCTCACCAAGTAGAGTGCCGGCCTGCCCTGAGGTCTGCACCGTGAAATTCACCAAGATTCAAAGTCTTCCTTCCCTTCTTCGAGATGCCCCAGGTTTGGGCGCCAGTTGTCACGTCCTGCGTGGCAAGGGCAAATGGGACTCAAGAGGGGCGACGCAGATTGAATAAGAACAAGAGACAGAAGTAAGATAAGAGCGAGACCAAGGGACTCAGCCAAAGAAGACTGAGCCCCGAATTGGGTCAGCACATGGCTTTTATGGAGAATTTTTAGAGAAGTAAAACTGCTGTAAATAAATAACCGTGTGGATTGTATGCCTTAAGGCTGTTTTCCATTAACCTATCCCATTGTATTCCAGCAAATGCTATGCCTTCATACATCACTACACAGCCCCAGGACACCGACCTTCTGTGTCCTCCTGGAGGAGATAACGGATATCACTCCATCAGGTCCTTGTCATACCGAGACTCTCCCAGAGAGAGCTTTACGGATAACATTCCACTGGGCCTGGGTCATACCGAGACACTCTCTCAAGACTAAAGGTCAGGGGCTAATGCAGAGGGGGTGGTCTTGGAATCGGCTGTAAGGCAACAAGTTACTACTTTTTTTTTTTTTTTTGAGAGCAGTGTCACTGGCCCTCATATGTGGAATCCGAACCAGGGCCGCTGGCATCCCAAGCCAGCTCTTAATCACCGCGCCACTTGGCCGGCCCAAATAGACAGGTTTTTTTTTGTTCTTTTGAGGGCAGTGTTACTGGCCCTCATATGTGTGGCTTCCCAAGCCAGCGCTTAACCACCGCACCACTCGACCAGCCCCCCCTAGTTACTACTTTTTGTATGGACATTTTGTATGGTCAGGAGCTCTTCTTGTAACTCTCATCTCAAGTCTCATATGACTCTTGAGGATTACATGTATAAATCTGTGTAAAGCACTGAACATACTCTGGGACACTATAAATATGGAATCATGTTATATATAATTAGTATAGCCATTGTACAATGAGGAAGTGAAGACTTAAACTTATTACATTAATTGTTTAAAGCCCCCAGTTAGAGAGAGATAGAGCCTGAATTTGAAATCAGGAAGATGAGTTCCACCAGAAATGTACTCTTAAATTTCTTCCCCTACATAATTCCTTAACAGGCTATCTCCACCCACTCAGCATGCTAGAAGGCATTCAGAAGATAGATGAGCTCAATAATCTCTAAATCATTGGTTTAAAATGTTCATACAACAAGGAAGGATGAATGTGCATGACAGGTGGAGAAATTCAGTGGGGCAAATTTCTGTAATTATGGGCCCAGCCTAGTTGAAGAGTGGGAGAAACCTGTGTGCCCCAGATGGTACTCAGATGCTTTATAATGGCTGGTATTTGGTGAGCTCTAAAACGTGTCAGTCACTCTGCAGTTTATCATATGCAGTTACAACATCCTGGCTTTTGCATCCGCATGATGATCCACATCTCTGGCAGGGGAAGTGATCTGCCCAATGTCACAATTATTAAGGGTTGCAATGAATTTATGACTACATATTTCACATGGAAACTTGCTTACTCTATTTCTTCATCATATTCGCATTTTCATGCTTTGAAATAATTGCTTCCGTTCTGCTTTCTCCTCAAACTTCCTATCATCATCCTCCATTCTTGTTCTCAGTTGATGCCCTGGCTTCATATTATAGTGAAAAATGGTAACAATTAGTTGTGACCTTTTTAGCTTTTTCCCACCATTTTCTCCTGTCTGTGTATACCTGTAATAGTGAAAAGAGAGTTCTTGTTCCTTCCAGGTCACACAGGGAGTCAAGAGTTTTCATTTATTCCTCCCCCCATGTTTGCTCTGAACCCTCCCACTCTCAACTTCCCAAAAATTAACTGCACTATATTTTTTCTTCCAAAACGTCCCAAAGATTATTTTTCTACTTGATCATTCTATGACATAAACATGATCACATCCCTTCCATCAACAAAGAATCCATCCTCAGCCCATATCCCTTCCCATCCTCTGCCCTTTTCTCTAGAAGATGGTTTCAGTGAGGATGGAATCACAGCCAGATTTTTAAGAGGCCATGTCTCCTCCTCCTTCCCTCCGCTTCCTCCTAACCACAGTCCAGTTGTCTTAGGTCCTGTGCACTTCACAGACTGTGCTCTTAGGATGCTTATGGTCTTATGTCACCAACTCCAGTGAGGCTTTTTGAGTTCTTACCCTGATATGTCTGTGACATAGGACCCATTAGACCCCTTCCATTTCTTAAAACATATTTTTCTTATTTCTTGACATGATAACATGTACACACCCTCTTGATTATCTTTATAGCTCAATTGGCCATTTTTTTCAATTCGTATTTCTAGCATTTGCTCCTCTAAATTATCTCTAAGTTTTGGGGTGTCCAAACACTTTTACCTACCTACCTGCATCCTCTAATTTTTCCATAGGTGATATCATCAGGTCGCATGGCTTATAATACTGCAGTGATAACTTGTGATCTAAGTAATCAACCTTAGCTTCTCCATAGAACTACAGCCTGATATAACCAACTGAGTTTTTGGCACCTCCCCATAGGATTCCCATAGGCACCCCAAACCTAATTTTCCTGAACCAACCTCTTAATTCTTGCATCGTCTCATATCTGCCACATATCTTCCAATAATCTGTGTCTCTTTGGAGCTTAAACACTCAGTAGAATTCCCCTTCCCTGACTACCCAATCCAAGTCAAGCCAACCAGTTGTATCTACAGAGGAACTGAATCCACAGCTGGAATCATCTTATGACCACTACCCTTGTCCATGGCTCTCATCGGGCTGCTTATTGGCACTAACCTTGCAGATAGCTTGTTCTTGCTACTGATGTTCTCACCCTCCCTCAATCCATTTTCTAAACAAAAGCCAGATAATCTTTTAAAAACACAAATCATATAGTGACATTGTTCTGTTCAACACCCTCTAATGGCTTTCAAGACTCCTATCCCAAGCTTACCCAGCACCCCTGGATCTGCCCTGTGTGTCTCTCACGCTCACACCTCCACTGTCCTGTCCACACTGCATTCCTTTTTTTTTTGTTGCAGCTGAGCCATCCTGCTACCTGTTGGCAGCTCAGCTTGGGCTAGGCATCAAACTATTGTTGCTCAGAGCTCAGCTCGCACTCTTGAGCGAGCTCTTAACCAATTGAGCCACTCAGCCGGTCCTATACTGCATTCTTTTTACTCCTGAATATGTCAAGTTCATTGCCATGTCAGGGCTTCTGCATCCTCTGTTCCTTTTGCATACCATTGTTTTTTTCCGATCTTCCCTCACCTGGCTCTTTCTGAGTATTTATTTCAGCTTAGATAGTATGTCCTCAGAGAGATCCTGCCTGGTTCACAGTGCAAAGTAGCCACCCCAGGTGCAGCCTAAGTCACCACAGACTCTTCTATTTTATCTCTCCATTCATTTGTTTTTTTTTATTCCACATACCGTCCACATTAGTACCTATGCTCCAGAAGACTATCAAGTTCTTTTATGAAACTATTTCTAGAGTAACATTGTGTACTAGAACCATGAATGAGAGCCTCATCTGTGACTTACAACTTTTGCACAAAGTATAAGAAAGTTTTAGAATATATTAAGTTTATTAATATAATTTTACTTAACATATGAAAACAATATCATTTGAACACATAACCATTGTAAGAATTATCAATGAGCTATTTTGCATTCTTTTTTCTTATTAAGTCTTTGAACATACTAAATGCATTTTATTTTATTTATTTATTTTTTAAAGATTTTATTGGAGAATTGGCAGAGGGGAACAGCGTTGGGGAATCGGAGAAGGGGAACAGACAAGTTGCTGTCTTTTTGTTCTTCAGTTTAGTTGCGGAGGATGTTGCTTCACTGTTGGTATCGTCATTGCGCTCTTCCCGGATGAGGCAGATCGGTCGCTGGCCTCTGGATGTCGCTCACAGCGGCTATTGGCAGCTCACTCTTGGCTGCCAGCCGCTCACGCTGGCTGTGGGCCACTCACTGTAGCCTATGGCAGCCCACTGCAGCAGGGCCTGCAGCCCACACCATCACCGGGGCTCGCACAGCCCAGCTCCAGGTGGAGCTGTTGTTAGCTGTAGAGGGCAGTGTCACTGGCCCTCATGTGGGATCTGAACCAGGGCCGCTGGCATCCCAAAACCAGCGCTTAACCAATGCGCCACTCGGCCGGCCCCTAAATGCATTTTATACTACAGTACATCTCAGGTAAGACTAGCCAGAGTTCAATAACCATATGAAGCAGGTATTCTATACTGGACAGCCAGCTCTAGAGGTTAGGAGGCATCTGCCTCACAGTAGAAGTTCAAATAATAAATTTGAAATTGTCAGACTTCCAAATTACCGCCAGCTGAGATCCTTTTTCTGTGGCCAGTTCCTGGCTTCTAGTGGAATGACTCAGGCTGGAAGGGGTTCAGCAAATGCTTTATGAAAAATGAGGGGGTGGGACAATGGAGCTCAACAAATCAGGTGACAGAAACTCTAAGCTCCTTACAATTTCCCTGACGCACCCTGGTATGTTGTCAGAGTACTTTTTAGAAACCTCTCTAGTCTGGTAAAACTAGCTTTAAAAAAACCTACAACAAGCATCTTACTTAATGGTGACATACCAAAGTTTTCCCCTTAATATACTCTCTCATCTAAGCTTTACAATTCCCCATCACTCTGTCTCTTCTCTTCTCTTGTTCTCTTTTCCAAACTCCACTCTCCCGAGGGTATAGACTGAGGTCCTTAAACCAAAATTGACCCCAATAGTGCCCTATATCCATTTCTTCCCCCGCAAAATCAGGGGGCACCAAAGTAGTTTTCATGATGAGTGGCTCAGTATGAACCAGGAAAAGATGAAGCTGGAACTGGGAGCAGGGTAGGAGCAGGCAGAGCGCAAACATGTCCCCCAGCCCCTCACATTTCCTGTATCTCGGCCCCTGTAGGAGGTGAAGCAGGTTTGGTGGTTGTGTCACTGGTCTGGGCTGAATCCTCGGTGACGGCCCTCTCTACACTGGCAGGCAGGGAGAGAATCAGTCTCTTTTGGATATCTTGGCCCAGGAAGACATAGAGAATTGGGTTGAGGCAGCTGTTGAAGAATGCCAGGGGCTCGTCTGGGTAAGCAGGACATTAAGAATTTGTTACTTTTCCTCAAACACCGTCTCTTTGAGCCAAATTGTGCTCAGAAGGGCAATGAGTTGAAAGGGGACCCAACAAAGGAAGAAGGAAACCACAACAGCAGTAAGGACCCATAAGGGATGGCTGGAATTCATCATGGCTTCTTTGCGGATCTTGGCAGCTATGCACCCATAGCAGATAGTGACGATGGACATCGGCATAATGAAGCCAAAGACAAACTGGATGATCCCTCTGGCTGTCAATATGCCTAGAGCCACCTTCAGCCTCTCCTGAGGGGTGTCACCCCAGGATGCAAAGTAGAAAACACAGTATGTATTCCCGCTTCTGTCACATTAGTGATGAACATGAAAATTGGCAAGGTAAGCACCAGTGCAAGAATCCAGGGTACAGTGTTTTGTAACCAGACTTGCAGTGCGGTACTTCTGGGCCCAGACAGGATGCAGGACACAAATACAGCGGTCCGGAGCAATGAAAGCAATGAGGAAGGCACTGCCAAACAGGTTTATGTCCCTCACACTGTAAACTAACCTTTATAGAAACCAGCCAAAAGGACATTGTTCTCTCATGACCATTGAGACCATAAGGAATGGTAGAGTGGCAGTGAAGGAGAAGTTGACAAACGCCAGTTTCAGGTAACACAAGGTCACCGGTGACAGTGAGTGCCATCTGGAATCCAGCCACCCAGATCTCAAGCCCATTGCCCAGGATGCCGAGGACAAAGGTGATTCCAAGCACCACCAATGAGATGACCTGCAAAGCAGACACATGGAGCACATCTTCAGGTCCATTCAGAGGGCTGGAGAAGTTGGTTTCCATCTTGCCAATACCTGAAACATTTCAACCATGGCCATTGCTCAGCTGTGAATCCACCTTACAGCATCCCTATTCGGGCCCATATCACCTTCCCCTGTGGCTCACACTCCTTACAGAATACCCCCTGTACTGAACCTGTGGCTAGTCATACTGAAACTTTGGTACAGCTCTCTTGGCTGTCCCCTTGGGAAAGTTAAAGTTTCCAAGTGTGGTGTGAGTTTATAGTTAAAGAGGATCTTGAACAATTACTGGTAATATGTAGTAATGTGTTACATCCAGTGGATTCTGTGCGGGAGGCAGTCAGCTAAGGGGGCCCTATCTCTGCATTCAACCTTCTGTTATGTATTGTCTGTGTCTGATATGAGCTCTTCTCTGCTTGGGATGCAAAGGTTTTCACCCATTGTCTAGCTTTAGTGTGTGTAGCATGAAGAATATAGGAGTGATAAGTTTAGTTAATATTTTGGGGTTCTTAATAAGACCATGCATTATACTAAGTGGGGATCTACTTATTATATACATGGGGATCCAGTTTGACCTACGTATAACTCTATAATAGTCATTATTTGTGGTTTTCATAAGAATAAGTTGATAATCAGAGTAATTATGGGATGTGCCCAAGGTCAGATAGGTAGTAAGTGGTAAAGGAAGGATTTCAATCCAGTTTGATCTGACATCCAAGTGTATCCTTCACTAGGCAGCTGTGACAGACATTGCTCATTGCCCACCCAGCATCCATTCCCACATTCTTCTCTGCTAACTACACCCCAATTTTGTCACATTACTCGCCCTTAGGGAAGGTGTTTTTCTCCATCTCTTGAGGAAAATCCTCATAGACTCAGTAGTAGCTGGAATCCCCTTTTCTTTGCAAGGGATTCTTTTCGCAGTGGGCACATGACTAAATCCTGGACAATAACATTTAAGAAAGATCCTGGGAAGCTTCTGGGATAGATTTCTTTACTCTTAAGGATCCACAAAAATGTAGTATCTGCCCTTGGAATAGATCACATCTGTAACTATTGCATCCATATTCAATGCAAAGGTCGGTGTGACCCATTTAAGCAAATTTCCTTGTACTGTGATCTGTGAGCTTTGTTGGGAATGTCCAGGGTGGTTGTTAGGATGAATTTTCATGAACCCCATCCTAGAATCTTTGCATAAGAGCCTGTGTTATTGTCTATTACTGCAATTATTTGTACATCATCTTGGCCTAGGCTATTCTGCCTTCTGAGGAGAGATAGCAATTTTCAGCATCTATTCAAATTTAATCCTTGGAATAATATGGCAAGACATTCATTGTCATCCCTCTCTTACTTAGGGGAAACCCTAGCCCCGGGGTTTCAGTAGTGTGTTTACCACCATGCCCAGTCAGTCTGTGGAGGCAGCAAGCTCTGAAAACCAGATTGAAACAATTCCAGAGACGCTGTGTTTGCCACTGTCAAGTGCTACATTTTTAATATATATATATATATATATATATATATACACACACACACATATTATTATGTATACTAATAATATAATAATAGATATATATTATAGTTTCACGTGTAGAAAACAATGTAATAGTTAGACATTTACACCCCTCACAAAGTGATAACCTCCCTCCCCCAATCTTCTACCCCTCTGACAAATACCATATGATGTCCCTTATATGTGGAATCTAAAGAATAGAATAAATGAACAAACTAATCAGAGACAGCCTCAGAGATATAGAGAACAAACTGAGGTTGCTAGATGGAAGGGGGCTGGGGATGAGGGAGAAGTTGAGGGGATAGGAAAGCTCAAGTTTTACTTATGGTTATCTCTGGATGAGCAGACCTTGGTATGACAACGTAACTCATTCCTCCTTTCTCTTTCTCCCTGGCTTCCTTTCTTCCTTATTCAGCAACCACTTTCACCAAGTCTTCCATGGGATATTGCTTAATGTAGTGCAGGGTTTCCTAACCTTGATAACCTTGATATTTGAGGCTAATTCTTTTTTTTTTTTAAGAATTTATTGGGGAATTGGGGGAGGGGGCAGTGTTGGGAAATTGGGGGAGGGGACTAGCCAAGTTGTTGTTCTTTTGTTCATCAATCTTCATTGTGGATGTCGCCAGTCACCATCTGGCTTCCAGTCGGGAGCTCGTGGCCTCTAAGCTCAAGGTGCAGCGTTCAATTTTAGTTGCAGAGGGGCCTAGCCACGATCCCATGTGTGAGTCATCCCATGTGGGAGTCGAACCAGCAGCCTTGTTGTTAAGAGCGCATGCTCTATCCTCTGAGCCATCTGGGTGACAGCTCAGTTAAAGGTGCGGAGTTCAGTCTTAGTTGCGGGTGGGTGTAGCCACCATCCCATGCAGGAGTGGAACCCGGCAGGCTTGTTTTTAATAGTGCACGCCCAATCCACTGACCCATCCAGGTGGCAGCTCAGCTCAAGTTGCTGAGTTCAATCTTTAGTTGCTGGTGGGCATAGCCCACCATTGAACAGGCAATCTTGTTGTTACACCAGCTGAGGCATCCTGCCACCTGTTGGCAGCTCAATGACAGCTCAGCTACAGCGCAGCATTCACTGGCCCAGGTAGCAAACAAACCGGCCGCCCTGTTGCTCAGAGCACGTACTATAAGCCAACTCTTAACCAACTGAGCCTCTTGGCGGGCCCCTGAGGGTAATTCTTTGTTGTGGGGAACTATCCAACAGTTCCTAGAATGTTTAGTTGCATCCCTGGCCTCCTGCTGGATCCCAGAGCCTGTTGTGACAATCAAGTGTCAATGCCCCCAGAGTGGAAAAGTCAACCACAGTTGAAAGTCACTGTAAGAGCGCTGGGCACAGCAAGTAGGTCAATCCTTATTCTAATCTCACGTCTGACCCCTGCCCAATATGAGGGCTGACTCAGTGACATCTCTTCAGTTTTCTCATCTAGAGAATGGGGTGAATTTGTGGTGAGCACTGGGTTTTAGGTGAGGGTCAGGTGAATATACACATGGAAATCTTTTAGACTGAACTGAGTGTCTCTGACACATGGGAACTCCGGTGCTTATCAGGCTCTGTACTGTGTCCTGGGACTCAGTCCTGGACATGCATTGTAGAAGTTCAAGTTCAGGTCAAGAATAATGCTCATAACAATCAGTTAGTACTTGTACACATTTTGTATGGTGAAGAGATCTTCTTTTAACCCTCACCTCAACTCCTCTCATATGGCTCTTGAGGATTGCAAGTGCGAACCTGTGTAAAGCACTGAGCATACTCTGGGATGCTGTAATATGGAATCATGTTAGATATCATTAGTATAACCATTGTATAGAAGAGGAAGTGAAGACTTAAACTGGTCCCATTATTTGTTTAAAGCCCGCCGTTAGAGATAGAGCACAGGCCGTTGAGTTCCACTAGAAATGTACTCTTAAATTTCTTCCACCGCATAATTCCTCACTCAGCATGCTACAACACATTCAGAAGACAGATGGGCTCAATGATCTCTAAATCATTGGTTTAAAATGTTCATATGACAAGGAAGGATGATTGTGCAATGACAGGTGGAGAAGTCCAGTGAGGCAAATTTGTGTAATTATGGGCCCAGCCTCGTTGCAGAGTGGAGGAAACCTGTGTGCCCCACATGGTACTCAGGTGTATTATGATGGTTAATTGTTGAGCCCTAAAAGGTGCCAGTCACTGTACAATTTATCATCTCCAATTACAGCATCCTGGCTTCTGCTTCAGTATCATCATCCATGGCTCTGGCAGGGGAAGTTAACTGCTCAATGTCACACTTATTAAGGGCCGCAATGGATTCATAACCACAGATTTCACATGGAAACTTGCTTCCTCTATTACTTCATCACATTCACATTTTCATCCTTTGAAATAATTGCTTCCGTTCTGCTTTCTCCTCAAACGTCCTAATATCATCACCAATTCTTGCTCTCAGCTGATGCTCTGGCCACATATTTTAGTGAAAAAAAATGGTAACAATTAGTTGTGACCTTTTTCGCTTTTTCTCACCCAAATCCTTCTTTCTGTCCACATCTGTAACAGTGAGTAGAGAGTCCTTATTCATTCCATTCAAGAGTTCTCATTTGCTCCCTCCCCACATTTGCTCTGGATCCCTCGCCCTCTCACCTTCCCATGAATTTCTCTGGTGCACTGTATCTTTTCTTGTCTTGCAACACAGCCCCAAGATTATCTTGCTACAAGTTCATTCTGTGACATAAACATGATTATATCCCTTCCCTCAACAAAGAATCCGTCCTCAGCCCATATCCCTTTCCAGCTTCTACCCTGTTTCTCTAGAAGATGGTTTCAGTGAGGAGAATTCACAGCCAGACTTTAAGAGGCCATGTCTCCACCTCCTCCCCTCCCCTTCCATCTAACCACACTCCAATTGACTTCGGTCGTGTGCACTTCACAGACTGTGCTCTCAGTAATGATGCTTATGGCCTCATGTCACGGACTCCATGAGGCTTTCTGAGTTCTTACCCTGATACATCTGTGACATGGGACCCATTAGACACCTTTCAATTCTTTTTTTTTTTTTTTGAGGGCAGTATCACTGGCCCTCATATGTGGAACCTGAACCGGGGCCGCTGGCTTCACCAAGCCAAGCGCTTAACCACCGCGCCACTCGGCCAGCCCCCCCTTTCAATTCTTAAAACACATTATTCTTATGCCTTGACATAATGAAATGTACACACATCCTCTTGATTATCTTTATAGCTCAATTGGCCACTTTTCTCAGTTCAAGTTTCTAGCTTTTGCCCCTCTAAATTTATCTCTTAAGTTTTGGGGTGTCCAACAACTTATACCTACCTTCCTCCATCCTCTAATTTTTCCATAAGTGATATCATCCAGTCTCATGGATTATAATACTGCAGTGATAACATGTGATCTAAGTAATCAGCCTAGGCATCACCCAGGAGCTCTAGGCTGATATAACCAACTGACAGTTGGCATCTCCCCCCGGGAATCTCATAGGCTCCCCAAACCTAACGTTGTCTGAACCAACTCTTAATTCCAGCGTTGTCCCATATCTGCCACTCTTCCAATAATCTGTGTCTATTTGGATTTTAAACATGCAGTTGCAAATACTAAATCTAACACTGATCCTTGAAATCTCCTTCCCTGACCACGCAATCCAAGCGTAGCCAATTGATTGTATCTTAAAAAAACAACTGAATCCACACCTGGAATCATCTTATGACCACTACTCTTGTCTGTGGCTCTCATCCGGTGTTTATTGGCACTAACCTTGCAAATAGCTTGTTCTTGCTACTGATGCTGTCCCTCCTCCTCAGTCCATTTTCTATACTGAAGCCAAATGATCTTTTAAAAACACAAATCATATCATGACATTATTCTGCTCAACACTCTCTAATGGCTTTGAGACCCTTAACCCAAGCTTACCCAGCACTCCTGGATCTGCCCTGTGTATCCCTCACCCTCACACCTCTACAGTCCTCTCACCAACTGTGATGGATCCATACAATATTCCTTTGATTCCCGAACATGACAAGTTCATTGACATGTCAGGGTTTCTGCATCCTTTGTTCCTTCTGCATACCATTCTTTTTCTCTTAATCTTTCTCTCTGGCTCTTTCTGAATATTGATAGCTGAGCTTAGATATTATGTCATCAGAGAGGTCCTACCTGACCCACAGTGCTAAGCAGCCACCCCAGGTACAGCCTATCTCACCAGGTACTATTCTTGTTTATTTGTCCATTCATTTATTTTTATTCCAAATACCCTCCACATTAGTATGTGTTTTCCAGAAGACTATTCAGTTCTTTCAACAAGACAGTCTAGAGTATTATTGTCCAATAGAACCATGAAAGAAAGCCTCACATGTGACTTACAATTTTTCACAAATGAAAGAAACTAATTTTAATAAAATATTAAGTTTAGTAATAAAGTATTTTATTTTATTCAACATATGAAAACAATATCATTCTAAGAACACATTCTAAGGATTATCAATGAGTTATCTTGCATTCTTTTTTCTTGCTAAGTCTTTGAATATACTCATTGCATTTTATACTACAGTACATCTCAGGTCAGACTAGCCAGAGTTCAGTGAGCATATGTGGCAGGGTAGTCTATACTGAACAGCCAGCTCTGGAGGTTAGGAGGTATCTGCCTCACCAGTAGATGTTCAAAAAATAATTTTGAAATTGTCAGGCTTCCAACTTACCACCAGTTGAGATCCTTGTTCTGTGGCCAGTTCCCGGCTTCTAGTGGAATAAGTGAGGCTCAAAGGGCTTCAGCAGATGCTTTATGAAGGACAAGGGGGTGAGACAATGGAGCTCAACCTATCAGGTGACAGAAACTCAGAGCTTCTGTCAATTTCCAGAAAACACCCTGGATAGGTTGTCAGTATACTGTCCTTATAAACTTAATGCCTGAATATTTTCCTTATCTCCCACCTGCTGAGAGAGATAGGAGTTCAGTCCTCTAAATATCAGGGATTAAGGAATCTCTATGTCCAGGCTCTTTCTCCTTCAGTGAGAAGCAATTACTGAGGTGAGAAGAAATAGAGGCAAGCAATAAAAACAGAGGTGATGGTTCAACAAAAACTCAAGTTTCTCTACCCACACAATACTTCCAACATCAACTGTGTGGGTTTGTTCTACACCAAGAAATTCTTTAATTCTCCATAGACCTGAACTGGGCATTCTATAGTTCAACTGAATTCTGACTGTCTACCCAGAGCCAACATTGTATGCCATAAGTTAAAGAACTCAGTGCCACAAGGCTGCTCCCGCTTGAGTTGCCTGTTGAGAGTTTCAAGTTGCCACTGATACTTCTGACTAGTTACAAATCAGGGTGTACCTGACCTTATCCTCAGATTTGAAAATTTGCTAGATTGGTTCACAGAACTCAGGAGTGCAACTTCTGTTTACCAATTTATTATAAAGGATACAAGTCAAGAACAGCCAAATCAAAGATATGCATATGGTAGGGTATGGGGGGGATCTATGCACAATTTCCATGCCCTCTATGGGGGCACCACCCTCCCAACACTTTGATATGTTCACATCCTAGATTAACTCATTAAATCTCAGTGTTTAAGAACTTAATCTCCAGGCTCTCTTTCCCACCTCCCCTCCCCAGAGATTGATGTGAGAATCTGAAAGTTCCAAAGTTTTAATCACTAGTAATATGATGAGACAAATAAAGAATTAATGGGAGTGGGCTTGTGTGCTGGTGGGAGGGACAGACAAAGAGTTAACAGGAGCGAGCTGGTGGGCTAACAGGAATAAGCTTAAACATTAACCGCATGGCTCTGACTTCCCAGGCCAGCACTGCACTTGCAAGCTGACAAGCACCTTACATCCATCATAGGTAGGAACAGAACAGTTCTCAGGAGAAGACAATTGTAACGGCAACCCCCGCCCCCGGAAGCTGACAATTACCCTACATCCTGCTTAGAAAAATATAAAGCCCCAGCACTCCTTCTCATCGGTGCAGCTGTCCCCCATTGGACTCTGCCGTAACACAACTCCTGCCAGTATTGCTCTCTTACCTACCTCTGTCTCCGCAGCTCTCCCTCTCAGACTGTCCTGACAGAACTTCTGCCAGTTCCAAACAGAATTCTCTCTCCCTTTTTTACTTTCAATATATCTCTTCTCTGGATACTCTTGTAGAGTCTTGTAAATTCTTTTACATTCCGTAAATAACCAGGGGTTAATTCTACAAGACAGTATACTGAGGCTATCTAGGAGCCCACCCTAACTCACCTCATTAGCAAAGACCCTGGTGTGATCAATAGGAGCTTCTTATGAACTAAAAAAAGACACTTTGATCAGTTAGGATATTGTAAGTGTTTTAGGAGCCTTTTTCCAAGAACCATGGACAAAGACCAAACATATTTATTTTTATAGCACAGTGGTGCTGAAAGGAACAGTAACCAGAAACACAAAGAGGTAAGGGACGTGTATGAAGGAGGACCCAACACAGTCACCAAGATGAATCCCCTAAACTCCTGCTAATTTGTGGGAGATAATTTGTGGGTCACTGATCTGAGGAGATGGGCCCATTCTGAGGTTTTAAGCACCAGCAGAATGTTTTACAGAGTTGTTTCAAGCCCAATGGATACAAACTGGAGAAAAGTGCAGGGCGAGAAAACAAGAGTCTAAGAGGAAGAGATACAGACTATTTTGTTTTGTTTTGTTTTGTTTTGTTTGCCCCAAATCAATGTATAATTGGATGTATTCAGGTATGAGTTACAGAGAACCTGTGAATCACTTCAACCATGAAGAAATTTATTATTTAGAAAACATTGGAATGAGGTAGTTTCTAAGTCTGAACACAAATTGAGTTTAATTTAATACTTCCACTTCAGCACCCTATTGGTTTTCTTCCTGGACTCCTTGAACACAACCACAAGATGACGGCCACTGTTCCAGGCATCACATCCACATAACCTCCCAAGCCAAAAGGAAGAGGGTGGGCAGAAAGTTTAATAAAGGAGGAAAATCTTTTCTAGAGTCTCTACAGGACCTCTCCTTACCTTTCATTGGTAGAACTGAGTGACATAGCCATCTCTTGACCAATCCCTAGCAATTTTTTAAAAATTTGGTGATCCAATTGGCTTAGGATGAAGATATATTGCCACCTGAATAAAATGGTGTTCTCTTATCAAAGAGCAAGAGGTGGTAGGTATTGTATCTGTATTGCTTCCAAAGAGTTGCTCCCTTGCTGGCTCCTGGGGATACAGAGATTATGTATCAGTGATGGGCTCTTCCCTGGAGAAGCTGACCAAGTGGATCTCTGGAAAGTTTAGAGAGTTAAATGCTTAGTCACAGTAGAGTGGGCATATATGTAGAGATAGAGAGATACCTGGGTCATTATGGGATCACCCAAAAGGAAGGGTTAGTTCAGACTGACAGGGTGTAGGGTCACTTCCTGGAGGAGGTAACATCTAGGCTGAGTCTTAGAGACTCAGACAAAGGGGAAAGAAAATTGAATTCCAGGCAGAAGTGAATGAAAGCGCATAGGAAAGGGCCAAGGAACTGGTTACATTTGGTTATTGGAGCACAGATGGTGAGGCAGAGAACAATAAATGATGAGTCTGTAGGAGGTGGCAGTGGACATCTCTTAGAGGATAGTGAATGCTACAAGAAGGAATTGGAACTTCCCTTAGGAAAATGAAAAGCCATGTAAGCAAGAAAGGGACTTGTCAGGTGTACCAGTATGCTTCAGGGGGAAAAAAAAGTCATAGAGTCCTACAAAGGGATGGATTTGAGAATGTTCCCAATTGGAGGCAGAGATCTTAGAGTGGAGGATGTTGCAAGAGATCAAGGTGAAGCTGTTGCAGACCTACCCAGGTTAAGAATAGTGTAATGGAGAGGATGTGTGGTTTGGGGAGAGATTGTTGTCCGGGCTTAGTGGACTGACCTTGGAGGCTGGATGGCTATGGGGAATGAGAAAGAAGAAGGGCTCTTTATGAACCTCACGTTTCTTGATTGGAGTTCTAGTTACTATTGCTATATAATAATCCATCCCAAAAAAACAGGGTTGCTAGTTGGGAGAGGGGTGGGGATGAGGGAGAAGGGGAAGGGATTAGACAGCAAAAATAGGCAGCTACAATATTGCCACAGGGATATGAAAGACAGTTTGGGGAATATAATTAATAATGTTGTAAATATTTTGTGGGGGGTCAGATGGTCATATGTCTTGTTAGGGAGACCATTTCACGGATGGAGTAGAGGCTTGATCACTGCACTGTACACCTGAAGCTGAGGTTGTATAATATTGTATACCAACTGTAATTGAATATATAGATAGTCACGGAATGTGGATTATGATGTGGAAGGGAGTCAGAGGAAGTGTAATAGATATATATGATATGGGGGGGAGGAGTGGGGTGGCTAAATGGGGGAGAGGGGTTGTCACTTTGAGGGGTAAAAAGTATAACTATTGCACTGTGTTGTACACCTGAAACTAATTTAAAATAAATAAATAAATTAAAAAAATAATAATAATCCATCCTGAAACATAGTTATGTAAAACAACTATGTAGGGGAAATTCCAGTTCTTCCCTACTGTGTGCTTCTTCCTACATGTGTTTACTTTTACATAGAGCACTACTTCTTGTTACCAAATGTGTGAAGTTTTTTTCCCACAACAAGCAAGTCTCCCACAGCTGGGTGTCCTACAGTTTAACTCAATTCTGACACCATCTACATGGAGATATTATCAGATCCCACAAGTTAATGGCTCAGTCACACAAGACTCTTGTCCCCCTCTGGCCCCCCAGCACCCCACACACACATATACACACTCCAGAAATTAGTCATAAGTCCAGGTTGTCACCTGTCAACTGGCTACAAATCAGAGGTTCCAACAATCTCCCCCACAAGTTTGATTAATTTGCTAGAGTGGCTCACAGGTCTAAGGGAAAGTTATGTTTACCAGTTTATTAAAGGAGATGACAATACAGATGAAAGCCAGATGAAGAGATACATAGGGCGAGGTCTGGAAGTGTCCTGAGTGCAGGAGCTAGCTTCTGTCCCCTTGGGGTTAGGGTGCCTCACCCACCTGGTGTGGATGTTTTCACCCACTTGGAAGCTCCCTTGACTGTGTACAATTAAGTTGGTGGGCCTGTTGCAACAATGTTGCTAACCTTTTTTGATATCAGAAGGGTTATTCATCATGAATTTGTACCAACTGGACAAACAGATAACCAAGTTTACCATTTGAAAGTGCTGAAAAGACTGCATGAAAAAGTTAGATGACCTGAACTTTTAACCAACAATTCATGGCTCTTGCATCACAACAATGCACCAGCTCACATGGCACTGTCTGTGAGGGAGTTTTTAGCCAGGAAACAAATAACTGTATTGGAACACCCTCCCTACTCACCTGATCTGGCCCCCAATGATTTCTTTCTTTACTCAAAGATAATGGAAATATTGAAAGGAAGAAACTTTGATGACACTCAGGACATCAAGCGTAATACAAGGACAGCTCTAATGGCCATACCAGAAAAAGCATTCCAAAATTGCTTTGAAAGGTGGACTAGGAGCTGGCATTGGTGCATAGTTTCCCAAGGGGTGTACTTCAAAGTTGACCCTGGTGATATTCAGCAATAAAGTATGTAGCACTTTTTCTAGGATGAGTTCACAAACTTAATTGCTCACCTCATACTATTGGGATTTTATGGAGACTTCCTCATGTAGGCAAGATCCATTACTAACTCCATTTTCAGCTGAAATACCATCTCTAGAGAAGTGGGACATGAGGGGTTGGGGGATCTAGCTGAAAATCCCAAGCTTCTAATCATGGTGCAGTCTTTGTGGTGACCAGTCCCCATCCAGGAACCCATCCAGAGTTACCTCAGTAGAACAACAGATGCCCTTAGTACTCTCATCGCTTAGGAAGTCAGAAGAGCTTTAGGAGTTCTGTGTCATGAACTGGGGGCAGAGACTGATACATTTACATATGTATATGTGTGTGTACTTATTTATTATCTCACAACAACTATTTTATTGTGCTCATGAATTATGCAGGTTGGGAATTAGAATAAGACACAGAAGAGTCGTTTGTTCCTGCCCAAACACTCAAAGGTTTAGAGGGGACTTGAAGACTGAAGACTGAAATCATCTGGGGGCTCCTTTGTTCACATGTCTGGTGCCTGGGTTGGAATGACTCAAACACTGAGCTAGGCTGGGACTGGGGGACCTACACAAGGCCTCTCCAGCATGGCAGCCTTGGGGTAATCAGATTTCTTGCACAATGACGGCTGCCTTCCTCCAGAATGGTTGTTCCAAGAGAACCAGTAGAAGCTTCATGGCTTTTTCTGGTCTAGCCTTGGTAGTCAGGAAGCATCATTTGTACCACATTCCATTGGTCAAAATAGTCCCAGCCCCACCCAGATTCAAGGAGATAGAGCATAATTCTTACCTCTCAGTGGGAGAAGTGTCAACAAATTTTGTGACTATTTTCTTTAAAGTCACTACAGTGGGGTAATTTAGTGGATTTGAGGACCATCATTTTGATGGAGTCCCATGAGGAGAAGCAGAATATGTTAGATTGCTCAGGCTGCTGTGATAGCATACCAGTGACTGGTGGCTTAAACAACAGAAATTATTTCTCACAGTTCTGAAGGCTGGAAGTTCAAGATCAAGGTGTTGTCAGGGTTGTTTCCTTCTGAGGACTCTCTCCTTGACTTGCAGATGGCTGTCATCTCCCTGTGTCCTCACGTAGTTGTCCCTCTATGTGTATCTATGTCCTAGTCTCCTCTTCTCATAAGGACACCAGTCAGGTTGGATCAGAACCCACTCTAATGACCTCATTTTAACTTAGTTACCTCTTTTAAAAAGTCCCATCTTCGAATACAGTCACGTTCTGAGGTACTGGGGGTTAGGACTTCAACATTGAATTTTGTTGGGACACAATTCATTCCAAAACAGTTATAGAAGAAGGGGATGAGATGGAATTCTTGAGATGAGCCTAAAAGCACAGGAATTCAAGACAAAGTGTCTGGAATTCAATAACAAGGTCTGAGCTAGAGGCTGAGACTTGGGGATTTTTAACTGAGATGTGGTTGGAGCCTAAAGCATGGGTAGGTTCACCTAGAGAGCATGTAAAACATGAGATGAATAGATTTTTTTCTAATTGCTATCATATGGATAATATTTATTGCCTGAGAATCCATATTAAGTGCTTTGCAACAAATATTGTATTTGTTCTGCTCAAAAAGTCCTCTGTAAGTATTATTATTGTCAATTCATAGATGAAATGACTGAGACTCAGTGAAGTCAGAGGTTAAATCCACCTGTTTTGTTTTGTTTTGTTTGTTTGTTTTTAGGATTTTACTGAGGAATTGGAGAAGAGGAACAGTGTTAGGAAATTGGGGAGGGGATCAGCCAACTTGTTGTCCTTCAATCTTAGTTGTAGAGGGCGCAGCTAGCTCAGCTTCAAGTCCAGTCGCCATCCTGCTGCCCATAGGCAGCTCATGACCACTCTGCTCAAGGTGCTGTTTTCAATCTTAGTTTTGGGTGGTGTAGCCCACCATCCCATGTGGGTGTCAAATTGGCAACCTTGTTGTTAAGAGCGCACATTCTAACCACTGAGCAACCCGGCTGCCTGTCAACACCTCATGGCAGCTCATCTCAAGGTGCCGTGTTCAATCTTAGTTTCTGGGAGGGTAGCCCAGCATCCCATGTGGGAGTCGAACTGTCAACCTTGTTGTTAGGAGCATGTGCTCTCACCAGCTGAGCCATCCTGCCACTTGTGGGAAGCTCAGAGGCCCGTGTAGGAATTGAACCAGCAACCCTGTTGCTCAGAGCTCATGCTCTTAACCAACTGAGCCACTCCGCTGGCCCCCTCCACCTGTTTTTGTGTAGCCTGTGAGTCAGCAACGGTTTTTATATTTTATTTATTTATTTATTTACTTGAACATTTTATTGGGGAAATAAGGGAGGGGAACAGCGTTGGGGAATCGGGGAAGGGGAACAGACAAGTTGCTGTCTTTTTGTTCTTCAGTCTAGTTGTGGAGGACGTTGCTTCACTGGCCCATGTTGATATCATCATTGTGCTCTTCCCGGATGAGGCAGATGGGTCGCCGGCCTCTGGATGGTCGCTCACCGCGGCTATTGGCAGCTCACGCTGGCTCCCAGCTGCTCACGCTGGCTGCCGGTCACTCACTGTAGCCTATGGCAGCACATTGCAGCAGGGGCTGCAGCTATGCTGTCGCAGGGACTCATAGCAGCCAAGCTGCAGGTGGAGCTGTTGTTCACCATCTTAGCTGTAGAGGGCAGTGTCACTGGCTCTCATACGTGGGATCCGAACCAGGGCCGCTGGAATCCCAAAACCAGCTCTTAACCAATGCGCCACTCGGCCGGCCTGGTTTTTACATTTTAAATAGCTGAAGAAAAGCAAAAGAAGAATAATCTGTGACAAATAAAAATTATATAAAATGAAACTTCAGTGTCCTTACATAAAGTTTTATTGGCACACAGCCATGCTCATCACTTCTGTGTTGTCTATGGCTATATTTGTGCTGTAACAGCATGGCTGAGGAGTTGTGATGGAGACCCTACGGCCTGTAAAATGTAAAATATTTACTCTTCGGCTTTTTACAGAAAACATTTGCTGACCCTTAGGTTAAATGTCCTTAACCAACTGGTCAATGGTAGACCTGGATTTCCAGCCCAGGCAATCTGGCTTCACTGTCTCAGGCATCACAATTTACTGAAAGATATGGCTGTCAACAGAGGCCATTTCAGACATCAGCTATCATCAGGGTCAGGAGTTTTGCAGCACAGGCCAGAATTTGCCTAAGGTCAACCCCAATATCGTTTCCCCTTTGGCCTTATCCAGTTTAGGCAGAAGGGCCACTCCAGAATGGGAGTCCATTTGAAAGTTTTCTTTTCTTCACCGTAGTCATGTTGCTTCTGTTCATTTTTGCAAATCCGGGCTAATTGTCAGTCATCTGGAAACAAAGAACAAAATCTGCTTGTGCTTCTGAAAGAGGGTTTATGGGAAACATGCAAGGGAAGGGTGTGTCTGAGTTTTAGGAAGAACACCCGGACTTTCCTAAAGATCTGGAAATCTGTCTGGCAGTTACTGCCTGTGGGGTCCCATGTCTCTTGTATTTTTCTCAATGCCTGGGCCCTTCTGTATGCATTGCAGTGTCCTCTGCCATATTCTTTATTTTAATTCCCCACAAGACTTTTGCTTCCTTTTGACTCTTGGTCACATCCACACTTGTTACCCTTCCTCCCTTGGGAGCCTTCTAAAATTTGTCTTTTATGTATGACCCCAAAGAAATTTTTATAAAATACAAATCTAAATATATCTCACTTCTGATTAAAAATCTTCAGTGATTCCCATTTTATCCACACCCTCCTGGCTTGGGATACTGTAGTGTGAAGGCAGAAGTTATGGCAGCTATCCTGCCACCATGAGGTGGCCATCTCCAGGAAGAAATCCACTATATTGGGGAGATAAAATAGAAGGATTAAATAAACATGGTTCTTGATGATATTATTCAGACAGAATCTAATCTAGCACTATCCATCTCCAAAATTCTTGCAAACCATGAACACTGTCTTGGTTTAAACTATTCTAAGGTATAATTATAAATTACTTATACATTAAAACACCTTAATTGATACAAGGTCTTGGGAATAATGTTTTTAATATGGCCATCCTTATCTCCCCATCTCTGTTATCCTGTAATTCTCTGTATCACTGTTATATCCTTGGCTAATACTTAACACTTTTTTTTTCTTTTTTTTGAGGGCAGTGTCACTGGCCCTCATATGTGGGACCCAAACCGGGGCCGCTGGGTTTCCAAAACCAGCGCTTAACCACCGCACCACTCAGCTGGCCCTCCTTGGCTAATACTTAAATTTCAATAAGGCTGCCATCTCTTAGAATGAGAGGCCTACCAATGAGGTTTTTTTGTTTTGTTTTTTTTTAAATACATTTTACTGGGGAAGGGAACAATGTTGGGGAATTGGAGAAGGGGAACACTGTGTTTTTCCAGGACCCATCAGCTCCAATCAGATTGTTGTCTTTCAGTCTCAGTTGTGGAGGGCGCAAGCTCAGCTCCAAGTTCAGTCGCCACTTTCAGTCTAGTTGCAGGGGCGAGGGGCGGGGGAGCAGCCCACCATCCCACGCGGGAGTCAAACTGGAAACCTTGTTATTAAGAGTATGTCCTCCAGGGGCCGCCGAGTGGCTCAGTTGGTTAAGAGCTCGCTCAAGAGTGCGAGCTGAGCTCTGAGCAACAGCTGTTGGAGGCCAGCCCAAGCTGAGTTGCCGTTGAGCTGCCAACAGGTGGCAGGATGGCTCAGCTAAAAACAAAACAAAACAAAAAAGAGTATGCCCTCCAACTAACTGGGCCATCCAGCTGCCTATTGGCAGCTCAGCAGCAGCTCTGTTCGGATGCAGCTCACTGGCCCATATGGGATCAAACCAGGAACCCTGATGCTCAGAGCTCGAGCTCTAACCAACTGTGCCACCCAGCCAGCCCCTCTCAATGCGCTTTCACAGGAGCAGAGGATTATGGGACTAACCTTGGCAGTGGTGGGTGGATGTGGAGTGTTCTGTCTTGTCCAACTGTCTCACCTTCTCTGCCTCCCATCTGGGAGCTCTCTCTGTGTTTCTAGTTCCTGTGTCTCTCACCATTGTCCTGCCTTTCATTGCTACCTCTGATTCTTCTCACCTCAGTACTTATTCCTTTGTTTATCCTGATTCATTGAGAGAGAAGCATCCTGGGCACCCAGAGTCTTTGACCCTTGATGTTGAGAGGGTTGAACTTATTTTATTTTATTTTTATTTATTTTTCCATTACAGTTGACATTCAATACTATTTTGCATTAGTTTCAGGTGTGCAGCATAGTGATTAGACGTTTAGATAATTTACAAAGTGATTCCCCCCATACGCCTCGTACCATCTGGCACCATGTATAGTTATTACAACATTGTTAACTATATTTCCTATACTGTACTCTACATCCTCAAGACTATTATGTAACTACCAAGTTGTATTTCTTAAGCCCTTCCCCTTTTTCACCCAAGCCTCCAACTCCCCTCCCATCTGGCAACCATCAGTTTCCATTTTGTTTGTTCATTTATTTTGTTCTTTACATTCCACATGTAAGTGAAATCATATGGTATTTGTCTTTCTTTGTCTGATTTATCTCACTTAGCATAATGCACTCTAGATCCATCCATGTTGTTGCAAATGGTAAGATTTCATTCTTTTTTTTTTTTTAAGGCTGAGAAATATTCCATTGTATGTATGTACCACTTCTTCTTTATCTATTTGTTTATTGATGGACATGTAGGATACTTCCATGTCTTAGCTATTGTAAATAGTTCTGCAATGAACATAGAGGGGCATATATCTTTTTTCTTCTTCATTTTTTTTTATTAGTTTCAGGTGTACAAGACAATGCAATAGTTATATTCTTTACCCCCCAAAGTGACAACCCCCCTCCCCCAGTTCGCCACCCCACGCCCTCCCCATATCATACATATCTATCACAACTCCCCTGACTCCCTTCCACAGTATATTCCACATCCCGTGACCATCCACATATTCAGTACAGTTGGCATACCATACTATACAACATCAGCTTCAGGTGTACAGTGCAGTGATCAAGCCTCTACTCCACCCATGAAGTGGTCTCCCTAACAAGACATGTGACTAACTGACACACCACAAAATTTTTACAACATTATTATATTCCCTGAACTGTGTTTCATATCCCTGTGGCAGTATTGTAGTTGCCTATTTATGCTGTCTAATCCCTTCCCCTTCCCCCCATCCCCACCCCCCTCCCAACTAGCAACCCTCAGTTTTCCCTCTACATCTACGAGTCTGTTTACTTTGATCGTTCACTCAGCTCTTCAGACTCCACACACAAGTGAGATCACATGGTACCTGTCCTTCTCCGACTGACTTATTTCACGCAACATAATAGTCTCTTCACAACATTATCAATTACATTCCCAGAACTGCCCCCATATCCCTGCGGCAACATTGTAATCCCACCTACACTGTCCAAAACCTTCCCCCTCTCCCTCTTCCCCACTCTCTCCCAGCCAGCAACCATCAGTTTTTCCTTTATATCTGCTTGATATGACTTCAATCTTCTTACATTTACTGAGACTTGTTTTTTTTTTGTTTGTTTGGTTTTGTTTTTAAAGATTTTATTGGGGAATTGGTGGAGGGGAACAGCGTTGGGGAATCGGGGAAGGGGAACAGACAAGCTGCTGTCCCTCCGTTCCTCAGTTTAGTTGCGGAGGATGTTGCTTCACTGTTGGTATCGTCATTGAGCTCTTCCCAGATGAGGCAGATCGGTCGCTGGCCTCTGGATGTCGCTCACCGCGGCTATTGGCAGCTCACTCTTGGCTGCCAGCCGCTCACGCTGGCTGCCGGCCACTCACTGTAGCCTATGGCAGCCCACTGCAGCAGGGGCTGCAGCCCACACCATCACCGGGGCTCGCACAGGCCAGCTCCAGGTGGAGCTGTTGTTAGCTGTAGAGGGCAGCGTCACTGGCCCTCATGTGGGATCCGAACCGGGGCCGCTGGCATCCCAAAACCAGCGCTCAACCAATGCGCCACTCGGCCAGCCCCTACTGAGACTTGTTTTGTGGCGTAACATGGTCTATCTTGGAAAATGTCCCACGTGTACTTGAGAAGAATGTATATTGTTTTTTCAGGGTAAAAGGGGCATGTATCTTTTTGAATTGCTGTTTTGGATTTATTCAGATAAATACCCAGAAGTGGAATTCCTGAGTCAAATGTAGTTCCCTATTTTTGTTTATTTATTTATTTA